>CM053786.1:439676798-440876798 GCA_028749045.1 Cupressus sempervirens | reverse complement strand
GACATGATGTTTTCCTTTTTTGTTTCCAGTCTAAGGATAACATTACTGATTTGGTCTATGAGAGACACTCCTTCTTATTTGAGTTTCTCAATCCATTCTTTTCCAATTTGACCAAAGTTTCTATCCTCTTGAAGTTGAGAAATGAGAGCTTGTAAATCAACAACAGTAGGATTTTGGGTTACTAACACACCAAAGATAGTTGCTAGTGGGGTGACTAGTTTCTTGATGAATTTGTTCAATTCTTCTATCTCGGCTTTCATTCTGATCTTTGATAACTTAAGGCTTTCCAATTGTCCTTCTATTACTTAATTACTTGACCTCCACAAGACAATATTTGTATCATGTCTGGCCTCTCCAAGATCAATTGAATGCAAAGTGAAATCATTAGCCATCATGTCCCTGATTCTCCCTCCTTTCTTTGGCTTGGCTATTTCCATTATCAAATGCCATGTTTTTGGATCTTGCCCAAGTATTGACAAAGTCTTTTGCTTCTTAACTTTTGTCAATGCAGTCTTGGAAAGAACTACGAGAGATATAGTATCTTTTGTGGAAACACTTTCATCCTCACTTTCTCTTCCTTTCTAAAGTATCTTCCAACTAGGAATCTATCCCTATCACTTTCAAAGCCGTTCCAAGTGATTCAATACTAAACATCTTTTTCTTAACTAGAGTTATCGTTACACCAGTTGAAGAAAAAGGATTTTTCAGATCTTGAGAGATGAACCTTGAAGAAGTCTAGCCTTTCTCCACTTCTAGAGTCTTCTTCAGTACCTCATCTAACTCGATAGACTTGCTGCTACTACTCTTTCCATCCCCTAAGTCTACTATCTGTATAGGGGAACCACTTGGCCTTAGAAGTGAAGAACTTACTGATGGAATGAGGCTATGATGAGGAGATGGAACTGGAGTGATATGCAGAGAAGGAACTTGGGTAGTGTGGGGAGATGGAACTGGAGTAGTATGAGGGGATGGGACCAAAGTGGAGGCATTGTCCTTTGGTTCTTCCATCTTCTTCTCTAGAATACTAGTCTAGGTTCCTATGACTGGTAGGGAACCATCATGATAGGTCTTTAGATATAGGGACATTCTTGTCTGGAGGTTGATCACCTCCTCTTGAAGGTTGAGCTGGTCCTTGAGTGGAAGCTATGAGCACACCTAGTGTAGCACTCTGAGATGAAGTAGGGGCTGTAGCTATTGGAGAAGCTTGAGTGGCTGCACCCTTACTCTGGCTCCTCTTGGTTGTCCACTCAACCCATTTCCCCTTTCTCTTGATGATTTTAACCATCATGATATCAAGATTCTCTTCCACATCCACATATGGCTTTAAACTGATAGAAATCCCCCTTAGCTTAGTCAAATAGGTATTTCTATACATATTTTGACCATGATCCTCCAATCCTTCAACATTGAGATCAATACCATAAATCTTTACTTGTTCCACCATGAGCCTCATGGAAGCACGATCTGAGCTCTCCAACTCATCTTTGCAATCTACCCAATAATCTTCTATAGTGGTGACATGCTTGATCACACTACCAATATGTAGCACCTCTCTTGCATATCCATTTGGATCGAACATGGGTCTCACAACCTCATATTCTTCCAACTTGCACTTAGTCTCGAATGCCTTGAGCATATTTTTGGCATCAAACTAAGACTCACAACTGTAAGCTCCAAATCTCATAGGGAATTCATACCCTTTCTTCTTCAAGCTTGCACTCAACAAGTTCACCTGGATCACTTGCCTCACGATCTCTATTAGCATAATCGGATCACTTGGGTATATATGCAACTTCAAAGGAAATTCGTTGAAAGCTACAAGATGCAAATATGAAAAGGATGAGAATTGAATAAAATAGCTAGCAAATTCACTAATGGTTGCCATTTCTTCGAAGCTAAACCTCCTCTCTAGGCATCCTTGGAGTTCCCTGCAAATCCTTATTGTAAATGAGTCATTCACTCTGACATATTCTGCATAGCTATTCTGTAATTGCAAGCATGGATAAAATTCATAACTTTTCATGTCATCAGGGAAGTTCTCTATTCTAGGAAGGCCTGGCCACAATTGTAGAGAAGCTAACATATAAATCATGAAAGAAGACATGTAGAAGGTATTGTAAAACTTTGCGACACTGAGGGCTCTGGACAGATGATCACTTACCTCATATGCCCAATAAACATAATGTATATCTGAACATATGATTTGTACCAAAAAGAAATATTGTTCAACAAAATTGAGTGCTTATACCTCACCTTTCAACCAATGTAAGAGAACTAGAATGTCTACGATCTCAGGCTTGAGATCAGTGCTGAATAGAGTCCTATGAACCTTTCTCTTAGCTCCTCATGGCTTTTGGAACCAAGACCTCATAATTTCTTTTCTCCACACCATTTTCTTCAAGGAGAACTTAGACATAGCTATTCCTACTATCAACTCAGAAAACTCTTCTCACTCTAGAACCTAGAGGCAATTTACTACAGTTTGCCTATCAACGAAGATTAAAATTGTATGGTCAGGTAGCAAAAATTTTCTAGTGTCCAGGTTGTAATGATTTATACATTCGACAATCAGCTCAAGAGCTTGAACCACCACTAGAAATCCAACTGCCTCCACTAGCCCACTTCCCTAGAGCTTTTTAGTTATGGGGTGAATTGGCTCTAACCTTAGCCTTCGTTGAAAGTCTTGCATGTTGAAGAAATGGAGCGATGCGTCTATAACATTTTGCAATGTAGACTTGATCCCATTCAGCCCATTGAAACTAGTGAATCTAGTTGCCATTTTATTTAGAGATAGAAGTGAATTGAAACCTTAAAATTGAAAGTGATGAAGAGAGTAGAATTTGCAAGCATAAGAGCTTTGAAAATGCTATAAAATTCAATAGCATAGCAGTTCAATAAAAGTGGTAATTTGAAAAACTTTTATGTTTCTCTCTATATAAAAATCCTAATTGGCCTGTTAATTTTCAAGATCCATGCCACACAAGTGAATTAAAGGATAAATCCATTAGATTAGTAAATATGGCAGTTTCTAACAAATTTTTCCATGTCTTTTCACTATTTTCGTTGGCCCAATGGTAACTTTCTTTTATTACATACTTACTTTCCCATTTTTTTACCAAGTTTCAAAGAATTAAGAATAGAGTACTCCATAGGAAAATATCTGCTCAACCGTATTTTGCTCAAAATACCTTCCCAAATATGATTAACTTGTTCTCATTACCATTTTTAAGTATCTTGTGATCAATCGATGTGCCCAACATGCTTGCAGAGTTGATTTCTCAATAGATGCGAAAAATCACCTTCCAAGGTTGGAAACTCGCCAAGGAGAAAGCAACTATTGTTTTTCTGCCCTTGCCTTTATTTTCTCTTTACCCTTTAAGTAAATGTGCTCCTAAACTTCAAAAAATCTCAAAAGGGCTGTGAAAATGAAAAATGAATCCACTTACTTGTTTTTCTCTCTCACAAATGCCTTTATCAAAAAACTAACTTTATGGGTCAAAAGCCCGTCGTGGAGAAGTTACTTCAGAGTTTTCTACTAGATGTGATTCTAAGCACTATGATGAATCCTAAGTGCCTCCCAAGGTGGAATACTATAATGTAGGGATGATCTATCCATAAAATGACTCATTTCCTTCTTGCTTTAGCCTGTAAACCTCATTTGTTGATCTCTATAGAAAATCACCTTCATGGGTCAAAAAAATTTCAAGGAGAAGGTAATGTTGGATTCTCTGCAAGCTTCATTTTCTTTATGTGCAAACTATGATAAGCCACAAACAAGTTCATCCTCAAAAATGACTTTGTGAAAATTATTATAAAACACAAGAATCTCCATCAAATTAGGTTTTAGACTACCCACAAACTCACAACAACAAGGAAAACCCACCCAGTTATGTAATGCAGAAGAAGGGAAAAGGTGAAAAACTTGATGGAGAACTTTTCACTTGAGGGGAAAGAACTAGACTTGGACATACCTAGACCAAACTAAGACGCAAGATCTTTTCCACTTTGCAAAATGGGTATAGGATGAAAAGTGGGGCAACAAAGTCATATACAATTTTTGCTAGGATTAACCACGGATAGAAATAATAGTTACATGCAAATATAACCAATATCATAAAATAATAAATCACACAAAAGAGGATGCAAGACACAAGGATTTAATGTGGCTCACCCAATCCCTTGGCTATGTCCACCAATAGCAAGTCCAATATTATTATTATGTAGTGATTACAATCTATAATCCCTTATAGCTCAATATCATTGCAAGATGCTACAATATCATCATACATTATGAAATCCCTAACCCTAAGCCATTTTATACAATCTTTTTACCACTTGCAAAATTAGGGCTAGAATGATTCATCAAATAGAAAAATAGAAACCAACGTCTTTTACAATAATAGAGTCATTTTTGGCTTTAGGAGCATTGTGTTCAAAATAGTTAATACTGAAAAGGGGAGGTGAATCAATATTCTACAAACTTTTTTCCACAACTGAATATTGTTAATTACTTTATAGCATGCATATGAAAGTAAACTAAGAATGTTGAACAATAATAATAACCATACATAAAGAGAACTCATAACACCATTTTTTTTAACTAGGGAAACCTTAGCCAAGGGAGAACCCCAATGGGGATGGTACCCACAAAATGATCCACTAAACAAAAGAATCTAGTTAGGATATTGACCCTGTTAGGAATCTATGAAGTACATTTAGTGTTTCAATTCTTGTTAGAGGACTAGACCTTGTTAAAAGCCTCAACCCTATTAGGAGATGGTATTGTAATTAAAAAAATGTATGCAAGATGAGTCCACTCTCCAAACATGAAATTATACAATATAGTTATTTTATACAAAAAGAGATAGATACAAAAACCTCTTACTATTGATATCTTCAATAACTTTTCTTTCATTGTTCTTTGCACATCTCTGAATATACATCATAATTCATAAAATATAGAGCTTTCATATCATATATACTACCTTTACATAAATCCACATATCACATACAAAGCTTACAACACTCCACATATTATGATTTTTTACTTATACCTCTGTTTTTACAAAACTTTCCCTGTCAGCCTCAAACATTCACATGCTTGGCATAATACAAAATTAAATTTTTCTAACTTAGGATTAACATCTAGGATGTCATCCCTAATTAGTTAAGTAATTATCTTGCAATGAAAATAATTCCTTGACCTGTAATCTTCACATCTCTGTTGTGCTTTATTCTTCCATTTAACTTGTCTGGCTAGTAAATTGATAATAACTATTGTCATACTATTTTTAGTATTTGTACTATTACACACACTTAGCCACATCATCTTGAAAATTTGTATTGTCCTTAGCTAACTACACATGTGTTGATATTACCTTTCATGACCACACACATCAAAATTGTCTTAAAAATTCTTTTGGTAGTAAAATTGTCTAATACTTAGAAAATTCTATAAGTATAATGGCCTGAACTTCATGTTCATGAACTTCCTTGTTCATGCCAAAATCATGTTGCCATAACCAATAACATCAATCCATCACTTTAGCCAAATTTTTAGCACATTGCCCCTGAAATCCCTCATGGGGGCATTTCCTCTTGACCCCACCATGTACTGCAACAAGGAGCACACTTGGGGCACTACCCCAAGACCCTACAATAGGCACTACCCCTTGAACCCATCTTAGGGGTGCTGCCACCAATCCCTTGTAGAAATATCAAGGGGGAAAATGGGATGAAGAAACCTTCGAGTCTTATTAGGCTCCACATCTCAAAAATCTCCCACTTGGAGATTGATCATAGCACTAATGAACCTGTACCTCCCACTGGAATATCAAGCCATCCTAGACTATATTGTTATTATATTCTATTCAATCTAGATGACCAACAAAATATGAAGAGGATTCCAACTTCTCCCTTGTTACTTCCTTGGTAATCATATCTATTGGATTATTATCTATATGTTTCTTCTCTAGCTTTAACTGTCCATCATGAAACTGACCGAATGAAATGGTATCACAACTATATTTATTTTGTCTTTGAATGTAGAGAAGAATTATTGGTAAGATGAATGGCACTATGGCTATCTAAAAACAAATAATTATCCCACTGTGGGTGTCTCGATTCTTCCATAAAGAACTAAAGCCATATCATCTCCTTGGTTGCCTTTGTAGTAACATACTAGATGCCTCTATAGTGGATAAAGCATTAACCTTCTACAATCGAGTAATCCAACTCATTATTCTCCCACCAACAGTAAATACATAACTTGTAGTACTTTTCCTGGTATCAATATACCCTACCAAATTTGCACCAACATAGCCCTGTAAATAAGTAGTAGAGCCCCCTAAATGTAAATACTTACTAGATGTTTCTCTCAAATATTTGAGAATCCATTTAACTGCATTCCAATGCTCAATCCCTAGATGACTCATATACCTCCTAACAACTCCTACTACATGTGCAATATTTGGCCTCATACATACCATAGCATACATTAAACTTCCTAAAACTGAAGCATAAGGTATCTTGGATATCTTATCCTCCTCTTCAGGTATCTTTGGTCACATCTTATTAGTCAATTTCAGATTACTAGGAAAAGGTGTGTTGATAGCTTTGGCATTCTCCATAGAGAAACATTTCAACACCTTCTCAATATAATTAACCCAAGATAATGTAAATTTTCCATTCTTTCTATCTCTACAATTTTTCATATCAAAATTTCCTTTGCTACCCCAAAATCCTTAATATAAAATGAATGTGCTAACTATTCTTTTAACCCCTTAATGTGGTTTATGTTAGATACAATTACAAGCATATCATCAATATATGAACATAAAATAATCTAGTTTTCATCATATAACCTCTTAAAATAAACACAATGGTCAAAATGATACCAAGTATAACCATGCTCATTCATAAAATTGTCGAATTTAAGATACCATTTCCAAGGTGAATGCTTTAAGCCATATAAACTTTTCTTCAATCTGCACACTAAGTTATCCTTACCTTTGACCTCAAATCCCTATGGTTATACCATATATATTTCTTCATCAAAATCTCCATGAATAAATTTTTTTTTAACATCAAGCTGTTCAAAATACAAATCTTTAGTAGACACAATACTTAAAGCAGTGCAAATAGAAGTCATTTTAACAATGGCAAAAAATATCTCATCAAATCAATGCCTTTTTTCTATGTAAGTCCTTTTACCACCAACTTGGCTTTAGATCTTTTCTTACCTCCATCCTCTTCTTTCAAACTATAAACCCATTTACTATGTAAATCCCTTTTAAGTGTAGGCAACTTACATAAATCCCAGTCTGATTTTTCAGCAAGGAGTCCATTTCTTTTGTCATTGCAAACTCCCACTAAATCTTTGTATCCAGCTATGCAAATTCATCATAACATTTACAATCACTAGCATTTATTAATAAAATAGAATACAAAGAAGGAGAAAATATTTTTGGAGGTCTACTTAGCCTTGTTGACCATCTAACATTCACCGAGTTGTGTGGAATTTTTTGTTGTAGTTTTTGCGAAGCATGAGGAACTGTTGGAACATCATCTTTTGAAGTATCATCTAGCACTACAAAATCATTTTATTTCTTCTTGTGTTGTTTCAATAGATATGTGTACAACACTTTCTCATTGAATATGACATCCCTACTCTCAAATTTAAGATTATCAAAATCTCAAAGCCTATAACCAAATTCATCAATGCCATATCCAACAAATACACATCTCTTTGATTTTTCTTCCAGCTTGGTTTTATTTATGTGAAAAATCTTCACAACAAAAGGTTTTGAGAAAAGAATAACTCACCTTCTTACTATTCTATACTTCATTTGGAATACCATAACCCAAAGGAGTAGAGGGACCTCTATTGATCAAATATACAACAGCATTGACAACCTTAACCCGCATGTTTAAGGGTAGCTTTGCATGCAACATCATACTCCTTGCACAGTGTCTTGTTCATGCATTTAGCCACTCCATTTTCCTATGGAATCCTTGGAACATTTTTTTGTCTATGAATACCATTAGAAGAACAAAAATCTTCAAATTCTTTTCTGCAATACTCATCACCATTATCAGATCTGAGACATTTTATCTTTTTACCAATCTGATTATCAACCAAGCATTTCCATTTCTTAAAAGTTATAAGTACATCAGATTTATGTCTAAGGAAATAAAACCATACTTTTCTAGTTGTATCATCAATGAATGTAACATAATAATGAGAGTCACCAAGGGAAGATAATTGAGTTGGTACCCATACATCTGCATACACAAGCTCTAATTTCTCATTTTTCTTTTCCTTCCTACTCTTCACAAAACTTACACTCTTTTATTTTCCATATACATAACTTTCATAGAAATCCATATTGACACATTTCAGACATGGTAAAACTTTCTTTGAACCAAGTAATTTCATACCTTTCTCACTCATGTGCTCAATTCTATAGTGCCATAGCATTGTATCAAAATCTACAACAACTATTCTTGAACTTTTCTCTAAAATGAATAAAGTAGAAGGAACAGTATGACCTATACAAAGATATAAGGTGCCTACTTTGACACCTTTTTCTACTACAAGGGAACCTTTTGAAAACTTCCAATTTTTATCATTAAAAGTAACTACACAACCCTCATCACCTAGTTTCCCTACTGAAATTAAATTCCTACCGAGCCTTAGAACATGTCATACTTCTTGTAGTAGCCAATGATTCTCATTCTGCAATTTAATCTTAATTTTTCCCTTTTTAACAATCTGATAAGGTTCATTATCCCCTAAATAAACAAGCCCAAAATCCCCTTAGACGTAATCAAGAAAATAACCTCTATGGGGAGTAGCATGAAATGAAGCCCTTGAATCTAAAACCCATAAATCATCAACACTTTCTAAAGAAAGAAGAAAGGCATCCCCTTCAGATTTTATACTTACCACATTTTCCCCCTTGTTTTCATCTTATTTATCACCTTCATTGTTCTTTTGAGTCCAGCAATCTTTCTTCTTATGCCTTGGTATTCCATAATACCAACAATCTCTTGGTCCTCTAGATTGAGACCTCCTTCCCTTTGACTTTCCTCTTGATTTCCAATGATTTTCAAAAAATTTTCCTCTTTCAGTCATTTTGTCTCTACTTTGTGCATTCAAAACACTTTCTAATGTAGATCCACCTAAGCTTTTCCTATGATATTCCTCACTTAGAATAACACCAAGCACATCATCAAATTTTAGGATATTAGATCTAAAAATATAATTACTTACAGTCATGACCAAGTCATTCCATATTTCAAGAAAAGAACACAAAATCAATAGAGCCCTAATTTCTTCATCAAAGTTAACATTCATAGAAGGTAACTAACTAGTAACTATATTAAACTCATTTAAATAATTTACAATAGATCTACCTTCTACCATCTTCATATTAAACAAATGCATCATAAGAAATATCTTGTTTGAAGTGGAGGAATTTTCATACAACCTTGCTAGGGTTTCCATCAACTCTTTTGTCATCTTTTCTTTTGTAATATTAAATGTCACCAATTGTGCCAGGCATAAATGAATACTTCCAAGTTCCTTTTGATTCAAAATATCCCAGTCCTCATCTATCATTGTTGTCTTTTTCTTAGATTTTCGTTGCAATAGTTTCCATAAATCCTTTTGATAAAGAGAGTCATCCATTTTCATTTTCCATAACTGAAATTTCTGCCTATTAAATTTCTCAACCTTCACCTTACCCTCATCTTCCATTACTCTCACTCAACAATGAGAGTCCCACTCAACCATGAGACCTACCTACAAAGGATAGCTAAAACAAATGGCAATGCCTCACTCTGATACCACTTATTAGGATTAACCATGGACAAAAATAATAGTTACATGCAAATATAACTAATATGATAAAATAATAAATCATATAGAAGAGAACAAAAGACACAAAGATTTGATGTGGTTCACACAATCCCTGGGCTATGTCCACCAACAATAAGTTCAATATTATTATTATATACTGATTACACTCTGCAATTCCTTATAGTTCAATATTGTTGCAAGAAGCTATAATATCATCACACATTATGAAATCCCTAACCCTAAGCCATTTTATACAAGATTTTTGCCACTTAATAAATTAGGACTAGAATAAGTCATCCAATAGAAAAATAACAATCGATGCCTTTTACAATAATAGAGTCATTATTGGCTTTGGGAGTGTTTCCCCTAAAAACCCCAATGAAAGTATTGCCCCTCAACCCCACCATGTACTGTGACAGGGAGCACACCTGGAGAGCTTCCCCATGACCCCGTAAGGGGTGTTGCCCCCAAACCCCCATATAAATAATTTGGGGGGAAACCACACTAAAAGAACCTTCAAATCTGATTAGGGTCCACATCACAAATTTTTTTAGACCTACTAACATTGAGATAGCTAAGATAGCATCTTATGCCTTGTGAAGGGAGATACAAGTTGCAGATATCTTAAAGAAGACATGGGATACTAACTTTTAGGAATTGAAAAACAATTTTGTAGAAATTATGAGGTTTGTGTAGAAATAGTTTACCTTGATGCAAATTTTTGATTATTGCAAATAATTTTTGGTGTCTATATAGCCTCTTGTAAGGGGCATACATTGACAAATTGTGTTGCTAAGAGCTTTTATCATTTAGTTTTGGACACTTAGTCATTTTTCACTAAGTTTTGTCATCAATGCCAAAGGGGGATATTGTTGGCAAGTGAGTGTTAAGTGAGTATTTAGATGTTTTCAATGATGGAAACATATCTAGGATTTATTGATGCAACAATTAGTTTTGTTAAGGTTTGAATGTGAAAAATACCCCAAGTCAAGATAAGGTATACAAGATACAGTTGGACAATTTCAGTCAACAATGACACGATAATCATCAAATGAGGCTACAATTTTGGGGACATGGTACATATAATTCATATGAGCTATTGGTATGGCCTCTAGTATTATGTGGTGAAGATTATTTATTTAGTGATGTGAAGTAGAAGAGGTTCAGTGTGGAAAAGTTACTTGATAGTTTATGAGATCAAGCAATATGGCTTAGCTAACTTAATTGTTTTGACTATTCAATTTCTTAGAATAGAAGGGATGGCATCCAAGTACCTAACTCTTAGATAGTGTGGTTCAATTTTGTATATCGGTATTTGGGTGGAAATGTTTTGTGAAGTGTTAAGAAACCCAACTAAATTAATCAATCACAAGGGTATAAAGGAAATAATTGTTTGCTATGTGAGCATAAAGTATGTGATATATGAGCTATATGATTCTATGTGTAATCCTTGATGTTGAACCAAAGAAGATGTATGTTACAATGGAACTAATCAAGCATTGTGGTGCTATAGTTACTTTTGTCATAACACTTTATCTGTAATTGGATAGTGAGTCGAAATGGTGGATGTAACCTTCACTCTCGAGAAAGGGTGCTTCCTTTTTGTTCTTAACTCCTAATAGGGTTGCAAATGTCTAACAAGGTATTGTCCTTTAATAGGGACTATGTATTAAATGTTATGTAATGACTTCTAATAGGGTCAGATCTACCAACAAATATATTTTCAAATTAGTGCATCATCTTGTCGATTCAATCCCCATTGGGGTTTTCCCTTGTCTAGGGTCTCCTCAAGAAAAAATAAAGGTTTAATGAGTTCTCTTTTGATGTATGGTTTACTTTTATGCATTATGATTTGTGGATGTTTATGGTTAAGTTATAAAGTGTTGAATTGGTCCAAAAGTGTTGCAACATTGATTCCCCCTCCCCCCCACAAGTGTTTCTTGAGCCTAACTAGAATAACATCATAAATTTGATTGTGATACAATTATGTACAAGGGTGAAGCTAAGTAATATAAAAATTTATGTGGTTGTATTGATATATCAAAGATAATGGGTTATTTTCTATGTATGATAGAGCATGAATGCAAATATGACATTGACTTGTATGCATGTATGTATAATAGTATGATGTGTATGTTGTGCATGTAGGCATCATATTTTAATGAATTTTGTGCATGTGTATGGAAAAATATAAGCATGCTCTATCATGGATGTATGTATTCAACATAATGGATGTATGAATATAAAGCATGTGAATGCAACTTTATCACTATCTAAATAAAATTGATGTTACTAAGGGTCAAAAGCACAAACTTGTGTCACACTTTTATAAAGGAAAAGGATGACAAAAAGCAAATTGTTCAAATTAAACAACATAAAAGTGGAATTTGTCGTTAGAATCTATAGATGATGTAAACAAATGCAATGTGTAAAATTGGACTAAATTTTTGCTTGTAATTTTTATTTTAAAAAATGAGTAAGAATTTATGCATTTTTTAAATTTTTGAAGTCCATTTTTTAATGTTTGAAAAATGCTAAAAATATAGAATTTTGTCCCTCCCAAAAAAAATATGCAAATGATATTTTTTAACTCTAGTTTGGGAATATGTTATAGTTGACATGTATAGCTAGTGCACAAAAAAAGAAAAATTGGTTTTTCATGTATATTTTCTCCATTATAAGTGCTCAAAGTTGAACTTAAATTGACACTTATTTTTCCCACCAAACTTTTCCTATCAAATCTACATTTTTTTTTTAATGAATTACATGTTCTTGAAGAGGACTCTCTCCTCTTGTGCTATGTATATAGTTTTAATTTTTTTGACATGATTTACTATATTTTTCCCTTTTTCCAATTGACATCTTCTTGAATGTTAAAATACATACTTACAATATTTTTTGAAATTGTAACATATTATAACTAGTCAAAACACTATAAATTTTATATGACCATAATCTTGACTTTGAGATCTACAAAAAGGTTTTTATTGTTTGAAAAAACTACATTTTTTATAGAGAATTTGTCCTTAGAAATTATAATTTTACAATTTTTGTTTGTGTGGCTATCACATAGGGTGCTTGTTAAACAATTTTAGTCAAACATAGTTTGGCTAGAACTAGTTCGGCTAAACCTAGGCCTAACTTAATGCAATCACATGATGATTCAGCCCTTAGGCTCATATAAATAAAATGTTTTTTTCATAATTTTTAACCCAAAAAATTAGTGATATTTAGCTGATTTCTGGGAAATCATTATTTTTGGAAGCATTTTTTATCATATTTTTGGTTGGAAAGGCAATTATGAAGGATTTTTTTTTATGCCAAGTTATTTTTATACTTTAATATCTTTAAATTAAAGTATTATTATATTTAGTTTCTTGAAAAGTATTTTTTGTAGATTAAAGTATTCAATGGGGGGGAAAAGGGCAGGTTAAGGAAATATGACCAAGTAAGAGATGACAAAATGAAAGATAATGCAAAATGTAATTCAAACCAACCTAATGAAGTTTATAGAAAGACTATTAATATTGATGAGGATAAAATTCAAGTAGATGAACAAATCGGTAGTTCTCACGCATAGGAAATTCAATGGACATGAAAGAGGATCTAATCTTTATTCAAATTTCATATGAACATATGGTATCTAAAAGCACTATTAAAATACATTACAAAAAATTTATGGATGAATATTTCAAAAATTAATTTATATTTGGAAGGGCACAATTATTTGTCAAGTTATTTAGGAAAAGAGATATGGTTCATGTTTTGGAGGTGTTGGGTGTTGATAACAAGAAAAACTATGCATGTAATATTAATTAATAGAACAATAGTTGAAAAATTGCAAGATGCATTAAACAAAATTGACAACACAACTTGAGCAGGTGATTTAAGTACTGGACATAAAGCTCTGATGAATACAACATCTAGTAGAAATTTGACATGGAGAAAACAAGTACATGCAATTTCTAATTTATTAAAGGTATCTAGAAGAATTGTTCAAAGATATATTAGGAGGATAAATATATTAGATGAAAAGATTGAAAATAACTGGGTAAATATTTGTAGATTTCCTCAAAAAGATAGATTTGTTTAAGATGTAAAAAGACAAGTCATTGAATATTGGACCACATTATCTTATGTTTCTTCCCATAGATGTGATACAATACAAATTAAATATCAAGAGATAGGTGTGAAAACTAAATATCCAAAACATATATAGATATAACACAAAGTGAACTATTTTATGCATTCAATCAAGAATTTTCAAATGTGAAAATATGTTAAACAACTTTTTAGAGATTGCATCCTTGTTTTTTACACATAAATAATGTATGCAAAGCTTGCTATCAAAATCATGTTGAATTTTATCTATACTTGCAATCATATATAAAAATTGTGACAATACTTAATCTAGATATGGTCATCCCTAAAAGTACGCCACAATTTGTGAAGCCTGTATTATGTGATAAATTATAAGATTCAAATGAGTTCAAATTATAATGCATAAAAAATAAATTAAAAAATTGTGGAGATTTGTATAAATTTCCACTTTAAATTGAGAATAATAATTATTCAAAACCAATTTCATAGCAGAGATTTGAATATTAGACATATCAAACTAATACATGAGATGAATCCAAAAATGAAATATTGAAGGAAAGTGAGTTGTCCTACATTGATTTTATGACCAATTTCAGCCTAGGATATATCCACATATCCAAAATTGTCATGGTGCACAATGGCAAGCTAAATAGTTTTGTGATTCCAAGAATTATTTTCCACATGGCTATATTCTTTCAATTGTAGACTTCTCTTAGAACTATACATCTTCCTTGTAATCAAAGCTTCAAGCCCAATATTACCATCTAAACAAGTTACAATAGTTGTGCAAGTGGCCTACAGACATGCACAATTTGATTTGGATGGGATAGAAAGTTTTGACTAAAATGAATGCATTATCATGAAGGAGGTTCATTTCTATATCAGTGATGATAAATTTCATGATAGGAGATATGTGGATCATTGTTTTGTAATATATTTTGAAGATCTTATAAATTGTGGGAAAAATATTTTGGAGCACTGGAATTAGTATGATGGATGTGCAAGTTAGTATACACATATTCCAATCATTCAAATTTAAATTTACAACTTTTGTACATGAATTTTTCTATTTTTATTTATTTTCAATTCAAGATAAATGTTATATTTAATGATGTTACATGTGCACATGTACATATGTGCATGTACAACTTTATTTCTCACAACACAATTTAAATATGCAAAAGCCTTTAATTGGTTGACCACGCAACATGCTAGAAGCAATAATAAGTTTTTGTAAAAACATCTTTGAAAGTGGACATAGAAGAGTGGAGGATGTGTACATTGTGTACTTTGACAACATGAACTTGTAAGTATGCACAAACAGTGTTCAATGTGTGTGTGTGTGTGTGTGTGTGTGTGTGTGTGTGTGTGTGTGTGTGTGTGTGTGTGTGTGTGTGTGTGTGTGTGTGTGTGTGTGTGTGTGTGTGTGTGTGTGTGTGTGTGTGTGTGTGTGTTCTAATTTATTTAATTATGAAATTAATAGGCGGTCAGCAAGTAGGGTGTGTTGTCATCACTCATACTTGCCTATAAATTTTCCTATCTATAGGCTACCACCTGCATGTAACTAATGGTTGTTTGTTGTGGTTTTGATACCAAGTGTCCTTTTCTTGTGTGCATTGATTCTAGTTTTTATTGTTTGTAGTGGGTCATGTTTTCAAGTCCTTCATATAGCACGGGCTAGGGATTGCATGTGTGTTTTAAAACCTCTTCATTATTCTTTGTTGTTCACATGGTTGGTCCTAACCTTAGACCTAGTTATTTGATGGTTATTGCTACTAGTAATGATGGAAATGATAGGCAATAAAAGAATAAGGTGGATTTAAATGAGTAGAAAGATATTGAGAATGTTGCAATGGTTGTAGACTTGGCTCCCTCATCTTTTCCTATCACTGCAAGGTTTAATGGAGTTTTCTCTAGGAGAGATGTGGGAGAAAATGGAGGAGGAGGTTCTGACACCAATGGAGATTGATGAGGAGGAACCGAGTTTGGAAATAATTACAATAGGTGGGGCAATAAAGGTAAGATCATGTTGCCTTCAATGAAGACCCTCAATTTGGAGCCAATTGATCAAATGGTAAAGGCCATAAAAAATGAGAGAGATAAATTAAAGAATGTTTCTATATACCATTTTGTACTGATATTAAATTTTTAAATTTTCTAGGAAATTCATCAATGATTGGATTAATAACATTTGGGGGAAGAAAATTAGATTTCTTGTTATCTTTAGTAGAATGATTCAGACAGGGATGTTTGTTATTTTTTGAAAAATCATGCTATGCAAGATAATTTTTTAGTAAAAGGAATCTGGAATGTTGGTCAAACCATTTTTAGGGATTTTCCTTGGTACCCTAATGGTAAACCTAAACAAATTCGTGCAAATTCTTCTTCTTCTTGGGTCGAGTTACATGAGATCCAATCAGAATTTTTGTCATTTTTGCCCTTAGTATTGAAACCCCTTAGGTCTATCCTATAGATCAAGACTCTGGAATTACTTTATCTCACCTCAATGCTCATGCCCTACTCTCTCTTAACTCTGATATGGTTTTTCTAGAATAAATATTGGTTAAAATTGATGAGGACATTAATTGATTTTCTTACTATAACCTATGTGTTTTCAATTGGTTATCTTTTGGTGCTTTCTATTGCTTGTATAGGATTGAGGTGAATATTGTGGATTTTCTTTAGGTGTTTTTCAATTTCTCATATAGGACTGAGGTGAAAATTGTCATTTTATGAGTTGTACTTTTTATGAGTCTAGGGTAGGTAATCTATGTGTATGTTGGGAAGTGGCTTGCAATGGAGGTTGGAGCCCTAAAGAGGTTATCTAGGTAACCCATTGTAAGTTATTTTAATAAGTGATAACTTTTCATTTTATGAGAGTAAAATGAATTAATAAGAATCAATTTTTTTCCTCACCCATGTCTTGAGTGCTAGTATAGGCAAAGATGGGAGTAGAGAGGATCCTTGGTTGCGACCTTGCCTTGTTAGTATGCCTTGTTTGTACAAAATGATATTGATGTCGCATAGAGATACTAGGAGGCTGAAGTCCAAAGAGGTTTCCAGGGTAACCTTAGAGTTGGCTCATGTGATGAAACTTGCCCACTTACATAGTATATTTCCTACATGTCTTTGTTGCCTCTAGGTTTAGATGTTACTTGTGTCCTGGCACCTTTGAGATAAATTGCTATCAAGATTTCCTTGACCTAGATGTTGTTTATTACTTGTGGATTGATATACATATGGGACTTGAGATTATCTCCTCAATATAGTGGGAGTGGGCCATTTAGGTTCCACATGGTTGAGTGGTAGCATTTCTTATACCATTGAGATCTGACAACTAGATGTTGTTGCTAGATGTACTTATGCAATTGTTCCTTTCTTTCTAATCTTTTATTTCCATTAGATGGTTATATTATGTTGTAATATATTTGATTATCAAAGATCTTATGAGATGGTGTATTTATTTATGATGTATATTCTTTGAGCTTTTCATACCTCGTGACTTGTATAGTGGATGATTATGCATTCTAGTTATGCCAAGTGGCATCTTATGTAATTGTATATTATTTAATTGGATTCATACTTGTGGTTATTCCATGTTGTGGACTTTTTGTTACGTATTAGATTATATATATATATATATATATTTATATATATTTATATGATTCAATGTCATGGAACCCTTAAGAGGTGAAATCTATTTTTGGATGGTTGTATATATGTGAGTTATTGCTTCCACTATATTATCTCTTGTTGTTATTATCTTTCAAAAAAAATGTATGGAAAACTTAGTGAAACTTTAGGTTAATTTCTTTTGGGTTCCTTGGTGGGGTGTTACATCTGGTATCAGAGCCTGAGTTTCTACATTGGGAAATCTGGGTATATTCAAACACTGCTAGATGACAACTATTTAAATTGAAACAAAACTTGAATAATTTTATGTATCTATTAAAAATTGAACAATTTGAACTTTAGATTTGATTACTTGAGACATAGAAAAGGAAAAACTTAAATCACTCTTGAGTTGGATTTCAAACATGTTTTCTTGTGAGCTTTTTTTTTGTTCTTGCTTGGGTGTTGTAGGAGGATGGTGTCTAAGACTAGATCCATTGTTAGGGGTCATAGTGCTAGAAGAGATAGAGGTCATGGGAGAGGTAGACATGATAGTCCTCTTCTAACTCCTAGAGAGAATCATGTTTAGGAGGAGAATAGGGAGGAGAGCCATAGAGAAGATCATGTTGACTCAGGGGAGACTAATTTAAGACAGATGATGTGGATGATCTTAGAGCACCTACCTCCTCTAAGGGGTCTTGATCAGTTTGGATCACATAATGTTGGGAATGAAGAAAGGTAGAGATATGAGAGTCCTCGAGGAGACCTCCATGGTTATAGATAGAGGTCAACTAAGGTTTCTCTTATGAAGGACCTATAGAGGTCCAAGATCAAACCTTTCAATAGGGTTGGTACAGGATATGTGGTAGAGCAGTGGTTACTTGCATTAGAGACATGTTTTGCAATGTAGGACTTTGACTCTAATGTCAAAGTAAGGTATGACATAACCCACCTAGAGGTCTTTAGGGCTACATGGTGGAACATTAAGGAGAAGAAACTGGGAGTGAACATGAATAATGTTACATGGGAGTTATTGCTTGAGAATTTCTGTGAATGCTTCCTAACAGAGGAATGGCACTAGTTGAGGATAAATAAGTTCCATAGTTTGAGGTAGTATACTATGACTATGGCAAAGTATGAGTAGAAACTCTATGAGCTCGTGCCTTATGTAGGAACTAGTGACAGTTCACCACTGATGGTTTAGCATTTTTTTCAAGGTCTAAACAACTGTCTCATTGGGGGTGTAAAGATTTTCCAACCTATAACCCTCAAGGATGTGGTACATCAAGTTATCCTTGTGGATAAAAATGTCACCTTCGGACATGGTGGTTTTGTGGGAGCACCTGCAGCATCAAGGTCCAAAGGTAATTAGGGAGTGAGTAGTAGTAGGAAGCCTCCTTCTTCTAGAGGCAATCAACAATATCAACAAGGAGGGTCTTATCCTCCAGCATGGAGTGGTGGTAGTAGTTCACACTCTAGGGATCCTCAATACTCTCAATGCATTAAGCGCAACCAGTATGACCAGTCATCACAAAGTACTCATTATTTTGTTGGTGGGGGTAGTTTTTAGCAATCCAATGCACCTAGAGTGTAGAGGAGTTTTCATGGGAAAAAAATCATGTAGACAATGTCGGCATAAGTCATCCCATTTTCTTTAATGGAAACCACAATTGTTGGATCAGAGACCTACAGCTTCAAAACCCATGGTTGGAGATATGGGTAGATTTCAGAGGGTGTTTTTAGTGGATTCTTATCCTTCAACATGGGGAAAGAGTCCAATGGGACTCACATAGTGAGTGCTAAAGTTTTTATCTTTCTTGTAGGCTTGCAAGAGTAAGCCCAAGTCTAGGGGGGTGGATGTAATGCCCACCCCTAGTTTTATTTTCTTGTTGTATTTCTAAACTCTTTTAGACCAATTTTTTAATTATGTATTATGATTTTGGTACTTGGTTACCCAATTTAATTTAGATTTTATTTCATATTCAGCTGATATATTTGATGAGCTACTTGATATTCATTTATTTCATGTGTTCATGATCATTCTTTAAATGATGATACATGTATGTTCATATAGTGATTTCAATTATTTCATGATGATAGTTAGATGAATGATTTATATGTAGTTTCTATGGATAATGACCCCATACTTGCATGTGTATGGTGTACTTGTATGTTTTACTTTATGTTTAACATTTCTAATGTGGTTGAGGGAGGGAGTCACAGTCACTTGCTAGTCGAGATCTACACGATGCACCACTTTTCACCATGGCTTTTTTAGTTTATATTTATAAGTATATGCTCAAATTTTATGTAGATTGCAGGTACCAGGCATCAACTTCCTTGAATTGCCAAGGTGAGCATGCCCTATTGTAGTATCTCAATGGTAAAAGAGGGAAGATAATTATTAACTCCAAATCCTAACCCTAAGCCAATTATCTTAGAAACTAGGACAAGTGTCTGAGTTATTTACCCTTCCAAATTCGTCAAGTGACATGAATTCATAATTTTGACCCCTGAGTTTGATTTAGTCCTTTGTCTTTATGATGAGTTTTCTTATTTAGTTTTGTGGGTATGTTGTAATTTTCAGTTATAATTAAATCAAATAAAAGATAGTTTAATGATTTAATTTAATAAAAACTTTATTAAAAAAAATCAATATTTATTTAATTGAAAAATTAATTAAATAAATTAATTAATTTTAAAAGATTTAATTAAAGTTCTAGTTTTGGCGCCAATAGTGGCATGTTGTGATGGTTAAGTTGTTCTGTTGTTATCCTTTCCATTAAGGTTTGAATCTAATGGGGATGAGGTCCCCTATTTGTGGGCTCACTAGTTCATAGCTCTAGGTCAAAGCATTTACCCTTGTTTAAAAAAAAAATTTAAAAGTTCTATTTTTTGTGTAATTATATTTATTTAATTTATCAATAATTTATTTAGGAGTTTCATTTGCATAATAAACTCTAAATATTATTAATAGTTAAATTAATAAATATTTTATTAAAGAGTCTTGTGATTTAATAAAAGAGAGAAAGAATAAATTTAATAAAGTTTATTTTAATTAAAATGCAAAAA
This sequence comes from Cupressus sempervirens, assembly GCA_028749045.1. Classification (NCBI taxonomy): domain Eukaryota; kingdom Viridiplantae; phylum Streptophyta; class Pinopsida; order Cupressales; family Cupressaceae; genus Cupressus; species Cupressus sempervirens. Next base: position 440,856,151 of record CM053786.1, on the reverse strand, counting down.
ATTTGTACGTGAAATTAAAATTAAAATAAAATAATAAAGAAAAATGTTTCGCATGATTACAAAATTGAAACCCTAAAAGGAGAAGGCTCTTTATTAAGAAATCAAAGCTCATTTCTCAACACATAGGTTTGGAGGAGCCAATTTCTGAGAAAGAGGGTTTTTGAAAGGAAGGGAATTTTCTTGTGAGCTTTGAGAATGTGATCAATTAGCATCGAATCAAGGTAGGATCTTGTGAGTTTTGTGTAGTAGTTCCTCTTTGAAATCTCTCTACCTTCTCTGTGTTTGGATGAATCTACTTTCAAAATTTAATCTAGGTTGAAACCCTTGTTTGAGAAGAAAATTCAATTCCGTTATTGAATTAGCTGTAAATTAAACCAATCTAAAACCCTTGCCTGAGTATGCTCATTTTGGATATGGGGATGGATTCGAGTAGGGTTTGGAAAATAAAATCAAAATTTTAGATATAGAGTTTGATTAGTTGTTTGTGTTTTTCTTATTAAATCTATTATGAAAATTAATTGAAAAATATATATAACAATATAAGTGCCACAGCAATTGATAATTACTATGATATTTATACTCTCTCTCTCTCTCTCTCTCTCTCTCTCTCTCTCTCTCTCTCTCTCTCTCTCTCTCTCTCTCTCTCTCTCTCTATATATATATATATATATATATATATAATTGTAAATTATTTGGAAAGGGCATCTTTTAAAATAGTTTTTTTTTATTAAAACATCTTTTTATAAAATATATAATTTTTAAGGGGGGCGTGGCCACCAACTCCCCACTCACCCACGACTATGCATGGAAAGCTACACGACAACCTACTACTACCATAGCAATAGATACTGTCGTAAGGCAGTATGTTGTTGCACTACCTTAGCAAAGTACTATCGATCGGCAGGCCTTAAACTCCAAAAGAATATTGCATTTTGATTTGTTTTTGTTTATTAAATTTTTTAATTTAATAAATTTTTAATATAATTTTTTAATTAATGATTAATATTATATAGTATATTTCCTAGATTAATTAAAAAATTTAATATGCGATGACACTTGCCCACTTACATAGTATATTTCCTATGTGTCTTTGTTGCCTCTGGGTTTAAATGTTACTTGTGTCTTGGCACCTTTGAGATAGATTGCTATCAGGATTTCTTTGACCTAGATGTTGGTTATGACTTATGGATTGATATCTATATGGGCTTGAGATTATCTCCTTACCACAGTGGGAGTGGGTCATTTAGGTTCCACGAGGTTAGGTGGTAGTGTTTCTTATATCATTGAGATTCGATAGTTGGATGTTGTTGCTCGATGTACTTGTGTAGTTGTTCCTTTCTTTCTGATCTTGTATTTTCATTAGATGGTTAAATTTTGTTGTACTATATTTGATTATTAGAGATCTTGTGAGATGATTTATTTATTTATGACGTATATTCTTTGAGCTTTTCATACCCTATGACTTGTACAATGGATGATTATGCATTCTAGTTATGTCAAGTGGCATCTTATGTAATTGTATATTATTTAATTGGATTCGTACTTGTGGTTATTTCATGATGTGGATATTTGGTTATGTATTAGATTTAATAGTAATAAAATTATATATATCTGATTCAATGTCATGGAACCCTTAAGAGATGAAATCTATTCTTGGACAGTTGTATGTATGTGAGTTATTGCTTTTGCTATATTATCTCTTGTTGTTATTGTAATATGTAAATTATGGGTTTGGATAGGGTTTTAGAATAGTGCACATGAAAGAGACCCTAAACCAATATTCTATGCATACATATAACTTCTTATGATATGGGATGTAAATATAAGAGACTAATATCGAAATGAAGAAATAAAAAGGCACTTACCTTGAAAAAAGAATCAGCTAAAAACCCTATCAAGTAGTCTCAAAAACTGTTGATTTTCACAAACCTCAATCAAAACTATGAGATCTACAAAATCCAAAAATCTTTTTCTTGTTTGGGAAATGTCGACCTTGACCTAGGTAGACAAAGTTGGCCTTGACCCCAAAAAGTTGACCTTGACCCAAAAAGTCAACTTTGACCTAGTTGAACTTGACCTGTACTACTCCAATGGAAATTATGTTCGTGAATCTTGAAAGTTCAACGAAAAGGGTATCCAAATCTGTACTAGTATTAATTGTTCCACACCTGTACTTGCAAGACAAATGGTTTTTTTTGTTTGAGGGGGAGGAGTTTGCCTCATTTGAACCCCAATTTAGGAATTAACCTTGAAATTGAATTGAAATTGGTGGAATAAACAAAGTAAATGGAACAATTCACCTTCCTTATGTTAAAAAACTTATGGAGGATTCCAACCCTTGAATCCACAAGTATTGATGCTCCAAATGAATGTATAATAAGATGTAAGATGTCTCAAATCAATTATCTTAGATCATCAACACCAATCTTGAATGGATCTTGGATTAGGAAGAGGCTTGAATGGAAATGGATGGATCTTCAACAAGAGGGGTCCCTAGAGCTTGAATCCTTCAATGGCTACTAACGGATCTCCTTGATGAATTGAATGCTTAAAGATGGATGCCTGATTTAAAAACTTGATGGAGAGATTAAAAAGAGATCCCCCAAAAGAGGTAGAGAAAATGAGAGAAGGCTTCCTTTTATGGAGACCTAGGGCACAAACTCCAAGAGAGTTCAACAATGAGAAATAAATTCCCATTGGTCTGTTACCTCTAAAAATGGGCCTAGATTAAATGCAATTTAAGAGTTTACCATTTCGGAGACCAAAACAGTTGACCCGAAAGCAGGAAAACAATTCTTTCCAAAACTCAACATCCAGAAATCATGAAACCTTAAAATTTAGACCCTAGATCAAGGTCAAGGTTGACTTTGACCTAGGTCAGCATCAAGATCACCCTTGACCTAAAAGGTTGACCTTGACTCTGAGGTCACAAATCTCAGGATCTAAGTCCAGAATGCTAGAAAAATGCAGAAAGAAAGTGGAAAGGGGGGTAGAATGAGGGAAAAATCTAGATCTAAGTTGAGGACCCATTCAAGGCATTTGACATGACCCCAAACCACCTATTTCGAGGGCTAAACCAGTCCTAAATGGAAGTAATTCTATTTTCTGATGATACATTTAGCCCCCAATTTAGCAAGAGTATGGACTCAATGCAAACTCTTGGTCAAGGAGATCGCAAAGAAATATAAAATCTTATTGAAATCAAAGGGACAAAGTGATCCTCAAACCCCTAGGGACTCAAGTCTTTGTCAACTCCAAGATTACAATAAGAGAGAGATCACTAGAGAAAAGAGAGAAGAGGGAGGAGAGAGGAGTGGCTAGCTTTCCTAGTAAGATATTTGTATCTCACTGCGAACCATAAAAGGATAGGATGGCCCACCAAGAAAACACTTGATAGTCACTTCAAAAAGTTGTGTGCCTTCTGGTAGCTTTGTGCATGTATGTAATGTATCTTTTGGTGGCTTTTATTAAGTACCCATGGATCCATATTCTCATATCACCATAGAATACATTTGTAAAATGTGTATCTCTTCAGGATTTAGCAACTTATGTGTGTTACCCTCCAAGGATTTAGCATATTTGAAATTGGAAATGCGTGTCTCTTCAAGATTTAGCAACTTGTGTGTTACCTTCTAAGGATTTATCATGCTGCAAAACAAAAGGTTATAACAAAAATGCATAATATAGAATGAGGCAGGTCATATATATGCCCTCCTCCTTAAGATGGAAAAATTACATACTATTTTGACATGTTAAGGAAAGAAAAGAACAAGGATAAATCCTTCTTCAACATCAAGATGATATCCATAGACAACACCCAATCCAAGCCAAGAAGGCCATAGCTCCAATGAGGCCATGGAAGGGACCAATATAAAGAGATATCATGCAAGAAGAGAAAAAGTAACCCTTGTGATGGATAGCACACTATTCAACTTCCAAGGTGAGAGATTTATCAACCATGGAAACCCAATTTCAAATAATGAAATAAGTTATGATCAAGGACAGAGATCCTCAATGCAAATCATAATTTTCATGTTTGATTGGATACCACATAATAGATAGATACTACTTTACGAAGGAAAAGTGGATCCCAAAAAGATAGAAATGAAAGAGATGGCATCCTTTCCCCCCAAGTGTAGAAACAAAAATGGAAGGGGACCTATTATGTTTCTCACAACACTATACAAGACAATGAGACCCCAAAGATTAGGCTAACATTGTTTACATAAGGTGGAGCTTCATAATCGGAACATAAATGTTATTTAGAGAAAATAGGATTGAAATAAAACTCATTGCCACGTGATATATAAATAGCTTTACTATCAATGAGTTTCCTAGTCTTATAATGTAAAGCTTGACATTCATTAGTAGAGTGATCATGAAATCTATGATATAAACAAAAACGAAGAGTCCTCAAGTGTGGACTATGTTTCTTTTTTTGTTTAGATCTAGTAATCATCTTAGAATGAAGGAGTTTAGGAAGAAGAACTTCTTGTCAAATTACTTCATAGGTTTATCATGTTTTGAAGTGTTATTTGAGATGTTGTTAACATTGATTTTTTGTTGAGGATTATATCCCAATCCATAAGAATGTTTATGCCCCCCATTTTGTAAGGGCGTTTGAATTCCTTGATTATGCTTACCACATGCTTGACCATTGAATCCTTGTTTAACTAGGAAACGATAACCAGGACCATATTGAGAAGCCATATCAGAAGGATTCAATAGAACTTCAAGAGTCACTATGTCATCATTAGTAGGTTTGATAGTTTCATTGTGGATAGAAGCAGTGGAAAAGTTGTTACGAAGGGCTTTAGAAGTAAAAACTCATTGTTCAAACTCTCTTTGTTGATTCATAAAATCAAGATCAGAAACCTTATACTCTCCAATAAAGGTAGGATTAAAATCCAAGGTTCCCCAATCATCACCAAGAAGAGCATTAGAGGAAGAAGGATTACTATTAAAAATAGGAGTAGTGTGTGTTTGAATATTCAGACAAGGATTTGGCACATCATCTACATGAAGTGTATACATCATGTTGTTATGTATAAAATTGACTTTATAATGAAGGGTGGAAGGGATAGCATTCATCTCATGCTCAAATTTTATGCAAATTGTAAGTATCAGGCATCGGCAACCCTAAATTGTTAGGATGAGCATGCCCTATCGTAGTATCTCAATGGTAAAAGAGGGGAGATAATTCTTGACTCCAAATCCTAACCCTAAGCCAATTGTCCTAGAAAGTAAGAAAAGTATCTAAGTTATTTACCCTTCCAAATACGTCAAGTGATGTGAATTCATATTTTGACACTTGAATTTGATTCAATCCTTTGTCTTTATAATGGGTTTTCTTATTTGGTTTTGTGGGTCTATTGTAATTTTCAATTATAACTAAATCATATAAAAGATTATTAAATGATTTAATTTAATGAAAATTTTATAAAAAAAAATCAATATTTAATTAATTAAGATATTGATTAAATAAAATAATTAAATTTAAAAGATTTAATTAAAGTTCTAATTTTGGCATAATTATATTTATTTAATTTAATAATAATTTATTTAGGAGTTTCATTTTTATAATAAACTCTAAATATTATTAGTTAAATTAATAAATATTTTATTAAAGAGTCTTATGATTTAATAAAAGAGGGAAAGAATTAATTTAATAAAGTTTATTTTAATTAAAATGCAAAAAGTTGCACATGAAATTAAAATAAAATAAAATAATAAAGAAAAAAGTTTTGCATGATTGCAAAATTGAAACCCTAAAAGGAGAGGACCCTTTATTAAGAAATCAAAGCTCATTTCTTGACACACAAGTTTGGAGGAGCCAATTTTCAAGAAAGAGGGTTTTCGAAAGGAAGGGAATTTTCTTGCAAGCTCTGAGCATCCAATCAGTTAGCATCATATCAAGGTAGGATCTTGTGAGTTTTGTGCAGTAGTTCCTCTTTGAAATCTCTTTGTCTTCTTCATGTTTAGATGAATCTGCTTTCAAAATTTAATCTGGGTTGAAACCCTTGTTTGAGAAGAAAATTGAATTTCGTTATTGAATCATTTGTGAATTAAACCAATCTGAAACCCTTGCCTAAGTATGCTCATTTTGGATATGGGGATGGATTTAGAATATTACGATTCAAGTAGGGTTTGGAAAAGAAAATCAAAATTTTAGATACAAAATTTGATCAATTGTTTGTATTTTTCTTATTAGATATCTTATGAAAATCAATTGAAAAATATTTATATAATAATATAATTACCATAGTAATTGATAATTACTGTGATAATTATACTTTATATATAATATTAAATATCATAAATTATTTTAGAAAGGACATCTTTTAAAAGGGTTTTCTTCTTTTTTATTAAAACAAAATTTTAAAAATTACTATAGTTTTTAAGGGGGATAGGGCCACCAACTCCCCACCCACCCGTGGTTGTGCACGTCAATCTACACAGTAGCCTACTACTACCATGGTAGCAGTGTACACTGCCTTACCTGATGTTGTCGTAGTAGGTATTGTCATAAGGCAATATGTTGTTGTTGCTGCTGTAGCAGCGACACTGTCACGATAGAGTACTATCGGTCAACGGGCCTTAAACACCAAAAGAATATTGCATTTCAATTTTTTTGTCAATTAATTTTTTAATTTAATATAATTTTTTAATTAATAATTAATATTATTAATATTAAATTATATATATTATGTTATTAATTCTAGTAATTATAAACTATTAATAAATTAAGTAATATTAATTATTATTAATTAATAGTTGTTATTATTATTATAATTTAATAATTATTATTGGAATTTAATAATATGTATTAAGATAATTGATTATATAGTTTTAGAAAATTTGCAATATAAACCAATTAAATTGAAGAAATCATTTTAATAAAGTTTGAAGCTTATTTATAATAATTCATTTATATATATAGAATATGGGTTTTATATTTAAATGTTTTTTAATGATTTGTTGAGTGTTGAGATTCTTGGGGCTTGAAAACCTTTGCAAATCTAAAACGTGAACCCTATTTATAAATAGAACATGTATGTTTTCAAAACAAATGATTTATGAAACTACTTTTTGATGTGATATATGTTTTATCTTGTGTTGGGTTTAGGTTTGACATAGTACATTGACTAGTCAGGATGTTTACCAGAGGCTTGGGGTAATGCAAGAGCATCCTAGGTTGCACTGCTATCTTGCATTTTTTTAGTTCTTTCCTAGTTTTGTCAAGTTGCAATGTCTTTCATTACAAGCTTTCAGTAGTTTTTGAGCATTGGAGACACACTAGGGAACCTTTTCCTATGTGCACAAAGAGTTTGGAGTTATCATGTAAAGGTTTGAGCTACTTTTACCTTGATGCTGGAACTGTATTATTTTGGTTTTCGAGTGTTTGTTGCAGGCTATGTAACTAATTTTACACAATGAGTTAGAGGCTGAAAATTTCAATAATTGAAGAGGACCTATATTAATCCCTTCTTTCAAAGGCACAAGTCCTAATTCCTTATAATTTTGGAGATATGGCAATTCTCTTGGAGGATCAATTTCTTACAGTTTGCATGATAGGTTTCTATGTGTGACTTTCGGAATGGATGCACATTTATCATTGGTGAATCAGCCTTTGCATCTTTAAGGGGTTGTAGAAAACCTAAAGTACTACCCTCAATTTGAAGCACAAGTTCTAATTCAATCAAGGTTAGGAGATATCGTGATTTTTCTCGAGCACTGATTTTTGGAGATTAATTTCTATTGGCGGCCGACTTGTGGCTTAGATTAGTATAATTAGGGATCTTGGGTAGAGTTTATATGACAATGGTAGATGATTTTGATAGAGGATTATAGAAGGAGGATGGAAATCCAAACTTGAAGCTGGATCTTGGATTTGAATGTATTTTGTATCTGGTTGTAACCCAGAAGGCCTTATAGTTGGGCATATATGATATTTTCAAGAATCAATAAAGAATATTGTTCTCTCTCTATGATATTGCTCTCTTTTGTGTTTGATTCTATTGTGTTAACTCTTGCATGGTGGTTTGGGTAGTTGAGTGTGCCAGTTGGCCTTAGTTTCTCTCAACCTTCCTACATCAGGTGGTATCAAAGCTTGCGGTTCATCCTTGTGGAGATTGGATCATGTAGAATCCTATTTGAAATTTGGTTTTAGGATTGTAAATCTACAGATTTGACCTATAACTTGTAGAGGGTTACGATCTTGTAGGAACCTAATTTGTAAAGATGGTTCATGGTAGAAGAAATGTCGATAATGCTATATTGGATCAATTGAGACAAATAGTAGCTAGATTAGATGCTTTGGAGACAACTCAGAGGAGAGGAGTGTATCTTGATGATGTGAGTGATGATGAAGTAGTAGCACCAAACTATAATCTAGAACCTGAAGAAGATCAAGATGAAGCAAGGCTATTGAGAGTGTTGTCTAGGGAAAATTCAAAGCCTTTTGTAGAAGTTGTTCCTTATGATGGAAAATTGGATACCAATGTTGTGTTAGATTGGATCTTAGATATGGAGAAGTTTTTAGAGTATGAAAACACTCCTAATAATAAGAAGGTGAAGATTTCAATTACTAGGTTGAAAGGTCATGCTTCACTATGGTGGGAGCATTTGCAAACTGATAGACAAAGGAGAGAAAAGGAGAAGATCAGAACTTGGTTGAAGATGGTGAACAAAGTAAAGAACAAATTCCTTTCTGTTGATTACCAAGTTAGCTTGTTGAGAAAGATACAAAATTTCAAACAAAAGGACATGACTATGGAACAGTATACTGAGGAATTCTATAGATTGGACATTAGATCTGGACATGTGGATGATGATGTTGAGAAAATTGCAAGGTACATAAATGGATTGAGATCTGGAATTCAAAATGAAATAAGTTTTGTGAAATTGGAAAGTGTGGAAGAAGCATATCAATATGCCTTGAAAGCTAAGAAGATCTTGACAAAGAAGCATGAACAAAGACAAAGAGGTAGAGGTTGTAGATTCTAGAGAGGCAGAGGCAGATCTTATGGAGAAGGTGGCAGATCTAATAGTTATGTGCATGATAAAGGAAAATCTAAATGGAAGAATGATGACAAAGACAAGACTGAGTGGAAAGGTGGTAGTTCACACTAAGGAGGTACTATATCTTACCAAGGAAGAGGTAATTCTTATCATAGAGGTGATTTCCATGGTAATTGTTTCAGATGTGGTAAAGAAGGACATAGATATTTTGAATGTAGAACTTCTGAAAGTTGGCAGAATAATAAAAATGTTGCAATTCAAGAAAACATTGAGAGTTCACCAAGTGGACCTAAGGCTAGAGAAAATTTGATGGTGAGAAGAACCTTATGTAATAAGGGAATTGATGAGGAACCTATCCTTAGAAGAAGTCTTTTCAAGACTAGATGTAAGATGGTTGGAAAATGTTGCAAGGTGATCATTGATAGTGGAAGTTTAAGAGATTTGGCATCAAAAGAGATGGTTACAAAGTTGCAGTTGTAGAGGCTAAAACATCCCAAACCTTATCATGTTTCATGGATCAAAGATGAGCATAAGATATTGGTAAGTGAGCAATGTATTGTGAAATTCAAAATTGGGCATTACTTTGATGAAGTTTTGTGTGATATTATGCCCATGGATTGTTGTCATATTTTTTTGGGTAGATCTTGGCAATATAATAGATATGTTGTGCACGATGGAAGATTAAATCAATAACTCTTTGGGTAAATGGGAAGAAACAAATATTTTTTCCTTTGATTGAAAGTTTAGATGAGGTTAGTTGTACTACAATGAAAGTTTGCATGGTTAATGGAAGCAATTTGAAAAGGAAGTAAAAAAGAATCAAGTTTGTTTTGTTATAATTCCTATAGGACTGAGTGTTGGTAGCAATGATTGAGCAACAGAAGTTGGTAATGAAAGAGTGATAGCAGATAGTAGTAGCCGAGTACCAGAAGAAATTGTTGAATTGTTGAATAAGTATAAAGATATTATTGTTGAGTATATTCCTTATGGTTTACCACCAGTAGAAGTATAAGTCATTGTATGGATCTGCTTCTTGGAGCTAGTTTGCCAAATAAAGCACCATATAGATTGACACCTACAAAGAATGAAGAACTTGACAAACAAATGCATGAGTTGTTGCAGAAAGGTTTGATTAGAGAAAGTTTGAGTCCATGTGTTCTACTTGTTGTATTAGCACCTAAAAAGAATGGAGAATGGAGAATGTGTACTAATTATAGAGCTATTAACAAAATTAAAATGAAATATAGGTTTCCTATGCCAAGGATGGATGACATAATGGATTGCTTGAGTGGGGAAAAGTATTTTACCAAGATTGATTTGAAAGAAGAGTGGCTATCATCAGAGCATAATCAAAGAAGGTGATGAATGGAAGATTCTTTTCTAGACAAAAGATGGTTTGTATGAATGGTTGGTTATGCCTTTTGGTTTGACTAATGCACCTAGTACTTTCATGAGGTTAATGAATGAAGTTTTGAAAAGATTCTTTGGTAAGTTTGTGATTGTTTATTTGGATGACATTCTAATATTCAGTAAGACTAAGGAAGAACATCTTGAGCATATTAGACAAGTATTGCAAAGGTTGAAAGATGAAAAGTTGTTGATTGATCTAAAAAAGTGTTCTTTTATGCAAGAGGTGATTGTGTATTCGGGATTTGTAATTTCAGTTGATAGATTGAATATAGATCTTGAGAAGGTTAAAGAAATTTTGGAATGGCCTATACCTGAGAATGTGGGTTAAGTAAGATCATTTCATGGTTTGGCTAGTTTCTCTAGAAAGTTCATAAGAAATTTTAGTTTTTTTTGTAATGCTATGACTGAGACAATGAGGGGAGATAAAAAGGAATCCAAGTGGACACATAGAGCTGATAAGAGTTTTTAGACTTTAAAACAAAAGATGGTTGAGTTACCTATATTGGTTTTTCTTAATTTCAATAAAGTATTTCAAGTTGAATGTGATGCAAGTGGTAATGCAATAGGAGTTGTATTAAATCAAGAAGGTAAACCCATTACTTTCTTTAATGAAAATTTGAATGATGCTAAAAGGTAGTATTCTATGTATGATCAAAAATTTTATACTATTGTCCAAGCATTGAAGAAGTGGAGACATTATTTGATTCCTAAGGAGTTTGTGATGTATACTAATCATAAAGCTTTACAATACTTGGTAAGTCAACATAAATTGAATCAGAGACATATGAAGTGGGTTGAGTATTAGTAGATTTTTACATTTTTAATTAAGCATAAGAGTGGAGTTACTAACAGAGTTGCTGATGCATTGAGTAGAAGATAGTTTTTGTTGACTGAAATGAAGGTTGAAGTTCTTTGTTTTGATGAAATGAAAGAGTTGTATGATGTTGATCCTGATATTTTTGAGGCATGGAGAAAGTGCAAAGCACCAAATCTAATAGATCACATAAGTAAGTATGATGAGTATTTCATTCAAGAAGGTATGTTATTCAAAGGCATTCATTTGTGTATTCCTAGAAGTTTTATGAGGTTGAATCTAATTAAGGAAAAGCATAGTGGTGGATTAGCTTGACAATTTGGAATTGATAAGACATTGAGTTTGCTAAAAGAGAAGTATTATTGGCCACAAATGTAGAAGGATGTTTAGAAATTTGTAAAGATCTGTGGAGTTTGTCAAGTTGCAAAAGGAGTGAGTCAAAATACTGGTTTGTATACACCTAGTACTATTCCTAAGAAACCTTGGAGTGACATCAGTATGGATTTTGTTCTTTGATTACCTAAGATAGTGAAGGGGTGTGATTCCATATTTGTTGTAGTGGACATATTTTCTAAGATGGCTCATTTCATACCATGTAAGAAGACATCAAATGTTGAGCATGTTGCTAAAAAAAATTTTAAAGAGATTGTGAGATTGATGGATTACCAAGAAGTATTATTTCTGGCAAAGATAGTAAGTTTGTTGGTTATTTTTTGAAGACTTTATGGAAGAAGATGGGTAATGAGTTGAAGTTTAGTTATACATTCCATCCACAGATAGATAGACAAATAGATGTTGTGAATAGAATCTTGGGTAATTTTCTAAGATGTTTCATTGGAAATAAGCCAAGTAATTGGGAGGTGGTATTGGCACAAGCTGAAATTGCATATAATAATTCTGTGAATAGGAGTATAGGGAAGACACCTTTTGAGATTGTTACTAGAATGCAACCTAGAGGTATATCAGATTTGAGAGATATTATTGGTGAAGAAAAGAGAAGTGTTGCAGGAGAAGAATTTATTGATTTTATGAAATCTTTACATAAGGAAGTGAAGTTGAGGATAGAACAAAGTAATCAAAAGTATAAGGAGAACGTTGATCAGTCTAGAAGACATCATGATTTTTGAGTTGGTGATGAGGTGTGGTTCATATGAAGAAAGTAATGTTTCCTATTGAAACATACAATAAGCTAAACATGAAGAAGTTTGGACCTTGTAAGATCTTGAAGAAGACTAACAATGGAAACACCTATGAAATTGATTTGCCTCATGACATGGATATATCTCCTATATTCAATGTTGCTAACTTATACAAGTATCATGAGTTAGATGATGAAGTTATTGTATCAAAGGACTATTCTAAGAAGTAGATTGAAGAAGTTGAATAGATATTAGTTTAGAGAGTTGGTAAGAGCACAAGGGGAAAAGATTATTATGAATATCTAGTGAAGTGGAAAGATAGGCCTATGGAAGATGTTTTATGGATTTCTCAATATAAGTTGGATTTAGCTCAAGTTGTGACATCTCAATGATTCAAGAGAATCATTTCTTCTAGCCCTAGTTGTCTAATGCAGAAGCATCTTGGGTTGCATTGCTATCCTGCATGTTTTCAGTTCTTTCCTAGTTTTGCCAAGTTGCAATGTCTTACATTGAGAGATTTTAGTAGTTTCTAAGAAATGGAGACACACTGGGGAACCTTGTCCTATGTTTGTAAAGAGATTGGAGTTATCATGTAAAGGTTTGAGTTGTTTTTACCTTGCTGTTGGAACTGTGTTTTTCTAGTTTCTGGGTGCCAGTTGCAGGCTGTGTAACTAATTTTGTGCCATGAGTTAGAGGCTAAAAAATTTAGGAATTGAAGAGGACCTAGAGTACTCCCTTCTATAAAAGGTTTCTTATTTCCTTATAAGTTGGGAGATATGGAAATTCGCCTGGAGTATCAATTTTTGACAGTTTGCATGACAAGTTTATGTGCATGACTTTTGGGATGGATGCACACTTATCCTTGGTGAATCAGCCTTTATGCCTTTAAGGGGTTTTAGAGGACCTAAGTACTACCCTTAATTTTAAGTGCAAGTTCTAATTCAATTAGGGCTAGGAGATATCGCATTTTTTCTCGGGCATCAATTTTTGGACATTTAATTTCTGTTGGAGGCCGACTTGTAGCTCTTCAAGTATTTAATTTTAGTTTTTAGCATTCTATGCTGACTTGTGGCTTAGATTAGTATATTTAGGGGTCTTGGGTAGATTCTTAATGACAATGGTAGATAATTTTGATAGAGGATTATAGAAGGAGGATGGAAATTCAAACTTGAAGCTAGATCTTGAATTTGAATCTATTTGGTAACTGGTCGTAACCCAAAATGCCTTAGAGCTAGGCATATATGATGATATTTTCATGAATCAATAAAGAATATTGTTCTCTCTCTCTATTATGTTGTTCTCTTTTCCCTTTTCTTTTGTTGTGTTAACTCTCACATGTTGGTTTGGGTAGCTAAGTGTGCTAATTGGCCTTAGTTTCTCCCAACCTTCTTGCATCATGGGGAGTTTTGTTCTATGATGATGTTATGTATATTTTGGTCAAGATCTTTTATACCTGACCATTATGATGTATTCAAGTATTCTATGATGAGTCTTGATTAGTTGTTTGTTAGTTCTTTCCAATTGCTTGTATAGAATTGAGGTGAATGGTGTGATTTTTCCTAGTGTAACCTTTGAGTTTCGATCAGTTATCTTTTGATGCTTTTCAATTGCTTGTATAGAACTGAGGTTATTATTAAGATTTTCTTACTATAGCCTATGAGTTTTCAATTGACTATATGTTAGTGCTTTCCAATTGCTTGTATAGAACTAAGGTGAATATTATGGGTTATCTTTAGGTGCTTTCTAGTTGCTCATATAGGACTAAGGTAAAAATTGTGATTTTATGAGTTGTACTTTTATGAGCCTAGGATAGGTAATCTATGTGTATGTTGGGAAGTGGCTTGCAATGGAGGTCAGAGCCCTAAAGAGGTTTCCTGGGTAACCCATTGTAAGTTATTTTAATAAGTGATAACATCTCATTAAATGAGAGTAAAATGAATTAATAAGAGTCATTGTTTTTCCTTGCACATGCCTTGAGTGCTAGTACAAGCTAGGATGGGAGTAGAGAGGATGCTTGGGTGTGACATTGCCTCATTAGTATGCCTTGTTTATATGAAAGGATACTGATGCTACATATAGACACTAGGGGATCAAAGTCAAGAGAGGTTGCTAGAGTAACCTTAGAGTTGGCTCATGCAATGACACTTACCCACTTACATAGTAGATTTCCTACGTATCTTTGTCACCTCTGGGTTTAGATGTTACTTGTGTCTTGGCACCTTTGAGATAGATTGCTATTAGAATTTCTTTGACCTAGATGTTGGTTATGACTTATGTATTGATATCCATATGAGACTTGATATTATCTCCTCAACATAGTGGGAATGGGCCATTGAGGTTCCACGAGGTCATGTGGTAGTGTTTCTTATACCATTGAGATCGTATAGCTAGATGTCATTGTTGAATGTACTTGTGCATTTGTTCCTTTCTTTCTGATCTTGTATTTCCATTAGATGGTTATATTCTATTGTACAATATTTGATTATCAAAGATCTTGTGAGATGATGTATTTATTTATGATGTATATTCTTTGAGCTTTTCATACCCTGTGACTTGTATAATGGATGATTATGCATTCTAGTTATGTCAAGTGGCATCTTATGTAATTGTATATTATTTTATTTTATTTTTACTTATTTTTATTACATGATGTGAATTTTTGGTTGTGTTATTTTTAATATTAATAAACTTATATATGTGTGATTCAACATCATGGAACCCTTAAAAGATGAAATATATTTTTGGATGGTTGTATGTATGTGATTTATTGCTTTCGCTATATTATCTCTTGTTATTATTATCTTTCAAAAAAAATGTTTGGCAAACTTAGTGAAACTTTAGGTTAATTTCTATTGGGTTCCCTAGTGGGGCATTACAATAGACTCCAAAGAGAGCTTAGTCTCTTGGATACAGAAAACATCAAGAGAATGATCAACCACCATATTTTGAATAGCCTTTTGTCTAGGGATGTTATTTGGAAACATTATTTGTACCCTCTGGGAGAGACTTGGATCCAATCATTAAGATGTTATTCTCAGCATCAAGAATGAAATCCCCTATCCCACTCCTTCCTGGGTTTCCTTTGGAAGTGTCACCAAACTATACTTTAACCCAACCATCTTTTATCTTATCATCCATCTTCCCTTCATCTAAGCCAGTGAAACAAGGATCATCCATTGGGAGCCCCTAAACAGGCCTTCGTTGAAGGCACATATTATCAAAAATTAAAGATAGACAAAAATGGTAATCAATTTATTGAATACATGCTTGGATAAAAAGTTTTACATTACAGTCACCTAGTTATAGCGACAAAATTGCAATTTGAGACATGTCCAAAAAGAGAATGCAGAAACCAAAAGTAGAGGTTCCCTATTGAAGACCATGAAATTTTTTTAGAGATATTAAAAGATAGAGAGGATTTTGACTATATGTTTTAGGAGCTCTAGGTTAAATTTGTTTTCATAGCTCTCATACTTTCATATTTGAACTCTAAAGGTTGAACTCTTATTTAATGTATTTGGTCTTGGATATCTTTTTATTTATGTTATTACATATATATTTTATGTATGTTGTTATGTATTCTTTGAGGATTCAATAGTTTTAATGTATAGCTATGTATACTTTGATGTGTGATTTTTATGTATGTTTTTATGTATGATTTGATGGTTCAATGGTTTTAATATATAGTTATAAATTATTTTATTTATGTACCCTTATGACATCCTCTTTAGTCATCAAACTTTAGATCCCCTTAAGACCTCTCCTTTACTCATCATAACTTTAGAACACTATAGGACCCTAATGAACCCCCTTAAGATGTCCTTTTAAGACCTCCCCTTAAGTCATCCTCTTAAGCCATCCCCTTAAGACATTAGTTAGATTACTTATGACCTCCCCTTAAGAAAATAGTTATCTTACTTACATATTAATTAGATTACTTACATAACCTCCCCTTAAGACATCCTTTTCTAGTATTAGTTAGATTATTTATTAGTTAAAAAGAGGATTATTATTATTATATTTGAAACTATATATAATATTTTGTAAAGAAAATCTTCTCATTTCCTTTTTGTAATGATGTATAAATTAATATAGTTCACATATCTTGTAGTGCCTCTCCCATTTGGCTTCTGTAAGTCATCCTGATGGATGCAACCTTGTTGATCTCTCCTTGAGAAGGGATCGTGATTGGGACCATCAGTGGTCTACACCCTTGAGGTGATTGGATTTATGTTACTATATTAGTTGCTTTGATTATGCTTATGGCTGATTTATGAGATTATGATGTGATTAATGGGTCATTGAGGTTTGTACCAGTGGTTACCAGGATTGATGTGGTATCATGATGTTGTTCCATGATTACCCTGAGATGTGTGTAGAGATTGCACTATATATTATTACCCGCTACACTGGACTAGGTTCATGTAGCAGTGGTTAGTCATGTTTATGACCATGTTCACTTATGTATTTTAAGTTCCTTTTCATGTTGTTTAAACAACCATTATTAAATGCTTAAATAATTAGAAATGAATTGTCCATGTTGGATTCCTTGGTTATGTGATGTGGATATTTACCTTGTTATATTTTGATCCGAGAGATACTTGTTACTCATGTAATGTTTTACATTTGAGATGACCTAAGGGTCAAGTATTATACTTTGATTTTAGTATCATAGATATTAGACTACTATGATGTTTATTTGATCATAATTGCATGATGATGCCATTTTGAGATGACAGTATGTTTCATGATGATATATGGTTATCTAGTATTTATACATATCTCTGATTATGTTATGTGATAGATTTAATGCTATGGGTATTTACTTCAGTCTTGCTTCATTATGCTATATGCTAATGTGAGTGATGTAAATAGGTTAGCTCAATATAATCGAATAAATGGTTAAATTAGGTGATTTAATGCATTTATTGCTTCGACTAATTTATTATATACAATTGCACTTGATCACTTGTTTTAGTGTGCAAGATATATGGGTGTGTGCACCAAGTTGTGGTGCCAAAAATATGACACCCCATTTTTTTAGTTTTTAAAAGTGTGCACGTGCTTTTAAAAACTAAAAAATTTTTATAAATGGGCTACAAACCCACAACCCATTTCATTTTGTAAGGATTTCCTCCTCACAACGCGTACATGAGTTGAAGGAATTGAAGACTTTTTCCACCTGCCTCCTCAAAAGATCACGCCGTATATTTTCTACTCTTGTTTTTGCATTGTTTTATATGTTTTTGCATTGTTTTGTAGGTTTTTTTCAATTTTTATTTAAATTTTTTTATTTGTTTAGATTGCAATTGGTTTCTTATCAAGAAATGTGAATAATGAACCACCAAATCTCCAATAAGATCAAAACCAAAACCCTCCACAAGATGTGAATCAAAACCCTCCACAACAAGAGCAAGAAATTTTGCAACCTACACCGATTGGAAGACCTCCTCCTGGCACACAAGAAAACATAATAAATCAAATAGAAAGAGGGAAAAATGAATTCAAAGCACTCATTGGTAGTTTGAATGCTTGTGGGCAAACCAATCCAATGAGAGCACAATTGGCATCCTTCCTCGAGTCCATTATGACCCATGTAGCTTATGTTAGTGGTCAATTGGATATTTGGCATGTTAAGAGGGATGAACAAAGAAGATATTATGCAAAAAAAATTATCATATCAAGATATTAAAAAAAAAAAAAAAAAGCAAAAGGTAGCATTTGTGCATTGTTTAAAAAGCCCGGTGAACAAAATACTATTAGAGAGATAACTAAAAGGTTCCCCATCCATTGGTGCATACATGATGGTATAAGAAATAATATTTGGGATAGATGATGGATGGTCTTTGATGCCCCTCCCTGCAATAATCACGAGGTTCCAATGTATTTCTTAAATAAATTGTATTGTGAATTTGTCCTTGGAGAGATCCACAATTATTTTGATATGTTAGAATCTCAGGGTAGAGGTTGGGGGTCATCATTTGAGAGGTCGTGGGCACATCGTGACCCTAATGTAGTTAGGTCACCTGTTGTCAAGCCATAGGGTGAGCATGTGATTATTCATTCAGTTGTGAAGGAACATGTAGAGGCCAGCACTCTAGGGACTATTTATGCTTTGATGCAAACCCTCATTCATTTCATGAGTCCACTAGTTGAGGAGGAGTCTTATGTGCATCACGGTCACATGTGCACATAATGTGGATCCTTATGCACATTTGGCAGTCATGCTAGAGATAGTATGGATGATGGGCTAGCCACTGATTAGTTCCTAAATGAGACATTTGGCATTGACACATAGGTAAATTAAAATTATAATAAACTAATTTGATCACATTTCATATATATAATGAATGACTAATTAATTAGCATGCATTGACATTGTTCAAAATTTAAGGTAAGAGTGTTGGTGGCCCTAGTGAAGATCCCCTAGCCCCATTTTTTGTCCTATCGACAAGTCCAGAGGTATGTATCGATTTAATCATTTAAATTAATACATATATTTATTAAGTAATCATATGAAGGATTGACAAAAAAAATGTATACATGTGCATTAGTTCTCTACTAGACCATCGACATTCACTAGGGACTCCAAGCGTAGGCATGATACGAGCTTCATAGAGGTACATTTGTTTCATGTTAATTTAATTCATTTGATTATATTTGTTTCATGTTTTATGTTTCATGTTTTATGTTACATGTAATTTTTATTGTATGACATGCAGCTCTTGACATCTGAGACTCCTCCTCATCTTCAACAGTCCATCGATCCTGAAGTTGCTGGAGTGATGGCTAGTTTAGAGCCATTGACTAAGGTATGAAAGAATTTTCTTTGTTTTAGTTTTTTTTTATAATAGTTAATATCAAAATTTCTAATGTTATTTATAAGTGATTATATTGATTGAATTGTTGTAGGGCCTTGTTACACCTGATCGTTTGTGAGCCTTTGAGGTGGACGTATAAAGTGACTATTGATGGCAGTAAGAAAATAATTAATTTTGTGTGTACATATATTTGATTTCAATGTATAATAATTATTGATTCATATCAACTTTTTTTGTATCAGCTCAAGTTAGAGAAGAGCCTAAACAAGAGGACAAGTGAGTGTGTGAGAAAGACCCCATCATCCCCATCATCTCCCTCCACACAACGACAGAAGACCTCTAGGGATTTTTTTCCTTCCCCTCATGGGAAGGAGAAGACATAGTTGATAGACACACATGTATAGGCATCAGTGGACATATATGTTGGATTTTATGTCAATGGACATATTCGATATACATTTGATGTATATATGACATTTTATATTTGATCTATGACATATATTTGATGCATAACATTATTAGACTTATGAAATTAATGGTTAATATCTCATATCTTTGTTCATGTATGACATTATTGGTTATCATAATATATTATGTGTTTGTTAATGTATGACATTATTGGTTATCATTTTATATTATATGTTTGTTCATGTATGATATTATTGGTTATCATAATATATTATATGTTCGTTCATATATGACATTAATTGTTATCATAATATATTATCAACGTTGCATGGGTACTTGTACCCACACCCCTGGTACTCGTACCCATGTACCCAAGTACTAGGTACATGTATCCCAAGTATTGTGTACTCAATGGAGAGCATCATAGCTAAGGACCTTGATTGAGATTTATTATTATTATTATTGGTTTTTTGTTTGTGTATTAGCTCGTTGTTTATCAAGCTTAATTCAATACCTAATTAGTTCAAAACTTTGATAGAATATTGATTAACAATAAACTTTATCACTATTTAAGCATAAGTTTATCATTTCCAATATGTCATCATCATATTATTTATGATCTTGTTCATGTTTAAATTTTTCCATCTCTATTATTTGTTTATCGAGCTTAATTCAATACCTAATCAGTTTGAAACTTTGATACAATATTGATCAACAAAAAACCTTTATCACTGTTAAAGCCAAAAATTTATCATTTGCAATATGTCATTTTTATATGATTTATGATGTTCTTGTTTATTTTTAAAGTCTTCCTTCTATGTTATGCATCTAAACATTTATCATAAATTATTATTATAAACATATAACAAATCTGAAACTGAAAACAATACATTATATTTGCAAACTTTATCATTGTTCTTGATTTGAAAAATTATTGTCATAACTCATAAATTTAGGTTTTCTATAAATATAAAAGTATAATTAAAAATGAAGTTTGACATACCCAAGTATCCCCATCCCCTATTATAAAAAATAGTTGTACCCATACCCGTACCACTACCCCAAGTACCCTTGTCCCCGTGCAACCTTGTATATTATATGTTTGTTCATGTATGAAATTATTGGTTATCATAATATTTTTTTTTTATTATTGTTTACATTTTAAGTACATTTCATGTATTTAATTTTAATGTAAATTGCATCCAAAATGATGCAGAGTGCTCACACCAAGCTAGTAGATTCCCAGCAAGAACACTTTTAAAGCAAACTACCTTTCCCACCTTTGTAAGTGTCTTCAAAGACTCTCCCCAACTTGGTTACAATATTGAAAAAACTTCTACCTAACATCACAAAACTGCTTGATCACTTTCCCTATTCAATACTTGGGAAGCAATAAGGGAAGAATGAGCAAATTTGAGAAATGGATCATAATCAACTTCTTGCTTCAAACTAACATCTTAGCCACTTCAAGGAACACCTAATAACTATCTCACAAACTTCATTCTATCATCTATTCCATCCTTCCAAGAGATTCTTCAACATCCTATGAGTGAAAACAATCTTCCAACATCCTATGACTATATTTTCTTTGCAACAACATGTAATTTGCTGATTTTCAGACAACTCTTCACAAAGGGAAGTGGTTATGTTTCAAACCCATGAAATGACTACTAAGACAACCGAGAAGATCATTAACATCTTCCACTAACTCCATTTAGTAATAACATGCAGCTATATAAGGTGTAATGACTCTCAAAACACTTATTGAGTCAACTTATTAACAAAAACAAAATCATTAGCACTAAGGCAATTTGGGTTTATAGGTGACCTTAAGTTCCTTGACCTTACAGAAATGGATTACCTTATCACCATAAAAAAAATAACATGTTCAAAATGATTTGTATGATCACTCCTTTACCTTCTATCATTGTATGAGATGACATATCAAGTTGTCACAATCAAAGATTGCTACCCTATGGCATTTAGCGACTCTTAGGGATGATTCAATTCGGTGTGCTCAAGAATGTTTGAGCACTCAATGGGATGAGAGGATCTTGGGAATAGTGTTTACCCAACCACTCAGAGCTAGTGGAATAGATAGTTTGATCCCATGATGAATGGTGAGGGAGATTTGGCACATGGCAACTTTGAACTAGACAACACTACAAGTTTCAGCATCACCCGAGATGGCATCACAAAATCAAAATGGAGTAAGATCTCCAAAAAGTGAGTTACATTATTGTATGTCTCCACAACATAGTCCTATAGCACCTAGGATCGCATCCATACCTCGCATGAGCTCTGAGATATGCCCCATCAAAGATCACTGCCCTAAGACATTTAGTTACTCTTAGGGACATTTTGGTTCAGCGTGCCGAGAATGTTTGAGCACTCAATGGGATGGGACAAGCTTGGGGCTAGGTTTTACTTGGTCACCTAAAGATAACATAATAGATAGTTCAACCCCATGATGAACAATGAGGGAGATTTGGCAATTGGCAACTTTTTACTGGCCAACACTATGATTTTTAGCATCACACGAGATGGCATCATAAAATCAAAATGGAGTAAGATCTCCAAAAAGTGAGAGAGGTTATTGTAGGTCTCCACAACATAGTCCTATAGCACCTAGAATTACATCCATAACTCATACGAGCTCTGAGATATGCCCCGTCAAGAATCACTTCCCTATGGCATTTAGTGACTTTTAGGGATGTTTTGGTTTGGCATGCCCAAGAATGTTTGAGCACTCAACAAGATGGGATGAGCTTAGGGATAGGGTTTACCTAGCACTTAGAGCTAATAGAATAGACAGTTTGATCCCACAACAAATGGTGAGGGAGATTTTGCAGTTGGCAACTTTGTACTGGCGAACACTATGAGTTTTAGCATCACACGAGATGGCATTGCAAAATCAAAATAGAGTAAGATCTCCAAAAAGTGAGAAATGTTATTGTAGGTCTCTGCAACATGGCCTATAGCACTCAGAATCACATCCATACCTTACATGAGCTCCAAGATATGCCCCGTCAAAGATCGTTGCCCCATGATATTTAGCGACTCTTAGGGATGTTTTAGTTTGGCGTGTCTAAAAATGTTTGAGCACTCAATGGGATGGGATGAGCTTGGGGCTAGGGCTTACCTAGCCACTCAAAGCTAATAGAATAGATAGTTTGATCCCATGACAAATAGTGAAGGAGATTTGGCAGTTGGCAACTTTGTACTGTCCAACACTACGAGTTTTAGCATCACCCGAGATAGCGTTGCAAAATCAAAATGGAGTAAGATGTCCAAAAAGTGAGAGAGCTTATTGTAGGTCTCTACAACATGGTACTATAGCATCTAGAATTGCATCCATACCTTGCATGAGCTTTGAGATATGCCCCATCAAAGATCGTTGCCCTATGGCATTTAGTAACTTTTAAGGACGTTTCGATTCGGCTTGCCCGAGAATGTTCAAGCACTCAATGGGATGGGACGAGCTTGGAGATAAAGTTTACCTAGCCACTCAAAGCTAATATGATAGACAATTCAATCCCACGATGAACGGTGAGAGAGATATGAGAAAGATATGTATGCATAGGCCACTTTGTGCAAGATATGAGCAAAAGTTGCTAGTTAGGCCAAATTGGGTCTTTTTGAGAATTTGGTCAAGATAGCCTAGGATTAGGTGTTTTTAGTTGTTTTTTAATAGTTTGGAACCTTTTTTAAGTCCTTAAAGTGAAATCTAGTGAACTTTGCATTAGTTGCACCACAAATGTTTCAATTAGAAATGCCTTTTCATCAATTGCCTTGCATTTATAGGACTTGGGAAGCCAAGATACTCAAGTTGGTCATGATCCCTCAAAGTTATCATTGAAATATATTAATTATCTTAACAAAAAAACAAAAATTTCATTGCCACCTTTAAATGGAGACTTGAGTTTAAATGGAGATTGTCAATTCCCAAACATGTCCCAGTCAAGTAGATGACTGGTTTACAAAGCAACCAGTAGGAAATGGGGTCACGGAAATGAACTAAATGCTCAAGAAGGTTTGGAAACACTAAAATAACTTATTTCCAAGTGCTCAGCCCCTCACCAATTCCTAAACTCCTACCATTCACAAATCAACACGCTATAAGAGGTCAAATCCTTCATGGTACTTCACCTAGGGCTTGATTGGAATAATCACAAAACACATCCTCCAATCTTGAAACCTTGGAATATTAAAAAGGACCCTACTAACTACCATTCACAAAGTGGCCATGAAAATTCAACCAAGGAAATTATAGTTAGAGACCCATTTTTGCTATGTGCACCAAAATGTTATCCTAAAAACCTAGTTTCACTAAAAATGCAATAACCTGAGTTAGAAAACATGTAGAATGATGAGACCAAAAGAAAAAGAAAGCTGATTCAAAGGTATATCTCAAAAATCTATCACATATGGTCTAAAATTTTGTACATTTCATGCAACATGGAAACAACATAAAAATGACTCCAAAACTGATTTTCTTTCTTTGCAACTTCTTCCAATCCATACATTAATGCCCTCCAGACCTCAAAAATGAGGTATATATATCTCCTATGTCTATTTTAATGGTTATGACCAATATTTTAATAGTTATAACCCTTTTTGCACTAAGTTGCAAATTTGAGCAACATTTACAACTTTCAAAAATGCAACTTTGCACAAAAAGTGCAATTTTTACATTTTTCACTTGATTCCACTTCTAGGACTTGGAAAAGGTTCCAACATACCTAAAACCAACTAAAAACAACTAATCCTAAGATTTCTTGACCAAAAACATTAAAAATCCTGAATTTTCCTAATGAGCAACTTTTGCTTATAAATTGCATAAAGTGCCTTAAGCATACAAAATGGTGTCTTTCTTTGACAACCATGGACTTCTCATCCAAGGGTTGTTTATTCTAGCCTAAGCAAGTTAAAAAAACATGAAAACCAAAATATAAACCAAGTGCCTTGGTGCTCTGCACCAGGACTATACCCCCAAACATGAATGAAAAGAGAACAATGAACATGGAATGGACCTTAGACCTATTAAGGTCTGTATATAGTAGATAAAGTGATTCTATTATGTCCAAACAACACTGATATATGGTTATAGCAGTTTGCCACTGAAAAGGCTAATGGCCCTTCAAACTATAAATTGAACATAATATGGAAAAACCCCACATGAAGAAATAGTTTAAAGTGATCTATTCCTAGCATGGTTGGATGCATGCTTGAATCACCTTTCTAATGCAATTGGTTTGAGGTTCTGAAACTTTGTAAAACTCAAGTTATACCTATTTTTGTGCAAACAGCCTGGATTTTGAGGGTTTGTAGGGTTTTGAAGGAAATTGGGTTATAACTCTAGATTCCACCATAGGAAATTTATGGCATTTGGTGGAATCCTTGTACTTCTAATGTACTTTGAAATTAGTTTGGTTTCAAGTTTTCATATGCAAGGACAAGGGAGAAAGGTGATGCCCTAGATGCATATATCTTGTATGCATCAGCACACAGTCCTATTGTAGCAGAATTTTGTGACTCCAAAAATTGTTCCTAAGACCTGTAACTCTAGAATTAAGCTATTTGAGATGTTTTCCATCTAACCTAGGTTGTATGAGGTTTTTACCATATGTTTAATTGTTACTTCCTCTAAAAAATTGCTCTAATTAGCCTTTAGGCCTAATTGTTGATTTCAAGTGTTTGGGTAGTATCATTGATGATAGGGTCTTATCACTTGGAGATCTTGAAGTACATCAAGAATAAAAATTTCTGGTTGGTTGGTTTCATTATTCCAATCCTAGGTTTTCAAGATGCATGCCTTAATCCACTTTCTTCGGTTACTAGCAATCCAGGGGAGTATTGAAGGAAGTATACATTATTTTTGTTTTGGAGTCCTCAAATCCAATAAATATGACCTTGCTAGTGTAAGAAAAGTATTTTTTGAGTTTGGTTTCATGATTCCATGTTGGTAATAGGTTTCATTCATTAAGAAATTTTGGTGATTACGGTGTAATTGTGGGGTCTTGAGCCTTGTTTGGGCTTTCAAACCTTGTGAAGGTGTTCTTGTGGTTGATCTCTCCCAAACTACCTTGTCAGTACCCTAACCATTTGCATCAAATACACAATTAGGGTCAACAAGACAATTAGAGGATAACGCAAATTAATTGGGAAATACTAAAGCCTATAATGGCTTTTTTATTTTGCAAATCCTAGAAATTGTTAAAAGTCCTAAAGGGACCAAATTTGCTTTTAAGGGGATAAGTTAGTGGTCTTTTTGTTTAAAAGAATTCAATAAATTGTATGTTGGAATTTTGAATTTTCAAAATCCAACGGCTCGTTTAGGATTTAGAGGGAAGTTCAAGTTGTTATTGTTTTAAAGCATTAAACCTTCAACCCAACCGATGAGAGTTGGTTGAAATAGTTTGGAGAAGTTATTTTGAAGCTTTTATATATGTGAGAATCAGGTGTCTAGACAAATACAGTGAGATTGGTGAAATGCAGCAATAAAACTCTTCATGTTTGCGAGTTTGTTCATTCTTAAGAATCTCGACTTAGCTTGTTTTGATATACCAAAGAATCAATAAAGTTATTCACTCATCATCACTATTTCGAATAATTTAGGGCCTAATATTCATGGGATGACCAAACTAACTTGTATTATTAAGTGCTAACCGAGCATATGCAGATTAAGACAAGTTTTAGGTCATTTACTTGGAGCATTTAGATTGTCAATAGGCCCAAACACCTAAACCACTAAAATTTCTAAAACTTATTGTTTATTGAAGCCCACCCCCTTAGCTTGTTGCATCGTTTTGCCTTCAAATATCATGCTATACCATGTTGACCGTACACAATGATATTAACTTCTCTCATTTTAGGGTTTGGAAAGTCTTTATATCTCCTCCTAGGTCTTTCCCCTTCATCCTTATGGTTTGCATCGGCCTCCTTCAAGTTCAAAAGGAAAATCCACAATTTCTTGCAAAATCAGCATCTTGCAAAAATTGCAAAATTGCAATATAGCAACTTTTGGATTTTTCTTGCTTGCTCATGTCTTAACACTTCTAACTTGTTATTTAGGCTATCCCTTAGCAATTCCATGTTAGGGACCCTTCCCTAAGCTAATGATTCATCCCTTAGTCTACTCATTGCCCTATGGCAATGTATGCCTTGATTTTTAGGCCAAAATAGTGACTCTTCTAAGGACATTAAATGACATCCAATACCCTAACTACCAAACCTACGTCCAATGATGCTTATTCTACTTACAAGGCTCACTTGGAGTATAACACAACAAAAATGAAAAGGTGAGGGCCCTATGATTGGTGCAGGGGCACCCCTCTTATAAAATCATGTAATCAAGTTGTTTGGGTCATTTATGACCTCTTTCCAATTTTCTTTCCATGTTTTCAATAAGGTCATGATTTTAGACTCCTAGATTCGCCATTAACCCTTTTGTGTGGTCCATTAGCAATATTGGGTGTTTTATAAGCCCGTTGCTCAATGAGGTCACAAGGGCACAATTTTTGTATTTTGAATGCATATTATTTTCATCTAGCGTCTAATAGTTGTATTCAGTCAATTAGGACTCATTTACATAGTTAAAATGCCTTTTAGGCGCAAAAATGCAAAAATACAATAAAAGATGCAAAAGTTGCTATGCAACTTTGCAACTTTTTGTATAACTAAGAAAAATTGTTTGTAATCATTTCCCCCCATGGTCACAACCTTTTAAATTTGGTTGGATCAGCTGGGGAATACCTTCATAAAGCTCTTTTAAGTAGGTGGAAGGTATAATGTAAGATTTTGCTTTCAAATCAATAAAATATAACCTATTTTTTTGCATTGTCGGTTATTTTTCTACATGGTACAGACATGTACGAATGAATAGGTCTCAAGGCTTGATATGGTTGGTAAAATATTTGAGTTACCTTTCTAATGCAACTAGTTTGAGGTCTTGAAATGTTGTAGAACTCAAGTTATTCCTATTTTAGTGCTAACAGCTTGAAATTTAAGGGTTTCAAGGGTTTTGGTGGAAATCATGTTATAACTTGAGATTCCACCATAGAAATTTTATGGCCTTTAGTGGAGTCCTTGTATTCTTAATGATCTTTGAGATTTGTGTGGTTTTATTTGCAGAAATGCATGTACAAGGGAGAAAGATGATGCCCTAGGTGCATGTAGCATATATGCACCAATTCACTATTTTGCTACAGTCAACACTTGAGACCTTAAAACTCATTTCCAAAGCCTCAAACTTGGGATTTAGGCTATTCAGAACATTCCTCAACATGTCCAATTGGTTTGGTGATTCTAGCACGTGTCTAAATAGTACTTCTTTTGCAATAGTGGCCTAATCAACCCTTTAGCCTTAATTGCTGCCCCCATGGGTTAATGCAACATTTTTGTGTATGCAATGTCAGCACTTTGGAATTTGACAATATATCAAGAGTAGGAGGTGTCTTGGTGGTGGTTAAGTTGCAGGCCATAACCTTGCTTCTTGGGCTACTAGGTATCCAAAAGGCTAATGAAGGAACTATGACTTTTTCTCAGTTTGAGGCCTTCAAATTTAGTCTGGATGCCCCTTCTAATGTAAAAACAACATGCCTTAAGTCTATGTTCATGGTTCCATGTCTGAATTAGGTTTCATATGTTAAGCCTTTATTGTTTTCAAGGTGAAAGTGTAAGGTTTTGGGTCTTGTTTGGGCTTTCAAACTTTGTTTAGGTGTGGGTTGTACTCTCCCAACCTTCATTGTTAGTACCCTGCCACTTGCATCAATGATTCAAGGTGACCCTAAATCACTCTTTATCTCTCTCCCTCTCTTTGTATTCAATCTAATGAACCAACTAGATCTTTTGTACATTTTATTGTCTCAAGTATTGCCTCGTGGTTTGACTCGTGAACTTTTCAAAGAGTCTTATTATGTGGTTTTCCACCATATTTATCAAGTGGACATTTGATGCAACAACAAGGTTCAAATAATGAAGAATCTTCCTCTCTATTTTCCAATCCTTGAATAAACACAAGTTAGGGTTCTTCATAGAATATTGTCTAAGTCATGTGCTGATTACAACCACCACACCAATATGGTACTCTAAACCTTCACCATCTATAACTGAGTGATCCAATTTTTATTTGGCTTGGACACAACAACACAAATAATAATCTATCCCTTCTTCATTGTCTTTAGGTGCACTAATGGAAAAAATATGCCTTGCAATGATAAATGTACAAAATGCAGTCATTAATTCAGAAAATACTTAGGTAAAAGTTATAAATTACATATTGAAATTACAAAGATATATAAATATATATTACTAGGTTTCACTAGATCAAAGAAGCAGTCAAAGTTAATAGATGAATCCATCTCTACCATTTTGAGTGCTTGTGGGGGACAATAGGTGTCAATTAGGTCCAAAACCTATATATCCCATTTGTCCACCCATTCAGTTCACTCACAATCATCCTAATTTTCCTTTACACATGATGGACAATATCATGCCATTTTTTGTGTGTGGATACTCCATGAACATGCATCAGAGCTTCTAAAAGAGTTCAACTCACTTGATCATGTCAGTGTGCAACAATCCTCATATGGTGCAATGTTAGTATTATCTATCAACCAAAAAAATCTATGAACCGTAGACTCACCTTCCTTACCTGGACCAATTTTAGTGTTACACCACTGGATGATGGATTTTGCATCTATCAATATATCTCATTTTTCCACCCATTCAGTCCACTCATAGTCATCCCAATTTTTCTCTACACATGATGGACAATAACATGCCATTTTTTGTGTGTGGATACTCCATGAACATGCATCAAAGCTTCTAAAAGAGTGCAACTCACTTGATCATGTCAGTGTGCAACAATCCTCATATGGTGCAATGTTAGTATTATCTATCAACCAAAAACATCTATGAACCATAGACTCACCTTCCTTACCTGGACCAATTGTAGCGTTACACCACTAGACGATGGATTTTGCATCTATCAATATTGCTCCATCTTTGTACTTTAGTTCTTCATGAGCCAAGGCTCTTTTGATGCATGTGCCTACACCATCGTGCTCTCCCTTTCCATGACTAGCCTCTATGAAATTCCACATATATTGAATTCTAGAAAACCTATGCATCCTACTCAACCAATAGAACATTCATGCATTCTTGAATTGAGATTCGCAATTGTCTGACCAAATAATGTGTTGATGATATGGTATGCCCCTATTAGCAAAATCTCAATAAAATAGTTGAAAACAACTGTGTACAAAATTTGTAGAATGTGATCGATCATCACTGATGAAAAAATGGTACTCCCTCAAAATCTTCTTGTCATCCTCTGTACTTGTAGGTGAATGCATGAATGTTATGTGAACAAATATGGAAACTTATTGAGAAGTATAATAATTTTTTTGCACCTCATTTTGTGGTTGTAGTGTGTAGTTCTCTGCAAAATCTACAACCAAAACAATGGTATCCAGTGGAAATGTATCCTTGCACAACTTGAATTGCAAATCCAACCATCGAGCTCTATGTGTATGCCTTGCATACTCGTAAATAATCTTTTTACAAAAAAAATTCATGAACTCATACACTAGAATCTTTTCAATGACTAAATCACATCTTTTACCCTATTTCCCATCTTTAGAGCATATGTCACTATCTTATATTTTTTGTAATCTACTATTTCATTTCCAATTGCATATGTACTATCCATATGTTCACAAGTTGATAAAAGTTGCAAAGAACCACAAAATAAGCATGTACCATCCAAGCATAATGTCTTTTAAAATTGTTGGTCATCTCCTATTTCACATAAAATGTTGGATATGAATTCCCTTGAAGTTCTAGGTGGCTCACTCATGTCACA
Source organism: Cupressus sempervirens (assembly GCA_028749045.1). Lineage (NCBI taxonomy): Eukaryota > Viridiplantae > Streptophyta > Pinopsida > Cupressales > Cupressaceae > Cupressus > Cupressus sempervirens. The sequence goes on along the minus strand of CM053786.1, from coordinate 440,825,671 downwards.
ATCCTGCAAAACAAACTTAGAATGCAAAAACACATGTATATGCCTAAAAACATCAAAATGGTTAGAAAATTCAATGTGTATCCTACAACAAGTTGTGCATGTGTGATTTATCTTCACATAAAAAGGTTTACCCATCTCAAAAAATATTTGACTTATTCAAATTTGAGGATACATACCAATAAATTTTGCAAAAATTGTGTCTGAGTTGAGTCCAAAAAATGTTTTGCATGTGGGTCACGATTTTGGCTACCAATCCTCCTTCTTACAACATCTCTTTGATTAGGGGAAACACATGTTATTTGTCCAAAAATCTTTGATCAATGATTTCAAAGCTTCATTAATTTATTTATCCTTTCATGGTAGTCTATCGCTAAATGTCCATAACTCATTTTTTGTTGGATCTTCCAATCTCTCATGCCTTAGCATGGCTCTCCTTAGACTACCTATACCGATTTTCAATGTTTTTATTGTCTTTCTCATGAGTCGAGCTTTCTTCATTTGGGTACTTACTATTGTCGATGTAAGTACTCATCTTGTGATAATACTATCTTTGGTGCATGATTTAGAACCCATTTTGTCATAAGCACTCATTAGATTCTTTACAATGCTTTTTTCATTTGAATCATCCATCATTCTTAGCCCAAGAATCTTCATGATAGGCCTAAATTTCAAATTTCTCATCATTTCAACAAATAATTGGCATTGACCTATAATATTTAATTCTTCAAAGAATAATCTCCACATACGATTAACTTTTCTTTGACAAATATGCTTGCTAGTCTTGTCAGGCATTGATTTCAAAATGTTAGTATCGACATTAATCAAATATTTTGGTCTTCTAAAATGAATTCTAGAAGGTGTTATAATCTCTTCCATTCCCTCAACATTTTGAACATCAACATAAGGTTGAGTGCTTTGCATACCTTGAACCGAAGATGATGTGCCTTGGCAATAAGATGCAAAAGATGGAATATCACCTACTTGATATGTTGATGTTGTGCCTTCAACATGACATGATGGAGTGGGTGCATCGTCAAATCTACAAATTAGAATCTCTTCAACATGAGATGATGATATGACTCCAACATTGGAAGATGGTGTAGCTTCACAATTCAATTATCTTCTTGAGTGTAATAGTCTCATTCGTTCTCTTTATCTTTCCAACATTGCTTCTTTGTATCAATGGTTCGTGTTACTCTTTGAAAGTCAATTCTTCATTATTGCTTTGCAATATTCTTTGTTCACGTAGTAGTTTCATTTTATCTCTTTTAATTTCCAAATCCCCCTCCCTCTCTTTTGGTGTTTGAGTTTTTGGTTTCTTCCTTGGCATGATGATGATTTCTATAGTTCAAATTATTCAAACATCTGAATTACTTACAATTTGTAAATTACAAATCATTCAAATACATATAAAAATTACAATTATTTCAATGAATACACAATATATATTAAACAACTTGCCAAATTTCTAACCATTTCCAAATAACAATTCATTCAAACATACAAATTTTAATGAATTCACTATATATTAAACAACATGTCAAATTATAATCAAATTTGTCTCTATATAACAACAAAGAATATTTAAAAAGGACTACGCTAATCTTTTCTACAGAAAGAATATTCAAAAAGCCTTCAAATAGTGTATCTAATGAATGAATTTTGTGTTTTCTAGCTTCAAATAGAATGAAAGAATCTTCCAAAAGCCTTCAAATAGTGTTTGCTAACTTCCAATAGCTTGAAACTCATGTTTTCTATCAAAACAATAGAATACACAACACACAAAAAGAAAAATATGGATCAGCAGGGACCCAAACTTGCTTTATGACCACTTTTTGGTGTTTTCATATAGTACATACACACTATAAAGCATGTACACACTATAGTGCATACACATTATGTGAAGAATAATCTCTCCCTATCCCACCATCCCCCATCCCCTACTCTCTCTCTCCTCTCCCATCCCCTGCTCTCTCACTCTCTCTCTCTCCTCTCCCATCCCCTACTCTCTCTCACTCTCTCTCCTCTCCCATCCCCTACTCTCTCTCTCGCTCTCCCTCTCCCACTCCCTCTCCCATTGCCTACTCTCTCTCACTCTCTCTCTCCCATCCCCTACTCTCTCACTCTCTCTCTCCTCTCCCATCCCCTACTCTCTCTCACCCTCTCTCCTCTCCCATCCCCTACTCTCTCACACACTCCCATCCCCTACTCTCTCCCATCTCCTACTCTCTCTCTCCCCTCTCCCATCCCCTACTCTCTCTCTCGCTCTCCCTCTCCCACTACCTACTCTCTCTCCCATCCCCTACTCTCTCTAACCCTCTCTCCTCTCCCATCCCCTACTCTCTCACACACTCCCATCCCCTACTCTCTCCCATCTCCTACTCTCTCTCTCCCCTCTCCCATCCCCTACTCTCTCACTCTCCCTCTCCCACTACCTACTCTCTCTCCCATCCCCTACTCTCTCTCACCCTCTCTCCTCTCCCATCCCCTACTCTCTCTCACTCGCATCCCCCCCTCTCTCTCTCCCTCTCCCACCACCTACTCTCTCTCTCCTATCCCCTACTCTCTCTCCCTACTCTCTCTCCTCTCCCATCCCCCACTCCATCTTGCTCTCTCTCCTCTCCCATCTCCTATTCTCTCTCACTCTCTCTCCTCTCCCATCCCCTTCTCTCTCTCTTTCCCTCCCTCTCCCATCCCCTACCCTATCTCACTCTCTCTCCTCTCCCATACCCTACTCTCTCACTCTCTCTCCTCTCCCATCCCCTGCTCTCTCTCACTCTCCCTCTCCTACTCCCTCTCCCACTGCCTACTCTCTCTCCCATCCCCTACTCTCTCTCACCCTCTCTCCTCTCCCATCCCCTACTCTCTCTCTTACACACACTCTCATTACCCCTCTCTCTCTCCCTCTCCCACCACCTACTCTCTCTCCCATCCCCTACTCTCTCTCTCTCACTCACACACTCTCATCCTTCTCTCTCTCTCTTGCTCTCCCTCTCCCACTGCCTACTCTCTCTCCCATCCCCTACTCTCACTCTCTCTCTCCCATCCTATTCTCTCTCTTTTCCACCCCCTACTCTCTCTCTCTCACTCTCACACTCTCTCCCATCCCCTACTCTCTCTCTTACACACACTCCCATCCCCCTCTCTCTCTCCCTCTCCCACTCCCTCTCCCACCACCTACTCTCTCTCCCATCTGCTACTCTCTCTCTTGGGCTACTCTCTCTCTCCCCCCTCCCATCCCCTATACTCTCTCTTTCACACACACACACACACACTCCCGTTCCCCCTCTCTCTCCCTCTCACACTCCCTCTCCCACTGCCTACTATCTCTCTCTCACTCTCTTTCTCTCCCTCTATACTCTCTCTCTCCCCCATCCCCTACTCTCTCTCTTACATACATTCCCATTCCCACTCTCTCTCCCTCTCCCACTACCTACTCTTTCTCTCCCATCCCCTATACTCTCTCTCTCGAGCTGCTCTCTCTCTCCCTCCCCTTTCCCATTCCCTACTCTCTCTTACACACACATACTCCCATCCCCCCTCTCTCTCCCTCTCCCACTCCCTCTCCCACTGCCTACTGTCTCTCTCTCACTCTCTCTCTCTACTCTCTCTCCCATCCCCTACTCTCACTCTCTCTCCCATCCCCTAATCTCTCTCTGCCACCCCTACTCTCTCTCACACTCTCACTCATCCTCTACTCTCTCTCTTACACACACTCCCATCCCCCTCTCTCTCCCTTTCCCACTCCCTCTCCCACCACCTACTCTCTCTCCCATCCCTTATTCTCTCTCTCCCCTATCCCATCCCCTACTCTCTCTCTCTTTTACACACACACACCCATCCCCCCTCTCTTTCTCTCTCTCCTCTCCCATCCCCTACTCTCTCTCTCACTCACTCTCCCTCTGCCACTCCCTCTCCCACCGCCTACTCTCTCTCTCACTCTCTCTCACTCTCACTCTCACTCTCTCCCTCTCTACTCTCTCTACCACCCCCTACTCTCTCTCACACTCTCTCCCATCCCCTATTCTCTCCCACTCCCTCTCCCACTGCCTACTCTCTCCCATCCCCTACTCTCTCTCTTGGGCTACTCCCTCTCCCCTCTCCCATCCCCTACTCTCTCTTTCACACACACATACTCCCATCCCCCCTATCTCTCCTCTCCCATCCCCTACTCTCTCTCACCTCTCTCATCCCCTACTCTCTCTCACTTGCACACTCTCATCCTCCTCTCTCTCGCTCTCCCTCTCCCAATCCCTCGCCCACCACCTACTCTCTCTCCCATCCCCTACTCTCTCTCTCCCCTCTCCCATCCCCTACTCTCTAGATCTCTCACACACTCCCATCCCCCCTCTCTCTCCCTCTCCCACTCCCTCTCCCACCACCTACTCTCTCTCTCCCTCTCTACTCTCTCTCTCTCTCCTATCCCCTACTCTCACTCTCTCTCCCCCATCCCCTACTCTCTCTGCCACCCCTACTCTCTCTCTCATGCCCTACTCTCTTTCTTACACACACTCTCATCCCCCTCTCTCTCTCCCCCTCTCCCACTCCCTCTCCCATCGCCTATTCTCTCTCAAGCTACTCTCTCTCTCTCTCAAGCTTCTCTCTCTCCTCTCTATCAAGCTTTTCCTTTGTTACACAAAAGAGATCAATCCTTATAAAAGGAGATCAAAACCCAAAAAAGGGTAACAAAGGAAAAGCTATTTAATAATTACTAATTAATTATTAAATAGAGATGCAAAAAAGATGCATAAAGGAAAATTTTAAGAAGGGAATAAAGTGAATTTAATAAATGAGATTAAATCAATGCTTTACTCTAACACCCCCCTTAAGATGAGCAACAATGCAGCTACAAACAATGCAGAAAGAGTAAGGAAACTACAATACAATGTTGAAAGCAAACTTGGGTCCTGGCAACAAGGCCTGATGAGGTACCCAATCACAAAAAAACTCTATGAAATGGAGAAATAGAGAAAACCCAGTGGGAAAAACTCTACTCCAAAAAGAGATTGCGATAAAAGAAGGAAGGGAGGAGGACAACTTCCTTCATCCCAAGCATAAAACATAGCTGAAGATACCATGAGGATGCAAAAGGTTTAGTGAAGATGTCTACAACCTTCTTAGCAGGAGGAATATACTCCAAGCTCAAGGCACTATCCTGAATGAGATGTCGAATGAAGTGCATGTGAAGCCCAATGTGATTGGCCTACTGATGCTCAAATAGGTTGCATGAAATGTGTATAGCACTCTGATTGTCACACCATAGAAAGGTGGGACCATCAGGAGAAAATCCAAACTCTGTCATCAACTGTCAAAGCCATAAAACCTCCTGACTAGCCAATACAACAACCTTGTATTCTACCTCAATAGATGATAATGCATGAGCATGCTACTTTCTGCAAGACCATGTGATAGGACCAGAACCAAGACAAAATACAAAACCAAAAGTAAACTTGTGATCATCAATATCACCAGCCCAATCTGAATCTGTGAAACCAACAATGTGAGGATCTCCTAATGTGTAGTGAATGCCATAAGATGTTGTACCTCTAATATACCTCAAGATACATTTGGATTCTTGCCAATGACTCTCATTTGGATCATGGGAGAATCAAGAGACAAGTCCAACCACAAAGGAAATATCAAGACGTGTGTGTATCAAGTACAAAAAACTACCCACAAGTTGTCTATATAGAGTGGAACCCACTGTAGGAGTAGAGCAAGTGGTAGATAAAACAACACCTAACTAAAAAGGTGTAGGGGTAGGCTTGCAATCAAGCATGCAGAATCTCTAAAGCATATCAAGAGCATACTTCTGTTGGAGAATGGCTATCCCATCTGAAGACTGAACAACCTACGGGCCCAAAAAATAGTGCAGAAGTCCAAGATCTATCATTTCAAACTGCTCTCTCAATGGTTGCTAAACACCTTGTATCATGGAGACTAAGCTTCCTATGATGATGAGGTCATCAACATAAAGCACAAGTATCAGTAAATCAGCCCCATGATGTCGAATGTAAACTATAGGATCGGAATGACATCATGTGAACTAGGAAGCAAGCAAGAAGGAATCCATCTTCTCATACCAAGCACTAGGGACCTATTTGAGACCATATAAAGACCTCCAAAGCCAGCATACCAATGAAGAGTCCTACACAAAACCATGAGGCTGTTCCATATAGATCTCCTCCTGAAGGTTTCCATGCAAAAAGGCACTCTTCACATCTATTTGAAAAGTTGTCCATCCTTGTGAAGCTACTAGAGTGAGTACAAGGCAAATAGAGTTCATCTTAGCAACAAGGGCAAAGGTCTCAGAGTAATCAATACCCTCAACCTGTGTGAAACCCTTTGCAACAAGATGTTCCTTGTTCCTATCAATAGAACGATATGCAACATACTTGGTATGGTACACCCAATGACACTAAACCAAATTTCTTCCTTTTGAAAGAGTACATAGATCCCATGTGTGATTCTTCATCAAAGAAGAATACTCCTCATCCATAGCTCTATCCCACTCTGAGTGTCTTGTCGCTTGTGAAAATTTTTGAGGATCATCAGAAATAGCATGACTCAAAAGGCCACTTCCCATAGTCTGAGAATGAGTACGATGAACATCTATAGGATCACCTACCAAAGGTCCAACTACATCAAGAGTATCACAAGTCCACTTGGGCACTCACAGAACATCTGGTGGAGGAGGTAAAGGGGGGTCAATCTCAAGATCTTCCTTAGAGGAGGCATAATCCTATAGAGGAGTAGATGAGGTAGTAGGTAGTGAAGAAGAAGCTGAAGATGGAGGATTCATAGAAGGATAATGCTCATCAAACTAAACATCCTGCCAAAACTAGACATCTTTGGAATTAGGATCAAACAACTTGTAAGCCTTCACATCCTCACAGTAGCCAACAAAAATGAGTGGTCAGCTCTTCTTCTCCATGGCTTTCTGCTAAGCATCTGGAATAAATGCCCAAACCTCACTACCAAAAATGTGGAAAGTAGAAACATCAAGCTTGACATGAGTCCAAGCCTCCTTGGGAGTCATGTGTCGCAATGCCTTATGAGGCATCTGATTCTAAATATAGTCGGCACAATTGATAGCCTCAGCCCAAAATGAAAAACTCATAGCATGAGACTATATCATACAATTGGCCATCTCCCATAATGTCCTGTTCTTTTTCTCAACAACCACATTCTACTAAGGTGTATAAGGAATAGAGAACTAATGTTGTAAACCATGCTTAGTGTAAAAATATTTGAAAGACTAATTCACGTATTCCCCCCCATTGTCAGTGTGGATACACCTAACTGAAAGACTAGACTACTTCTCTACAAAAGTCTTAAAGATTTGAAATGGATCAAAGACGTCAGACTTGCACTTCAAAAAGTACACCCATGTACGTCTGGAGAAGTCATCAATGAAGGTGAGCACATATTGGGTACCTGAAAAAGATGGAGTGGGAAATGACATAAGATCACTATGTATCAACTCCAATGGTGCCTTAGCACATGTGGATCAACCTACTGGAAAAGGATCTTTTTAATGTTTACCAAGTGCACAACCTTGACACACACCGTCAGTACAAGAGATCTGAGGTAATCCAATCACTAGCTCATGTGTACTCATCTGCTATAAATATCTGTAGTTGACATGGCCAAAATGCTCATTCCAAAGTTTTCTCATTGTGTCTGCATGAGCCATGAGAGAAACACCTATAGAATCAGAGCTCTTAAAGCCATCGTACTGATATAAGTGAGACTAAAGATCAACACTCCCTATAGCAATAACCAAATCAAGATCGTGGAGGTCTCGAATAAGTGCATTATGTGGTGAGAACTCAACTATCTTTCCAGAGCCTGAATGACAAATCTAAAAGATAGACAAGAGGTTCGTAGAAATGGCTGGAACCAAGAGAACATCTTGCAGTGAACCACCCTCTAAAGAGATAGTTCCTGAACTTATGACTGAAAGCTGAGAAGAATCACCAACTACAATCTATATAGTAACAGTCTGAGCAAGTGAGGTAACCAAATCAGGTGAGTGTGTCATATGATGGGAAGCTCTAGAATCAAGAATCCAAGTAGCCGAAGAAGACAATGAGTGGTTTTTTTTTTTTTATATAAATAAAAAAATTGCCTTGTAATGTGTGCAGAGGTCATATGACCCTGCTTGGCAAAAAAAATTTGCCTCCCAGATCAACATTGTCCAAATCGGACAAATTTTATATGGAAATAGGGGTTTTGACACCTTCTAGATCCATCTATGACATCTGTTTGGCCTCAACCTGCTCCAAAAATTAGTGACCCCCTTATTTTCTCAAAAAATACCCAAAAAATTCTAGATCTATTTTGTCAAACCCTCATTCTCCTTTTTGTCCAAATAATGAACAAGCTTCAGCAGATCTAGCTCTGATACTATGAAGGATTTGATCAACACAAATCCACAAAGCCTTCGAATACCTACATGCAAAAACCTATCACAGAAGAAAAAGACAAGAGGAGGCAAAGGGTTTTGCTCTAAAAAATATGCTAGTGTATTTATAGAAATGGAAAAGATTAACCAAATACAAAAGAGATCAATCCTTATAAAAGGAGATCAAAACCCAAAAAAGAGTAACCAAAAAAGGAAGAAAATATTAACCAAAAAAGAGTAACTAAAAAGGAAAAGATTAACCAAATACAAAAGAGATCAATCTCTATAAAAGGAGATCAAAACTCAAAAAAGATTAACCAAATACAAAAGAGATCAATCCTTATAAAAGGAGATCAAAACCCAAAAAAGAGTAACCTAAAGCTATTTAATAATTACTAATTAATTATTAAATGGAGATGTAAAAAAGATGCATAAAGGAAAATCTTAAGAAGGAATAAAGCAAATTTAATAAATGAAATTAAATCAACACTTTACTCTAACAATTATTGCATACAGAATCCAAACCCAGATTTTATTTGACTTAGATTTTATTTGACTTTTGTGGCTATTGTGCCCTAAGACCAATTGGGTTTTAATTTCGAGGTTTTTTGCCTCGATTTGCATGTCGCCCAGTTTTATCGAGTTTTCTTGGCATGATATTGGTTGTGGACGTGGATTATCCATAGGATGTCAATTAGACCATGGTTGCACTTTTATGTTTGCATTAGGATGTGTGTTGCATCCGTACTCCCAAATTTGTGTTTGGTTGAGTGATTTTATACTTGGAGTTATTGTTTCTTTTGGACCTTTGTTTTTATTTCATGGAAACTAGGATTCACGTAGAATTGATACTCCTAGATTGAGGTTGGTTGAGTGAGTTCATGATGTTTGGTCTTCTTGCATCATTGGGATTCGTGTAGAATCCATACTCCCAAATTGGGGCCGATTGAGTGAGTTCATGATGTATGGTTTTATTGTTCTCAAGATTTGTGTAGAATCTATCCTCCCAAGTTTATTTTTAGTTAAGTGATTTTCTACATTGTGTTCTCATCCAATCCTTGTGTTATGATCTTCATGATGGCGGTGTGCCACACACAAGTGCATGCATGTACATTTGTTGGGTGACTTGCGGGGCCTGATCTTCCATGGTATTTTTGGGAGTTATGATCATTAGGGTTGGGTTGAGAATATGCATGCCTATGGCACTCATCATTAGATGAGCATGGCTAGGGTAGGGTAGCATATGGAGGGGGCTTCTATCTTGCATCCTGGTGATCATTGTGCCTAAAGGATTGGCAAAGGAAAAGTGTTAATCAGGTGATAACTAAATAAAATACTAGGTGGTAATAAAACTTAAGATAATAAAATGTGGGTGTGAGAGCCTTCGGTTGAGGAGTTGAATCGCACAATCCTAGCGTGGCCTTTTGGATGCCAAACGACTCTCCATGATGTTAGCCCCTACTTAGTAGCCCATAGAGTGTCTAACTAGGACCTATAGTTTATGCATTGTCTCTAATCTTAGTTTCAGCCATCATATTGTCTGGTGTGAGTGTTAATGTCATATCCCCATTTTAAGATAGAATTTTAATAATAATTAGATAATACAATGTTATTGAATAAATAATAAAGTTATATTAAACTAATACTAAAATATAAAATAATGAAATAATTATTGTTTAATGTATATTATTAATAAAATAATATTTAGTATGATATTTTAAATAATTAAAAAATAATAAAATTTCAATGAGTAAAGAAAGAAAGAAAATTAAATACAAGAGAAATATTGCAGAAAGTATATTAAAATTCTAAATAGAATTTCATAATAAATAATAATAAAAACAAGTAAATAAATAATCTAACATAGAATAATATAAATTAACTAAAGCTAATGAAAAGTTAAGAGAGATTTAACAAATAGACATGACTCTTTAAAATATATAAAAGGGAGGAGAGATTATTTTAGAGAGGGAAGAAAAAGGAAGTGGAGAAGAGAGGAGTTCAAAAGGGGAAAATGGAAGAGGAAAGTAATGTCATGAAGAAAATAAGGAAGTGACTTTTTGAAAAGGTATGAATGATATTGAAAGGATGTGAACCTTCGAAAGGGTCATAATTATGAATAGTTGTGACTCTTCAAAAATATTTTGATTATAAAGTATTGGGATTTTTCAAAAGAATTTTAGTTATGAAGTGTGGTCATTTTTCGAAAGGATTATAACTATGAAGTGTTGTGACTTTTCAAAGGATTTTTATTATGAAAGGTTGTGACTCTTGGAAAAGAAAAAGAGGTAATAAGGTAAATATTTTTTATTTTAAATTTTGTTTAATATTAATTATGATAGTAAGGAGGTAACATAATTATATGGAAATACCAAGGTAATAAGAACAAACATTTTCTTTTTTTTGACATAATTCAATAAAAGAAATAAATATCTAATCGATGCAATTAATTAAGAAGAGATAATGATTCAAGAAAGATCTCAATATTATGATAATTAGTAAGAACTAGGTGGATAAGAGGGTAGGTTTGAGTCCTAAGGCAAGAGGGGAATATACTAACTCTTTGGCTTAGGTTTATCGAGATGGAACCCCACTACAATGTTCAAGGACTGAGGTATGGTATAGCATCTAGGCATGGTGAGGGATGGAAAGAACTCATTTGAAAGGTGGGGACCAAGATCCTGTCAAGCCTTTAATGTGGTCTCCTTGTCTAATCCCCGGATGACCTAGCCTACACATACAATGTAGTAGATAAGATATGAACATGTATAAAGAATTACCTTTGATTAAATAATGCAATGATAATCTTTTAAATTGATTCCTTGGAGAAAAAGAGGACAATATTATAATTCCTTGCAAGTAAGGACATTACAACAGTATCAGAGCATGATCTTGTCATCATGTTGGGTTGAAGGGGATTTAGAAAAATAATTCATGTGAAAGAATAATGTAGAAATTTAATGACTATTATAAATGATTCAAACATATCCATGATAGCAACCTAAGAATTTGGACTAAAAGAAATATAAATTTCAACTCAACAGAAGAAGTTATATAATTACTTGAGGGCAAGCAATTTGAAGAAGGGCGGACTATCATATCCTCATTTTAAGATAGAATTTTAATAATAATTAGATAATACAATGTTACTGAATAAATAATAAAGTTATATTAAACTAATACTAAAATATAAAATAATGAAATAATTATTATTTAATCTATATTATGAATAAAATAATATTTAGTATGATATTTTAAATAATTAAAAAATAATAAAATTTCAATGAGCAAAGAAAGAAATAAAATTAAATACAAGAGATAATATTGTAGAAAGTATATTAAATTTCTAAAAAAAAATTCATAATAAATAATAATAAACACAAGTAAATAAATAATATAATATAGAATACTATAAATTAACTAAATCTAATGAAAAGTCAAGAGAGATTCAACAAATAGACATGACTCCTTAAAATTAAGATATAAAAGGGAGCAGAGTTTATTTTAGAGAGGGAAAAAAAAGGAAGTGGAGAAGAGAGGAGTTCAAAAAGGAAAAATGGAAGAGGAAAGTAATGTCATGAAGAAAATACGAAATGACTTTTTGAAAAGGCATGAATAATATTGAAAGGATGTGAACCTTCGAAAGGGTCATAATTATGAATAGTTGTGACTCTTCAAAAATATTCTGATTATAAAGTATTGGGATTTTTCTGAAAGATTTTAGTTATGAAATGTTGTGATTTTTCGAAAGGATTATAACTTTGAAGTGTTGTGACTTTTCAAAGGATTTGTATTATGAAAGGTTGTGACTTTTGGAAAAGAAAAAGAGGTAACAAGGTAAACATTTGTTATTTTAAATTTTGTTTAATATTAATTATGATAATAAGGAGGTAGCATAATTATATGGAAATACCAAAGTAATAAGAATGAACATTTTCTTTCTTTTGACATAATTAAATAAAAGAAATAAACATCTAATCGATGTAATTAATTAAGAAGAGATAATGATTCAAGAAATATCTCAAGATTATGATAATCAGTAAGAACTAGGTGGATAAGAGGGTAGGGCTAAGTCCTAAGGCAAGAGGGAAATATACTGACTCTTGGGCTTAGGTTTATCGAGCTATGGAAACCCACTACAATGTTCGAGGACTGAGGTATGGTATACCATCTAGGCATGGTGAGGGATGGAAAGCACTCATTTGAAAGGTGGGGACCAAGGTCTTATCAAGCCTTTAATGCGGTCTCCTTGTCTAATCCCCAGATAACCTAGCCTATACATACAATGTAGTAGATAGGATAGGAACATGTATGAAGAATTACCTTTGATTAAATAATGCAATGATAATATTTTTAATTGATTCCTTGGAAAAAAACAAGACAATATTATAAGCCCTTGCAAGTAGGGACATTACATTATTATGTCATATAAAGGGCTTATAATTCAATGAGTAAAGAAAGAAATAAAATTAAATAGACAATATTATGTCTATTTATTAAATATCTCGTGACTTTTCATTATTTAGTTAATTTATATTATTCTATGTTATATTATTTATTTACTTACTTGTGTTTATTATTATTTATTATGACATTTTTTTTAGAAATTTAATATACTTTCTACAATATTGTCTCTTGTATTTAATTTTCTTTCTTTCTTTACTCATTGAAATTTTATTATTTTTTAATTATTTAAAATATCATACTAAACATTATTTTATTAATAATATAGATTAAATAATTATTATTTCATTGTTTTATATTTTAGTATTAGTTTAATATAACTTCATTATTTATTCAATAACATTGTATTATCTAATTGTTATTAAAATTCTATCTTAAAATGGGGATATGACAGTTAGCCATGGACATTTTCTTTATGTGTGTTTGTGGTTGGATCATTATCTCCATCAACGCGATGGAAGTGGACCTATGGGTTTCACGTGGTTGGGAGGTGGAGGTGTAGCTACCTCCACCACTGCTAGGGACCGATGTATAGAGATAGTCTATTGTCCCAGTGTAGTCGTTCCTAGATGTTTTCACTTGGTACTTCAAGTTCTAGAGTATGTTTTCTTGTGATTTATGCTTTCATTGGAATGCATGTATGTCGTGTTTAGATGATGCTATTTTTGACATATTTCCTTATAATGATGTTTGGCATATGTTTAGATGTTGTATTTGCTTAGTTGGAGTATCTATTGCTTTTGGTTTAGCATGTTAGATTTTTAGTTCTTATGATGTTATTACACTTTAGTAGTGATGTCCTTATAAGACAACTCTAACTATCTGGTTGGCAGTTTGGGATGTTACACGCAGGGGATGGCTAGGGCCTTTGAGGTCATGTGATGCTATTATGGTTGGGAGGAACTATGCACTTAGTTTGTTATTTTAGTACATTGCAATGTTTCTTTTATACACTATGATGTTTTTTTTAGTTATTTCCCTTCACTGCTATGTTAGATGGTTAGATGTAGTTTCCATCTTTCAGTTATTTTGTTCAAGTGTCTTCGCCTCAATTGTGGATCTGGTACTCCCTAGTGTGGAGGAAATTTATTTCTAGCTTCTTACCTATATGTTTTTTGGCTTGTTGTTTTGTATCCTCACGTGAAATTACACTTTCTCACATGAGAATCAAGGCTTGCATGGTGTGTTGGATTTCCTCGCACAGCTTATAGTGCATCCTCACATGAAACCTAATACCAGTCTGGGGTGTGTTGGCTGCTAGGCCAAGCAAGTTCTCGTGCAATTGGGTAGATCCTCATATGGCTTGTTGTACATCCTCGCACAAAAATTTTTCATTTCTGTTTCCTCGCACAAAAAATTGGGGGCATCTCCTTTGGTTTTTAAGGAACATAATTTGGTGTTTTGAGTACCCTTTTAGTTTACTTAATTTTCCATGCTTTGATGGATCAAAGATTTTGCATTTTGATGTCATTTTTGGTTTTCGTTCTGTGTGTGTGTGTGTGTGTGTGTGTGTGTGTGTGTGTGTGTGTGTGTGTGTGTGTCAGTTAGGCGGTGGTGTTTGGAGATCCGTTGGTTGATGGGTTTGTTTTAAAGTCTTTCATTGCGATCTTTGTGATCCCTGTATGATGTTGTCATGTGCACTCATACTTGTAAAAAAAAAAATTTATCTTGGCTTATATTGAATCGTTGTTCCAAGGATCTCTAGGCAGGGCATTAAATATCTAACCCTGCATGGTCTATAGTACCTATAAAACTTTATGATAATTACATTTACTATTGATTCTATAATTTTTTAATATATGATCTAAATACATATGTTCTTATGTATAGTTTAAATTTTATGCTTTTATTTAAATGTATATATTTTTATTTAGGACTCATTCATGTCTTAAGGGGTCCCCTTAAGACAACCTTTTTTCAACATCCTCAAGTAAGAAATCCATTTATGGTTCATCCCCTTAGGACTTAAGTTATAGATTCCCTATTAATGAGAATAAACTACTTTTATGCATCCATGTTTTTTTATGTATAGATTTGACATGAATGGTAAATTATTTATATGCTTTCATAAAGTTTTGTGTAATTTTGATACGTTCAAGCATGTGTGCTTTAAATTTTTTATCCATCCCCTTGATCTACATAAGTGAACTAGATTTCCTATCAGTGAGAATAACATCATATTTTTATGTAATTTTTATATGTTATATTATGTATGCTTTGATGTATATATGCTTTAATAAAAATATGAACATTCATAACATGAACACATGCATGTATAACATAAATATAAATAAACATGAACAAAACATGTCTAAAAAATAACGTGTAATAAAACATAATGAAATGTCTCTAGAATAATATATAACAATCTATGAAATACACATTTATATCTAAAATAATGTACATGTATAGATCTAAAATAATGCACATACTACATGTGTATGTATCAACTAGGTCTCCCTCTTGATTTGTGACCTAATGGTAGTCCATGTCATTTGTTTGACCTATGTATGAAATAATTAAATATATACATGTGTCAATTAAAAATGCTTAGATATATTTATAAAGTTATACACATCTATATGTGTGTTCCTGTGAGTCATGTTTCACAGGATCACAAGGTATTTATAAATCTCTTAGGTGTAAGATACTATCACATAGACCCTGCAATATATTTACATACATAAGTTATATTGAATTAGATATGTGTAGGTACATTTATACTCAAGTAAAAATATATATATATATATATATATAAACAAAATATAAGTGTGTGTGTGTGTGTGTGTGTGTGTGTGTGTGTGTGTGTTTGTATCATAGTAGTATGTAATGCTCTGCCAATATCATTTATGTTTGAATTGTATAACGATATGGCATCTGAATCAAGTAACTCATTTGTAAGCTATGTGGTGAATAGATGGTGTGATGTGGGGGTATAAGTAGGGGAGGTGTTGGCATATCCTCATTAATTTTAATCTATTGAGGAGTTGTAGGAGGTGGAAGAATATCCTCCTATCATGTACACCTTATGACCCATATGTCCTTGCAGTAGATGTGTGTGAGAGGATGTAGCTAATGTGTGATGAATGTCACTAAGAGAAATCTCAATGACTATTGATGGGAAACCTATAAAAAAAAGAATCCACATCTAATAAAGTGAACACTTCTAGTGGAGAAGGTATGTCTGATGTATCATATGCATCATCACTAGATGATGTAGCATGTGTTTTTATTAGAATGGTAGTACAAGAATGCAGTGTGCATATCCCACATTAATCAAACGATATCTTCTACATCTTTGTAACAGTCATGGTGATACTAGAATATACCTAAGTCCTAGTATCATCTAGAACATTATGTCCTGCAATGATCGTCTACATACCTTTTGGCATAACCAAAAGGTTTAGACCTACCTTTGCCTTCTTATTTGCAAACATAGGGGTATCCACACATCTAAATCTATCTGATAATTTTTCCCTCCCATTCCCAACATAAACCATAAAATCTATACAGTCTACATCATAATGTAAATGAAATTTTGTAAATAATTGTTTGCATATAAATAATGGAATCCCATCCATATATGGCTATCTATGATGAGCAACCAACTAGTTAGGATATATAAATGATGCAACAAGCTCATCCATGCACTCAATAACCACATAACTTCTAAACTTAGATTTTCATTTATAAAATGGAAACATGGTCTTCACCATAGCAGTGGAGACCTTGGTAGCAATATGCATGTAATTCACAGTGTCAAGGATACTACAAGAAAGAGAAGCATAAAAAGTATCAATGCTAATGCTGCCATATGGGTTGTATAATTTAACTATCTGAATCATACAAAGAACTTATCTTAGATATTGGTCACCTTCTCCCTATTAGGGAGGGTAGTGGAAGTCATAATGGTAGAATTAAGGACCTTAATAACATGAGACAATCTAGCAATAGTATCAAAAAATAAAAATTTGCTCTCCTGACTAGATGATGTAGATCTACAAGTTGTACTTGATTGACCACTAGTACCCCCTTCCCTAAACACTACCCTCCCCTAAAGATGTAGGTACTTCCCCAAGACTATATGTCGTGATGTATGATCTATAGATGTCTAAACTAAGGTATGTAAAAGTATGTAGACAATTATATATATTTACAACTATGATAAAGATCCTTGCACATGCATACACATATACATACAATGTAAATTAAAAATAATCTTTAATTGAAAGAAAATGTTGTTGGAAATATTCAAGATAAGATAGGTTACTGAGAGGGGTTAAACAATTCAGCATTTTAACCATTCATCATTCATTCATCTAATCTACTGCATAAATGAAAGATCAAACATTCATTACACATGTACATAGAGATTTGGTGACCCAGAAACCTTCTAAATAGAAAGTAAAACTAGGGTGGGGATGATGCCCACAAAACTTCAATAGTGCAGCATAAAGTTGGCCTATTAAGGCTTACAATGATCACTTCTAGTGATCTGCCCTGTTAGGAGCAAGTAGGACTGCTAGATCCACCTTGTTAGAGGATTTACAAACATACAGTAAAGTATGCACTTTGTTAGGAGATTTACAAAAAGACTATTAAGTCTACCCTGTTAAAGGATTTATAAACTGATTCACCTGTTAGGATGAAGCAGTGGATCTGCTTACAACTATTTGCTGATAAGATCCCTTTTTGTACTGATCACTTGATGTGATAGATATAACTTTTCTGCTCCTATGTTGACCTTGTTGAATTCCTCTTACTCTGTTGTTGATTCGCTTTCACTATTCTCAAAATATAGCAATACCTTCTTCATATGTGAATATTACTCTCTTTTTATCTTCATATCCATCCATTCTGCAAATGATATCATACATTACATATATACCGTTCCACTATTTACAATTGCAAGGTCGGCCAAAACTAAGAGAATAAAATATTACAGAGTCGGCCAGATAGTAGAAAACTCGATTTCCTCAAGCTAACTTGGTGACCTTCTGATACACGACATCTAGTACATTACTCGACATCATCATGCACTCGGTAGGAGTAGATGCTCGGTTCATACTAGCCACACAACATTGCTTGGAACTCGGTAACCATTGGTGACTCGGTAGATATAGTGTCACTCGGTAGAAACTATCTTCTTCATTTACCTTGCTTTACTCGGTAAACACTGAGTCCTTCATTTACCTTCTTCACTTGGTAAACATTGAGTCCTTTGTTTACCTTTTTTCACTCGATAAACACTCAGTCCTTTGTTTACCTTTTTCACTCGGTAAACACTGAGTCCTTCATTTACCTTTTTCACTCGGTAAACACTACTGCACTTCTCATTCACTCGGTATCCTTTGGAATGCTCGGTGAGAACTGTTTACCTGCTGAACTTATAAGGTAACCACTGAATGCTCGGTATACACTATAGACTAAGAGATGAGCTAGATAAGCATTCAAAATTGAATAAGTTTTTGCACTAATGACAAATATATCATAATTCCAACAATGTATGTATAATATTTAATTAGATCTAATTTGTGAAAATCATATATGTATTATATATCAATAATTTATATCATCTCTCTCCCATGGTTGACTATGAGGACTCTGCCTCTCCTCCCCATTAGGGTAATGAAGATAATTGTCAAGGGGATTTCATCTCAAAGGAAGGGAATAATGCTAGGAAGGATTCATCCATGTAGTTGGAGTCTGAGGATTTCAATGCTAACAGAGATAGTACCATGGGTATTCTTGAAATGGCCAAAGCTAGGTATATCTAATCTTAGAGGATTGAAAAATGGATGGTCAATAAAATTAAGAAACTCAATAAAAATATTTGTGAGATTTCAAATAAGTTGGATGACATCTTCAAGAGTAAGGGTGAAGGCACAAGAATATAACCAATGGGAGCAGAGAAGTATTGATACTGTGGAAGCTAGTTTCATGGGGCAGGAAAATGTCAAAATTGACCACAAAATCAAGTACTTTTCAATTCCAATATGAAGAGCATCATTGATAGAATTGAAAGGAATGAGACAATGCTTAGAATCATCCTCATGCACAACCACTAGTACAGAAGCACTTAAGATTTTGGGGGGTAAACCTTCAATTTTAGATTGGAGACCCTTTAATGGAGTCTTGAATGTAATAAGGGAAAGTTGTAATCCCATTGTGATGTTTTGATTAGTTTTTTTGTCATTTTACCAAAAGTTAGTCAGTTGTGACAAAAGTTGCCATAGTTGCCAAAGAATGACACTTGTCCCAATTTAGAGTATAGCAAAGATGTTTAGAGTCAGTTTTTGACCTTAAGAGAGATAAATATTCATTAGAAAGAATATTTTGATCAAAAAAATTGAAGTTGCACAAAGGAGGGTAAAGTTGAATGAAAATTGCATGCAACTTGCAAAAGTTGCATGACAACTTTCCAACACAGATAATGTTGCTTGAGCAAGAACAAAACGTTTACATCTTGGAGGAAATTTTGGTTATGGAAACCAAAAATTAATTGGGAGAAGGTTAGGAATCATATATATATAGATATCCCTTAGAGAAAATGGAATAGGGTTGAATGATAAAAAAAATCCATTTTCTTGCAATTATGAGCATTGTGATATTTTTGCATTCTTGTCCAATTTTGTGCAATTAATCTTTCCTTGCATTTTGGATTGTATTTGGTTTCTTTAATTGTGAGTTATGGTTTGCTAAATAAAAATCAAACCTAAGTCTGCACTTCACTAGCAGTCTTAGGGTGTGTAACTAAAAATGCCCCAATCTTGAAATCCAACTATGGTAAATTTATGGCCTTTAGGGAGATGATAGTAGGGGATGTGTACTCTATCTTGCAAGTAGAAGTTTGTATAAAGAACTCATATGCTAATTTTGCAAGAAAACCCTGGGTGAGTAGATAGTTGATGAAGGGTGCTCCCCTTAATACCATAAACCATAATAGAAAACAAAGAAACAACAACAAATGTGAGAACAAAATATGAACTTCTTATTTGTGCCACAAATGCGGAATTATAAAATTCATAAGTACAATATGCTAACTCACATGGGCACCTTCATTACAATAATATGGAAGACAAGCTGTGAACTATCACCAAGAGCTGTTCTAGACAATGTTCGAGTATTTCTTAAATAGGCAATTTTATGTCGCCCGACAAGGTTCTAGACATTGAAACTTAATACTTGGGGCTAATAGACCCTAACAATACATATAGAGTCAGTCAAATACATCTTTGATAGTTATTTTAGAAATTTTGAGTAACCCAACTTTGAAAGGCCATAACTCTTGAATGGTTTCTCTGATTGGCTATTATAACCACTTTTTCGAAATGTCAACTCTTGATCTATAGGTTTGGAATGGTGCAAGCACCCTTCTATTAAGTTTTTAGACCTCATCCGGGCACTCTAAGGCCTCCAATGGTGAGCCTGAAGATTTTTTTACAAATTTTTCCACTGAAAATCCATAATAACTTCTTTGATACTTAAGTTGGAGTAATGAGATTTTATTATAGGCTTATAACTCTAAAACGAGCCTTCATGTAGAAAATGAGAACATTCTAAGATCATATGACAAACTTACTAAAAGTAGCAAGCTCCCATAAATAGTAACCACCCTGTCTACTAGTCCTTATTAAAATAGAAAAGACTAAAAAGAAAAAATATTTTTAGGTGATGCAAGATTGCCCTTACACCTAGGATGCTCTTGCATCAATAGTGATGCCCAAGTAAGAAATTATAGAGCAAACATTATAACTTGAAGGAGTGGAATGCCAGATTGATGGAAATGATAAGGAAGGGTTAAATGATGGTAAAACAGATTTTTTGAAAGGTTATAATCAAGCTTTGAATCAATTTTACCACTATGTGCAAGAACAACCAGTTTTAAACCTTATTTCATGTAAATAGACATAGATGCAGAATAGGGTAGTGTACAAATGGTACTACCCTAAAACCTAGAAAATCTTTGAGACCTTCAAAAATGGTATCTAGAATAATCAATGGTTTGGATATTCCTTTGGGAAATTTTAGATTAATTCCTCAAAAATTGAAAATCTAGGTCTGATTGGGGGCTCATCCTAGTAGGTCTATTATGCCTATTTGTGAACTCGATAAGACTTGGCTTTAAGAAAGTATCAAGTGGAGTTGAAATGAATCTAGAGGGAGTTTTTTAAGTTCATTCCACTCATTTTTTATCCTTGAACACTAAATAAAATATTGTGCAAACAAATGAACAAAACCCTGATTGTGAGGAGTCATATTTGGAATTGGTTTGGGGAAGCCCTAGGAAAGAGGTTGTAGGAATATCGGGGATATAAATTAAAGATTTTAAACCATACATATTCATATCTTACAAAGGAGAAAATATATTGAAAGGGTCAAAATTGTAGTAGAACCCTAGGGTTTCCCTATCAGCCATGAAGGCCTCGAAGTGTCTTCTACAAATCTAAGGAATATATATGTGATGTTAGAAAGATAAGATTTGATAAATGTGGGTAATGAGTCTAGTCCCTTGACTAGTATTTTTGTTGGTCTGAGCAAGCATACTAGAGCTAGCATGAAGAAGAAAAACACCATGGAACCCAAGGAGCAGTTTAATCTGAAGTAGTCTTTCTAGAGGCTTAAAGACCTAGAGAAGGACATTATTGTTCTCGTTAAGCAACTTGTCTAAGTTGGCCATGTGTTGTTTTATGGGTTGGGTTTGTTTTGTATGATGGTTAGTTCTACTAGTAGTTCAAAAATGTTTTAGTCTTGTTGTCCCTATCGAGGGTTGTTGCATTTTCTCTCTGCAATTGTTATGTTATTTAATGCTAAGTTGAAAATATATCTTCTATGAGATTGTAAAGGGTTCTGGGGTCCCTTCAAAACCTATTTTTGCCTTACTTGAAAATAATTTATATTATCTATTTTCAAGAAACATGTGACAAAAAACTAAGTTAATGAAACTTAAACTCTAGGTTTAAAACTAGATTTTAATAACTAAGTTAACTAGGTTTTGAGTTATTTTAACTAGGTTTTAAAAATTTAAGTTAACTAGGTTTTAAGTTTTCTAGGTTTGAAGCATATGGAACCTAACTAGGTTAATACTATATTTGAACAACTAAGAACTAACTAGATTTTAAGCTATATTTTGACTAGGTTAGTTGTTAACTAAGTTTGAACACCTAGGTTATTCAGGGTTTAATTTTTCTAGGTTTAAAGTAGATGGAACTTAACTAGGTCAAAACTAGATTTGGAGAACTAGGTTAACTCTAGATTTTAAGTTATATATTTTGGCTAGGTTAGTCCCTAGTTCTAAGTTTAAATAACTAGGTTAACTAGGTTTTAAGTATTCTAGGTTTAAAGAAGATAGAATTTAACTAGGTTGAATCTGGATTTGAACAACTAAAATAACTATAGATTTAAGTTATATATTTTGGCTAGGTTAGTTCTTAGTTCTAGGTTTGAACAACTAGGTTTTAAGTTTTATAGGTTTCAAGTAGATAGAACTTAACTAGGTTATAACAATATTTGAACAACTAAGTTAATTCTAAATTTTAAGTTATATATTTTAACCAAGTTAGTTCTTAGTTCTAAGTTTAAACAACTAGGTTAACTAAGTTTGAAGTAGATGAAACTTAACTAAGTTAAATCTAAGTTTGAACAACTACTTGTTAGCTAGGTTTTAAGTTATTTTGACTAGGTTAACTAAGATTTTCCTTCCAATATTTTTAAAATATTTTAAACATGATCAACATATTATATAAATATCTAAATTTATATCATGTATATGTACTTTTAATCTAAGTATGAGAAAAATGAGTAATAAATTTATAATTAACTATGCATTTATATGTACAAGTCATGAATAAAACATAAATATAGATACTAAGTTATTCTATACACGTGTCAATTATATGTTTGAAGTATAGTTAAAACTACCTTAACTAAATTCCACTAGGTTTAAGTTTGGCTAAATAGATTTAAAGTATAATTAATTAAGTTCTATGTTAGATTAGGTTTACTAGGTTAACAATGTTTAAAATATGATTAAATAGAGTTAATCTATGTTTAATCTGTGTTAACTACATTTAATCTATGACTATCGTTAACTATGTTTAATCTATGTCACTAAATTAACTATATATCATTTAATTAAAAAATTTACATTAAAAAACATAGTAATTAATTTTAAGAGCCTAGCTAAGCTAAATTATACTAAAAATAATAAAATAATACAATATCTACATATATTAATTTAAAAATAAGAAAAAATGACCTGCCTAGTTTTTTGTTCAAAAGACTCAATCTCCTCTCCAAGCTCTTAAAAAGCTACTACAATGCAAATGACTCTCTCAGGGCTCATTTGGCATGTGTGTGTGTGTGTGTGTGTGTGTGTGTGTGTGTGTGTGTGTGTGTGTGTGATTTTGGTCGGACCCCCTTCTCTCAGAACTAGTTTGGTTGAAGGGGGTCCAATTGGACCCTTTTTGCCATGTTTGGGCCATGTCGACACCACTTACCACCACATCTATTTGGTTAGAAGGGGTCTATATGGACCTCCTTTGGTTAGAACCCCCTCGGATGTCCTTTAGTGTGACACAAGTTTATGCTTTTACCTTAAGGCGATTACAAGATGATGTGTGGCTTTAACCTATCATGAAGTTATCATTCCCTCATATAGCCAATATGTTACGGTGAGATTTATAAGTGTATCTTTTAGGTCCCTTATAAATGACATCATAGTCATGTGGTCTACATGGTGGATGTATGGTGTGGTGATCATCCAGCTCCATCAATCTTCACAACCTTATTGCTTTGTCACAAAAAATGCATATTATGTATCAGCGACAAGGTATGTATACTCCTTGTTGAACTTAATTAAAAGTTATATATGATTTCAGAATGTTGGGACATCAGAGTTATTTAGCTCATTTCAATAAGTTAAATGGAACTTAGTCTTGCAAAAATCAAACAATTAAAAAATACACCAAGAAAAAAGTTTTGATTTGTTAAATTTTCTCTCTATAAAATAAACAAAATTAATGTAGGTTATATTTCATTTACCTACATGATAGTTTCTCATCATCATTTTAATAAGTTAAATGGTCCTTCACCTATCACTAGAATTGAATGTTTCATAGAACTCAGCAGAGATCAAGTTTTCATTAATACCCTCTTCTATCTAATAAAATACTACATAAATATAGGGTATATTGAATTTCCCTATAATATATTTTTTCAACATTAATGAGTTAAGTGGCCTTCAACTTATTACATTAAATAGTATAATGGACTCACTAAAGAGAAAGTTTGGATTAGTTTAATATACCCTCTTTGAAATAAAATCAATTAATGCAGCGTATATGTTATTATTTTACAACAAATTTTCAATATTTGAAGTGACTCTTGGCCTATTATTAAAATTGATTGGTTCAAAGAACCCACCAAGGGTTAAGTTTTGATTAATTTATGATCCCCTCATATGTTAAGTTATATTTCATTTCATACATTACATTTTCAACATCAAATCAATAAGTTAGGTGGCTCTTAACCTATTGCAAGTTGAATAGTTCAAATAACACACCAAGAATCAAGTTTTGCTTACTTTCTAATCTCTTCTTTAGCAAATCACTAAGGGCCCATTTGTTCACTAGAATAGGAATAGGAAATGTATTCTCTATTTGGTACTCCAAATCGGAATAGGGAATAGGCAAACATATTCCAATTTTGCCCCTAAAATGAGCATATGTCCATTTCAAAAAATAGTTGTTATTGGAATGGACCATTCCTATTCCCAATCTGATTTTTTTGGAGAAAAATAAAATAAAATTGGTTAAATTTTTAAAAAGAGAAAAAAATTCTGACTTTTTACTTTTTTAAAAAAATTAAAACATTTTTTTTATTCTATCTATTTTTAAAAATACAAAACTTCACCTTATTCCTATTCCATTTTTGTATAACCAAGCAAGGAAGCAACATATTCCCAATCAAATACCAGATTAAACAAACAAGAATGGGATTGCTCTTTTCCATTCCCATTCCACATTTCCATTCCTATTATAATTTTTTATTCTCATACTGACAAACAAATGTGCCCTAAATCAATGTACTATATATATTCTGTTTTTCTATCATAACTCTTCAAAATCATTTCAATAAATTAAGTGGCACTTAGTCTTATGCAAAAAATGAATGGTAAATAACTCAGGAAAGATCAAGTTTTTATTATCGTCTCCTCTTTAAATAATTCCTTCAACAACTTTTAACATCATTTTGATAAATTAAATAAATAGCTTTGATCCTAAAAGTAAAATTAAATGTTTCAAAAAATCTACCAAAAATGAAGTTTTGATTAATTTATTATTTCTTTTTTAAAATATACTAAAATTTATACAAGATATATTTCATTTTCCTATACTGGTCTTTTCAGCATCATTTCAATTTGTAGCTTTTGACCTCTTGTTCAAATTGAACGGCTCAAGTTGCCCCACCAAAGATCAAATTTGGTTGAGTGCAAAATCCCACATCTTTAAACAAAATGAAATTGAAATAGAAATAATAATGAGCACAACACATTTGATAGAATAAATGCCCATCAAATAAACTCAATTATTCGTTCACCCAACTACAAGGTAATGTTTATCCTCTCTAGAGAAAAACGTCTATTTCAAATACAAAGCCTTTGCATCAAACATGATTGTGGCCTGCTTGTGGGCTTCGTAGATGTCAATGGGAATATGCGACTTTATATAGAGATCTTTGACTAGGACGTTTCACAAAATTCTGATTTACTTACTTGTTCTCAACCTCAATAATATACATACCACTGACCTGACTTTGGGCTTTAAAATATGCTCTTGGATGGCGAGGTCTCCAAGGCAAGGTGGAAAAGAAGTAAAGATAATTCTATGTGGAAGGTGACAAGTCTGGATTGCTTTGGAGTAAAAACCAAATATTTAAATTCCAAGGTTGGAAAGAAAGAGTTGTGGAATTGGCATTGGCATTGTTTTAGGCCGACCTTAGAGCATGGACCATATGGATAAATGTGCATGGGGCCTTGATGAGACCCTTTCCTTTTCCTATTCCTATTCATATTCCTATGCCTTTGTCCCCACCCCACAACTTTTGCCTTTCCAATGAGGACAACAAATGGGCATGACTTGCAAAGCTCATAAAACTCCAAGATGGATTTATTTTAGTCTTTACTTCCATTGACTTGTTCACATCCATTTGCATGCTTTCTAGGAGCAGGCAACATGAGCGACAAAATCTTCTAAGTCAAATCTCATTGGTTGGCATTGGGTCTTTAAGTATATGGCCAAAGATCCATCACATCTCTCTTAAAGATTTCATGGAGAAATATAAAATTGGGTACAAAGAAAGAGATGGGTGCGAGGGGAGGGCCCGGTTACCATTCTTTGGATTTAATCAAAAGTCCATTTAAGAATCATTTTGGGGAAGTCCATCTAAGCATTATCTAGTGGGTTGGTAATATGTATGGATGTAATCACTAATTTAAAATAAAGTGTTATGAATCAAATTAAATTGTATAACTTTGTCGGTATTAATAATGTTTTTTTTATTATATTACATATGTATATCAATATTTTATATAGTGTGTAAATTTGTGATCAATAGTTAAATAAAATATTTTTAATAGATATATTCAATCGTTTGAATTAAAAAATTAGTAATTAGATCAATCGTACAACTTTATTGGTACCAATAGCATATGATTATTGAGAATTTATAGAGTATATCTTCAATCCTACAAATTTTGTAATAGTTGAAACATACGATAAATTAGACATGAAGAATAGCAAACGAATAATGCGTATATACAATAGATGGAAAAATATCACACTTGGATCAATTATGCAACTTTATTATTTGTACCAATATTCCACAAATATTGGGACATTTGTGCATAAGTATTCGATCAATTATAATAATTATGTGATGTTTAAAACATATGGTTAGTGAGACATCAAGAACAATAAAAAGGTTAGCAAATAAAATGTCTGTGCAACTTTACTAGTACTAATAAGAAATGATTATTGGGGTAATTATGTCTAAGTGTTTAATTGATTATTCAAATTTTATGGTGGTAAAAACAAATGGCTAATGTGACTTTAAGAATGACAAACAATCGACAGTTCACCCACTAACTTGAAAAGAAAAGGTTAGTAGTTGGATCAATTGCACAACATTCTTGGTACCAATGACATTTGATTATTGGACTATTTTTGCATAAGTTTTCAATCAATTGTGCAAATTTTGTCATGGTCAAAACAAATGGTTAATGGGACATCAAGAATGGAAAATGATTAGTAGGTATATCCATTAGCTTGGAGAGAAAATTGGTAATTAGATCAATTAAGCAAGTTTATTGGTACAAAATTATTACTGGGGCATTTTGTGTATAAGTATTCAATCAAATGTCCAAATTTGTTAGTAGTTAAAATAAATAATTAATAGAACATCAGGAAACCCTAACATTGAATAGGCATATATAGTAGTATGAAAAAAGTTGTACAATTTCATTAATAGATCAATAATGCATCATTATTAAATTTCATTGTGATGATAGATCATTAAGTATGATCCTAGATATTGATCCTAAAAAACTCACACATGCAATCTTATCTAGAAACATAGATATAAGATCATTGATTGTAGAAATCTATTATCATAAATATATATGTATGTATGTATGTATGATCAATTATACAAATTTTGTAATGGACAAAAATAACGATTAGAATTAGGAAAGCATTAAGAATGGCTAGGCTCCAATTCCATTATCCTTTTCATAGTGCAAGCATTATCGTTTACATCTAGGAGAACAAAGCTAGGTGGTGTGTTGATGGAAAGTAAAATCAATAATGCATGATTATTATATCATTTGTATGTAAGTATTCTTAAACTCTTTCATCGTGATGATATCTTGTTAAGTATGATCCAAAATATTGATACCAAAAAACTCAAACACAATCTTATTCATAAACATAGCTATAAGATTGTAGATTTTAGAAATCTATCATCATAATATATATAGATTCAATCAATTATATAAATTTAGTAATAGACAAAAGTAACGATTAGAATTAAGAAAGCACTAAAAATGGGCTAGGCTCCATTTTCATTGTCATTTTCATAGTGTCAACATTATCGTGTACATCTAGGAGAGCAAAGCTAGGCAGTCTGTTGATGGAAAGTAGAATTAATAATGCATGCTTATTATATCATTTGTATGTAACTATTCTTAAACTCTTTCATTGTGATGATAGATCATTACGTATTATCCAAAATATTGATACTAAAAAACTCACAGACAATCTTTATTCATAAACATAAGATCATAGATTGTAGAAATCTATTGTCATCAATTATATAAATATTCGGTCAATTATACGAATTTAGTAATAGACAAAAATAACGATTATAATTAGGAGAGCATTAACAATGGGCCAAAATCCAGTTCCATTGTCATTTTCATAGTGCAAGCATTATCGTGCACATCTAGGAGATCAAAGCTAAGTGGTGTCTTGATGGAAAGCAGAATCAATAATGTATGCTTATTATATCATTTATATATAAGTATTCTTAAACTCTTTCATCGTGATCATAGATCATTAAGTATGATCCAAAACATTAATACTAAAAATGATCATACACACAATCTTATCCAAAAACATAACAATAAGATAAAAGATTGTGGAAATCTATTATCATATTGGATCAACTATACAAGTTTAGTAATGGACAAAAGCAACGAGTAGAATTAAGAGAGCATTAAGAATGTGCTAGACTCCATTCCCATTGTCCTTTTCATAGTGCAAGCTTTATCGTGTACATCCAGGAAAGCAAAGCTAGGCGGTGTGTTGATGGGTGGTAGAATAATAACAAGAAGAAGAACAAGTTGGGCATTTGAATCCTTCACTTTCAACTGGGCGCGGAGCATATTGACATTAAAGATGATGGCAGAGGGGCCACCTTGGAGGGGTGTCAGTGTCAGTGTCAGTGATAAAAACGACTCGAAATCCTTGTGAATGAGCAAGGCCGGCGTTACAATATTCATGGCGTGGGCCACGGATTATTTGTGGTGTGACAAAGGCAAGTGATTTTAATAATTATTTAGAATTGAAAAGAGCAGGAGGGGCGTGGTGTTTTCTTATTTAATGAATGAATTGGGTGTGCAATTATCATCGAAAATGCAACGCAATGGATTTTAGTATTACTCACTTGTTTGTTCATATGGTGGTGGGGTTCATATTCCATTCCAACACCCTGGACATGACGACACGAAAATGTTAAAAAAGAGAGAAGAATGGTCTCGAGTATCTTTGGACAAATGTGCCCCCCTCTCCCTCTCCCTCTCCCTCTCCCTCTCCCTTTTATAGCCATTATCATGTGACGTGCCATCCCACAATTTCTCTCTTTGATGCAGTCAAAAAAACATTTATAAAAGCTCTGACCGTTGGGAGGAAGACAAAGGCAGCACAAATGGTACATGTGTATGATTTTGCAACACTATTTCTGTGGACAAGTGCGCCCCCCTCCATTGGCTGGGCGTGCAATCCACGGTATGTACATGGGGCACCACCTAAACAAACAGCAACAACACTTAATTGTTGGTAGAAAAATTGAACGGTGTGTGGCCGGCATTGGGAATTCGATGGAGTAGTTTAAATTACCTAGGAACAACTTTTAGTGGGAGTGGAGTTTTCTTTATTAAAAGCTCTGTTTCTTACCAGATACTTATGGTCGAATTAGGTGGGATTACCCATTCAGCCCATGCTGCTTGTTCAAAGATACTTGCTCTTACTAGATTCTTTTTATTGGATGGAGTGTGATTCTTATCGAAACCATCATTAGTGGTAATAATGTATTAGTTGAGTTGAGTGTACTACTTGTAAGTAAATGTTCAATATTTTTAACACTATTGTATGATAATTGTGGCTTTATAGTTGTTATTTGATAAAAAGTAACAATCATGAGATGTGGCATTATTACATCAATAAATTATAAAGTTGAATATAAATATCAATTTTACTTTTTTACACACTTCCGTTAAAAAAATGATAATGTGGTTGTGAAATTTTAGTTATAAGTAAGAGACTTGTCGAGTAAGCTACTATAAAAGTTGGGTGTGATTTGAAATTTCAATGTATTTTGAGAAATGCAAAGTTAGACTGCTCATCCATTAGGTCTTAGCTTGAGGGATGCAACCAACACACTCCCAACATGAGTCTTGTGTAGGGTTTGCGAATACACCTAGCCCAGCAACGATTTGAGAGATGAACTAATATAACATTGTTATTTCCATCTCCATCGACCTTTCACGTGCACCAATCCATCGGCATTAACATTGCTTTTTGAGCCAAATGGGGATTTTGAACATTAGAACTTGCAACATTAACCATGCAACCACAACACCACAAGGTGATCCCCAAAAATGTTGTGATTTTTGAGTTGAAACTTAAAGTGTCAATTCTCTACGAGTTTTCTTGGGTTATTCAGGTGCAATTCCTATTTAAGCCACTGCTACTATACATATTTTTAGATATTTGAAAAACAATGAGCTTTTTATACTGAAACTTAAAGCATTAGTTTCTTATGAGATTTATTTTGGCTGAACTAGGTGTGATTGCTACTATGAAGCCATCGCTATGATACATATTTTTAAAGATATTTGGAAAATTATTAGTTTTCAAGATTGTAACTAAAAGTGTTGATTCCTTACAAGATTTTTCTAATTGAATTAGGTGTGATAGTGCACCTTTGAAGATATTTGGAAAAAAATGTAGCAATTGAAACAAATCATTATTCCAATGTTGTTTATAAAGATGCATTTGAGGGGAGAAAGAAGACTAAGACGAGGAAAAATCATAGGAGGATGAACAAATGGCACACTTACTCAAATGTTTGTCTTAATAATAGTAAAGAAATTAAATCTTGTTGGGGATGAAACCATCATTATGGTGTGTCTTTTAGGATACTTGAAAAAAGGAATTTGTTTTAGGATGAAACAAAAAAATGTCCATTAATTTTAACATTCTTCTAGCTAAATAGGTGTGATTCCTACTAAAGCCATTGCTATGATATGTCTCTTAAGATGTTGAAATTGTGTTGAGTTGATGGGACCAAGTCATTTATCCAATGTTTTGGAGGAAAGAAAGAAGGATTGGTTGATGCAAAATTGTAGGGGGGTGAACAATTGGCACATTATTTTGAGTGTTTGTCCTAATAATAGAACTTAGAAATTAAGCCTTTTTTAAAAAAGAAATTTTGCAAGGTTGTGGGGGAAAAGACAATTAGAAGAAAGAAGTATTAGTGTAAAGTATGTAACCCCAACAAAAGGACTATAGAGGCCAATAGCTTGTGAGTATCATTCCCATCATATAGCTAGGGGTTTACTCGCTTGATCATCATTGTAAAATAAGGAGCTAGAAAAAGCCAAAAGAAATCTAGGACAATAACGTATGTTTATTGTTCAACACATAGAACTACATCAAGATCTAAAGATATAGTTTAATAGTGACTTCTCTCAAGATTCATCCACACAAAGAGCTATTAGAGAGAATGGGCTCGTTATTAAACTAAATTGCAAAAGGTCAACACTTGACAATGTCAAAATATAGGGAGGTTTGTTGTCTCATAAAGGGTTTAGGGTTTCCCATAGCTATTGTGAAACTTGGAGCATTAAAAGTCTTCTATTATATTCTACTCTATTCCATAAAATTCATCTCACAAATGACTCCAATCTCATCTCTAATATTTCTCAGACCTTACACATATCAAAATTTGCATGCCATGTTTTCTGGAGTTGATTGTGTTCTTATTATTTGCATCAACGTTTCAGATCACACTCTTTGTGATCCATCATCACATTTCACTCCTTTAGCTCTCGCATCCTCATGATAGATCATAGAGTGTGATTTGAAACGTTGATGCAAAACTAAGAACATAGTCAACTCCAAAAAGCATAGCATACAATTAAAATGGATTATGGAAAGCTACTATCTTCATATCACAAAACTCATCTATAATAAGACCATGTAGAAGTATGGTGTCTCAGAAGTTATCATAAAACTTGTAAGATCTAGGGTTTCCTATAGAAATCATAAAACTTAGGACATTAAAAGTCTTCTCAAGTTGATTATGCATCAACATTTTGGATCAAACTCTGTGATCCATCATCACATTTTTCTCCTTTAGGTCTCTCATCCTGATGATGGACCACTAAGTGTGATTTGAAACGTTGATGCAAAAATAAAAACATGATCAACTCTAGAAAACACAACATGAAATTATAATGGATTGTGGGAAACTACTATTTTCATATAAAAAATCTTATCCTTAATAAGACCATTTAGAAGTTTAGTGTATCATAAGTTATCATTAGACTTCTAGGATTTAGAGTTTCATGTAGCAGTCATAAAACTTGGAGCATTTAAAGTCTTCTATTCCATTCTATTCCTTTTTATAAAATTCATCTCACAAATGATCTCAACCTAATCTCTTAGTGGAGAGCTACTATCTTCATATTACAAAACTCATCCTTAAATAGACCATTAAGAAGTCTACGATCTCATAAGATATCAGATTTAAGATTTTCTAATAACAATCATAGAATGCATGACATTAAAAGTCTTTTATCTTATTCTATTTTTAAAAATTCATGTCAGAAATGATCTCAAGCTCATCTCTATATTTTTAAAAACATGTGGAAAAACAAAGATATTTAGATATCTAGTATCCCATAAACTATGATAAGACTTAGTAAAATATCTTAAATTCAATTTCATACTATTCCAAACAAGTGACCTCAACCAAAAACTCTTGATTCTCGATAAGATCATTTGGAAAACTTCAACCTTCATATCATTAGTTGAAGGGGCAATGCAATTGACAGCATATGGGTGATTTGAAATTCCAAAAGGGCCCGACAGGGCGGGGTGGAGCAGTGTGGGGCCGGGTATGATGGATGAGTGATTCTCGAGATGATGCCGCTAAAGTTGGTGGCCCCGCGAAAGTAGAGAGCATATCACAGGACTCAGTTGGAAGTATTAGTGCGCATGTCTGACCATGACCACGCATCACATGCCATGACTCCCTCCCACACGAATCTCACCCTGTTTACTGTTTAATAACACCTCTCCCCCAAATAATGCATGACTCGTTAGCTGAGCTCAGGTGGCAGCCTTCCACTTTCTCCCCTCTCCACGTAGCCACGCAACATGGGCCCCACCCCTTCCCTCTTCACATTTGTTTGATGTAACACCTGATTCGCACGTGCTGCGACGAATCCCTCTATCCGTGACCTCTGACAACGTTTGCAATTGACTGCCGTGGAAACAGAAGACGGGCGGGGGCCACCACAGAGCATGGCCCAGATCTTCTTCAACCATTTCCCCATCCCACCATTATTCTTTATAACTGACACCGAATCTCTTTAAACTTTCTCTGCAATTACATGTCGTACCGCACGATGGGGGCAGTCTTACACTCACCAGAAAGCGTGTAGGTCCACTTTTGCTCCATCATCCAAAAAAAAAAAATCATCTTATACCCTAAGGCCGGACTCTGCCCTGCCCGTCATAATATCAATGAATTGAATTGACCGCCGAACTCATTACTAAACATGACGACCCTTTCAGGCCATTAAATGATCTCAACCGTCAAAGTCATACCCCTGTCTCCCAACACATCTCGTGCAGTGCAAGGCGTCCCATTATCTGTACCTTTACCAGTACAAGATCCCCCTGTCCTGCCCCTGCCCCTGGCCCTGCCCGGCTTTTACTCCTCCCCAACGAGACGTCCGTGATTCGACCCAACGGATCAATTCAATTTACTTTTCTCACCCAATAAAACAAGCCCAGCCCTGCCCTGCCCGGAGCCACTTCTGCAAGCCTTTAAATGTCTTAAAAAACAGGTCAACAGTTTCCCCCTCTCCTCTCCATTTCAGAGCACAGTTATAATTTAAAGCATGACCCACATGAAAAGAGAAATGAGCAGTTTACTAAGAGAGGGAAAGGACAGTTTTCATAGGCGGTGGGGCCGATGAAGACCCGAAAGCTTCGACATCCGGGAGAAATTAAAAAATCGCTCGTATCAGTCAGTCCGTCCCTTGTTTTCGTCATTCATTGTCGAGATGACTTTGTTTAAAGTCGTTGGGGGAGAGACGCGGGACCCACCGGATTAACGTGACATTGATTCCGAAGCAAAGCTGAGCCGTACGCACGCCCATTTTGTTTGAGGCGATAAATAAAAACAGTACTTGTACTCCTGCACACCGAAAAGTGACTCGCCACCCTAAAAACCCACCATTGTGAATAGATACCTTTGCCCTTGTGTAATCATTGACACCATTTACTATTATTTAAATGTATTTTCCCGATTTTCCAATGATACATCATGCCCAATACGTCTATTATATATCCCTCCATTATCTCTGACACGCTGGTCAACAACTGCTGCTTTGCTTACAATGTTCCCTCACCTCTTCTATTTTTCTTTATTTATTTACCTCGTTTTCTGCTCATCATAATTGCCAAGGCGACACATTTGTTTCTTTCCATTCACACTATATATGGGAAGGCTGAAGCCCATGCCCACCTAGCTCTAGCTCATCTCCACAAATAATGTTTGTTTTTTTATTTTTTTGAAAGTGGGTCCTCCACAATTCCATTTTTTACGCTCATGGATCACTGTAATCAATAAATGCCTTTCAGCGACCAAATGCAATGGCTTTCTTTTCAGTGGGATAAAGTAAACAAATCATAGATGGATGGTTGGTTGGTTTGCTTGCTTGGGGATGGTGAAGTCAAAATGTATTTGTTGTTGTGGGAAAGATGAAATTGTTGTTTGTGTGACAGGATCCCGTGCCCAAATATGCCGATCCACATTATTGTGCATATAATTTCAAATGTCATCCACTTAATTGTAACACAAGTGATTTCACTAGTGTAATGCACATGATCCTCATGGGACCCACCACCTCGAACCTCCACTCTCGGCACTTTTTCTCCTCTCTTCCAACACCACCTTATTATTATTAAACACAAGTGTTCCAATTCCCACCCAACTCATTGCTTAAACACTTTTGTCCAACGGTGCACACCATAATTGTGATGTTATAGTAAAGCAATCATTATAGATAACCAGCCCCATTAAGCCCCACTTTACGTGGGACCGAACTACAAGAAAACTATCATGGGTAGAACAACTCTCAAATTTCTATTTTATATTTCGTTTTGATGATTTACGTAAGGAATTTTAGCTTCTTCTACTTTAAATTGTTCTAATAGTGAGTTTTCCATTGATATTTTTTCTTTATTATTATATTTCTATGTTAAAGAAATGTATTGTTGTATGTATATGTGGGTAAAAAATAAAAAATAAAGAGTCTATTTTTATGTCCATATATTCTTATATATTCAATATCTATTGTTTCTTTCTATATCTATATTTTATTGCGATTCACCTCTAGTCAATTTTTTATTTATGAATATTAGCTTGTTCTGTTTGTTCAACTTTTAATAATGAGTTCTTGCACGTCCATATTATATTTCATTAATTTTGTTCATTTAAAAAATAATACATATGAATAAAAAATTTAGTTACATGTGATTAAAAAATTTAGTCTATCTTTACACATACATATTCTGACATACTCAACATCTATCTTATCTTTCTATATCCTTATATTCTAAGACATAGTCTTACATACTCAACATCTATCTTGTCTTTCTATACCTGGATATATTCTAATACATATGTGCCCATTTCCCACATTTATTACACTTGTCCCTAAGCATACTCTCCTTTAATTTTTGTAATAATGAAGTTTGATTGTTTAGTTATTATTTTTACACAATTTTGTCTATTTTGATGCACTTTCTTTATATATGTACATATTGACTAATGGCACAACTTTGCATGTACATATTCTTGTGGTGAACATCTACCTTATCTTTCTATGCACATCTTCCAAAATATTTATGTACACACATCTTCCAAAATATTTATGTACACCCCACATTTATTACACCAATCTATACTTATGCTCACCTTTTATTTATTTGTCACCTAGATCTAAGATCTAACCATTTATGTAGCCAAGGTCAAGTGTCCAAATTTTAGTTTAATTCCCTATCACAAGCTTACCTCTGACCTTTTTAAAATTCAAATTTAACCAACCCCATTTTATTTTTTGGTTGCGGGATAATAATACACACAGTTTACAAAATATGAAATCATGTGTTGTATTTAAAGGTATATGATTGCAATCATTTATCATCCACATACATTGAAAAATCATCTCTCGTTTTAGAGCATTAAAGGAACAAGCAATAACAAAATATTTGGATTTACTACATTTGTCTCCTTGTGACGAAATGACAAGCCTTCTAAGCTATTTATAAATATGGTCAAACCCATATTATAATTAGGAAGAGGAGAGCACATACAGTTATCAATAAAATGACAAAGGAAGGTTGTATGATAAGCAATATATCAAATTTAGAGGAACAAGATAAGTGTAGGATTGCATATTTGCGTGAGTAGCTATATTTGATACCAAATTACATAAAGAATTAGTGTAGAATCCAAAGCAATCATCTTAGATTTGAATCATATTTTCATAATATGTCAAGTTAGCTGAATTTGACTGAAAATAAATACAAAGAATTGTGTAAAAGAAGCGAGGATAGTACATATAGATAAAGTTTAAGTACAAAATTTCATATAGAAGCCAAAGCAAGAATTTGTAGTACATCAAATGCATCTTAAGAATTAATAATAGATATTAGAAGAAGTTCCTATATATTCTTATATATTCAATATCTATTGTTTCTTTCTATGTCTATATTTTATTGCGATTTACCTCTAGTCAATTTTTTATTTATGAATATTATCTTGTTAATTTTGTTCTGTTTGTTCAACTTTTAATAATGAGTTTTTGCACATTCATATTATTGTTCATTAATTTTGTTCATTTAAAAAAAATACATATCAATAAAAAAATTAGTTACATATGATTAAAAAACTTAGACTATCTCTACACATACATATTCTGACATACTCAACATCTATCTTATCTTTCTATATCCATATATTCTAATACATATTCTTACATACTCAACATCTATCTTGTCTTTCTATACCTAGATATATTCTAATACATATGTGTCCATGTCCCACATTTATTACACTTGTCCCTAAGCCTACTCTCCTTTAATTTTTGTAATAATGAAGTTTGATTGTTTAATTATTATTTTTACATAATTTTGTCTATTTTGATGCACTTTCTTTATAAATGTACATATTAACTAATGACACAACTTTGCATGTACATATTCTTCTCTGGTGAACATCTACCTTATCTTTCTATGCACATCTTCCAAAATATTTATGTACATCCCACATTTATTACACCAATATATACTTATGCTCACCTTTTATTTATTTGTCACCTAGATCTAAGATCTAACCATTTATGTAGCCAAGGTCAAGTATCCAAATTTTAGTTTAATTCCCTATCACAAGCTTAACTCTGACCTTTTAAAATTCAAATTTAACCAACCCCATTTTAATTTTTCGTTGCGGGATAATAATACACACGTTTTACAAAATATGAAATCATGTGTTGTATTTAAAGGTATATGATTGCAATCATTTATCATCCACACACATTAAAAAATCATCTCTCATTTTAGAGCATTAAAGGAATGAGCAATAACAAAATATTTGGATTTACTGCACTTGTCTCCTTGTGATGAAATGACAAGCCTTCTAAGGTATAAATATAAATATGGTCAAACCCATATTATAATTAGGAAGAGGAGAGCACATACAGTTATCAATAAAATGACAAAGGAAGGTTGTATGATAGGTAATATATCAAATTTAGAGGAACAAGATAAGTGTAGGATTGCATATTTGATGCAAGTAGCTATATTTGATACCAAATTACATAAGGAATTAGTGTGGAATTCAAAGTAATCATCTTAGATATGAATTGTATTTTCATAATATGTCAAGTTAGCTAAATTTGACTAAAAATAAATACAAAGAATTGTGTAAAAGAAGCGAGGATAGTACATATAGATAAAGTTTAAGTACAAAATTTCATATAGAAGCCAAAGCAAGAATTTGTAGTACATCAAATGCGTCTTAAGAATTAATAATAGATACTAGAAGAAGTTCCTAACATTACACCTATTAAACACGTGTTCACACTTAACATGAATCAATATTATTGAATGCACATGCCATTGAAAAAAAAAGTAAAGAAGAGGAAAAGGAAAAATATTAACTGAACAAGAAGATGAATGGGATATTTTGTTTGGCAAATGAAGATGATCTCATGGATACATTGTATTTTGTTTGGCAAATGAAGATGATCTCATGGATGCACCACAATGTATGGTCAAAAATGTACTACTCAAAAGAAGTTTCAATTAGACTGAGTGAAAAAAGATGTTCTAATAAGATATAAGCATCATTTTAACATACATATATATACACCCATCACCTAGCTTTGATATTTCATCTTTTTTTTAAAATTATTTTTAAATTTTATTCTCTACAACATTTGTATACCTTGTAGATTGTATTTATTTGTCTCCATATGGGCTTCATGCTTTTACACACTTTCTTTTGCATAGTTGGGAGCATAATTGATTTAATATTTCATTGCATCGCTCATGTTTGTTAGGTTTATTATATACATTGTCTTTCTCATATATCTGTCTTTATATATATATATATATATATATATATATATATATATATATATATATATATATATATATATATATATATATATATATATATATATTCCTTTAATTTAGTTAGAATCATCCTTTTGCCTCTTTTCTAGCTTCTTGTATTTTGTATTTTGTTTTTGATATTAAAAGTAGCCAGATAATAAGGGTTGGCCCTCAGTACATCACCACATATTTTATTTTTGTTGTTAATCTTATTACTTTTATTTTATTTTGGGTACTCTTTTTTGTCTCTTATTTCATTATGCTTGTATTGTTTATCCATTTTTTATCATGTTTTCCATTTGACTTCTCATTTGGATTAACTTTATGTTTATTCCACATTACCCTTTAACTAGGTTTTGAATGCCAATTGTTGGTCTTTTATTGCTATAACACTCTTATTTATATATTGTGTGAATTTGAACCTAT
The DNA here is from genome assembly GCA_028749045.1 of Cupressus sempervirens. NCBI lineage: Eukaryota > Viridiplantae > Streptophyta > Pinopsida > Cupressales > Cupressaceae > Cupressus > Cupressus sempervirens. The sequence goes on along the minus strand of CM053786.1, from coordinate 440,786,617 downwards.
ATTGACACATCACACTTAAAGATTCATTTATTGAGTTTAGGTTGGTACTTATTGGTTTCATATTGCTACACTAAGCTAATTATCTAATGACAAATGGAGCCCATGTTATAACATCTTAATTTAGAGTCACTGATTGAGCTTACATGGCATACCATATTTATAGATAATGTCTCTTTATACCACTACACTCTTTTGTAATATTACTAGAATTTGTTCTTGCATGTGGAGGATCATCCCTTTTCATTTCATGCTTGAGGTTACCATGTTACATCTCCATATCGTAGGGATACCATTTTTCTCCTTTTTCATGTGTTTTAACTTAATTGTTACATACTTACATTGGGGGAAAGCTTACCTTTTCAATCTATAGCGTGTACCTTCTTGGTTAACATCCTTACACGTGTGGACATTGTTCCTTCCCTTTTATTACATTTATAGCCTATATCCTTATACATTTGGGAACATCATGTCTCCACCACACATTACCATGTTGTAATTTATACTCACCAGGAACTCATTATTTTGCCTACACCATCGTATGCTTAATTTTTAGATGCCGCATTAGTTGAATATGCATTTGTAATTCCCCATGTCATTACATAACTATTTCCAGCACGTAAGACATATTTTTTATGTTTAGGATGACACTATATCACATATATTCTTTGATGTTTTATCTTGTAGATTTTATACACGTTCATCATATGATGTATTAATTATTACTATATATATACACATACATACATACCTAGGTTATATTTCTTTTCATATACTTGCTTCCTTTTTCATTTAATTTTTTGCATCTTATTCATACAACTTTTCGAAGGTGATATACACCATCATAACACTACTGTTTTGGCATTTTATGTAGAAAAAAATTCTATAAGAAGCCATTATTATGACCTTTGGAAATCATCAAAGATGAATCCTATATCCTTGAATCTTCAAGGGTCCTTCTTAATGCAGATAGGCATTCTACAATGGCATAAAGAGGGGTGGAGTGGGATGTTGTGAGCGCGTTAATGTTAACATTTATATTTCTATGTTAAATTTGACAACTATCTACATGTCAAAATTCTAATATATATTATAAACAAAGTATATTTTTAAAATAATTAATAAACACTCCATTTAAAATATTTTCTAAAATTATAAACTTTGGAGATATAAATAATCATTTTTAAAAAATTAAATTAAAAAAATTAAAGTCCAAAAAAGAATGAAGATACATAGAAATATAAATATAAATATTTCTAATATAGTAAATTAAATTTTAATCATTTTATAATGGATATCTATTGGCATTTCTTTAGATATATTTATTTAAGATATCTATACTAGTTTATAAGTAGTCTTTCCTTGTAAATTGCTTTCAATAATCCCCTTAAGAATTTCTTAAGAGTAAATAGGAATGTTCGATCATAATAAGAAAATATCATTAATGTATATATTTTAAAATAGAATTAGATGACTTATAGATTAGGTTGACACCTCAAAATGTCAATTCTATAAATTATTATAATCTATGACCTAATCAGTTATGTGTCAAATACATTTTTTATATTATTGGCCCATGCAATTGTTTCATCAAAGTAGGGAGGAAAATAACTAATCAAATCAATGATACCGACTAGAAAAATAAGGCTAAAGAAAGAAAATAAAAGGATTAATTGAGTTAGAAATGAGATCTTTAGCCAATATAAGGGAAAGTGGGGAACAAATTTATTGGGCCAAAGGGGGAATGAAAACAAGGGTGACCAAGAAATAATAATGAACCAAAAGCCATCTTTAATTTAAATACTTGAGTTGAGCTACCCCTCATCCCAAATTAGTAAGCTAATCCACCTATCATGAGTATAGAAAATGTTAGTAAGACTATTTCAAGTGTATACATATTAATCAACCCAACAATGAGACTATTCTTGATATGATTGTACATTATAGTTTATATGTAGTGCACTTAATACAAGTGTGCTCATTAATATATGGATGTTTAATACAAAAGATATAGGACAAATATAACCTAAAAGTGTACCACAAGGTCTAATAACTCAATGGGACCCAAGAAGATGGGTTGTATACATTCTATCAAAATAATAAGAATGTGAGAAATTAATGAAGTGACGATGATATAATCAACTTGATTTATCTATACGAATTAATTGATCTTTTTTAAATCTAAAGAACCTTGAAGGTCCACAACACCATCATCATTTAGGGGAATTTCATCCTAACTATTTGTGGTATACCTCATAATTATTTTAAACAATTTTCAATGTCATATGTACGAATTTGAAATTAGTCACTATTGGTATTATAATCTACAAAGTCAAGGAAACTTCCATTAACTAGACCCAATAGTAAAAGATAGGAAAGTCATAAAAACTTTAAAAGTCATTTTTAAGTACAGAATTTTTTTAATTTACATTGTATATTATATCAATTTTAATATATTTCCTTTTTCGAAGCACCCATTTCTTCACAACTAAGTTGATTTAATGGTTCAAGATAATAAACTCAAAATAAAATTTATCAAAATTTTAATTTTATAAGAATACTAAAAACAAAAAATATTCATTAATGTATCATAACATGCCTATTGAAAAAAACCACTTAGAAAGTTCTATTTTTTAATATTAATCATAACTTATAAATTGCAGATAAATCATAAATTGTACACACATTCTTAAAATATAAACATTTAAAAATGTTTCTCTATTCCTTTTTAAAAACATGAAACATATTTTTCAAAATATTCTACATAATTTTTACGGCATGGATGAACATGGGCCCGTATCCCTAAATTATTTTAGTAGTGACATACAATCTCTCATACACACACAATATATATATATATATATATCCCAATTCAACCCAATCCAAACAAAAAACAGTAAATAGTGTAACCCACCCAAACAAGTTAAAAGAGATTTGATGATAATGCCCGAGTACCGCGTGCATGTCACATACAATCCAATCACATATCCATTCACTTATATATTACAAGACTTGCACCAACCTAAACTAATACATTGCAGCTTGGAATTGGCCATTGTATAAACCACATCTTTGATTCATTGATTGGGGTGAAAAGTATCAAGGCGATAATCATCACCACTATCCCTTTGTCTTCCACAATCTATTTTTATTCCCCTTCAATTGTTTTCTTTTAGCATGGTAAAGAAAAGACGACAAACAGGAAACCAAATTTATTCCGCACAAGAAGATTGCAATGAATAAGAATATAATTGTTCATATTTACCCCGAATCCACTTTCCTCGTGAAAGAAATCTGCCAAAGGTAATCAGTCATACCCACTAATCAAACCTTATAATTTAACTTGTACGACATTGTAACTTGTAAGGTTTTGAAACTATTTTATTTAAATATTGTAGATATCTATTGTTTATAATATTCAATTTGATTTATTTTGGTGAAGTTAACTATTCTTCTATACTTGTATAATTATTTTTATTGCTGATTTTGTTATTTAAGTAATTTAAATTGATAATTTTGTTGGGAATTAAATTTTATAGAGTTGTCAATTTTTTAAAACTATAATTAGTATCAAGTTTTAATTTTATTTATTATTTATAAAAGTTTTAAAATATTAAAATCAATATCATATTATAAATCAAATAAATATCTAGTTATTTTATTTTCTTTAAACTCTTAAATATATATTTAAATATAAAGATGAATATTATAAAATATAATTAGTAGATTTATTATTTATCTTTTTGTTCTTAAGAAATAAATTATAATTACAAAAATATATCATAGAAATAAAAAATTTAGACTATATGCATATAAATTAAGACTTTTATAGCAAGTTATTGAATTTTTATAACATTAATTTTGACTTATCTTAGAAGTTGAATATGTTGAAGATAAGGGGTTCTCCCTTGCTACCAAAAATATTGCGGGCCATTCTAAATAAATCCTTTTATTGAGAAAAAAAGGTTTTTAGTGAACTAATTTACTTCATAATATTTTTCTACTATCAAATCAACTTTTTAAATGAACAATCTCTCTCTCTCTCAACATAATTTTAACTATCTACTTTCCTTTTCTTTTTTCATGGGAATTTAAACAATCACAAATTATTAATATAATATTTGAACAAATTGCATCATTTATATAACTATAGATGTAAATTGTAGACAAACTAGTGTATATTTTATTAGTTTTTCCATGGTTAGGAGTATTTTGATCACCTATTAATCGACAATTTAATTGACCATGTTCAAGATTGACATTGGAAGATTTTATTTACTACTTATTACAAGATGTGCCAAAATTTCAAAATTCATGCATTCACACTTATTAAAAGATATCATTCATCAAAGGAGGCATTTTCCTCTTATGGAGGTGGACATCAAGTACATTACCCACTCTATCAAGTGACATATTGTCAAAAGTACACTTGAAGGATATGTTTCAATAAATTCTCACATCATTTTTTACAAAATACAAAAAATATTAGTATTCAAAATTGTATTCCTTACATAACAAAAACCATTATACTATTTATCACCACTCTTATTTTCTCTAAATACTCCCTACTCAACATGTATGATATTCTACTCAAAAGACTTAGCTACTCAACAATTTATTAATTGTCTTCAAATCCATAATTTAACATTAGATTGACTCATCAATTTTGTAGTAAACAAATCCTTTATAAATATAAAGGATTCCATTTGCATTCCATTTAAATTTAATGCCTACATAATTTAAATCTTTATATCATATCATAAATAAAAATTTATTTCAAAATACACCAACTCTATTTACCTTTTTTAATATTTCATTAAATTTTTCCTTTAACTCACTTCAATCAATTATACTCATGCCCTTCACACTTCATCTCGCTCAAATCAATTATATTGATTCCTTTTACACTTCATAGCTCACTTCATCCATTTAAATAATTATATCAAATTTACTTTTATTACTTGAATCTATTCTAAATCACAATTAAACTATTTGACCCATTTAAATATTTATAAAGAGATATTTTTTTTAATAATTAAGTTAGAAAATTAAATCGTACTTAATTTATTACACCTTTATATCAAAGGTAACGTTATTAATAATTTTAATAGTCTTAATAAAATAAATCAACACTTATGTTTAAAACTTAGGACGGTCAAGAACTCATTCCACCTACACCGACTTGACAAAAGAGGAAACTAGATTGTTCTTCAAATTTCCTTTTTAATGGTTCGTTCGATCTTCACCGATCTTCATTAATGGCAGAAGACTAGATGGAACATTTGACTTGTGCCAAAGCAAATGGCGCAAATTTCCGATACAGATAAGCGAAGATTCCGTAGGCTCGGAATGAATCTACACTTTTCTATAAGGCCCCATTTTGTACATGACTTGTACAGATGAACCCACTATTGAAATGAAAGATACTGATGAACCATTTAATAAATAAATAAATAAGGACCATGATTTAACTTCTTCGGCGAGGAAAAAAACTAGTCGTGGTTTCAATTAACCAGAGCAAATATATATTTTTGTTTTATAAACCAACAGCTTCAAGATCCAACTTTTTTTAAACAAATGCTTTTCCGAGTCACATTCAATGATTTACTCGGTTTTAGAGTGTCGATCTGAAAGTTTTGGTCATGATCACTCGTTGTTGGCTCCGGATTCTGAACTACTAGCTATTGATTTATTTAATATTTTTCAAAAAAATTCTATTCGTTTCGATTTGAGTTTGAATTTTAAAAACACCAATTATAAGAAATCATTTTAAATCACCAGACTTTGCTTATTAGAATCCTCAACGGCACTCTAATGCCGGCGGAGGACCTTTGAAATTTTCGATTTAACGTTATTGAACTACGCGGCGATGATAACAGTAAGCGTATCGCTTCTGCAATGGAGGACATGAATTAAGTTAATACATAAATTGACAAAAATTTGGGCGTTAATTCCAAAAAGATCAGAGAGTAGTCCTAAATCCTAGCCCCGGGGAACTCAATAACAATTGCCTTGCATCAAAGCTAATAACCAGTTTTAGGGCATCGATTTAAAAAATAATAATTTAGCCTAAAACGGTTCGCAGAATAACACGAAATCCTCAATGGCCGAAAATGGAGGTAATGATCACATTCAATCTTGCTGGGCATCGTATAAAGATAATAACGGGGCCACGGAAGTCCTACCTTTGAATACTCTTGAAGATTGTCATATCAATTAATACATCGCTTCCTGTTCAATCCTAAAAAGTTTATTGATTTACCTTTATGTCAAGGTAACAGACATGATTTTGATAAAGTTGCAGAACCTTGAGCTTCAAGAAAATTTAATTCAATAAGTTGCCCCATTTCAGTAAATAACGATTTACTGAGAATTTTGTTTGAGAGCTCGGCATATTGGACCTGATTTCGATGATGTTAAAGAACATTATGATTCAAGAAACTTCAATATTTTAAGGTGCCCCCATTTCTGTAAATAAGGACATGTCGAAAAGATTATTTCAGAGCACTGAAAATGATATTCATGAAGTTGCGGAGCCTTATGTTTCAAGAAATTTTAATTCAATTTATGAAGAACATATTGAAAGGATTGTTGGTCAAATCGGCCGTAGAAATTTTTAATCAGAATAACATGAATCCGTTTCGATTAGATCTCTCTTTAATAACCCTATTTTTTATCAAAATTAAAACATTTCTGGATATCAACGGTCATAAACCATGAATAATCGCCCAGTTATAGGTAAATTTCGTCATTTTATAAGCCATTGAAAGACAATCATGCTTCATAATTGCATCTGGCTAGAACAGTGCTCGAGTTAGGCATCAGATTAACCCCAAAAGCGGATTGGAACACATACAATTTCAGGTCCGTGCTCAAATAACAAAAGATTCAAGAGATTGCTTTTTCCTGTCAGCAATTGCAACACCAAAATTGCCTATTATATGAAATTCTTATAAATCAAAGCTCTGTATGGTTCCGGTAGACTAAAATGAATTTTTCCATGTACAAATTGCTACAGCCCTAAAACGAATATCATGTCAGAGATTTCCCGGCTCGTGTACCTAGAAATTCAGGACAAGTAAACCTGTACACTTGCATTCTTGGCGGATTTACAGAGCGGGCAGTTATCGAGTCTGGTGTCACAATCCTTGCAAACGCAAAGATGTCTGCAGGGCAGCAAAAGAATGCAACAACTGTTGCTTCTGCAAATCCTGCAAATCCTCTGTTCCTTCAACTCCATGTTTTCTCTGAGAGTCCTCGAGTGCGCATCATCTGCATCACAATCATGGCAGCAAGACTGGGCATCTTCGGCCTCGCTGTCGCCGCGGCCTTCTCTGCTCTGTTCTCTTGTTTGTACCAGAACCTGTTCCAGATTAGCCCTCAGAGTATTCGCAATGCTTTCGTTGTTCTTCGCAACATTTTGCCAAATCTGAGATTCCACGCTCAGTTGTTTAAGGCGTTCTTCCAATTCCGCGTTCTTCCGGCTCGCCTTCTCCAGTTCCGCTTCTTTTCCCTTCAAACTTCTCAGAATCGCCTCTTCCAGCGCCGCAACAAGGACTCTGTTGTGTCTCTGCCGCTTCTCCTCCACCGCAATTCGAATCTTTTCATTCTGTAAACAAAACCCCCAAATCAAAATCCCACTCACGTTCAAGAACAAATAAATTTACCTAAAAATGCCGGTTATCGGAGATCTGGATTAGAGGAATGAGAAAAAAAAGGCTTACGTGCATAGAAATGAGCTGGTCGATTTCCTCCTGATGCCGTTGCATTTGAGCATTGAGGTCGTCCCCGAAAAGACCCAGCCGTGTGGAGGAAGAAGAATTAGAAGAAGACGAAGGATTGGCGTTCCGAGCGCTTGAAGAAGAAGGATTGGCCTGATTGTTCAATCGGGCGTCCTCATACGCAAGCTGCAGACCTGTTGGAATCTGAAGGCCTAAAGATTGAGGCAAGGTTCCATTTATGGCTGCCGCAGCGTTTTTCTGCTGCAACTCCGCCATATTCATGTTCATGTTCATGCCCATGCTCATGCCCATGTTCATCAACGTAAGCTGCGAGATTTGCTGCCGCTGATGCTGCGTGAGCAAGAATTCATCTTCCCTGCCCCTCTTTCTGGATCCAGACATATTATTACAAGTCAGTTCGCTCTCCGGGTCGCTGAACACGGTCCCATTCAAAACATGCTGCTGCCCAAAATTCAATCCTGCAAACCCCAAAACAGATTAAAACACGCTCAAAACAACCAGAATTTCAATCCCCGAGTTCCAAAAAACCAAAGAATTGGCAGCTTACCCGAATTATAGACAGGGAACAAATTGGCCGCAGCAATGCTGGGCTGAAGCTGAAAAGCCTCGGTCAAAGAAATGGGAAATACAGAACCGGGCGCCATTAAATTCCTGTTATCAGCTCTCGCCCTTCATGAAACCAATACGCACAAAACAATCAGCAAAACCGTTAAAAAAAAAACCATTCAAAAAGATTCAACATCACAGCATACCAATCAAGAACAATGAATGACCTGTTGTTATTATTGCGAAGATCCGCCATGAAAGTATTACTCGAGGGATGCTGGGCTTGAATGGCCATAAATCTCAGACCTTTCCTTCAACGGGCAATAATCCTTTTCCTTCAATTCAAAGTCCTCTCGATATCTTATACACCATACAAGCAGTTGAAGGCGTGTTCTAAGTGGGTTGAACTGGAGGTCCGTTAATGGAGGAAGCCAAAAACGTGTGGGGAGGCGAGAAAAACAAACAGTACCAACATGGAGAAAGAAGAGGCGGAGATGTTTGGTGGGAAATGCGAGTAAGTAGAGAGATGATTTTATTTACCAAAAGGAAGGGCCGTATCCTATCATATCATGCAAATGCACAAGCAGTTGGTGTGCTTATCAATTCCTCCAGAATAACAATCCAAACTGCTAAAGGACGGGAAATTTGCGCCAGGATTGTAGCGATTTCGTTGCTTCTGACCAGACTCTTTTGTGGATAAAGTTAAAGTAAGCATGGGAGGCTTTAACGTACCAATTAAGGTGGCGAGAGTGGGGATAAGTACTTAAAAATAAAAATCAACACCAACAAAATTTCAACTCTTCTCTACGCAATCCGCCAAACTGGTGGATGCGTTTTTATCTGATGATGATGGTGATGAACAGTGAATAATAATAATGAATCGTTTTCTTCTCTTTATTTGTCAGCGCCGTCCTATTCATGGGCTTACCCAAAATCAATATGAACACCAACCTACTCGCCATCTGGACGGTTTATGTTTAACTCCCCGCTCTTAAGTTTAGAACCCGCCACTCTTTCCCCAACGGCCGGCAGTTAATGAGTTGAACGGCTAATCTTTCAGTTCTTGAAATTAGCCCGTGAATCCCACGCCTTTATTTTCTCTTCTTTTTCCCCCACGCCTTTATTTTCTCTTCTTTTTCCCCCACGCCATGATTCTCACGCATCATCCATCCCACCATTCTAATTTTCTAATTTCCCTTCACCTAAACTCTTAAAAACTTTCCCCTGCTTTCGACTGTAACGTGCCCACTATTTTATGATTAGAGTCTTGGAATGCTCCACGGATGAGCTACCAATAGCCTTTTCTTATTCCATATCAACTCAATGTGGCGTGAATAGTTCGTAAAGGGAACTATTTTTTCATTATTTTGTCTTTTTCCATAATTTCAAACTGATATTATTAATAATTATTTTAGTGTACATACAACTGATTTTATTATTTTTTCATGGTGAGATCTGTAAGCCCATGTTTAATTTTGGCTACAAGTGCCTTGCTATAATAATATAGCAACACTTGGCATATTTTTGTATAAATTATAGGTCATTCTCTAATCCCTATTTGTCCTTGTTTACACACCTTCTTATAAGTTTGTCCTTATCTTTGTCATATCGATAAAGATCGTCATATATTCACATCATCAATTATTCTTGATTTATGTGCATCCATTTTCAATTCCTCGGTTCCATATTCCTTGTCCCTAGGTTAGTTTCGTATTCCATGTCCTTAGGTCAGTTCCATGGCATGTGGGATCCATCCCCTCGGCTCCATTTTCTCTACATACCATTTGCATGGCATGTGGGGTCAATTTCACATGACATGACATGTGTGATAACCCCACATGGCATGGCACATGGGGCCAACTTCACACAATATAGCATGGGATCAATAGCCAATGACATAGTATGGGAGCGACGTGGTATTTGCAAGACAAATTTGATACAAAAATCAAAATTTTAAAATTAACTTTCAAACTCTCATCCATTCCCCACAATCATTAGCAATCCACTTGGTATAAGTTTATGCAATGATGTCTTATGCCTTTGTATTAAAGACAGTTAATAACAATCAAACTTGTGTGAAATCTAACATAGGCATCAATCCTCAACAATTTAACATTGATACTAATTATAGGATATCATATTATTTGAATCAAAATAATGCTTGTAAGATAAAATGGAATAAAATCATTTTTTATTCTTGATTTTCATGCATCCATTTTTAATTCCAAAGTTTCATATTCCTTACCCTAGGCCATTTCCATGGCATGTGGAATTGATCCTCCAAGTTCCATATTCCCTATTACAGGCCATTTCCATGATGTGTGGGACCAACTTCAATGGCATAGCACGAGATTAATACCTCATGACATAGTGTGGGATCTATCCTGCATTACATGACATAATATGGGAAATGCAAGAGAAAGACATTTACTTAAAACTTGTTTGACACAACGATTTGACTAAATACAAAGGGTGTGTTGATCATTCACACATTAATAATGCAAGTCAACTATTTAACATGTTAACAAAGCCCCAATTTAAAGTTAAAGACTTGTGAAATTTTGACATCAACATTGATTACCATTTACATGCACAAATCAATGGCAAACAAAAATGCTTTCTTCATATTGAGGAAGTTAAATTAGATTAAATGAATACCAGACATTACATCAAATAAAAGAAAATAACTAAAGAATTAGAAAATTGCATTGAAAAGTACAAATTTTGTTTGCACAACGATCCACAATAATAGGTTACACTTTTGTTCATGAAGGAAACATGTGCTTGACTATTTTCTTTTTTTGGCTAGTGCCTTTTCTTAAACATTCATTGTTTGAACAAATAAGATACCTACTTTATTCAAACATGCATGTTTGAACAAATAAGGTACCTACTTTATTCAAACATGCATGCAATGAATTTGGTCACATGAAAAGGGACTATACAAGTAAGTCATTTAAATCCCTTTCTGGTTATTGTTATAATTGTCATGGATTTGGTCATAGAGCTATTGAATGTAAGAAACCTAGATTGAATAATGATAATAGTAGAATGTTTAGAGGTATTAACCCTGCAACTAATCGACCTATTGGAGAAACTAATGTTATAAGGAATGACATTATGTGTTATAACTGCAACAACTTTGGGCTTATAGCTAGAGATTGTAGAGAAAAGATCACTTAGTTGGGACTTAGGTATGGAAATAATGTTATAGTCTATCAAATTTGTAACAATGTGGGACACACAATAAGATATTGTAGGATGAACAATATGAGGATGCCTAACAACATGAGGAATAACACGAGAAACCCAAATCCTAGAATGAATATGAACAACAACATAAGGAATAAGAATAACAACAATAGTCTAAGAGAAAATGTGAAAGATCTTGTAGGAAGCCTTGATGAATCATTTGTTATGGCTAAGGAACCAACAAGTTCATATGTTATGTTGGAAAGTCAATCAAGTGAAGCATCTGAGAATGTATTGAAGTTAGTCATAGTCTCCAGCCAGTCACAATTTGATTGAGTATATCATTTCATCAATTAAAATGATTGAATCGACATCAAATTAGTATAGAAAACCTTAGTGTAGGAATTGAGACTTGTGAAGTCAGTATAAAGGAGAGAAAAATGTAAGGAAGTTGTGGTTAAGAGCACATAATATTTGGAGATTATATGTGAATGTGCAAAGTAAAAGAAGTTCTCTAATAGACACAAATAGCTTTTTGTTGATTGTGTACTTGTGCAATCAATGTAGTGGGTAAAAGAAAAGGATTTAAGGATTTAAATCAAATTTGAGAGTACCATTTGAACATGTGAGCAGTTAAGAAGCAAATTGAGAGCGAATCAAAGGCTATTAAGATGAAATTGAAGTGAATTCATCAACAAACCCTATCTCTATGAAATTGAGGTATTTTACTAATTTCCAAAGGTTGAATTTGTAAAATTGAGTTCAATATTTATTGTAGAGATGGATAAATCTTTCATTCACAATGTTGAGGATGAACCCAAACCTGAGATGAAGATAAACCCTATCAAACCCTTGGAAGATGATCCCTCCATTTTTTATAATTCCAGACAAAAGTATGTATTTAGAAGATGTTGGAAGCTATATTAGGAGAAAGTATGAATATGTGGGAGAAGGAAACATAGCTAAAGAATTTGACTTCATATACAATCAAGACATGAATTTCAAAGATGGATATGAATACCTAGAACAAAATGACCTAGTAAAGTACTTGTTTTCCCATGAGTTTGATAATGAAGAATGGACCAAGATCATATTGAGTAGGATTCATGATGAAAAGTTTTGGTTAGGTGACAATGTGATAGAAATTTAAGCTAACCTCATCCATGAAGTCACTGGTCTGAGCAATGAAAGTTCTAGATATTCATTAACAAGAAGAATGTAAAGAAACTATGTCAGAAAACACCATTAAGTATGAATTTAATGGAAGAGGAATTGTGATAAGAAAAATCAAACAACATGATGTAAGGTTTGTCAACATAATCATGACATCAAAGGTATGTTCAAATTCTAGAGAAGTTGATATTGCAACATGTTTTAATCATGCAACCTATATGATGCGTGTTGAGAAAGCTAAGGCGAACTTGTGTAAATTATTGAGAGCACAATTAGTTGAAAATCTAGAGAGGATAGAGAAAGTAAGAAACAACCAGTTCAGATTCCAATCATTAATAACATACATATTTTTCCACCTAATAAAGAGATTTCCATTCATGCCCATATCTAAGTTGATGAACAATGGTAAGTGTACGATGTAAATATAACTGATTTGTATAAGATGCACCCTATTGAGAAGAATGAGAGTAGCATAGACTTAATAATGAAGACATTCTCAAATGCATATTTGTCTTTGGTTACACACCTTCCCATACATATGTCCTTATCTTCATCTTATTGACAAAGGTCATCATATATTCACATCATCTATTATTCTTGATTTATGTGCAGGGTAAAAGCATAGATCTGTGTCACCATTTAGGATACCAAAACTTGTTTTGGTCAAATCTCATTTCTCCATCAAAAATATTTTTTTTTTTCAAAAACTAAAAATACCCTTTTATAAATCTCAAATTCAGTATCATTATTATATATATTTTTTAGTGTTTTGATTAGTTATAATATGTTATTTCAAAATATTACTAGTCGATATTTTAACATTTCAGAAGTTGCTCCCTCAAAAAAGGAAAAAAATAGTAAATCATAACAAAAAAAAATTTAAAATTATATTTATCTCTAGTGGAGAGAGTCTTCTTCATGAATATGCAATTTTTTTCAGGAAGATATAGATTTGATAGGGAAGTTTTGACGAGAGGAAAAAACTGTTGGATCCTGATAAGGTTGAGCTTGGGTAATTATAACAAAGAAAATATACACCAAAAATAATTATTTCTTTTTTTGTTCCCTAGCTACACAAGTCATCTATAAGATATTTTCAAATTAGATAGAAAAAGATTATTTGCATATACTTGTTTGACGGGAACTACACCCTATATTTTTTACAGTAAAAAAAGGGACTTCAAATTAAAAGAAAATGAATAAATTCTTACTCAAAATTTTTATAAAAATTATAGACATAAAATTCATCCAATTCTACACATTTCATTAGTTTACATCATCTTCAAATTATAAATACAAATACCATTTTTTAGTCATTAATGTTGAACTATCGCATTCTGATATCCCATTTCTTTATAAAAGGTGACACAAGTTTGTGCTTTTACCTTGCATCCATTTTCAATTCCTCAATTCCATATTCCATGTCCCTAGGTCTGTTTCATGGCATGTGGGATCAATCCCCTTGGTTCCATATTCTCTATAGACCATTTGCATCACACGTGGGGCTAAATTCACATGACATGTGTGATGACCCCACATGGTATGGCATGTGGGGCCAACTTCAAATGACATAGCATGAGATCAATAACAAATGATAGAGTATGGGATCTACATGGTATTTGCATGACAAATTTGATAGAAAAATTAAAAATTAAAAACAAAAATAAAAATTGTCGAACTCTCATCCATTCCCCACAATCATTGACAATGCACTTTGTATAAGTCTATGCAATGATTTCTTATGTCTTTGTATTAGAGGAAGTTAATAACAATCAAACTTGTGAGAAAACTAACATAGGCATAGGTCCTCAACAATTTAACATTGATATTGACTATAGGATATCATATTATTTGAATCAAAATAACTCTTGTAAGATAAAGTAGAATACACATATTTATTATTCTTGATTTTAATGTACATCCATTTTTTATTCCAAAGTTTCATATTCCCTACCCTAGACAATTTTCATGGCATGTGGAATTGATCCCCCAAGTTCTATATATGTTAGAAATTTGGCTAGGTTAGATAGTATGATGTTGTTATTTATGACAACATTCATGTAACATGAAGTGAGAAAGATGTGAGGATATAGTTCTAATAGTTAGACTTAGAAAATTGTTGACACTCAGTTTATCTGACAACAAAGAAAGATTTGATTGGTGAGCTTTACTGAGAGATGATTAACATGTGCAAACTTAAGGACAAATAGATTAGAGTCTATTGATCATGCCTGTAAGTGCGCGAGGTTGTACAGACTATACAGAAGAAGTTATAGTAGTTTTCCTTGTTCCAATAATGAGTCGACTCAAACATGATAAATATAAGGAATTGAGTATTTTGGGTTAAGGAATTGTTTTGTTTACCAAAAAAATTACTTAACTAAGTAGGGATGACATCCTAGATGTTAACCCTAAGTGGGAAAATATGATGTTATGTTTTGTGACGTGTGAAAGGTGTGAAGGTCAACAATACAAGTTATTTTGCAATAACTTGGTATAAAGGATAGAACTTGAGATGTGAAGTTTTCATATGTCTATGACATTGATAAGCTATTGTTTTGAGATGCGAAATTCTTATGTTTGTTTAGAGCAATGCGAATATGTGATCAATTTTTTGAAGAGCAACAAAAGACAAATTTAGTTATTGAAGATATCAACAACAGTAAGAGGCTTTTGTATTTATCTCTTGTATTGAAGAACATTATTGAATATTGTATGTTTGGGTAGTGGGCTTTGATGAGAGCCAATTGCAACCTATTTAATACCATATTTTAATCCATTTCATGCACTTTCATACTCACTCCCCTATTCCATTTCTATCTCATTTCATTCCATTTTACCATTTTAACGTTGCATATGTTTTAATATAAATAGGTAGTATTTAATATTGTTTTGGGATTAAAAAATGGAAAATTCATTATTGGTTACTTTTTACTAATCTTTATTATAACAATATGCTGATGTGTGGAATGGATCCTCCTGTCACCTCCACATAATTATATGTTTTTACATGGACTTGCTATCTATGAATATATACCAAAGGATAATATGTGATTAACATGGAATGAAAACTATGTGATTTTCCATTATTTAGTTTGTTGGCACAGGTACATGGAAATTTGTACGTGGTTGGTGTAAGGAATTGAAATAAAATCTCATATTTGGGAAGAATTTCCAAATATCATCTGGATAAAAGACTCAACAGTTAGATTTGTCCTATCTTTGTCTTATGTTACAACCATGACAAACCCATGCTGGAGATACAGAGGACTTCATACATGGCAGGGACCAAAACCGTCATTTCCTCTCTTCTTCTCATGAATGGCTTCAATACTATACAAAAAATCTCCAAAATATATGAACTATCATTTTTCCTATTATAACAACATTTTCTATATTTTGCAGTTAGCAAATAAAGGTCTACGTGGGTGTAACAATTTTTTGGCTAGAGGTCTAAACAAATACCCTATTTTTATATAAGTTGTTATCTACTACATATATATAAGCAGTGTAAATCAGACTTTTGATAGCTTTTTCTACAGAAGAAATTGTTGTATAGTCAAACCTTCATTCTAAAATATAAATTTTATATCTGCATGATCACGAAGTTGTAAAACCAAATTTTTTCTTCATCACCAGGGAATTGACGAGGAAGAACCCACTACTTAGAATGCTAGTGATTTCTGTAAATAAGTTTGGTGTGTTTATTTTATGTATTATTTAGAGATTTGATGTTATTAATATAGATGTTCATATTTGCATCTATTTAGTAATGTTTAGATTAGTTGATTTAGAGTTGAGTTTATTATTTCTATGAGGATTTATGTTATTGTTATTTCTTTTATAAATTATTGTTTTTCTTATTTTATGGATTAATGTTTATTTTTGTTTCTGATGTTCCTATCATCAAGAAGTGACAATTCCTGTCACTGGGATTTATTTGTTTTTCCATAGATTCATTTTCTTGTGTTATAGATGCATTCATAATCCCTCATCTCACAGCTAGCATCCCTTGATGACATATTACCCGAACACCTTTCACAAGCTTACACTCTTGGATTGACACATATAGACCAAGCTGAATTTCATCATTTAATGTATTAAATATTTGTTATTATTTGCCCTAGTGTTGGCCTATCAGGCTCATCTTGCATACTTTGTATAATTGTAAAATCCTAACAAGGTTGAAGCTTCTAACAAGGGCTAGTCCTCTAACAAGGACCAAGACAATATACATATGTAATAGATTCCTAACAAGGTCAATAGCTTTCACAAGATACTTTTGATTAGAGGATTATTTTGTGGGTATTGTTAGTAAACAATTTTTTCCCTTTAATTTTAAACCTTAAAGAGAGAAAACTCTTGATAAACTAACAAATTGAAATTCCCAAAATGTGTAATGAACTATCTGCTTAGTATCATTTCACAATAATGTAAGGGGCAACAACCAATTTGAAAAGATATTCTTCATTCCTCTTTTGAGGGAAAGCCTTCCCAAAAAATATTTTAAAGAAAATATTGAAAAAATTTAAACAATCAATTCATAAAAATGAAGAAAATGTGCACATTGAACAACCATTTAAAAATTTAATAACCAAGATCATCCACATGATTAATCCCTATAGATGAAAATGATTTAAAGTTCACCTTTACTATTATCCTTTCAAATTCTCTCAACCTCAACAACAAGATTTTAAATTATAATAAGACAATGTAAACCTTTTCATAAATTACCAATCTCCTAAAGGATACAAATCATTACAAAATAGACAATATTATCTATTCTAGTAAAGCTTCAAAACATAAAACTATAGAATCTTATATTTCCTTATCACAACCAAAATTTTGCATCAAAGTTTTCTCTTTCAAAATGCAGATACCAAATGAAAAGTATTTTTGCTTTCGCATCCACCAAGAGAGCTTTTTGAAAACAATTATTACATATATATACCCTTCGAGGTAGGATAACAAAGTCCAAATCACACCCCCCCCCCAGGAGTAGATAGTTATTTGGTTACTTAACCAAGCTAGCCAACTAAAACAAAGTAGAGAAAAAATAATTAGAAAGCACACAGCTAAGAAATTCCAAGTGTCACAAGGCTTTGTCCACGCTAGTAACAATTCTTTTGGCTTTCCAATTTTCATATGCGACAGTAAAGGATGAGATGACTAACTAATGTGGTAGACCAAGAAAAGCAATCCTCTATTTCTAGACTTCTTTTTCCTTCTTCAGCTCCACTATCTTTCCATCGTACATATCTATGTGCTTCTAGTTGATTATCAACATGGGTGTTAGAAAAGTCTTGTTTCAAAGGCGATTTCTTTTCTTGAAGTTCCAAGAATCTCTTCTATATTTGTTTGATGATATCTTCTATGGGTAAGACAGAGTCACCTTCTCCTTTTGCACACTACTTATAAAACCACTTCAGGTCATCAAGAATAATATCATCTATGACCCCAAGCTCAAATAACATTTCTTTGATTTCAACTACACCCTGCACAATTGCTTCATTTCTCCATTCAATGCATTATCAAATCATGTGGAAAGTTTTATCATCAAGACCAGCCACAGGGCATTCAGAGAGGAACTTTTGCAAGCCATACCCCTATATTTCATCAATCCACAGTATCACTTTCATCCAATTATTTTTCTCCTTCTCATATCCCTCAATATTTGATTCAACCTTCTTAGTGACAATTGAAGTTTCTTTACGAGTATCACTCAGGAGATTCACTTGTGTTACTGCTTCATTTCGCACAGTATGAACCTATTCTTCAAATGTCTTAGTTGTGGCTTTACAATTTTGTAAATTATCCAAGAACTGTTGATTGGATGGAGACTTGACATCAACAATGGCTAACATTTCATTGATTGGCTTTGGTTCAGGATGTAGAATTACATTGATATATTGGGCCATGCTTCCCATAGCTTCCTTTATGTTTTTCTTATCTTTAGCATCTTTCCATACCCGATCTGTAATCTTCTTGTTAGCCACTTTGAATTTTTCATGTCCATGGCTCTACTGCCTTTAGCTAGGTCTACTTTTGATACCTAATAATCTTGAGGTGTAAGTTCTTCCTGAAGCTTATCCTGTGGAGGTTTGGCAATTTCTGCCAACCACTGTCCCGTGTCCTTATCAAAATCAATCCAAGACTCTGTTTTTGCTTTCTTAACTTTAGAAGACCTTCTAAGGCATTTACTCACCAAGTCATCCACTGGCGTTGAAAGTGGTACCATGCTCTATTTATTTTCTACAAAAGTCTTTAACCACTTCGATGTCATAGGCTCCTTCTAGGTGTGGTAGTATTGTCAATCAAAGCCAGAGTACTCATTGATGCACTATCTCCTTCTACCATTTTCTATTGGACTTCTATTGAGTCAGACAAATCAAGTGCAATGATCTATTCTATTACCACTTTAGTTTTTGGGGAATCCAAGTTTATCATGATCTTGCTCTTAGCTCTATTTTGCATAACCTTCTTGCTTCAGGTGTTCGAATGAGTAGTTATTTTAGTGCTCAGTGTTTGAAATTGAACTTGAAATTGAACTCGAGGAACAGATACTTCAACTTCAGCTTCCTTTTGACCTGCAATAGAACCACCAATAACATCATTAGAGGGCATAGTTAGCTTTCTTGAAGGCTTCTTTTTTAAGCTATTGAGTGCTTTTTGGGCTTTTCTTGAATTGACTCTCAATTCATCTTTTGAGTTAACCAATTTTTTGTTATCTTCAAAACTCCTGTCATGCAAGAATACAAATTATCTTCTTCTCTCTTATTCCAGTCTAGCTTAGTGATATGGAGACATTCGATTTGTTCAATATATAGAGTATCAACCACCTCCTCATTATCATTTTCTTTTATCTCACTGATGTCAAGTTGAACTTTGAATGCTTGCATTTGGCTTATGGTAAACCTCGACCATAATCTTTTTCTCACTTCAAACTCATAAGAGAAATTGGCCTAGTAGTCTTCCAAGTGAGGAATGTGGTTGAGGGAGGACACATATTTTAGATTTTCATTGGCAAATCCTACATAATCAAAGTTCTCTTTAGCAAGGTATGGCTTGAGGCATAGTTCGGACATTACTGAATCTATCAACATAGCCTATTTGACATTAGCACATCTATAGTGGCCAATTTCTATAGGAAATAGGGCAACATGAGTCTTTTTAGTATTTTTAGACAAATTAGTGACATGCAAGAGTTGCCTATAGATCTCAAAAAAGATAATGTCATCAAGGCAATAGTGAGGTAGTTTAAGAGGTTCACCAGCAAAACCCCCAACTTTGATATAGGTGAATATAGATAACTGTATATAAAAAAAATGATAAATCTTAATAGCTTGAATAGATTCTTCAAAGATCCTACAATTCTCTTGACCTGAGAGCTCAAAAAATAGTCTCCCTAGAAACACATCATTAATCCTCTTGAACTCTTTATATGATTCCTTTTGTTGTAGACTTCTATAATATTGATATATGGTCATGTCTTTTGTCCAAGGTTCATGTGGTAGATCTTCCCATTCTTTTGACATAGCCAGGATGTAAACCAAAAAGGAGGACATGAAGAAAGGACTGAAGTTATTCAAACCTACAAGACCTGAGTGCAGCCCTTTGGCTATCAAATCTACCCAGTCAATAAATTTTTGTCCCTCAACAATTTTTTGAATGAACAAATACATCTAGTTATCCTAGTGAAAAACATGCTCATGTCCTTTTACTCTGTTGAGCAGAAAAACTATTTCATCAATCTCTTTAATAAAATGCTCAATAGTTAGTACTTTGAGCCTCCTTGTGATGGCTTTAAAAGCTAGGTTTGTGCCACAATAGAATCATAATATTTCTTTTTCTTTTCATACAAGCATCTAGATTGTTCAAAAGTCCATGACTCATAGGGTTCTTTATAAGGTATCCTTAAGGAGGAATTGACTACAACTCTATCAATTCTAACCAAAACTTCACTTGTGACCTTCTTTATACATCTGGTATGAGGATCATAATGATTTTCACACTCAACAATCAACTCTAGGAACCCTATGGTAGTTGGGGAAGTTGTGGCTTCTATCATACCACTATTGGTGAGTTTTGGGTAAATGGGTCCAGCTTGTGCATTCTTTACTCTTTCTATTAGTCAAGTTAGGTCTACATTGACTAGGAAAGTATCATGTATCTCAAACAAAGAGCTTAACAAATAAGGCTTCTTAGGTTTAGGGAGCTTAGGTCAGAATAGAGTCATGGCTACCTTGATAGGGGATCACAAACCGAAATTCTTAAAAGAAAACTTTAACCAAGAAAAATAGGAGCAAGAAAGAAAAATATACAGAGGAAGCCAAAATGTGTAATCACCAATTTCTGCTAAGTCAAGCACTTCTAGTTTTTTTCTTACCAGCTTGATGTTTTGGGCTTTGACATAGTAAGATAGGTAATTAAACTAGAAAAGGAAGGATTTTAAAGCATAAGATTTCATAAAATCAAGGATAGATATGGAGTGTGCAAAATCATTAATATCAGTGTGTGAATTTATTTTACAAGACTTTTCGGCCATTTATCATTGATCATCTCCATCACATCAACATGTGAACTCATCTTAATGATTCCAGATAATCATTACTTTTAATTTCCTAAAAATAACTGGTACTTTTGACACATGTCGCTTAATGATCACATGTGTTTCCTTTTACATCTTTGACACATGGCAAGGAAGTGGGGCCTTCTTTAAGTAAAATGTGCATGCTTTTCTTAACTAGATCTTTGCAAGAAGAAAAAAAGTGAAATCATTAGAAATAAAAGAGATGAAATTGAAGTTGAAGTTACATTTTGTTGCTTCAACTTCAACTCCTTTGCATGGGACCTATTAGACTGATGAAGAAACAAAAAAAAGGATTCTGCATTTGTGCGAAAGATACCAGCTTGAAGTAGAAGTTGAAATAAATGGGTACTAGGTTTAAGTTCAACTTCAATTTAGTAAAATTTTGGCTATCAGTATCTACAATCGGCAAGACAAATTTGGGGCTAACAATTGACTTTGACTGGGGATTGAGACTACAAGGATTTGGTAGGAATTTAGAATCTTTGGCTTCATAGACTTAT
Source organism: Cupressus sempervirens (assembly GCA_028749045.1). NCBI lineage: Eukaryota > Viridiplantae > Streptophyta > Pinopsida > Cupressales > Cupressaceae > Cupressus > Cupressus sempervirens. The sequence continues at coordinate 440,764,877 of CM053786.1, read as the reverse complement.
CTTTTAAACTGTCTTCAATGAACAAGGGTGTCTCGAATGGGAACAACAAAAAGGGAAACTAGCAAGGGAGAATGGATATGTACAATGAAAAATAGGATAAAACTAAAGTTGGAACAACTTAAGATCATGTCCATTATACGACAGGGGTAGATCATCCCCATTGAAATAATTTAACCTAAAAGAATTTGATCCCAACTCTTGAGAAATAATGAACGGTCCTTTCCACGAGCTTTCAAATTTTCTATGTGCTCCTCTAGGTTCTCTTCTCTTATCTCACAACAATACTTTTTCTCCTTCCATGAATTTCCTAGGCCTTTCCATTTGGTCAAAAAAATTCTTTGCATTGGCCTAATGTTCTATTATATGGTCTACTAAATCCATCCTTTCTTCTTCAATCTTCTAAAGATAAAGTGTCCTGTTTTCAAGATAGTTGACAAAAATCTCACCTTCTATTACTTTTTGTAGATTTAGTGTGGCTAATTCCAAAGGAAGAGATAATTGTGCTTCTACTCCATGAACTAACTCAAAAGGGGTCATGCCAATGGCTCTTTTAGGAGAAGTTATATCTACCCAAAGTGCTTCATAGAGCTTCTTATGCCAATTTCTTCCCTTATTGTCTACCAATTTTTTAATGATATTAATCAAATTCTTATTTGTAGACTCACTTGCCCATTACCTTGCAGAAAATAGTCAGATGCATGTGACAACTAGATTCCATGATTATAGCTGAAAAGCTAAATCTCTCAAAATGAAAATTTTTGAGCATTATCAATCACTACTTTGACTAGTACCCCAAATCGAATCAAAATATTCTCAGTTAGGAACTTGCATACCACCTGTGATGTTGTTTCTTTTACTGGGATTGCCTCTACCCATTTGGTAAAGTAGTTTATGGTGGCAAGAATATGAGTGTGGTCTGCACTGGAGATTGAATTTATGGGACCTATAAAATCTAATCCCCATTGCTGAAAGGGTTCTTCAATGATTACTAGGTTTAAAGGAAAGGTGACTAATTATGGTTTACCGATGAACAATTTGCATTTTTCATAGTCTCTTACCCATTTATATGCAGATTTGAACATACCTAGCTAGTAGTACCCACTCCTTAGGATCTTAAAAGGCAATCATTGTGGAAGAAAAATGTCTGTCACATGCTTCATTATCAAAGGTTTGTACTAGCTTTTCTTGTTGATCAACACTGATGCATCTAACAAACATTCCATCTAAACCTTTCTTATATAGGATGTCATCTACAATCAAAAAAATTGTAGTTGTGAGTTGCAAGCTCCTCTGATCTTTTCCCTTTAAGTGTTTTGGGTAGTGTCCATTTGTCAGAAAATATGCTATATCTAAGAATCACTCATCTCTCAATCCTACCAATAGGCAATTAGGGGAAGACTCCTCCACTTTATTCTCTACCATTAATTTACAAAGCCCTTGGCCTCAGCCCAATTTGGTGGGTTTGATATTAAGATCAAACTCCTACACTTTTGATACCCAAGTAAGTATGTCTTGCAATGTGAGCATGCTCCTAGTAGTTAAAGTTGGAACATAGACCACAAAGTGTGAATGTAAAATATAATACTAAAACTGCTTAACTGATTTCACAACCACAAAAGCTTGTTTTTCAGCAAGAAAATAACATAACTCATGCTTTTGAAAAGAACACTCATAAAAGAGATAGAAACTTCTTCATTCTTCTTATTCTTAAAAGAAGAAGAATTCCAGATGGTGTGCTTGGATGCATAGCAATACATCACAAATCTCCATTAAAATCAAGGTGAATGAGGATTGGTGCTTTAGTAATAGCCACCTTAACTTATTCAAATGACTTGATAGCTAGATCATCCCATTTGAAATTCTACTTCTCACTCAATAGCTTTGCCATTGGCTTGGTTGATTTAGCAAAGTTAGGTACAAATTTCTTGAGGAAATTTATTTGGCTGAAGAAAGACCTGATGCCATTATGGTTTACTAGGAGGCACAATTTTTGTGTCACTCTTACCCTCTCTAGATCAATTTTGATCACCTTTTAAAAAATGATATACCCTAATAGTTTCCCTTCAGTCAAACAAAAGATAGACTTCTTAGGGTTCAATGAAATCCCGTGTTCTCTACATCTTTGCAGGATTTCTCTTAGGTCTTTGAAATGCTTCTTTCATCTTCTTGAAAAGACGATCATATCATCCAAATAAACTGTGATACTTTTGTCCAGAAGATGTCTAAAGGTTGAGTTCATGACTTGTTGAAAAGTTGCACTAGCATTTATTAACCCAAAAGGCATTCTCCAGTAAGAAAAAATATCCCAAGGAGTTGTGAGTGCAGTTTTGTGTTGATCTTCCTCAACAACACCTATTTGATTATAACCCAAAAATCCATCAAGGAAGGACATCATTTTTTAGCCAGTAATTATTGGAAGAATTTGATCCATAATAGGTAAAGCAAAGTTGTCTTTCAAACTTGCTTAATTTAAAATTTTGAAATCAATGCAGATCCTTATCTCTTCGCTCTTCTTTCTCATGGGCACTATGTTTGCCACCCAAGTGGAATGATGTGTTGGGAATATGATGTGGGCTTTGATCATTTTATCAATTTCTTCAAAGATTGCATTTGATACCTTTGGATTATAGGTTCTTAATTTTTTCTTAAAAGGCGAAGTACCTGGCTTTAAAGTGATGTAATGCTTAAATTTTCCTCCTCTGAAAGTTTTCAAATCTTCATATGACCATGCGAACACATCTTTACATTCACCTAATAGATTGGTGAATTATGCTTTCTCATCTCCTTTACAGTAGACCCCTAGATTCACCATTTTTGGGTTAACTTCATCACCTAGATTGATTTTCTCATCATCATTGTTTTCAACCTCTCTGAAAGTTGAATTTTGAGTTGAGAAAACATCTTGCCTGTCAAAGAGCTTCTCTAGTTGAACTAACCCTTTAGATATCACATTACCTTTGAGGTGAATGACATCCTTAGTTTCACCAGTAGTAGCAGTTGAGTAGAATTCACGACATTTTGATTTTGAGCCTTCAATTCAATTAGTGACAAATGGTTCTATACCTTATAGGAAAGCATTGATATGGGCATCATCTCTAAACACCTGCTATGAATTGTTATTATTAGGTATATTGGGTCTATGAATTATTTCTAGAATGTATTTGTCATTAATAAATTTAGGATGAGGAATCATCAAAGAAGCTGAGGCAGCCTAAGAATTAGCTTTTGTGTTGAGCTCTTTGGGTATTGATTCAGTAGAGAAAGTATCAAACCAATCAAGTTCATCCCATACCCAATTTTTGTAGTGTCTTAATCTTTCATTCTTCATTGAGAACAATTTCCTAACCTACTTTACTATCAACTCAGCATCTCCTTTTACTTTGAGCAATTTTGTATTCCTCTTCTTTCCTTCCTCTAATCCTAGAAATAGGGCTTCATACTAAGCTGTATTGTTTGTATTTTCAAAAGTGAGTCTGAAAGAGGAAGGGAAATTCTGTCCTGAAGGAGATATTAATACTATGCCATCTCCTGAGCCACTTGAACAAAAACTTCCATAAAACTCCAAAACCCAAGGTGTATTAGTATCTTCATGCTCAACTCATATTTCTTCAATTTCAGGTATAATCAAATAGTTAGTAAAATTGGTTTCCTGATAGAGAATTTGAGACTTAGGATCATCAGAAGGGAATACTGTATATTTGGACTTGGTTTTGGGTAACATAGTGACTCTTTACTTTCCCACAGGTATCATTTCTTGCAACTAATTCATTTTGACTTCTCCACCTAGATCTTGACAAAAAGTTCTACTAAGGAGCATGCCATAAATAGTAGGGATGTCTACTACTAAAATGGTGAGTTTTATCCTCTTATTAGGAAAGTCTGCTAGGGAAACTTGGGCATCTTTAATTTGACCTACTAGAGGTACTTGTTTGGAATCCATTGAGTAGCATTTACCAAATATTTTGGTTAGAGGTAAGTCAAGAGCTTTAGCTACTGCTATTGGCATTATATTTTCTAATGCTCCAGAGTCTATGATATAATTACTTAGCTTAAAACCATGTAAGAAAATAGATACATAGAAAGGGTCAGGTTGTTCTCTAGAAAATGTCTCTAGACTTACTTTCTCTAGTTGAATTGTTTCTACATGGGGTGTTTTCTTTTGAGCATGGGCTTCTTCAGTAGAAGAAACTCTATTTTCTTGGTTGGCAAAAAGATCTGACGATGGTTGATTGACAAAATCAATTAATTTATTGAGTTCATTAGGATTCATTCTCAAATATTTAGCAGGAGAAATTTGAATTCTAGATGTTTTACAAAACTCAACAATATCAAAAACTGAGTCAAGATTAGACCATTTTAGAATTTGAGGTGGAGGAGACTAAGCTTGCAATGTTTTATTCCCACCTTTAACTCTTGCTTTGAAATCTTTTTCCTGAGTAGGTGTTGCAGAGTTTTTGCATGAAGAATCAATCTTGTCTCCTCAATGTGCTTTGGTCAAGACTGAACATGAAGGATCTTCCAAAGTTAGCATAATATCACCACCCCTATCTGAGTTAGATTCATACTCAAGGTAATAATTTATAGAGTCACCAGGTCCCTCAAAAGAATCTTCCTCTATTATCATAGTTGCCAAAGTTTCTTTTTTTGCTTCTAGTTGTTCATGCCTTACATTCTCAAGTCATGTGGACCCTTAATGATCACTAGTAAGATGGAAGACACACATGTTCCTTTTGCCAAGGGGAGGTTCAATTTGAAGCCTCTTTTGATTAAGAGGAAGGCTATATTGTTTACCTTGATAAGGAGCACTTTGGTTTGGAAATTTTCTTGGGATATCTTGGTAAGGATAAGAAACCTTTGGGAGTTACTTCTTTACTACAATTAGGTCATTTTCCATTTGTTGAATGAGTGTATCATTTAAGAAAGAGGATGTCAAGGCTTAAGAAATTTTGATTTGCACATCCTTCTTCCATTTTCATTTTCTAGATATGATCAGATCATCTTCTAACTCTATCGTGAGATTTTAGGATGCTACAAGCATTTTGGGATTAGTTCATTTCATTTAAAAAGAAATGTCTAGGGGTATGGAATTTAAAAAGAAACCTTTTTGATTCTCATCATTGGGTGTCCTAGCTGCTAGTATTTGATGTAGGGCTTTATTGAATTTGGTTATGAATTCACACATAGGTACATGTATCTCCTTTTTCATCCAGCCCAATTACATGAGCAAGGAATTTGCATCTTCAGTCAACTTGAATCTGGCCTCAAAAGCACTCTTCATGGTGTCCCAAGAGGTGATAGACACATTTTGTAAATGATAAAACCAATCAACTACTAATTCTGTCAAGGTCTAAATGAACAACCTTACAAAAACATCTTTTGTTGCTCCACTCAACACTCCACATGTTGTATTGAAAGAATTTAGATGTTCTTTAGGTGACCTTTTCCATCTCCACTGAATCTAGGAAGAGTTTCTCATGCCCCTTTAGGCAATCTTCCCAGATTTCCTACAAGTTGCAAAGGTCCTATAGCGACACCCCAAGGATTATTAAGAGCCATTCCTGGTAATCTAAAATTGATAGGGAGGATTGTAATAGTAGAAGGAATCAAAGTTTTAGGGATGATTAAGGACTGGACGAAAGGAAAAGAATTACCACCTTTAGTGGGGTATGATGGTTTGCTAGTAGTTTTAGCTTTGTTTGTTTTTTAAAAAAGGTCAGGTTTAAAGTCAATTCTGGCTAAGTCTTCAAAATCTTCATCCACTAATCCTAAAAATTTGTTAGTTTGAGTATACCTTTACATAGCTAGAGTGAAGGAATATGCTACAATTTGATCAAGTTAATTATTTGCATGAGCAACCCTTTCTATAACTGCTTCTACCTAAACTACTGGAATCCCTCCAATTCCCTTGACTATTTCTTCTTCTCTTTCTAGTACTAGTTGTACTTGGAGATATTGTTGATTGTTGGCTCAGTTAGCCCAGGCACAAGCATTTAGATTAGAAACAATATCTTCTTGTGTGTCTTAAAACACTGGAGTTGGTTGTAGAACATGCAATTGATTGTGGTTAGGAAGAACCATCTTCTAAAACTATACAGTTCATTAGGAACTAAAGGGAAAGAGATTCTATCTTTTTGATTCCCTAGTAGAGTCACCAAAAAATTGTTTTGCCTTCAATTTTAAACCTCAAAGAGAGAAAACTCTTGATAAACTAACAAATTGAAATTCCCAAAATGTGTAAGGAATTCTCTGCTTAGTATCATTTCACAATATTGTAAGGTGCAACAACCAATTTGAAAAGATCTTCATTCATTCCTCTTTTAAGGGAAACCAACAAGTATTTTAAAGAAAAAATTGAAAAAGTTTAAACAATCAATTCATAAAAATGAAAAGAATGTATAGATTGAAAAACCATTTAAATTTAATAACCAAGATCATCCACATGATTAATCCCTATAGATGAAAATGATTTAAAGTTCACCTTTACTATTATCCTTTCGAATTCTCTCAACCTCAACAACAAGATTTTAAATTGTTATAAGACAATTTAAACCTTTTCACAAATGACCAATCTCCTCAAGGATTCAAATCATTATAGAATAGATAATGTTATCTATTCTAGAAAAGCTTCAAAACATAAAACTGTAGAATCTTATATTTCGTTATCACAACCAAGATTTTGCATCAAATTTTTCATTTTTAAAATGTAGATACCAAATCAAAAGTATTTCTGGTTTCTCATCCACCGAGAGAGCTTTTTGAAAATAATTATTAAATATATACCCTTCAGGGCTAGATAATAGAATCCAAAACTACCCCGCTAGGAGTAGATAGTTATTTGGTTACTTAACCAAGCTAATTGACTAAAACAAAGTAGAGGAAAAAAACTAGAAAGCACACAACTAAGAAATTCCAATTGTCACAAGGCTTTTGTCCACACCAGCAAAAATCCTTCAAAATTTCTAATTTTCATACATGACAGTAAAGGATGAGATGACTGAGTGATGTGGTAGACCAAGAAAAGTAATCCTATTGTTTCCAAACTTCTTTTTCCTTCTTTAGCTCCATTATCTTTCCATTGTGCATCTCTAAGTGCTTCTGGTTGATTATCAACATGGCTTTGACATGGGCAATGTTAGAAAATTCATGTTTCATAGGAAATTTCTTTTCTTGAAGTTTTAATAATCTCTTCTATATTTTTTTGATGATATCTTCTATGGGTAAGACAACATCACCTCCTTTTGTACACTACTTATAAAACAACTTTAGGTCGCTAAGAATCATATCATCTATGACCCCAAGCTCGGATATTATTTCTTTGATTTCAACTACACCCTACACAATTGCTTCATTTCTCCACTCAATGCATTCTTGGATCACATGGAAAGTTTTATCGTCAAGACCAACCACACAACATTTAGAGAGGAACTTCTGTAGGTCATACCCCTATATTTCATCAATCCATAGTATCACTTTTGTCCAATTATTTTCCTCCTTCCCATATCCCTCAATATTTGATTCAACCTTCTTAGTGACAAATAAAATTTCTTTATGAGTATCACTCAAGAGATTCGCTTGTGTTTCTCCTTCATTTCACACAGTATGAACCCATTCTTCAAATGTCTTAGCTGTGGCTTTGCACCTTTGTAAATTATCCAAGAACTGTTGATTAGCTGGAGACTTTACATCAACAATGGTTGATATTTCATTGATTGTATTTGGTTCAGGATGTAGATTTGCATTGATATATTGGGCTATGCTTCCCATAGCTTCCTTCATGTTTTTCTTATCTTTAACATCTTTCCATACCTAATCTGTAATCTTCTTGTTAGACACTTTGAATATTTTCATGTCCATGACTCTAATGCCTTTACCCAGGTTTAATTTTGATACCTGATAATCTTGAGGCATGAGTTCTTCCTAAAGCTTATCCTATGGAGGTTTGGCAATTTCTACCAATCACCATCCTATGTCCTTGTCAAAATTGATTTGAGTCTCCATTTTTGCTTTCTTAACTTTAGAAAACCTTCCAATGCATTTACTCACCAAGTCATCCACTAGCATTGAGAGTGGTACCATGCTCCATTTATTTTCTATAGAAGTCTCTAACCACTTAGGTTTTACAAGCTCCTTTCTAGGTGTGGCAGTGTTGTCAATTAGAGCTAGAGTACTCATTGATGCACTATCTCCTACCATTTTTTGCGAGACTTCTATTGAGTTAGAAATATTAGGGGCAATGATGTTTTGTTACCACTTTGGTTTATGAGAAATCCAAGTTTATTGCGATCCCACTCTTAGCTCTATTTTGCACAACATTCTTGCTTTAGGTGTATGAACGAGTAGTTCTTTTAGTGCTCATTGTTTGAAGTTGAATCGAAGGAACAGATACTTCAACTTCAGCTTCCTTTTGACTTGCAACAGAACCACCAATAGCATCATTAGAGGGCACAATTAACTTTCTTGAAGGCTTCTCTTTTTTAGCTCTTGAGTGCTTTTTGGGCTTTTCTTGAATTAACACTCAATTCATCTTTTGAGCTAACCATTTTTCTATTCTCTTCAAAACTCCTATCATGCAAGAATACAAATCATCTTCTTCTTTCTTGTTCCAGTCTAGCTCAAGGATAGGGAGACATTTGATTTGTTCAATCTATAGACGATCAACCACCTCCTCATTATCATTTTCTTTTATCTCACTGATGTCAAGTTGAACTTCAAATGCTTGTATTTGGCTTATGGTCAACGTTCACCATCATATTTTTATCACTTCAAACTTATCAGAGCCATTGGCCCAGTAATCTTCTAAGTGAGGAATGTGCCTAAGGGAGGATGCATATTTTAGATTTTAATTGGCAAATCCTACATAATCAAAGTTCTCTCTAGCAAGGTAGGGCTTGAAGCACAGTTTGGACATTACTAAACTTATCAACATAGCTTGTTTGACATTAACACATTTTTAGTGGCCGCTTTCTATAGGAAATAGGGCAACATGAGTCTTTTGAATAATTTTAGACAAATCAGTGACATGCAGGAGCTACCTACAGATCTCAGAAAGGACAATGTCATCAAGGCAATAGCAAGCCAGTTTGAGAGGTTCACCAATGAAACCCCTGACTCTAATATAGGTGAATCTAGAGAACTATATATAAAAACAACCATACATCTTAATAGCTTGCATAGATTCTTCAGGGATCCTGCAATTCTCTTGACCTCGGAGCTTAAAAACCAGTCTCCCTAGAAACACATTGTTAATCCTCCTGAACTTGTTATAGGATTCCTTTGCTTGTGGACTTCTATAATATTGATATATGGTCATTTCTTCTTTTCCAGGTTCATGTGGTAGACCTTCCTATGATTTTGAAATAGCTAGGATGTAAACCAAAAAGGAGTACATAAAGAAAGGACCAAAGTTATTCAAACCTACAAGACCTGAGTGCAACCCTTTAGCTATCAAATTTTCCTAGTCAATTCATCCCAGTGAAAAGCATGCTCATTTGCTTTTACTCTATTGGGCAGAAAAACTATGTCAATGATCTCTTTAATAAAATGCTCAATAGTTAGTGGTTTGGGCAACCTTGAGCCTCTCAGTGTTGGCTTTAAAAGCTAGGTCTTTGCCACAATAGAACCATAATCTTTCTTTTTCTTTTCATAAAAGTGTCTAGATTCTTCAAAAGTCCATGGCTCATAGGGTTCTTTATGAGTTATCCTTAAGGAGGAATTGACTATAACTTTATCAATTATGACCAAAACTTCACCTGTGACCTTCTTGATATAGCTAGTATGAGGATCATAATGATTTTCACACTCAACAATTAACTTTGGGCACCCTATGGTAGTTGGGAAAGTGGTAGCTTCTATCAAACCACTATTGGTGAGTTTCTGGTAAATGGGTCTAGCTTGTGCATTCTTTAATCTTTCTACTAGTTGGGTTAGGTCTACATTGATTAGGAAAGTATCCTATATCTCAGACAAAGAGCTTAACAAACAAGGCTTCTTAGGTTTAGGGAGCTTAGGTTGGAAAAGAGTCATGGCCACCTTGACAGGGGATCACAAACTTAAATGCATAAAAAAAAACTTTAACCAAGAAAAATAGGAGCAAGAACGAAAAATATACAGAGGAAGCCAAAATGTGCACTCACCAATTTTTGGTAAGTCAAACACTTCTAGTTTTGTTATTACCAGCTTGATGTTTTGGGCTTTGACATAGTAAGATAGGAAATTAAACCAAAAAGGAAGGATTTTAAAGTGCAAGATTTCAAAAAATCAAGGATAGATAAGGAGTGTATGAAATCATTAATATTGGCATGTGAATTTATTTGACAAGACTTTCCAACTGTTTATCCTTGATCATCTCCATCACATCAACATACGAACTCATTTTAATGATGCCATATAATCATTACTTTTACTTTCCTAGAAATAACTGGTACTTTTGACACATACCACTTAACTGTCACATTTATTACCTTTTACATCTTCGACACACAGCAAGGAAGTGGGGCCTCCTTTGAGGAAAACGTGCATGCTTTGCTTAAATAAATCCGTGCGAGAAGGCAACAAGTGAAATTGTTAGAAATAAAAGAGATGAAGTTGAAGTTGAAGTTACATTTTGTTGCTTCAACTTCAACTCCTTTGCATGGGACCTATTGGATTGACAGAGAAATAGAAAGAAGCATTTTGCATTTGCACGAAAGATACTAGGTTGAAGTAGAAGTTGAAATAAATGGGTACTAGGTTCAAGTTCAACTTCAATTTAGTAAAATTTTAGGTATTAGTATCTACAATTGGAAAGAAAAATTTGGGGCTAACAGGTAGCATCCCCACTGAGGTTTTTCCTTGGTAGGGTTTCCTTAGTTAACAAAATGTGGTGTTATGTCTTGCAGTGCTTTATGGTTGTGTTTATTGTTCAACATAATCAATTTTCTTTCATATGTAAGTTATAATTTTGTTAATGATATCCACAAGTGGGAAAAAGTTTGTGAAATACTAATTCAACCCCCCACCCCACCCCCACCACCCCCCTCGCCTCGCCCCCCCCCCCCCCCCCCCAGTATTTCCTATTTCTAATAATTGGTGTTAAAACATAGTTACTCAGAGAAGGCTTAATAGCTTGAGTAAGATCTCTATGGATATGGATTAGCTACAAAAGAATCTTTGAGAAGCTATTGAGAAAATTGACATACTAAAGAAAGATACACTAAAAGACAAGCATGGAGATGCAAAAGACTACATTGAAAAGTTGAAAGATAAGATTGTTAGAGTAGGGTTGTCATTGCACCAAAAGTATGATCTGTCAAAGCCCAATATAACCACTAAACTTATAGTACACAAGAGGCGATTAAGCTCTTGTCATGAATCCCAAGGGGAGTGCTAAACAAATTTATAACAATCTCCCCCTCAGTGTTACTTGAGGGTCTAAGGATTTGAACTTGTGACCAAGCTCTGATACACTTGTTAGAGTGGGCTTTCCGTTGTACCAAAACACCAATCTGTCAATTCTTGATACAACCACTAAACTTATAGTACACATGAGGTGGTTAAGCCCTTGTTACAAATCTTAAGGGGAGTGCTGAAAAAATTTCTAGCAAAGATAGATTATCTCAAGTCCAAGAAAGAGCCTATAGATTAGATCAAGGATAGTGATGAAGTTTCAAGACTAAAGAAAGAGAATGAGATCCTAAAGCATGAACTGATGATTATAAGTCTAAAGTTGAGATTGAAGGATGATGATAGTTGTTGGTATCTCTAAATTTTGTTGTCTATTAGTGTCAAACACTTAGTCATATATAAGGCAAAGCTAGTTGATCACTACTGTGATTAAGGTACTCTATATATGTTGAGTCATGTAAAAGACTTGTAATTAAACATGTATATGTTGAGCTCTCTAGGAGTAAATAAAGTCTTTGGTTGCCAATTATTAGTAGTATAAGCCAATCATAGTGATTTCTAAGCAATCATAACATATTGATATCGAGTTATATAGAAGCTGCCGAGTATAGTTGAGATCGAGCAACAACAACAAAGAACAATGAGTGTTGAGTATTAGAAATAGTTAGTGCTGAGCAACATAGAGTTGACATTCAAGTTAGAAATGATACAAAATTTGAGGTGAATCATTTTAGGATGACATTGACATGACATTTAATATTTTTAGAAGTTTTTACAATGGCTACTACGCATATATGACATGGATCACATATCCCTATGAGCGGTGATCAACCAATCAGATGAAGAGGTGAAAAAGGAAAGCATCTAGAAAAATATTGAAGAAATATTTAAATAGAGTAGATCTAAACCCTAATTATGTATAATAAGTGTGAGTGGAGAAGAGAAAACAAGCTAATTGTGTATTTGTAGAGCAAGTCAAGTGTGAAAGTGCAAACATTATGAAGAAGGCAAAAAGAGTTGAGTTTTGTTTTTGCAGGATAGAGGAAGTGACCTTATCAAGTAGTGAAGGATAAAATAGAGATATATCAGATTGAATATTAGATCATAATTGAAGAGAGGAGATCCATAATCAATAATAAAGTGCAGACTAAAGGATCAGGTACTGAATCATAACCGAGTCAGGGATAATCTCTTAATAGAGTGGTTTAATAGATATTTTGTAAATCTCTTAACCAAGTCCTTACTTCATTGTAAGTGTAAATTCCTCTCACAAGGTAAGACCTAATAGTCTTAACAATCTTAAAAAGGGAAGACCCCTCATAGGGTAGATCATTAGATGTGATCAAAATTGTAACCCTCACCTGTTAACTTTATTACTATAGTAGTGAAGATTTGTGGCTGTCATCGCCACCCTAGTTTTACCTTCACCTTGGAGGGTTTCTAGGTAACCAAATCTTTGTGTTATGTGTTTACATTTCATACATGTGATTAATAGTTAGATCTACATGTGACAATATTTGATTTTACAAGTTATGTTATGCATTAATAAGATATAAGATGGAAATTTTGGTGAATGCATTAAAGTTTTTTTAAGGGATAAAAGTTTTACAAAGCCTGATTCAATCCCCCCCTTAGTATCTTGTTTCCCAATTGAGACTTCAAATAGATAGTAAGGTTGAGCCAAATTTGAAATCTAAGAATGCATACATGAGATCTAACCTTACCAAAGTGACATCTGAGCTTGAGACTACAAAATTACAATATGCAAAACTTGAGAAGTATAATAGAACTGTGAAAGGAGAACTAACTCAGTCTAAGCTACATCTTGAGAAGTTGTACTCCAACAACGAGAAGCTTGATGAAAATATATTTATAGAAAGACCTTCTTATGATAATATTGGTCTTAGATACCTTGGAGAAAAATCCTCTAAGAAGTTTGTAGTAAGTAAAGAATTGGAGATCTTGTGATCTAATAACTTGAGCATAAAGAAGAAAGTTAGAACAAGGTTGAGTCTAGTCAATTTGAAGATGTACCTAAGTAACCCAAGAAATTTGAATCACCTAAAGAAGCGAGGAATGAATTCAGAGGTAGATGTTATGTATGTACTTAATTTGGTAACATGAAAAGGGATTGTACAAGTAAGTCATTTAAACCCATTTCTGGTTATTGTTATAATTGTCATGGTTTTGATCATAGAGCTATTGAATATAAGAAACCTAGATTTAATAATGACAAAAGTAGAATTTTTAGAGGTACTAACCCTATAGCTAATAGACCCGTTGGAGGAACCAATGTTATAAAGATGAAATTATGTGTTATAAGTGCTAAAATCTGGGCATATAGCTAGACATTACTGTTGGAGTTGATGAAAGCCAACTCCGAAGATGCCCAAGATCACCTGCATGCGAGAACCTGTCAAAGAGAAGCCAAGGAGAGGAAGAGCATGGAGCAAGGGAAAAATCCTAAATAGACATGAGAGACCACAAGATATTGAAACACAACGAAAATGTATTTACAATATGCAAGAAGTGATGTGATGAAAATATAATGAGAGAGCTCGCTTATAAAGAGCTCATGGAAGCTTGTAAAACAAGCTGGAAGGTGGTAGAAGATAAGCTTGACAACTCAGCACACATCCACAAAAGGTGGAACATGCTAGAAGGGAACAAACTCCTGTATTGTCAACAACTAACCACTACATGCATTAAATACTAAGTATTAAATAAATGCATTTACCTAAGTAAGCTTAAGTAATAGAATAAATAATTAATATATTAATTATTTACTCTAACACCCCCCCTTAAGTGCAACTTAGGGAAATGCCTTAAGCTCACAAAACTAAGATGAATGTAGAATGGGTCCCGACAACGAGGCCATGTTAGGTACCCAAGTACAATGCAAAAAAATGCAACCTCTAAAAGTGAGGAAAGAGAGAAAATGACGTGGAAAAATCCCTCCCCCAAAAAGAGGTAAGAACTTAGTGAAGAACTGAAGAAGCCTCCAACTAGGGAAAAGTCCCCTAAAATAGGAACAAGGAGTGATCATGAAGAGCATCACTGAAGCATGAAGAAGTCACAAATCTGCCAAACTACTGATCTAAAGAACCTCCATGGAAGAAGAAGGCACGAACCGAGCATGTCTATATGGTAGATGATCCATCTCACCAAAATGCATAGGTAGCCAGCCACTACAATCACCTTGTATATAGGATCAACCACTGAATACATAGTTCACACTATCGAACCATCGAACCACAAATACATTAGAACAATAGCATAACCCCCCCTTAATGCAGACAGGGTGTGATGACAGGCAACTGAGAAGGTGGGCCAAAGTCTCGTGCAAACGAACCAAGAACAATGAGAGAGGGAAAGAGGTACAGACACCTATAAAGACACAGTCAAACTGACTCTACATGGGGCTAATGTTGTGGAAGGGACACTCACTTGACAAAGGGAGAATGCCTAAAATAGTAAACAACTATCCCCCCCATGGTGATTTATGAAAATAGTGCATGTACAATTGACTCAAAACAACGCTCATGACCCTCGAAATGCAAAAGTGGCACTTTATCTCAGTGCGATACATAAAAGTGCTTCAAAATGATAGCTACAATGATCAAAACTAAAAACAAGCTGCAACAAATCAAAGTACAACCTAAAACAAAGGAAACCATGCCAAGAAAATGATCCTCGGGCCTAAAACACTCAAGATATCCACCATATAGAAAAAATGTCAAAAATATGATAGAAAGAGCATGGGCCAAAAACTTAAAAAAAGGACCACATTTCTGAAAAGGTGACAGAACCAGCTTTTCAAAAATATAAAGTTTTCAAAAAAATGACATGGGACACAAAAGATATGCATGCCGGAGTCAAAAACACAACTTTGGACTTTGACTAAAAAATAGGCAATAAAAAAGCATCAAACCTTAAAATACCTACACCAATGTCTCCGTCTCAGAATCAGCTTTTCGGTACTTCTTTTGGATCACAAAAATACCTCTGTATGCTCAAGTTATGGCCAAAAAACACAAGTAGCTCCAAAATAGAATCAAGAGAGGTGCAAGAGGATTGATGCTGATGATGTCATGCTAATGTTAGCAAACTGCTGGAAAAAATTTGATGGCTAAATCGTCATCGCAGCAAAAAAAGGATGCCACATGGCAGTGCCATGTGGACACCATGTGGTAGGTACAGCTGATGTGGCAGGGGCCACGTGGCAAAGTGCCATGTGGCAGACATGCCATGTGTCACTCGGTGACTGGCTCTGTAGAATATCCTGCTGGCGTTGAGTTGTCACGGAGCTGACGTGTCCTGCAGAGATGGACGCTGACTGGACTGCAAATCTACAGACGAATAAAAATTTGCCACGTAGTAGATGGAGTAGGAGCGACAAAATTGGTGGCACTACGTGGTGGCAGAGGAGCTGTTGCCACCGGCGAAGGTGGAGACTATTGGCGTCGTCGCCTGCGATAGGTAAGGCGCCGCCGGAGGAGGCGCTCAGGCGGAGCTTCCGGTGACTGGGGAGGTGCAGGCGGAGTGCGGGCAGCTATCGGGTAGCACGGTGGTGGCCGCTCGATGGTGTGCATTGCAAATTATTTTTTAAATGCCGAATCGTCCGTACATCCGTACGAAAGCCCTACGAACAAAAAAAAAGCCTCCTGGAGCTCTATCTCCAAAATCGAAAAGCTTTATATGAATTTTGACTGCAAACAACGTTCTGGATCTAATGGTGATGTTTGTTTGGGCTGAAAGTGCTTCAAAAATTCGCTGATCCCCTGATTTGAAGAAAAAATGCACAAACAAACTAGGGTTTGTGACTTCAAATCATGGCTTCAAAAATCTTTCAATGAAGCTGCAGCAGGAAGGCTCTGATACCATGTTGGAGTTGATGAAAGCCAACTCCGAAGATGCCCAAGATCACCTGCATGTGAGAACCTGTCAAAGAGAAGCCAAGGAGAGGAAGAGCATGGAGCAAGGGAAAAACCCTAAACGGACATGAGAGACCACAAGATATTGAAACACAATGAAAATGTATTTACAATATGCAAGAAGTGATGTGATGAAAATACAATGAGAGAGCCCGCTTATAAAGAGCTCATGGAAGCTTGTAGAACAAGCTGGAAGGTGGTAGAAGATAAGCTTAACAACTCAACACACATCCACAAAAGGTGGAACATGCTAGAAGGAAAAAACTCCCATGTTGTCAACAACTAACCACTACATGCATTGAATACGAAGTATTAAATAAATGCATTTACCTAAGTAAGCTTAGGTAATAGAATAAATAATTAATAAATTAATTATTTACTCTAATAATTACAAATCACAGAACAATCAATCAAGACCTATGTATGGAAACAATGTTATAGTCTGCAGATTTGTAACAACATGGGACACACAATAGGATATTGTACAATGAACAATATGAGGATGCCTAAAAACATGAGGAATAACATTATAAACCCAAATCCTAGGAGGAATATGAACAACAAAAGAAGGAATGATAATAACAACAATAGTCTAAGAGAAAATGTGAAAGATCTTGTAGGAAACTTTGATGAATCATTTGTTAATGCTAAGAAACTAACAAGTTCATATGTTGTGTTGGAAAGTCAGTCTAGTGAAGCATTTGAGAATACATTGAAGTCAATCATAGTCTCCAACACTTATGTCAAAAGAACTCTTAGCTAAAAAAACACTTACTTTGGATGTAAGACAAAGTGGTCCAAAAAATCATTATGATTCTTCATTATAATCTCCAATGTGTTGTCCCAGCTGGACTTATTTATCTCTATAATATAATTTTAAACCCTTAGATTAGTTGCAAGATCAATCATGTGATCAAAAATGGAAAGACTTAGGGTGGCTACGAGAACCTTGGCATCTTTAATGTGATTTTGCATAACCTCAAGATGAGGTAATAACAATGCTTGAATTTTATCTATCTCAGTTCTCAAATTTCTCTCTTCTTGTAATAACTCTTGTTGAAGGCTTATGAGAAATCTCACTCTATTGTAGTGCATGGATGATGCACTTGGACTAGTTTTCATTTTATCTGCACTCACCTTCATGTCCTCATTGATCTTATATAACTTATCCTTGACTTATTTGGTGATTGAGGAAATATCACACAATTTGTGATTTTTAATTTTTTTTTTGTAAAATGGTATCTAATTTAGTAACATAAGTGGATAAAGCCACCTATTGAATAGCAAAGTCTGTAGAGAATTTCACCAATACCTTTTTCTCAAATTTATTCTCATTTCTCTGCATCAATTTGGATTGAGTGTATATATCTGTGTCATTTAGCTTATCAACTATTTGTGCAAGTTGATCCAATAGAGGTTCTTTTTAAGTCAATTCAATTTCTGGTACAACATAAAGTAATATATCTTTGACATCAACAAATCTTGGATGATTCTACAACTAAACCATTTTACAAGAATTCATTTGATTCGAGAGATAGAAATTTGAATATAATTTATTCCTCTTTCTAAAGCAAAGCATTGTTCAACATCTACACTGTGGTTGATACAGGCTGAAAGTTCCCTTCAAAATTTCTTACCTCAAACAAATTTTTAGCATGTAAAAATTCACTGAGAGGTATTGCCTATTTGCAAGATTCATTTCCAAAATGACAAGATTTCTCCATGGGCTGGTTATGAATATTTATGTCTTGAAAATCCTCTTTATTTACATTTGCAACATAGGCCAAACTTTCAACTTCCAACTAAATATTGTTCTGCCATTCTTCACCATTAAAATACTCCAAAGTGGAACACTTATCATCATTTCCAAAATTTCCCATATTAGAAGTAAGGGGGAAATATGTTTTTCACCTATATGTTTGTTTGTATGTAGTTTTGGAGTTATAAGGAGATAATATATAATACTACAAACAAAACCAATTTTGAAAAATAATAGTTATACTAAGGAAGCATATGTATAGGGGATTTTGTATAAATTTCAAGTTATTTACGTACATAGTGTTTTTTCCACTAATGCAGAAAGGGGATAATGTTATTCCTATAAGTAATCATATTTCCAATTAGTATCAAAATGTCAAGTGAAAATGTGCATAGAAATTAAGTCACCATATTGCTCGAACAATGAAGGAAGAGATGAATGAGTTTAATTACTATACCCAAGCTCAAGTACTCACTTAGTGAATCAAAATGTAATAAACATAATTCATAACTAAGTCAAGTAGAGTCAACACTAAGTAATCAGAGTATATCAAGCACAAAGACTACCAAGCTACATAGAAGTCACCAAGCAAATATTATATCGAGTCATAGTATATGAGAACACTGTATTTACCAAGTGATATAGATGCTACATTAAAGTTTGACTTACCATAAAATATAATATGTGACATGATCATATCGAGTTGAAAATATAGCCTAATGTTCCCTTTAAATATCTCAATTTTTTTTACTACATTTGTAGTACTAATCTCCACAATGTTATCAAAGGTTATATGACAAAATTTATTATGCCATAACCAAATGTCATCAAATTTATCACCCAAACATGTCATCTTAGTGAGATTCAATTGAAAAGCATTACTTGTATTCCTCATACTTGTTTCAATTAGTTTACCATCCTTGTCTTTGATTATATAAGTATTATCTATGAATTGTAATTGATATCCCTTATCAATAAGTTTTTCAATGCTTAACAAGTAATGTTTCAATCCATCAAAAAAATAGACATCCTCAGTGTTAGTTTTCCCATAAAGGGTAATAGACCCCTTTCCTTTAATTGGACATGGTGCATTGTTTCCAACATTAACTAATCATCCATCATAACTATTAAATTTAGTAATATTATTCATATCACCAATCATATGTTGAGAGCATCCACTATCTACAATCTATATGATATTTTATTTTCTACATGTGATACTAATTTCTTTTCTTCTTTCTCGTGACTTTCTTCTTTAATAGGAACATATATAATTTCATCATCCTTATCATTAATTCTAAAGAAATTTATAGATTTAAAACCAAAGTCATCATCTTCATCAACAAAGAAGTACTCTTTTGTAATCTTTGACTTATGGGGCTTCCTAGGTTTTACCTTATTTTCTCTCTTAGGACATTGATATGAAAAGTGACCAAATTGTTTGCAAGTCCAACAAGAAAAATATTTCCTACATTTAGGTTCTCTTTTGATAAGTAATGCAATTCCTTCATTGATCTTCCTATCTTCCTCTAGCTTAGCTATCCATTCTCTAACATAATCTCCAATTGTTCTTGCACTTTTAGTTAAGGTTTTGGTGTCTAACTGTGCACATATTCTAAAACTAGTCTTTTTTCTAGGATACTAGTTTTGTTTCAATCTCTAAACAAATGCCTATAAATTCCCAGGTAATGTCTCTCTTTTAAATTTAGGTATAATAGTAATAATTTATTCCACAATAATTACCTTGTTCTCATAAGCACATGCCAATGCTATCAAGATCTTCCAAACTATCTCATCCTCTGTAACATTTCTTTTAGTGCAACTCTTTATTCTTGACACCATCTATACTATCCTCTAAAAATATGACCTTATAGATTCATCTTTCTGCATCTCAACAGTATCCAATATATCTTTCCAATTCTGTAACTTTGATTTCTTTGCATACTGATCACCTTCAAAAGAGCTCCTAATTTAACCCCAATATCATATCCTTGGTAGTACTATTGATAGTAGCATCATAAAAAGATAACTAATCTATTACTTGATCTATCCCTACCAATATGTCTTGTACTTCCACTAGTTCCTCTTCAACATTTTGGGAATCAATATCATGAATTGTTACTTGTAATAATCCAAAAAACTATCCTATATGTATATGTGTAATTATTAGATCTACTTTATCTTCTTCTTTTTCTAGTTCAACATAAAGTACTTGAACCTCTTCTTCCTCCTTTCCATCCAACTTCATAAATTGGTTATATGTTTCTTTACTTTCCTAATGGATTGATTGGGATTTACCATAGAGTAGTATAGTTAATCACTTCTTATTCTTAAAATATTTCCTTGTTTGATCAATAATTTCCTTGAGTTCTTTAGACATGATAACTCTAGTTGGACTTGTACTAAGACATAATATATCAACTCCTTATGTTTTTTTAATGTGGACAACCATCTAGCCTATAATTTGTGATTCATTGATGTAGGTATGTGGCCTTTGAATTCTATTAATGCTTTGACAATATTATTCATAAAAAATCATAATAACATTTTCAATTATTATTTTTTCAGCTTCCTTGAAGGTATCATAGTATCTTTTAACTATTTCCATTACTTCCCCATTTTTCTACTTCATAATTTTTTTTTATCAATATCATAATACTTACACATTTTAGATTGAATAGTCTTCATTGTGGGAGCACTCATCACTTTGGACTTCTTCCTACTCACTCTCATCTCCTACTAACCTTCATGTATTTATGTTCCTTCCTCTTCATCTTGACCTAAAATATTCCCTTTATACATTTTCCTTATTTCTCCTTCTACTAGTCTTGACCGGTTCAACTTCCATCCTTTTCTTGGAGGGCTTTGGTTTATTAGCCAAAGAAACTCTTTCTTTTCACTTTATATACACTTTCACTAGTGGAGTGTCTTCTTCTTTCTTCCTTATATTACTCCTTGTATGCCTCTTGGTTATGACTTTCCCCATAGAATAAATGGCTTTCTCTTCTTCATCTATGGAAATACCTTAGATTCCAAAATAGTTGGGCTACTTGTTGAATTCTTGCTTGTGCAATTTCCTCTTTTCTAAAACCATTCTTAATAAAATATTCTTCTGCTTAGTTTCTTATCATTTTCTTAATCACTAATTGGTTGAGTTCCGAATGTATCTCCATATCTATTTCCCTGTAGGTTTTAAACCTTGTTAAATTTGGATCTTTGGGCTTAGGCAATAATTCTTCAAGATAGGTTATCACCAATTCAACCTTTACCTCATAACCCATTGACATTACCCAATAAATGAATGGCTGTATTAGATGATTGAGAGGGTGGGGTGAATTAGTTATGTCCAATTATCCTACAATTTGTGCAAACACTTTAGTACTAAAAAAACTTCATAAACATAAAAAAAAAAAAACTTGCTCAATCAATTTACTCCAAATTTTTAACTTCACTATTCATTATTTTACTGACAGTCAATAATAAATATTAGTTATTACCAAGATATAGTAAAAATAAATAACATGTAAAACAACTTGCAACATAAAAACATTCACACATTGGACACCAAGATTTTTAATGTGGAAAAAAAACACTTGGGACTAACAACCCAAAAGTATTCACTCTTTTGAAGTGACCTCTACTAGAGACAACCTTGTTAATTGTTTACATATACATTGTAACCTAGTTAGAGGAGTTACATAAAAAGATCATCTAGAGCTTATCACTCCTTGATCCTGTCTAAATAGTGGTCTAATCTAAAGGACTTATAAACACCACTAATTGATGTTACCATGTAGAATTTGATAGACATATTAGGTCCACTCATTTAAGAGATTTTTCTTCTACAATGATAAGAAATTAGTTGTACAAATGATTTGTTAGGTTTAACACAACCTTTCTTGTTTAAATCTCTTTTCTGCTAAATCTCTTTATAATCTTTTTCTTTCTTTCAGCTACTTGATCTTCAATATTGTCATCTTGGTCCAGATTCTTCTAGCTTCAATAACTTATTTAGTAGCTTGCACCCACCCAAATTTTAACCAAAAACTAAAAGCTTGTTTTGACTCCTCCTTAAATAGTAGTCCATATGCTTCTTGATTCTTCCAATTATTAACACTTAACCACAATCATTGATCTCATATTTATTGAATTTAGTCACTTAAAAAATAGAACTTTCATAGAACATTGTATTCATCCTTAACCTTCTTCAATATCCATCATCATATCTTCATTTTATTTTTCAAGCCATAGATCTTGTAAAAAAAATTGACTTGTGCCTTTGAACTTCTTAAACATTTTTTATTTCCACCAAAAGTCAGCTTGATATTCCATCTTTACAAAATTGTTCTTCTTGATGATACTCAGTGAATATACCATTTTACTCAAGTAATACATCACTTGGTTAATACTATACTTTCTTGTTTTCTTTGTTTAACTGCTTGTTGAACACTATAGTGACTGGGTGAACACTGTCTTCCTTCTTTCACCTTGTCATTCGGTGTAGCTTGTATATCACATTACATTACAATATTAAAGGAATGTAAAAAAATCAAACTGACATTATATTATCATTGTCCAACTCATTCAAGTGCCCATTGAATACCATACATACTAGCTCTGTCAACAAGATACTTTCCTCAAATCCTCTTCATTAATAAAATGATATAATGCTCTACTGAATTAGCATAATCTCTAATCATCTAAAACTTGATGTCAATGAAAACATAACAAATGATATGGCATTTTTACATACATTTATAGCATGCACAATTACATCATAAGTTAGGGCTAACAATCTCCCCTTTTGGCATTGATGGAAACACATAATATATGATTTTACATTATAAAACATTACATAAGATAATAAAATTTATGCATTGAAAACAATACAAATTTTTAGTTCACAAATCTTCATGACAAAGAGATTCATACAAATTTTTGGCAACATATTTCCTTAATAGGTTTATTTGGTCTATATCTTCAACCACATCAATTATCTTGAACATTTCTCCCCCTTAGGATATGATCTTGTTCATTTGTTCAGTAGACACATCATTCATTCTAACATTATCTTCTTACAAATTTTAATTTACTCTCCCTTTGATTGTTCTCCTCCCCATTTGGACATAATCTTTACTGATATTCTCCCTTATACATTTTCTTCTTCTTCATTCTCTCCTAGTTTTCTTCTTTTTACTAAGTTCTCTCCTCCAATGTACATCTGATCTTCTCCCACTTTTAAAGAAATGTCAAAGGTCACTATAAGTTCCAAAGAAAAACTTATAAACCTTGTAGTTATCCTTGTATCTTGCATGTATTATTTACATCAGTTCCATCATAGTCATCTTCATGACTTATGGAAACTCCTAAAGAGTAAACTCTTACATCAGCTCCGCAAAGATTTTTTTGTTCATCCATGAGTTAATTCAACATGAATCTTCACTTAGTGACTTTTGTATAAGGGTAGGACCCCTAGTTTACGTCTTAGGTACTAAAAAAGAATTCTTAGGTAGTGGCTTGGTAAATATATCTACAATTTTCTCTTTAGACTTCACACATTGAATTCTAACTTGTTTCTTCTATACTTTCTCCCTCAAGTAATGATATTTAATTAATATATTATTTTTATTTGCATGCATCACTAGATTTTTTGATATATTAATTGCACCAATGTTATCACAATAAATAGTAACATGCTCAGTTGTCTCTTCTTACATACCTTCCAATAGTTGCTTAATCCATAATATTTGAACAATTGATTGCAACAACAACATACTCAACTTCAACAATAGATTGTGAAATACAACTTGTTTTCTTGCTTAGACTATTGAAATTAAGGACAATTTTTCTATTAGTGACTCAAACTTAGTCAATATAAAGTTGCTACCAAGTTTCTCAGTTGCTACTAAGCTTTAGAACCTATGTACAGTTCATGCCAAGTGCAACACCATTTACTGAGTTGTTTAGTGCAAGTGATGGAAACTCTAGTGTTAACCGAGCTCCATAGTGTCAACCAAGTTACATAGTGTTAATTGAGCTCCAAAGTGTTAACCATGTTCTCCAGTGTTAGTGATGTGAATCTAGTGTTGATTGAGCCATGGAGTGTCAACCGAGTGATTTAGTATATGCCGAGTTTCACAGTGTTCATTGAGTCACATAGTGTTGACTAAATTCAAGTTACTTGGAAGAGATTAGTATGAACCAAGCCTCTGTCAACCAAGTGCCAAATGATGTTGAGTGTTGATAGTGGTTTCTGAGTATCAAAGCATCACCAAGTTTGTCTTCAAATCCCAAGTTATAGCAGTTGGGCCAACTTTGTAGATTTTGGTGAAACTTGTATTGTAGTTGACTTCAGTAAGTTGTGATTTGGATTGGTATATATGTAAAGCATTGTATCATATCCAAGTAAGTATGACATGAGCATGGAATAAGATAAAGTGTGAATTAAGAAGGCTACAAGTAGTATAAGGGACAAAAAAGATTTATCTATCACAACAAGGTGATCATTACAATTCAAGGAATCTCAACCAATAAATCAAAGTTGTAGATTAGAGATTAGCCACTAGTTCATCCTAACAGGTGTATCGGTTAAATCCTTTAACAAGGTAGACTTAATAGTCCAATGTAAAATCTCTTTTCTGAGTGCATACTTCATTGTATGTTTTGTAAATCCTTTCACAAGGTTGACCTTAGAGTCCTTATTGCTCCTTACAGGGCAGATCATTATAAGTGATCAATTGTAAGCTTTAACAAGTCAAATTTATACTATAGTACTAAAGCTTGTGGGTATCATCCCCACCTTGTTTTACTTTCTATTTGGAAGGTTTTTGGTTTACCATATCTTGTGTTAAGTCTTATGAATGATTTATTGCTTTCATTCTTTCATGCATGCAATTAGATCATAATATTATATGAAGGATTAATTGGTGAAATAAGATTAAGTTTTATTGGTTCTTGATTCACCCCTCCCCTCTCAATAACCTTTCCTACCTCATATTTCTAACATAGACATGTTATCAATCTTTATCCTAAAAAGAAAGCTCTGCCACTTGTGCTTTTTCTACAATCAACATTACTATCCCAATCAACATCCATGTAGAAGCTAAGACTAAAGTCATCATCTTTCTTATACCATAGACCAAAACATTTGGTTCCTTTTACATATCTAAATATCCTCTTCACAATAGTCATGCAGGTTTCATTAGGATTAGAGGAAAACCTTGTAACAATTCCTACAACATGTATACTATCTGGTCTATTATGCACAACATACTATAATTTACCAATCATGGATCTATATTATATTTTTTTTACTTCTACAATAGTGTCTTTCTTTGATAATTTCAGTCTAGTCACCATTGGTGTACCAAATGGTTTAGACTCATCCATTCCAAATATTTTCATGATTTCCTTCACATACTTAGATTGAGTTACATATATACCTTTCCTTCTTTGGTAAACTTGTAATCCAATGAAAATTTTGATCTCACCAAACATAGACATCTCATATTATTTACTAATTTGTGATGACACTTAATACCATACCTTACAATTTTTTTTTAGCAATTTACGAGAAAAAAATATGGGCTTCTTATTATCATTGCAAATGTGGAATTAAAATTTTTAGGATTACAATATGGTAACTCACATGGATGCCTTCATTATTGTTGGTGTAAATAAGTATTTGGTATTTACACTTTACTTAAGTTTACTTATGTTAATGCATTATTTTATTATATTGTATTATTATATTATTTATTTTGTGAGACACTTAGGAGTTTGCATACCTTTATGAGTTATCATGTTGACAACACAAAAGTACACAACTCTAATTCAACACATGGTATCTACACCACTAGAGTTTCCATAATTCATTGAGTTGTCATGTAGACAACATAGTTATTCACACTCCTAATTTAGCACATGGTGTCTACAACATAAATTTGTATGCCACACCATTGTAGGCTTATTCTCTCATCATCACACTTACCCTTGTGCTTAATGGAGGATAACCCATATCTAGTGGACATGTGCCTAGTTGTATGACTTATCATGATGTTGATTACTAAGCATTCTAGATGCATCTCAGAGGCCTTTATATACAGGCACTCCTACTATACTTTCATATTAAATCAAATACATATCAATATTCTGATCATACTTTTTCTAGTATATAGTTGTGCTTGTCTTTGAGTTCTTTGTTCTTGGGTGAATTTTTCCCTAAGACAAATACTTACATGGTATTAGAGCTCTTGGAGAATTTCTCTTCACATAGCTATTTGAGACCATCTTATTGCTTCAGTACCTCAGCCTAGATCTAGAGTATCACAAAAATTAGGAGTGTCTAGAGCCAGAACAAACCTCGCCATTGCATCCAAAATGTTGATTCAATGCAAATTAGTGATAAATACACCTACCCTAGGTCAAAGTCGATCGTGAGGAAATTGTTTTTTTGCAAATCGACACTCAGAGGCCCCGATTTGTAATTTGGATATGTTCATTTTTCAGATCTAATTAATTATTTTTTAGATTTGATATTTCTCTACATTTTTTGGATAGAATTTTCAAAAATAAATTTGGATAGGTGGCCCTACATAGAATTTTTTTTTATACACATACTGGGTAGTCACACCTTGGCCCTGTATGACCATATGAAATATTCTTGGCATCAATGAATATTCCTCAACACTTAGTGGTTCTGCATTTTCCAAAAAATGTACATCACAAGTTTGATATCTACCCTAACTAGTGGCCTAGGCTTAACCTTCTGATGGCACAAGACCAAAGTGCATTTTCTATTTGTTTCAATCAATGGAGTTAGTTGTTTTTAAACAACCTTTTGTGTAAATCTGGCATGCATGTGGGATAATCTGCATACATTCTTGGCGGTAAAAGCACAAGTTTCTAGCCATCATTCAAACATTTTGGAAAGTGCAAGTTTTTCCAGTCCATGTTAAACACAATTTTCGGTGAAGTTCTTGCTATCGGTGATGAACCCATATCCGATATTGCTTTTAAGTTTTTCAACGTGTGTTTAAAAAAATTGACCATTGCTAACTATGATTCTGGTGACTCCATAGTAGATTCCATTACCAAAAATCACCTTTAACAGTCAAATACCCTTTTTCAATAGCTGTGGTAACTTTCTAAGACCTTTGGTGAAGTCCACATGTATGCCATCAGCAATAGGCCTTCGCCACATGGCTTTCATACACCTTGACAGATTCTGCCTCCATGTGGATAGTGACTGTGACATGGATACTAGCTCATCCCCCACATGGAAAGCCACTTTAGCCACCATGCATGCTAGTTGTACTTTTTCCATGTCATTGACCATATAGAAATGTAAGTGTACAACCCTACCTAGTTAGCAAGCCGTAATGCCAAATTACATTAGCTGACTTTTTTCACTAATGTTAGCCAGACATGAATTTAAATTTGATGACTGTCTGAATGTCATTTCTAGAAATTTTATAACTATTGTGACAGTCATTTGACTATCAAATTTAAGCTTACAGTTTTCTACCCAGACCCCTCTTCAGATGCATTTTTGATTTGGTAGCCTGAATTTGTGAGGTCATAACTATGTTATATGGACTCCAAATCAGGTGCAATTTTTTTAAATTTTGGGTAGAATTTCCTAAAATTTTTAGTGGTGGTGTTATTTTCTAGTTTTTGTGTAAGAATTGTTCAATCCTACATTCTGCAACTTCAAACGCTCTGTACAGGCTCATCTAGACACATTTTTATTTGTTTTTTTTGAAAGTGCATTATTTTTCATCTACTTTCTAGATCTGCAATTAGATTCTAGGGTTGTATGGACAAAAACCTCACTTTCAGAACTAGGGCCTTTTTTACATTGTATTGCTTTGATTACTGTTAAGAATTGTTGTACATCTGAGCTAAAAAGAAAAATTAGAAGTCTAGTTTGTACATTTTGACAAGTGGCCTATTGTACACACACTACATATAAAGTGCCAAAAGCATCTTCTTCTTCTTCTTCTTTTGGGCGGGGCGGGGGGGGGGGGGGGGTCTTTTGATTGAGTGAAAAGGGGTGGGTTTGTAATGTGTTCTTATGTCTCTCTTTTGTGCTCTTTTCATTTTTTGCATCATGGGCTCACCTAAATGTCCACTTCTAACTTCACGTAATCATTCTACATGGAGAGATATAGAATAGATTAGATTAATGGAAAAAGGTCTAAATCTTTATGTTGATGGTACAATACCCAAACCCATTGATGCTATAGAACTCATTAATTGGTAAAAACAAGACCAACAGGCTTTAGGAATTATTAGGAATTGTGTACATAGAGATCTCTTCTACCACATTTCCAGTTTCAAGGAATCGAAACCTACAAGAGACAAACTTGGATCATTGTATGGTAAGGTGGATGAGGAAAAGGGTTTTTAGATTGAGGATGATCTACTTCTATTGGATCCAAAAAAATTTGACACAATTCAATATTACATCAACAAAGCCAATTAGAATAGGGCACTACTTAAAGATTGTGGAAATCCCATGAAGGATGACAAGTTGATTCATCATATCTTGAAGAGGCTACCTTCAGAGTATGCTTCCTTTGTTTCAAGTTATAATACTCACAAGTTAACCATGGGAAGTGTTTTCTAGAATCCTACATTTGATGCTTTTGCAGAGATGTTGATTGTTGAACAATCTCACTTGATTGATTTGGGACTTCTCATGACATCAAAGACCAAAGCCTTGGTGGCTAGTGGTGAGAACTGGTCAAGTCAATGAGGGAAAGTTCTAATAAGAAGAAGAATTAGTCAAAGTAGAAATCATAGTCTAAGACATAGTAATCCTCCTCACAATAAGGAAATTCTTCTTCTAGCAAGAAGGGAAGTAATGAAAAGAAGGACAAACTTTTTTGTGCATATTGCAAGAAGCCAAATCATGATGAGCATCATTGCAAGACTAAGAGAATCAATGAGTTGGAAAACCTACTCAAGAAGAACAAAATTCAAGTGCAAGGTACTTCCAAGGATTCAAATCCACCCACTTCAAAGGGAAAAGGGTAAGCACTTATGGAAAATACAAGTTCTTCATCAAAATGGATTCTTGACTCAGGTGCCTCCTATCACATGGGTTCTTCAAAGGGAGATTTTTCTTCATTGAAGTAGTCATGGGTACTGCACATCTTTGTGGGAGATGATACTAAAGTGGAAGTTGAAGGGAAAGGACATGTGGAAATGGAAAATGAGGAATTCAAATATGTTCTTTATGTTCCAAACCTTAGCTCTAATCTCCTCTCAATTTACCAAATCACTCACCTTAGAGATGGCCATAAAGTTGAGTTCCTTCTAGATTCAGTGATGGTGTGAAGTCTAAAAGATGATTCATTGGTTGTAGTGGGGAAATTTAATCATGACAAGAGGCTTTATTTTTTCTCCCATTTTATTCCTAAGTCTCCTTCACATGCCTTGTTAACTCAATCCAAGTCACAAATCAAATTATGGTATGAGCGGTATGGTCATCTTGCCTTCCGCTATCTTCAACAACTTTGCTCAAAACACATGGTCAAAGGTCTACCTAAAATCAAGTTTTCTAAGGGTGAGTGTTCATCACGTTTAGTGGATATGAATCTCAAGGAGAAGTATGATAAAGGGAAGTCTTCTACAACACCAATTGTTCTCTAGTTGGTTCACATGGTTTTAGCAGGACCTTTTTTAGTGACTTCAGTCAGCCAAGGTCGCTACATTCTTACTTTTGTTGATGAATTTTCACATTTCACATGGGTCTATTTTCTTCATCACAAGAACGAAGTGTTGGACAAGCTTCAAGCCTTCAAGCTTCATGTTGAACAAAAATCTAGGAAAGACATTAAGGTTCTATAGATTGGCAATGAAAGAAGATATGTGGACATAAGACTTAAAGAATTTTGAAAAATTGAGGGAATTGATCTTCAAAAATCACTAGCATTTAGTCCATACAAGATAGATGTTGTAGCTATGAGGATTAGAACTCTTAAGTCCATGTCAAGTTGCATGATACAAGCCAAGTCTCTTGATCCTACACTAGAAGTCAAAGCTACAAGTAGTGCCACTCATATACTTAATAGGTCTCCTCATAATGTCTTAGATGGAAAAACTCCTTTTGAGGCATGGTGTGGTAAAAAACCAATTGTGAGTCACTTCATAGACTTCAATTGTCTAGCATGGGCAAACCTATCTTCCAGGGGATGCAAGGCACCAACACCTAGGCCTTGTACTTTCATCAGATATGAAGATGGTGCTAAGGCATATAGACTTATGGATCCTAAGACTCATGAGATTTTTGCGGAGAAGGATGATCACTTTGAGGAAAGTTCACCTAGCTTATCCTCTACTCCTCTCCACACTTCATACACTATGGAAACTAATAGTGACACCAGTGATAGTGCTTAACCAGGTTTAGATACGTGGGGTTCTATCGATAGTTACAACAAGAGGTCACATCATTAGTATAGTCCACATGCATATATTGCCATAGTGATAGGTCTAGCATAGCAGGGCGCACTTTGTCTTCTAGCTCTAGCAACAGAAGATGACTACATGGCAGATATTGCAAGTTTGTTTGTGGAGTCACATACCGTAGATTTGGGAGACATCCTTGATTATTTACATCTTCTCTTTGATGAAGATGATCTTTCTATAGTTGTTGTGAGGGCTCACTCTAACCCTCATGTCCATTCTTTACATGATCAATCTTTACAGGTTGATGTGATTGTGGATCCTTATGAAGAGCAGTTATCAGAGGTCTCTTTATCAGTTGAGGAGATAGATGGTTACTTGGGATAGTTTCTACCTACATCCTTGCCAGTTTGCATTCATTCTTTTCAACACTGTTAGAAGGGGTGACCATCAGCATTGATATAGGGATACATGAGCAGGTTTTAGGGCCACCATACATCTTCGGGATTGAACCTTTGCCACTATTTCTTCCAAAGGGGAGGAACATCATTCTGCACTCTTGGACCAACTTCTTTCTTGGAGCAGCAGTCATTGGTCAAAATTCTATAGTAGGGGGGACTACCTTGTCTCTCTTCCTCTTCTTTCTTATGGGGAGGACTTTGTCCTCTTATGAGGTCTTGTTCTTATCATTCTTCACTATTTTATATACTTGATGTATGTCATAATAGGGGGGTCTTGATTACTCCATCCATTCATGCATCTTGTCTTTTCATCTCTCTTTTTGGGGGAGGGTTTTTCCCATTAGGTTTTCCCTCTTTCTCTACTTTATGAGAGATTGCATTTCATTATGTACATGGGTACCTAACATCGCCTAGTAGCCGGGACCCATCATGCATTTTATTCTAGTTTTCATAAGCTTAAAGGCATTCCCCTAAGTTTCACTTAAGGGGGTGTTGGTGTAAATAAGTATTTACTATTTACAATTTACTTAAGTTTAGTTAGGTTAATGCATTATTTTATTATTTATTTTGTGAGGCACTTAGGAATTTGTGTACCTTTATGAGTTGTCATGTTGACAACACAAAAGTACACAACTCTAATTCAACACATGGTGTCTACACTAGAGTTTGCATCATTCATTGAGTTGTCATGTAGATAACACAGTTATTCACACTCTTAATTTAGCACATGGTGTCTAAAACATAAATTTGCATGCTACACCATTGTAGGCTTATCCTCTCATCATTGCACTTACTCCCATGCTTAATGAAGGATAACCCATATCTAGTGGACATGTTCCTGGTTGTATGACTTATCATGATGTTGATTCCAAGGCATTCTAGATGTATCTCAAAGGCCTTTATATATAGGCACTCCTAGTGTACTTTCGTATTGAATCAAATACATATAGATATTTTGATCATACTCTTTCTGGTCTATAGTTGTTCTTGTGTTTTAGTTTTTTGTTCTTGGGTGAATTTTGCCCTAAGGAAAATTCTTACAATTACACTAATTTGCGAGAAAAATCTGCAAACTTTCTGTTGGATACAATTGATTAATTGTGAGTTGTCTTTGATGTTACACAAATATCATATCACTTGAAAGTCAGTACATGCTAAGCTTACTTGGTTAGTGAAGATAATTTTTCTAGTCTACTGAGTGTTCCTGAGTTTACTTTGTACATAAGACTCTATATATTGTGCTCACTTAGGCATCAAAGGAAGTTATGCAAAAAAGAGTGTTAACCGAGCTCACTTGATTAACAAAGGGAAAGTTGAATAGAGTCAATATTAACTAAGTTCACTCAGTTACCAAAAGGATTTTGTAATTTTGCAGTGTTAACCAAAATTTTGTTGGTTAACACAAGAAATCACTTTAGAATCAGTTTCTACCGAGCTAGGTCGGCTACCAAAGGATTTTCTTATTTTGGCATGAAAAGCTTAATTATTTTACCTATTGATTCTAGCCAAATGAGGTAATGAATATTGGTCATTCTAATTTGTATTTGAGCCAACTTGACAATCTAGAAGGTATAAGTAAAAGGTCAAATTGTGATTTCAAAGTGTGTGTAAGATGCAAGTTGAATAAGTTGAAAGAGATAAGAAGAGAGGAAGCAAACTTGAAGGATAAGCAGGTATCCTTGTGGAGCAGAAAAGTTTTATTCGATCAGGAAGGATCAAGTATGAACCAGAATAAAGATCTGTAATCAGCGAATTTAGTTGCATCACAATCAGATCATTTCATTGTTACTCTCTAACCATTGTAGCAGTGAACTAAAATCTCTTAATAGAGTTGGTTTAACAACCATTTGTAAATCATCTAACAAGGTGGCAATTCCATTGAATTATTTTAAGACCTCTTGCAAGGCCAGTCCTAATAGGGTGATTAAACCCTTTAATAGGGTCACACCTAATAGTGTGTTTTGTAACCTTTAACAGGTTTGGCTCCTAATAGGGCTCACTTCAGGAGAGTGAAAAATTGTAACTAGTTACATTGGTGGTTTTGCCCAAATTAGGTTTTCATGTTAAATCCTAGTGTCTTAAGTGTTCATGTTATTTCTTTCATGCTTGCAAGTAATTAACGATAATATCTTAATATTTGATAAAATAATTCACACTATATTTACCGAGCTACAACAATTTCTAATGCTTATCGAGTATCAACAGTAATCAATTTTTTAGTCTAAATTTTATTTGACATCTAAGGGATTTGGGATTTATTTTAGTAACAACTAATTCACCCCTCCCCTTTCAATTACTTCTCTTATATTTCCAATAGTTAGTATAAGAGCTTTTGGTGCTTGCAGAGAAGGTTTCAAAGACCTAAGCTAAAGATCAAGATGTCTTACAAGAGAGAGGTTCCAAAGCTAAACAGAGACAACTTTGTAGCATGGCAAGGACTTGTGAGGCTTCATCTAGCTACCATTGGTGATTTAGGATGCAAATATCTTTATGAAGAATACAAAACTACCACTAGAACATTATTAGCTGAGGATATTGCTGAGAAGAAGAACCATAACATCATGATAATTGACATTGCTTCTGCTCTAAGTTATGCTGAATTGATGAGGTCAAAGACTATAAAACTACTTTTGATATGTGGAACAAACTAAAATAAACCTATGGAAGTGATGAAAATGTAAGAAGATCCAAAGAAAAAACCCTTAGAGGAAAATTTGATCAAATGAGGATGAGAGAAGATGAAAATGATGCAAAATATGTGGAAAGAATCAAAGCTAGTGTTAGTGCAATTAGAGCATTTGGAGGAGAAATCAAAGAAGAAACTATTGTAAGTAAACTACTCAACTTTTCTTCCCATATATGTAATCAAATTTTTTTCTATTCAAGAAAAGAGATGTGATCTAAATAAAAAATAGGCTTGGATGCCCTAGTAGGAAGATTGACAGCTTTTGAACTAGACAATTTTGACAACTATGTTCTTGCTTCCAAGAATATTGAGTCTACATTTGAAGCTAAAATGTCACTTTAAAAAAAAGGCAAGAAAATAAAAGAAAATCAAGTAGAAAGTGAGGAGGAAACTGAAGAAAGTTTTGATAGTGATTTTGAAGTTGTTAAAGCTCTACTTGTAAAGAAATATTCCAGGAACAGAGGAAAATACAAGGGTAAAATCCCTCTAATCTATTTTTCTTGTGAAGAAATTAGTAATATTGCTGCTAGGTGTCCAAAGAAAGAAAGAAAGGAAGAGAAGAAAAGCCACAAGTACAAAGGCAAGAAGGAATTCAAAGGTTACAAATCCTACAAAGGCAAAGGTAAGAAAACTTTTTTTATGGCTAAAGATTCTGATAACAGTGAAGATGAAATAGTGTATATTGCTATAAAAGATGAATTTGATGATGAAGGAGATAAGATGGCACTTGTCTCTCATATTGGCAAAAATTACACATGGATCATAGATAGTGGACGTTCTCACCATATGACTAGAGAAAAAACTAAGTTTGACATTTTGAACACTATGATGGAGGTAGTGTAAGGTTTGAAAACAACGAACCTTGTTGCGTAAAAGGAAAAGGTTGTATCTCATTAACCAATGAACTTGTATATGACAATTCCTATTAGGTTGAAGGACTAAAACATAATTTACTAAGTGTGGTATAACTAAAAAACATTGGATTCAAGGTAGAATTCATGAATGGCAAGTCAAGACTACTGGATAACCAAGGAAATCTGATTAGATCAAGCAGGCAAACAAAAGGTAACCTATTTTATCTTGACCTTGGTGATTGTTAATGCTTTATTACTCAAGTATAAGAAAGTTGGCTATGGAATAGAAGACAATGTCATATAAATTTTGATAATATGGTCAAGATTAGCAAACTCAGAAGAGTAAGAGGTCTTCCTAGTTTGAAGAACCCTGATGTTAGATTATGCAAAAATTGACAAATTGGTAAAATGGGAAAGACTAGTTTTAAAAGTAAAAGTTATTAGTTAGAAGATGTCTTGGAAATTGTGCATGCTGATTTATGTGGACCCATTGGAATAGAAAATTATAGTGGAGAAAAGTTTTTCATTCTTTTTGTTGATGATTATTCTAGAATGATGACTGCTATGTATTTGAGAGAAAAACCAGAAGCTTTTGAGAAATTCAAATGGTATCTAGCTAGAGTAGAAAAAGAAGCTGGAAAAAGATTGAAATGCTTGAGATTAGATAGAGGTGGTGAATTCGTCTCAAATGAATTCAACAATTTTTGCATTGAAAGAGGAACCAAAAGACAAGTATCAGCCCCTGGTACTCCTAAGCAAAATGGAATAATTGAAAGAAGAAACAAATCCATCATGGATTGTGCAAGGATACTAATGATTGAGAAGAATGTTGCTATCAAATACTAGAAGAAAGCTATCAGCACTGAAATTCATACTTTGAATTGTATTCAGCTAAAAAAGGACTCAAGAAAACTCCCTCTGAACTATGGTATGGCTAAAAACCCAATGTAAGTTACTTGAAAGTATTTGGCAAAAAATGTTATATCTTGAAAAAATCTAGAAAAGGAAAATTTGATGTAAAAGGTGATGAAGGTATATTTCTAGATATTCTTATAGAAGTAAAGCATACAAATGTCTAAATTTGTCCACTCACAAAATCATAAAATGTGCACATGTGAGAATTGATGAGTTTGTAGAAAACACTGAAGAAGAAAGCAAAAAGGACCCATAAGATTATAGAAGATTTGTCTACTATGAACCTGATACATTGTGTCATGTCTCCTTTTCAAATAATTAAAAATAATAATCTTTGCTAAGGTAGGCAGGCCCAAAAAGGTGAAGTTTCAGAAAAAAAGGGATAATCTTTGGAAGCTAATGGATTAATAAATGAAAATTATAATTAAAATATGTTTTATTAACCCCTCTTGGATGTGAGTTAGGGTTATGCCCTCTTTTAAGGGGTTTGAAGGCATTTTGGGTAGATTCCAAGAACTTGATTTTTGCTCATTTCTTTGTTATTCTTTAGAGGCTGCCAAACCTGTGGAGAAGGAGACCCAAGAATGTGAGTTTTCAGGTTTAAAAGAAGGCTAAGGATGAGATTTTAAAGCCATTCCATGTGCATGCTCATGCAGAGTTTGCCTTTGTGCTGAACAATGCAGATTTGTGATTTTTCGGGTGTGTTTTTTGTAAGAGTTTGGTGTTTCCAGTTGAGTATTTCATATCAGTTTGCATTGCTGCTGTATTTCATAATTTTAGATGTTAAAATAGAGCTGAATATATGTATTTGGTTATGATTATACTTCTGTGATAGATTATTAGTGTTTTTGTGGTGTTTTTAGGCTATTCTGTGTTGTTTTCGGGAGTCCGATGAACATTTTTTTTATCCTCTGTTTGGGAGCTGTTGTGTAAATGTTATACGGATCTGAAAATGTCATTTTTTAGGCTGTTATGCTGCTGAAATTTCTATAAAAATTTTCACTTTCAGATTTGCTAATAATATGTGAAGCTGTGAAGTTTTTGGCACTATTTTCGGCATACCCGATTTGGGGTTTATTGAGAAATTGGTGGATCTTTGAAAGATTGATTGTTTGATTAGAGCTATGATCTTGCCAGCCTAAGGGTTTGTAGAAGTTTGCATGTCAGTTTTGACAACTACCCAAATCTTGCATGTCAAAATTTATGGTTGCATGCTACTTCTAATCATTTGCATGTTAGTTCTTGGTGAATTTGGTGGTTGCATGTTTCTTCTAATCAACTGCATGTCAAAATCTATGGTTGCATGCTACTTCTAATCATTTTCATGTTAGTTCTTGGTGAATTTGGTGGTTGCATGTTGCTTCTAATCAGCTGCATGTCAAAATATATGGTTGCATGCTACTTCTAATCAATTGCATGTTAGTTCTTGGTGTTTGAAGAAGTTATAACCTATTGGGGTTACACTCTACTTTATCCAGAATGGACAGGTATAGTACAGAGTCTTAGAGGACACGATCTTGGACAATTGATATCCAGAGTCAGAACAGTAGAAAGGATGGTTATTTAGACATTCGAGATAAACTTAGGAAAATAAGCCATGACATGTCTGAACAGTTGGTTGAGCACCACCGTATAATGAATGACATGTTGTCTGACCCAGCTAAGGTGGATAAGTTGACTAGATTTCTATTTGGCAAATTTTCTCACAGGGTAGATGACACAATTACCAAGAAATTGCATGAGAAGTTTGAGAAACTAGCTTATAGCCAGGCTGAGGTCTTAGATTCTACTCCACCACAAGAGGTAGTGAGAAAGGATATTACACAGATTGATAGTATTGGTCAACTTGATACTCAAATTGAGACAATTGTATACAGGTCATCAAAGGGTGATGTCACAGGTATTCAGGATGGTATAGTTACAACAGGTAGTGACTACAGTGTAATGGGTTCAGATGATGATTATGAGGATGTTGTTGTGCATGATGGTGAGATACCTGGTAGAGATGAGCAGACATTGAGCATTCATGACTTTGCTGAGAAAGAGTACCAGGCACAGTTAGATGCTTCAACACATGAGGTTGAGGTTGGTAGTACTTCACATGATTTGTCCAGCCAGCTAAAAGTGAACAAAGACAGTATTGTGACTTCATTATCTCATCATGATAGGTATGTGGAATTTGTTGGTATTGGTCATATTACTCAGGTGAGGAGTTTTCTTGAGTTACCAGCTGATTCTAGTTTACAAATATGGACTCGAGATTGTTATATTGGCATTTGGGATTCAGCTGATTGGAGATCTTTAACACTTTTTGGTAGTAGTGTTTTTTTGGGTGCTATCATGGATTTGATTAGCAGATTGCACAGTGTTGTCTTTTCTTGTGCCAATAGCATGTCCGATGCTGGTATTAGTTTTTATACACCGGTGTTGGGCTTTGTTCATATATCCAATCGACCATACTTGTTGGAATGTGTTGATGATCTTTCATATTTGGCAGTGTGTATAGATGAGTCCCAGGATCATATTGGCATTGATGACATCCAGGAGGATGCAGTGGTTAGTTTTGAAGACTTAGTTTCCTTGGCAGTTTCTTTTGGTACAGAGGAGTTAGACATCACTGCTACAGTTTTTGATACTCCATATGTTGATATGAGCTTTGGAGTTGATTCATAAGATATGGATGGTAATACTCTAGAGACTAGTAACTTTGAGGATACTCCTTTAGATAGTGCATCAGAGGAGGTTTGTAGGAGATAGTCTAGCCAGTGCCATCATGTGTC
Source organism: Cupressus sempervirens (assembly GCA_028749045.1). Taxonomy (NCBI): domain Eukaryota; kingdom Viridiplantae; phylum Streptophyta; class Pinopsida; order Cupressales; family Cupressaceae; genus Cupressus; species Cupressus sempervirens. The sequence goes on along the minus strand of CM053786.1, from coordinate 440,726,695 downwards.
TAATCAGTTGAGAGTTAGTGAGCGAGACATTGCTATCACTTGCCAGCATTTTGATGCTGCTCGTTAGTTGTTAGCCATTTATGGATGGGGTTCTCCTACTAGTGATGAGTAGGGAGGCAGTTATTTTTCATTGATAGAGTTCCACTCTTTATGGGAGGCTATCCAGATTCTGAGATAGGATTTTATGCAGTTGGTAGCCGATAGAGATTATCTTATGGAGTGGGCAGTACAACATATGATGCATTATTGGCCAAGGAAGATGAGGTGAGTTAGCTTACTCAAAAACTTGAGGTGACTTCTAAGATTCTTGAGAGTACATAGTTGGCTTTTAAGGAGTCACAGTTTCATTTGGCTAAGGTGACCATGGAGTTAGAGAAACTACAGTCTTTACTAGATTCTATATAGTCACAAGCTATGGTGTCTAGTGATCCGAGGATGTCCATGGTCGAGATTGTCAAAGATAGTGGAGATGGGGATGCATCCGTCCTTGATACTAACATTGGCATATTGGGTTTGTCCCCACTAGAGTCAGGTTCAGTTGAGTTGGGTACTGCAACAGATTGTTGTGGTATGCCTGACATGGTGGTGACCTCTAGTACTAATGGCACACAGACTAGAGATGATGTATCAAAGACCATGTGTGATGTTGGTGAGCCAACAGTTGGCATGGTTCCTGCTAGTAATACTACTCCCTTGGCGATGTCTTCAGAGGTAGCAGTTAGTTCCAACTTGGTTAGTGATCAATTGCAGTTAGTTACATCTGGATTGTAGTCTGAGCCACTGACTGAGATTGGTGCATTCTATCGACATTACATTGTGAGGTATGCTCATCAATTCACCTTTGATGACCATGTTGATGAGATGATGATACAGAGATGTACTTTGGTTCCTAGTGCTTATCATCAGTTATGGGATAGTTTGATGCCTCAGGATGAGAGTTGTGATGGGCACGACATGGCGATAGGTCCTGCAGTTGACAGCTTGATAATACATGACTTAGAGCAGGAGTTTTAGAGTGATGCTTCAGCAGGTGTTGTTATTGATTCTACTCCTTTGGCTATGACATCTCCTGACCTAGCTGGTGATCAGTCACACTGGGTTGTATCACTTGTTCATGGTGAGTTGTTGACTGAGGTTGGTTTTTTTTATCAACATTATATTGCAGGGTATGTACATCAGTTAGCATTGGATCCTTGTGCTAAGGAGTTGATGGCAGAAAAACTTGGTTTGGGTTCCATTTCTTGCTGTTTATCTTGTGATGGCTTTTCACCATCAGGGGTGCATGGGAGTTATGGTTATGAGACAGTGGCCGGTGATCTGCAGAGTTGTGTTGACTGCAAGAGTTGTACAGTGTGTGGATTCTCCATACTTGGTACAGTTTCATTCGAGAGCATTCACCATTGTTGCAGAGTTGGATTGTACATTCCGTATAGGCCAGTGGGATGCGTTGATGGTATTTACTATGTTGGAAATTTGATTTTTCCACTTTACTTGAGTTTTGATGTTCTAAGAGTTTGTGTCTCGTGGGTTTCTGACTATGGAAGTTGTGACTTTGGAGTTTGGTTGAGCAGTAATTGTCAGTTTGATTATGGATTCCTCTTGGTTATATTGTAGAAGATATTGCAAGAGCCTGTGTTAATTGACAATAGTATAGTTCATGACTACATTTGGGATCCAGGTGGATTGATTGGTCTATTGTTCAGCCATTGCTTGAGGACAAGCAATATTTGGAAGGGGAGGATTTGTCATGTCCCCTTTTCAAATAATTAAAAATAATAATCTTTGCTAAGGTAGGCAGACCCAAAAAGGTGAAGTTTTGGAAAAATGGGATAATATTTGGAAGCTAATGGACTAATAAATAAAAATTATTATTAAAATATGTTTTATTAACCCCTCTTGGATGTGAGTTAGGGTTATGCCCTCTTTTAAATGGTTTGGAAGCATTTTGGGCAGATTCCAGGAACTTGATTTTTGCTCATTTCTTTATTATTCTTCAGAGGCTGCCAAACCTGTGGAGAAGGAGACCCAAGAATGGGAGTTTTCAGGTTTCTAGGAAGGCTAAGGATGGGAGTTTAAAGCCATTCCATGTGCATGCTCATGCAGAGTTTGCCTTTGTGCTGAACAGTGCAGATTTGTGGTTTTTCGAGTGTGTTTTTTGTAAGAGTTTGGTGTTTCCAGTTGAGTATTTCATATCAGTTTGGGTTGCTGCTGTATTTCAGACTTTTAGATGTTAAAATAGAGCTGAATATATTTATTTGGTCATTATTATACTTTTGTGATAGATTATTAGTATTTTTGTGGTATTTTTGGGCTATTCTGTGTTGTTTTCGGGAGCCCAATGAGCATTTTTTTTATCCTCCACTTGGGAGCTGTTGTGTAAATGTTATACGGATCTAAAAATATCATTTTGTATGATTTTATGCTGCTAAAATTTCTATAAAAATTTCCACTTTCAGATTTACTAATAATATGTGAAGCTGTGAAGTTTTTGGCACTATTTCTGGCATACCCGATTTGGGGTTTATTGAGAAATTGGTGGATCTTTCAAAGATTGGTTGTTTGATCTTAAAGGTCTGATTAGAGGCTTGAAATATCATATAAAATCAGAAAAGGGACATTACACATTGCCAAACACTTTTGACAAAAAGGAGACTCCATCTCCCTTGCTCTCTAAATCTCCATCAATTACCGAGTTATAGGAAGTGCAAATTGAGTCAAAAGGACCTGAGTCACATTTAGAGGCTACCAAGTTTGAAGAACCTGAGCCATAGATAGAAGGAACCAAGCAAGAAGTTTAGATTCAAAATGAAGATAGTACAATTCATTCAAAAATCAAAGAACTTGTATTGGCTAAATATGTTAGAAGGCATCATGCACCTGAGAAAATCATTGGAGAAAAATCAGATGGAAGAATGACAAGAATCAAACTAAAAGGTACATGTTTACTTGCTAAATTTGAACCTAGAAGTATCAATTATGCATTGGAAAATGAAAGTTTGATTGAGGCTATGAATGAAGAAAGAAAATAAATAGAAAAGAATAAAACTTGGACTCTTTTACCTAGGCCCAAAGATAAAAATGTGACTGGTACAAAATGGGTATTCAGAAATAAGTTGAATGAAGATAATAATTTGTCAAGAAAAAAAGCAAGGTTAGTATGTAAAGGCTATTCTCAAGAAGAAGGTATTGATTACAATGAAACTTTTTCCCCTATTGCAAGATTAGAAGGTGTTAGGACTTTACTAGCTTATGCAGCTCACAAAGGATTTAAAGTATATCAGATGGATGTTAAATCTGCATTCTTGAATGGAATTTTGATGAGGAAGTCTACATTGAATAACTAGAAGGTTTTGTTGATCCAGACAAAAGGGATATGGTTTGCAAATTACACAAAGCCCTAAATGGTCTAAAACAAGCTCCTAGACCCTGGTATGAAAGATTACATAACTATTTGATACAAATTGGTTTTCAAAGAACAAATGATAATAGTAGCCTACATATTAAGGAAGGACTAGATAAGAAGATTGTGTTGGCAGAAATATTTGTGGATGATACTCTATTCATAGGAAATGATGACTTATGCAAAACATCTTTAGAACAAATGAATAAAGAATTTAAGATGTTCATGTTTGGTGAAATAAAATTTTTTGTTGGATTGCAGATACAACATAACAAAAATGGTATCTATATCACTTAATCTAAGTACATCAAAGAGATACTCAAGAGATTTGGAATGGAAGATTCAAAACTAGTTGGAACCTCCATGTGTACTAGACTTAAGCTTACCAAAGATGATGATTCCAAAGTAGTAGATCAGACATTATATAGATCAATCATTGGAAAATTATAGTATGTGGTACATACATGGCTTGATATTGTCTTAGCAATTGGAATAGTGGCAAGATTCTCAGCGAAACTCAAAGAAAACCACATGATGGAAATAAAAAGAATCTTGAGATATCTAAAAGGTACTAAAGACTATGGTTTATGGTACAAAATTGGAGGAAACCTTGACCTAAAAGTAATTACTAATGGTAATTGGGAAAGAAATCTTGATGACAGAAAGAGCACCGGTGGCAGAACATTTTTTCTCGGTAAAAGGCTGATATCTTGGACAAGCAAGAAGCAAAACTGTACATCTCAATTCACAACAAAAGTAGAATATGTAGTAGAAGCAATGAATTGCTCTGACAGTATTTGGTTCAAACAGTTGTTGGAAGGAATGGAGGTTAAAATCAAAGAGCCAATAGTCATGTATTATGATAACACTAGTGCAATAAACATATCAAAGAATTCAATGATGCATTCTAAAACATAGCACATTGCTATAAAATATCACTCTATAAGAGAGTTAGTATAGGACAAAGAAATCAAATTGGAATATGTGCATACAAAAGAACAAATTTTAGATATATTCACCAAGACATTACCTAAAGATGCATTTTTGTATCTAAGAGGTAAGCTAGGGATCATTCCCCTATTTGAAGCTCACTAAATAAAGTTTAGTGATGCATCAACAGGAACCAAGTTGAAGATCAATTAGTTGATGCAGTATTGACAAGGACATATTGTAGATGAATTTGTACTCAAGGTACATGGCTACTAATCAAAATTGTCTTTGGCATGAGTTGTTAAAGAGGGAGAAGTTTACTGTCATATTCTAAAATTTTGTAGAAGAAGTTAAGCAGTTCATTCACAGAGGGAGAATACCTTAGGAGAAGATTTCTATATAAAATCAAAGAGGGAGAAACTTTTTGACAGAGGGAGTCTTGTTCTCAAAATTTCATTATGCTATGACATGTGTTGCCATCAATGCCAAAGAGGGAGATTCTTGGATATAATTGATTAATTGTGTGTTGTCTTTGATTTTACACAAATGTCATATCAGTTGACAATCATTGCATGTTGAGCTCACTTGGTCAATAAAGACAATTTTCTTAGTCTACCGAGCATTCTCGAGTTTACTCTATACAAAAAATAGTATCTATTGAGCTCACTTGGGCATTGAAGGAAGTTATGCAGAAAAGAGTGTCAACCAAGCTCACTCAGTTAACAAAGAGAAAGTTGAATAGAGTCAGTATTAACTGAGTTCACTTGGTTACCAAAAGGATTTTGTAAGTTCACAGTGTTAACCAAGCTTTTGTTGGTTAACATAGAAAATCGCTTTAGAATCAGTTTCTACTGAGTTGGGTTAGCTACCAAAGGATTTTCTTATTTTGGCATGAAAAGCTTAATTATTTTACCTATTGATTCTAGCCAAATGAGTAATGAATATTGGTCATTCTAATTTGTATTTGAGTTGACTTGACAATCTGGAAGGTATAAGTAAAAGGTCAAGTTGTGATTTCAAAGTGTGTGTAAGGTGCAAGCTAAATAAGTTGAAAGAGATAAGAAGAGAGTAAGTGAACTTGAAGGATAAGTAGGTATCCTTATGGAGAAAAAAAGTGTTATTTGATCAGGAAGGATCAACTATAAACCAGAATAGAGATATGTAATTAGCAAATTCAGTTGCATCACAATTAGGTCATTTTATTGTTACTCTCTAACCATTGTAGTAGTGAACTAAAATCTCTTTAAAAAGTTGGTTTAATAGCCATTTATAAATACTCTAACAAGGTGGAAATTCCATTGAATTGTTTTAAGACATCTTTCAAGGCCACTCCTAACAGAGTGATTAAATCCTTTAATAGGGTCACACTTAATAGTGTGCTTTGTAACCTTTAACAGGGTTAGTCCCTAATAGGGCTTACTTCAAAAGAGTGAAAAATAGTAACTAGTTACATTGATGGTTTTTTCCAAATTGGATTTTCACGTTAAATCCTGGTGTCTTAAGTGTTCATGCTATTTCTTTCATGATCATAAGTAATTACTAATAACATCTTAAGATCTACTAAATTAATTCACACTTTGTATTTATTGAGTTATAGTAATTTTTAATTCTTACCAAGTATCAACAGTAATCAATTTTTTAGTCTAAATTTTATTTGGCATCTAAGGGATTTGGGATTTATTTTAGTAGTAACTGACTCATCCCTCCCTTCTCATTTACTTGTCTTATATTTCCAACACTTTCACCCAAAGTTGTCCTAGACAATGTATGGGCATATCTTAAATAGGCAATTTTATGTTTCTTGGGAAGGTTCTAGACATTCAAACTTAATACCTAGGGTTGACATACCCTAAAAATACACATAGAGTCAACCAAATATATTTTTGAGATTTATTTTGGAAGTTTTGGTTATCCCAACTTTATAAGGCCCTAACATTCAAACTATTGCTTTGATTGGCTATTATAACCACTTTTTAGAATCCCCAACTTGTGATCCATAGGCTTGAATCAGTGCAAGTACCCATTTGTCAAGTTTTCAAGCCTCATCCAAGAATGTTTAGGCCTCCGATGATGAGCCTAAAGTTTTTATACAAAAATTGCACATTAAAAATCTACATCAAATCCATGAATACTCATGATATGACATTAAGCCTCAACTAGTAGGCTGATATATCAAAGATGAATATCCACCTCTAAAATTAGGACATTTCGAGCTTCTATGACTAACCTATGAAGTAGCAAGCATCTAGAAACAACAACTATGCACTAAGACAACCCTTATTCAAGAAACAAAAAGGAAATATTTTTGGGTGAATCAAAATATATCTTAAACCCAATATGCTCCTACATCAGACACCTAAGGTAATTTGAGAAATGACCCTATCACGTCTCAGGTGTTTAGAGGAAAGCAAAGATGGTTAACCTCTTCCCTTGCTAGCCATGATGAATCCTCCACTATGCTTTTGCAACTTCATCTCCATCACCTCCTTCATAATACTTTGTCAAATCTAAAATTTTAAATACTAGTGAAATATTCAATTCAATAGGAAACTTCACCTCATATGCATTTGTAGAATCATGCCTTTTCACAATCTTGTAGGGTCCAAACTTCTTCATTTTTAGGTTATTATATGTACCCACTGGAAAATGTTCATTTCTCAAATGACCCATGACTTAATCTCTAATCTTAAAGTCCTTATACATCCTTTTCACATCTGGCTTATCTTTGTACTTTGTATTCATCTTGATAATGTGCTTCCTCACTTCCTCATGCATATTCATCAAATGTTCAACAAATTCTTCCACTTCAGGACTACTTATTTCTCCTTTATCCAATGCCTTAATTTAGAAGAATTTCTAGGACTACTCACATATACAATCTAGAATGGTGATTTACTAGTGCTCCTATTGATAGAATTATTATATGCAAATTTTTCCTATGGTAAAATCACAACCCATCCTTTTGGCTTATCGCCAACCAAGCATCTCAACAAATTTCCCAAACTCTTATTCACCTCCTTTGTTTGTCCATCAGTCTGTAGATGATGTGATGAACTAAACTTCAAATATATTTTCAATTTCTTCCACAATGTACACCAAAAATACCTAACAATTTTGGTATCTCAATCTAAAACTATACTCTTTGGTAGACCATGTAATCTCACCACTTCTCTGAAAAAGAACTCTGCCATATGAACACCATTACTAGTCTTCTTGCAAGGAATGAAATGTGCTATCTTTGAAAACCTATCAACCATCACAAAAATAGAAGCATGCCCTTACTGAGTCCTTGGTAATCCATGAATGAAATCCATGCTGACATCTTCCCACAGCTTCCTTGGTACAGGTAATGGCTTATACAATCCTGTATTCTACTTCACTCCTTTTGTCATCTGACATACTCTACAAATCTACACAAACATCTTCACATCTTATTGTAGCTATGGCCAATACTAATTCTTGCCAACCAAAGAAATGGTCTTATCTCTCCCAAAATGTCTAACCAATCCTCTACTATAATTTTTCTTGATGAGATTCTCTCTCATATAACTTATGGGAAAATACAACTGACTTCCTTTCAACATCATATAAACTTGGATTATGAAATCCAACCACTTTGTCCTATCAAGTGTAATGGGTTTTGTACAAACCTTCCAAGATTTGCCAAAATTAGGATCCTCTGGATACAAATTATTGAGTTCCTTGAACCCAACCACCTCGATTTACATCATTGTCAGTAAAATTTATCTTCAACTAAGAGCATCTACAACTTAGTTAGACTTCCCTCTCCTATTTTCCAAAACAAATGTATAACTCTGCAAAAACTCAACCCACTTCAAATATGTTTAGCTTAATTTTCCTTGACTATTCAAATATTGAAAAGATTGATGATCAATATACAAAACAAAATCCTTAGGAAGAAGATGGCGTCTCCACTTCTTCAATGCCTAAACTATAGCACAAAATTATTAATCATAAATAGAATATTTTATTTTGGCATCATTCAACTTCTCATTGAAATAAGAAACTAGTCTACCTTCTTGGCTCAAAATAGTTCCTATTGTAGTATCACGTGCATCATAGTCTACTTGAAACACATTGTTAAAATATATAAGTGATAAAATAGATTGCCTTGTAACTTTTGTATTTCAATAGATTAAAACTCTTATCTGCTCCTATAGTCCACTTAAATTATTTCCTATACTCTCTTATTGTTTCAATCAAGAGTCCACAAATACCGCTAAAAGCTCTTATGGATTTTATGTAAAAATTAGCTAGTCCATGAAAATATCTTACCTCTAGAAAGCACTCTTTGGAGTAGACCATTCAAGGATAACCTTCACTTTGTTCAGGTCCATTTTCAGACCTTCCATTGAAACTAAAATCCTACGTACACCAACTCCTTCTTCATGAAACTACACTTATTTAAGTTTATTATCAACTTTATTTCCCTCAACTTATCAAACACCTTCAAAATATGTGTCAAATGATCCTCCGACATCTTATGAAAGATCAAAATATCATCTAGGTAAACAATAATAAACTTACCCATAAACTACTTCAGTACCTAATTCATGAGCCACATGAAAGTGCTTAGTGCATTGGTTAGCCCAAACGGCATCACTAACCTCTCCTACAATCCTTCCTTTGTCTTAAAGGTAGTCTTCCACTCATCTCCTTCTCTGATGTGAATATGATGGCATCCACTCTTTAGATCTATCTTTGTGAAATACACAATTCCATTCAAACAATCCATAATATTAGCCATCCTTGGCAATGAAAATCTAAATTGATTATGATCTTGTCGATAGTGCGAGAATCATTGCACATCCTCCATTCTCCATTCTTCTTTGGGTCTAATACTTTTGGTACAACAAATGGACTTAGAATCTCTTGAATCAACCCCTTTTACAAAAACTCCTGCACTTGTTTGTTCAACTCCTCACTTTCTATTGGTGTCATTCTGTGCACTACCTTATTTGGAAAATAGGCTATTGAAATAAAATCCATCTGATGACTAATCTTTCTTACTGGTGGAAATCCATCAGGCACATTATTAGATATAATATCTAGAAATTCTTCCAACAAATCTGCAACTTCTACAGGTACCTCTTCTACTTCTTCTTTGCCATCTTTTGAAATTATCACAAAATACATATGCTCATGCCTCACACCCTCTAAGAATTTCTTTCCATAAAAGAAAAACTCTAGAAACACTACATATTATTTAATCTATATCCTTCAATGGCTTCATCTTATGTTTCATTCCATCCTTTATCAGAGTATATGTATTTGCATGCCCATCATGTATAACATGCATGTTAAACTACCACGTCCTACCTAGAAACATATGACATGTGTCCATAGGTATGATATCACACAATACCTAATCTTGGTAGCTTCCAATCTTGAACTTCACTTAGCATTGCTCATTGACCATGATCTTGTGGTCATCTTGCACCCAGACAATATGATATGGACGTGGGTGTTTCTACCTCTTCAACATGACCTTTGTGACCATCTTTTCTAACACCAAATCTAGTGATTTTGACCTTTCCTCTTCTATTTAAATCCAACTAAATTTCTTTCCACCAGATCTTTTCATGTCCCTTCATTTTCATGTTCACAAACTTGACCCAATTTTGATCCTCAATATCTTCATACTCAACATATTCCTCCAATTCATTAATCCAGTTGATTAACTCCTCTATGCTAAGTTTTCCTAAAAATGAGGGAACCTCAAACTTAGGTCTTTTTTCAATCTTGGAGATGGTCTTGAAAATTCTTTCTTCTTCTAGGTTCAAAACTGCCTCTACTTCAATATTTTCTTCTTCTTCACCTTCATCCTTGCTTCAATCTCTTACGACAAGATTTATTCCTCTAGACATTATTTTTTTCAATGCTTGCATCTATCTATGGAGGGCTCTAAAACCCTTAGGTGTAACACCTACAACTCTTCCACCACACTCTCTTTGTGGAGGCATTTTTGCGCTTCCACTAAAACCCTAGTCCAAACTCCCTCATAATTGGCGATTTATCTACATGCTTAGCCCAAACCACAACCCTAGTGTAAATTGCCTATAGTCAGTGATCTATCCACCCACTGAGGAACTCTAGCTCTAATACCACTTGATGAAGGGTACTCCCCTTAATACCATAAACAAGTAATAGAAACAAAGAAATAATAGTAATTTGTGAGAACAAAATATGGGCTTCTTATTATCGCTGCAAATGTGGAATTACAAAATTTAGGATTACAATATGCTAACCCACATGGATGCCTTTATTAAACTAATCTACAAGATAAAGCTATAAACTATCACCCAGAGCTGTCTTAGACAATGTACAAGCATTTCTTAAATAGACAATTTTATGCCACCTGAGAACGTTCTAGATGCTCAAACTTAATACCTAGGGCCGACGAACCCTATCCACACATATAGAGTCAGAAAAATACATTTTTGACATTTATTTTGGAAGTTTTGGTCAGCCCAACTTTGAAAGGCCATAACTTTTGAATTGTTCCTCCTACTAGCTATTATAACCACTTTTTAGAATCCTCAGCTTGTGATCTACAATCTGAAATTGGTGCAAGTGCCCATTTGTTCGAGTTTCTAGGCCTCATCGAGCACGTTTAGGCCTCCAATAGTGAGCCTAAAGTTTTTATTCAAAAAATCTACTATAAAAATCTACAACAAATCCATGAATACTCATGATATGGAACATAGCCTCAACTAACAAGCTAGTATATCCAAGATTAATATCCACCTTTGAAATTAGGACATTCTAAGGTCGTATGATTGATCTACTAAGTAGAAACCCTCTAGAAATAATAAGTTTGCACTGAGACAACCCTTGTTCAAGAAAAAATAAAAATTTGGGTGATGCAAGATTTCTCTTACACCCAAGATGCTTTTACATTAGTTTGATCAACAAATGTCTTACATAGCATGTCATTTCGTCTAAATATAATGTCATCCATAAATATTTCAACAATCAACACAATATTTTCATATTCACATCTCAAATATAGATTATTATTCTTACTTGTACTAGAAAATCCAATCTTAATCAAATAATAATGTAACCTTTCATACGATGCTCTCAGTTCTCTTTATAGTCCATATAGTGCCTTATTCAATTCATAAACCATGTTCCTCTCATCAAGTTCAGTGAATCCTTCAAGTTGCTCAATGTAGACTTCTTCTTCAAGTGTTCCACTTAGAAACACAAATTTGACATTCATTTGATAAAATTTGAACTTCTTGTAGCCAACATAGGAAAACAATGTTCTTACACCTTCTAGTCTAGCTACAAGTGCAAAAGTCTCACCATAATATATTCCTTCTTCTTGTGCCTATGCTTTTCAACTATCTTATTTCTTGCCACTTCTCCATTTTAATTCAGCCTATTTCTAAAAATCCATTTTTTCCCTATCACATTCTTATTTCTAGGTCTTGGAACTAGTGTCTATGTATTATACTATACTATCTCTTAACTTATTGTCATCACTCTAACACTTCTATCTCTAGTTATGTGTTCAACTGATTGATTCTTTCTCACATATTTTTCTAATATAGGTTCAATTCTCTAATTTTTAGCATTTTCTCTACTCAATAGGGGTTCATCTTCTTGCTCGAGTTATATTGTTTAGTGTTCAAGTAAATCAATTTGTAACTCAGGTGATACTACTTGGTGCTTGATGGCTCTCTATTGTAGCTTCGATAGTGTGTTAGGTGTCTCTTCATACACATACACAAACTTGTTGTAGTCTTCAGGTTCCTTCTTATTTTCCACATTATTCTTATCTACAAATTCATCATTTCTCTCATTTTTACTTATAATAATTTTTTTAGTAGCTTTGTAAAAAAAATTATAATTTTTTCTCTTAAATGAATAGTGAAGGAATATACCTTCATCTACTTTTAAGTAAAATTTACCATTCCTTTCATCCTTATGAATACAACACCTACTTTGAAAGATTTTTAAATAACTTACATTGGGTGAATGACAATACCATAGTTCATAGGGTGTTTTATTTGTTCCTTTCTTTAATTGAACTTAGTTGAGAGTATAAAAAATAGTGCTAATGGCTTGCCTCTAGAATCTTTATGCAAAGTATTTTTCAATCATCAATATTCTTTCATAATCCACAATTTATCTATTTCTTCTCTCAACAATCCCATTTTGTTGTGGTTTCCAAATAACTTTCTCTTAATTCCATGCTCAACATGAAAGTAAGTGAGTTCAATAGTCATAAACTCACCACATCTATAAGATCTTAAACATTTCAATAGTTTACCAATTTCTTTCTCAACTCTATCCTTATACAATTTAAAAAATCAAAAGCATGTGATTTCACCTTCATGAACATAATAGTAATCATTCTAAAATAACTACGAATAAATAATATAAAATGTCTAACACCATAATAAATTTCCACACTTATGGGTGCACATAATTCAGTATGCACTAGTTCCAAAATATCATTAGAAGTGTGTGTCCTTCTTGTAAAACATGATTTTGTTATCTTATCAAGCTAACATTATTTACACATATCATTCTCAGGGTTTTTTAGATTTTGTAAGCATCTAACTCTTTTCTTTCTACTAACCTTCACCATGTTCTCAAAGCCTACATGACACAACCTTTTATACCACAACCAAACATCCTTGACTTTAGAAAATAAGAATGTCTCAACACTAGGACCAAGATAGAATAAGTTACCTTTTGTTGCATTCTAGTTTCAATAAAATTTCCTTCATCATCGTAGATCTTGACTTTTGTGGTTTGATATTCCAGCCTATGACTTGAATTGTTGATCTGAGGAACACTCAAAAGCTTATACTTTAGTCCTTGGACCTAGTAAGCATCACCATATCTAATCTTATCATTCACATTAGTGATCCTTTACCTTTTACTGAACATGAAATATCATTTCTTAGCTTAATAGTTCTATAATCATCAATTTATTCAAAATGATCAAACTTACTTAGATCACCAGTCATGTAATGTGAAAATCCACTATCTATAATCCATTAATCATTTTTGCTAACATGTGAAATAAGGGTAGTTTCACTTTCATACCTTTCTCCATTGAGATTTTCCTTGATAGCAACATTTATTGTCTAAACTACTTCCTTCTCTTCATCAATACTAGATCTAGTGTGTTATTCTCCAACAACATAGAATGATTTCTTCCTTTTGTCTTTGTAGTCCTTATTCTTCCTGTACTTGTAGTCTTTCTTGTCTTTCTTGTCACTCTTACTTCTATAAGGAAACTTATCAAAAAAGTAACCATCTTCATTGCACTTGAAATAAATCAGGGATAGTTTTCATTTGAATTTGTTGGCCTAAATGTTGTAGACTGTCTGGCAAAAATGACCAGTAGACTTAGTCATTAAAAGTGTTGTCATTTTTGGAAACACTTATGAAGGAAACATGACCAAGAGAAAGGCACAATTGGCAAGGAACTACAATGTACAACTCTAAGTCACATAAGCAAGTTTGAGTTGGAGAGGATATGAGAGCCCAAGTAAGGAAAATATAGCAATGATCCACTTAGACAAAGGATGCCAAGTGAAGTCTGCATGCACAACAAGCATCTAAGCAATAGAAACAAATAAATAGATCAACAAGAAAATCAAGCTTGTATATCATTATGAACATCAAGCAAGAAACATGTGATTTCCTAGTCATGTGGATAGTAAGAGTGCACTCTATGCCACATTTAATGGTGATGGGAATAGAGATCAAGTAACAATAGGAAGAATTTGAATTTGAATTCTTCCTAACTAGGGAAAACCATCAAAGGCACATGGCACCTGTGATTTTTGTAGGAGCATGCAACATTTGATAGGAGTGGTGCACTACTATAATGGGAAGCTAACCTACAAATAGGGAAAGGATTAAGATTTTGAATTTGTAATTTGAGTCTTCTAAATGAAGCTTAAAGGGAGAAGGAATGCAATCAGGATGCACCTACACTACCACTTGAGAGGAAAAGGGAGAAGGAAGGCATGAAATAAAATGTTGAAGGAAAAGGGGGTGATGCACCAAGATAGAACGTGGTTACAACTCTTCCTATAATTGTACAAAATATTAATGAAACACTCGAATACACAGATCTTGACTCTAATCTACCTGTAGATGCTTAAAATTGTCCCAAAAGACTATATTAATTTATTTAATATTTCCCTTGAGATTATAATTATTTATTTATTAATTAATTATATTTTTCATATTCTTCTACCTATTTAATTAAATAGGTTCATTTTCCTAAGGTATTTAAATTTAATTTAAATATCTCTAGCCTTAATGTGTTAAATTTATTTAATTCATGATCCTTCATTAATCCCCCTTTTAAATAAATTCTATTTATTTAAATCCCTTCATCTCATTAATTCCTCTAAACCTATGATTGAATTAAATCTTGTTTAATTTGATCTTAAACCTAGCCTAAAGCCTAGCCTACAACCATCACTTTCATCCTCCTAAGCCTACCCATCATTTAATCTCACTTAATTACTTTAATCATCTTCCTAAACCCACCTTAAGCCTAAGTGTGTGCTCACACATGTGTCAGACCACTCCCTCTTGCAAGCTTTGTCCCCCACTCTTGTCCCCAAGTTTGCTCACACATGTGTGAGAAAACTTTGAAATGTTGACCACTTGCATGGCTTGCTTATGTGTCTCCCTTGTGGCACTATTTGGATGCCACATAGATGCCACCTCACCCAGGGTCTCTCTCAAACCTATAAATAGGGCCCTTGTCTCAAGCATTTTCATCTCCTCCACATGTATTGTTATCATGTTAGTTTGAGTTTTGAGCTTTCATAGTGTTATCATGCTAGTTTGAGTTTTCATAGTAATTTCATGTTGCATACTAACCCTTGGTAGTTTATTTTAGATTACATTTGCATTTTTACATTCAGCTTATTCTTGCATTTAGATCTTCATTCCACTTGCATATTAGCTTAGCTTGCACATTGGCTTAGTTTTCTTTATTACATTCCATCTCCACATCCTTGAATGCTCTCAAACATGGTTTTCTCCATAGCCATTATTTGAGGTGTTCTTCATCTCATATAGTATAGTTTCATAGCTTCATCAATCACACTTGCACCTTCACATCAAGATATTCAAATATAGTTGTGTTTGAGAAGAGCACACCAAACATCCCTCCAATCCAACACACCAAAAAGGCCTTTCATGGATGCCTTTATTGAGCTGTTTGAGGTTGCTTGAGGACTTGAGTTGTGGTTGCTTTGAGTTGCAAAACTCAAGAAAATATTAGTTAGCATTTATTTCATTGTTGAATCTTTAATGCATGCATATTAACTAATGTTTTCTTGTTAACCCCTGCTTCCAACAAGTCTATTTTTCTAGAATACATTTTGGCATTCTCAGTGGGACTCACATCCCTATTTTCATCTCAAAAATCCAACACAAATTTGTAGTCCATCATAAAAAACTTCACATTTTCATCTGCGTCGAATGCAATGTCATTTGGATTTTGCCATCTCCATAGACCAGCGTTTGCACAGATTAGTGTCTGCTCATTTTAGTGTCTCTGTACCTTTCTATATTCATCCATTCACATTGCATTTGGGGACATAGTTCTAGCATCTGCTTGGGGATTTCATCACTCCTTGGGATGACCTCAACTCTAGTGTTTTGGTGGAGTATAAGAATCAGAAGGTGAATTGAAAGACACCTCTCTTGGAAGTAAAATCTTGTCACTCTTGGCTAAGCCCTAAAGAACTTTATATCTTTGGGAAGTGAAGGAGGAGATTTGGGTTACTGTCTCCCCCTAGATGTGTGGCATTATTTTCTTTCATCTATAGCTTTGGGCCTCACGTACCTTGTGTATATTGAGGACGCCCTTTTAGATAAGCCTTGTATATCCTAGTTGTAGCCTTATTAGGATTGTTGGTGTGTTCTATGGGCTTGTTTGTTTAAACATTCAAAACCAACACCAAAACATCAAACACGTGCAAAACAAGTGAAATTGTGAGCTAAACTTCAGTGAGAGAAATAATGGTTATTTTCAAAAGTCTTATAGTGGTCTAGTATTGGAAATTGGTTGAGTCTAGTTTATGCTTGAAACTAAGTCTTGTTTTGTTCCTGCCATGACCGACAAAGTCAAACATAAGAAGATGAAATTGTCCAAACCATTTGTCTACAAGGAAAGGAAAAACCTAGCACACGGTGACAAACAATTCTAATAACCTATCAAAGACATTCAAAAAGAAGAAGATAAAGAAGACCACTACGATAGAATTGAGTACAATGCAAAACTTCAAAATTGATTTACCTTCCCAGGAGTGAAGCCTAGGTTTTTGTTCCCAGTGAGTGAGGATTGATTTAACAATATAGGTGACCACCACACCTACATCTTCTACATATCATTTTCTTTTTTCACACTTCTAGTCTTCCATTTGCAAATTTCCTCTAGAGAACTTGATCGCTTGAACCTAAAGACTTTGGCATAAGAACACCTTTTGAGATTACAACACTAGACCTTTTATCCACAAGAAAACACCTATCACTTATTTGGGATCACAAGTCCATCGCCAAATAGTGAGTAATCACACTTTGTTTGCTAAACCAAGGTCTCTTATTTACATCTAGGTTATTGGCCCCTTTCATTGCATAAGGTTCAAATAGTTCTCTCCCACATTCCCCTCTTTCTTCCATAGTCTTTCACCTATTGGTTTGGTCACTATTGTATGGCACATACATGATCCAATAGATTCACATTTAATCCTATGTCATGCTTATTGAGGTCATTAAAGCATAAAGAGATGGAGAATCCTTTTCCTCCACACATAACATCATTAGGGGGAGGATTTCCCTCTAGTTCAAACTTTTGCATGCCTAGCTTAACATCCACACAAGAACCATAAGATCCTTTTTGAAACACAACTTTGGGAAATTATGATGAGGAAGTATACCAAGAGGAAAACCCCATTGAAAATAACAATATGTCTAATGATGTTCGAACATTCCTTGCCGATCCATACAATGTTGAAATGATGGAAAAGTCTATTACAGTAAACAAAACTGAGATTTTCCTAAACTTGGTTAAAGATGGTGTTAATGTCCCTACAAGCTTTGATGAGACCACCTTGTTTAGATAGATTATGGAGGGTGGTGCTCTTGTATTGCCAAATACAACCCAAGCATCTAGCCAAGGACCAACAGTGACAATTGGTGCTACATCCACATCAAGTGGCACCACATAACCAATATTCTAGTTAAGTGCGGAACATATCCAACAAATCATTAGTGCCATACCCAAAACCACTATGGCTGCTAGTATTCCATAGTCCACCTTAACAGGTCCAACTGTGGGATGCTTAAACATTGGGCAAATGTCTACTCAACAGCTGGAAATTTTAAAACAACCAATGTATTCTGCTTATTTACAAATTTCAACAATTATGGTAAAAAAATCCGTGCCAATTCTGATGACTGCATATCAATACATTGGCCAAAGTGGAGCAATTCCACCACCTCATAATACGTTTAGAACTCCTTATAGCTTGGGAGGTGGATTTACAAATACACAACAATCACAAGTGCAACCAAACTAAGATTTAGTCCAACAATTGCATGAACTTCAAAATTTGGTACATAGCATGAGTAATAAAGGGGTGAAAGATTTCTCTTTGAGAAAGTTTTTCCCTTTCCATTTGATAGATCTATTATCATGGTATCATTCCCACAAAACTTTGAGATTCCTAAATTTGAAAAATATACGGGAGAAACATGTCTTATCACACATCTCAAGCAATTCTTGGTGTTTTGTCAAGAAGTAGCCTATAATGAAGATTATCTTAAGAGGCTCTTCACACAAAGTCTTGGAGGTGTCACACTAGAATGGCTAATGAACTTACCCAAGGGTTCCATTACTTTCTTCAATGACCTAACATCAAATTTTGTAGTGTAATACTCTTACAACATTGAGCACCATGCCTCATTAAGTGATTTGTGCAACAATAAACAATGAAACAGTGAAACATTTGCCAACTTTCTATAGCAGTGGAGGCATCTTGCTAATTGCATGCCCTACAAAATTGAGGATTCCCACCTTGTGGATATATTTATCAAAAAATTGATACCAAAGATGTCTTTTTACATGAAGATGGCTAGCCCTGAAGATTTTTCTACATTAGTCAAAAGGGGTAAAAGCATTGAAAATGGGCTTTTAGACAAAGGTACCATAAAAAATTATAGCTCATCATCCTCAAACAATGACACAAACAATAATAGAAAACCTAAATTTTGGTCCAAAAATAAAGGTGTCACACACGATGGTGTCACTAATGTTAAAAATGTGCAAAACCTTCAACGAGGAAATAACAAAAACTATCATAACCAAAACAACAACAATTGGAACAATGACAATTAGCAATCTTGCAATCAAACACAATTTTTCTCGCGCAACAAAAATAATTACAATCGTGACTATGATCACAATAGAAAGTTGACTAACTTTCATGAACCTTTGGAAGCCATATTTAAAAAACTAGTGGATCACAATTTAATGGTATTTCCTAACACATGACCCTTTGATGAGAACCAACCCAAATCAAAATGGTATTGGGAAAATGTATATTGCAAATACCATCGCATCAAAGGACATGACACAAACAAGTATATAAAACTCAAAGTATTCATCCAAAATCTTGTCGATGATGGAGAATTTGATGTAGAAGGAGGACCATCCTCTAAAAATGCTACGCTGAAGATATTTCAAAAACCATTTCCTGATCACAACAATGACAATAACAACAATTAAAACAACAATATAAACAATGCAAATCAAGCTTCCACATCAAATGCATTACCTTATGACTATTCTACTAACCACATATTAGGTTTTGACTCCTTGTGTGGTAAAATAGAAACCAATGATATATGTGGATTTGACTCCATGTGTGGTCACATTGAAGAGGTAGACACTCATTGAATACCCTTGTCCTACATGTAGCTGATTGTGATGCAACCACTCAACAAGGAAGACTTACTTTGCAAGCTGCCACTCCCAATCACACTAATCCATCAGTTCCACATGTGCCTATTGTGCCATCCACTTCACAAAGGCCCACTTCTTGCTATGATGTGTTATCCCAGTTAGGTAAGAATCTTACACAAATATCCATTCTTGAGCTCCTAACCACATCACCCATCCACAAAGAAATCTTTGAGAAGGATCTTTTAGAGTCTCATGTTCTTGAAAACATTAATGCCTCCCAATTCACCACCATGATTGGAAACGTTGCCGCCCAACAACACCTTGTCTTCATAGATAAAGATTTTTGAGGTCCTGATCCCCACCATAATTTGTCACTCCACATTGAAGTCCTTATACAAACACAAGATTAAAAGAGTCCTTATAGATAATGGATTTGGTTTGAACCTATGTACATTGAAGATGATTCAATTCTTGGGACTTCTGGAAGACCTCCTAGATGTCAATAAAAGCATAACAATCAAAGCCTATGATGAGGGGAAAGAGAATCAAAAGTAGTTATCATGTTACCACTAAAGGTTGGACCAACCATCATAAATGTTGAATGCCATGTCCTAGACTTGGATTTTCCATATAACATTTTGCTTGGTCATCCTTGGATACATACACTAAAGGCTGTCCCATCTACCTATCATCAATGCTTGAAATTCCCCCACCAAGGAAGAGAGGTCACAATTCCAGGAGATTCCATGCATTTTTCCTTTTGTAAAACATTGGTAGGTGTAGCAACAAATTTTTGTCCGATCAATGAGTTTGCTAAAGTTATACCTAAGCCTCTCACAATAACAGAACCACCTTCCACAATAGTGCTAGAGATAGCTAATAATGATTCCAATTCTTGCAAAGGAAAAGAAAATGTGGAAGATGCTAAGGTCAATACTATAGGGAAGAAGGTTACTTTTATTGATTTAGGAATGGGAAAGTATAAGTTTGAAAATGCCTTGTGTGTTGGACAACTACCACTCTCCCCTTATTCCTTTGAAAAACCTTCACAATTGCCACCTCCTACCAACAAAGAGACTATGCATATTAACAAGACAAAATTTGAACATTGGTGTTCACTTAGTGATGAGCATATGGAATCTAATATTCGAGATCAGCCATACTATGATGGAAAAGATGAACCTATGGGGTTCCCCAAGGATAAGTATGTTAAGGCCCCTCCCATTATCAAAAACATGGGATATCATGGTACCGACCTTGGACCTAAAGAAGATGGAATGGCACAACCCCTGGAAGCTAGTAGCTATCTTAAAGGATGTGGTTTGGTCTCCATTAAACCTAAGGTATCCTTTGTTGACAACTATTGTACAGTTGAATCTAATTCTTAGACTGACAAGGAGGAATTCTTCAAAATACCCTTCCAATACATTGAAGATGACCTTGACACCTATGTCCATGCCATTACAATAGCCAACCTTTCATCCACCAACCTACCTCTCACCAACCCGTACATGATAGATTGGGACCTTCAGGACACACCACCAGCTCTCAATATCTATAAGTTTAATGAGGCATTGATGGCACTCTTTGGCCTTAAGAATCTCCAAGATTACAAACATGAGATCCAATACAATGAGGAAGCCTACTTTAGTAGGCAAGTCAACTCTTTTAGTTGCAAAAGTGAAAAAAAAAAAAGAAAAATAGAAAAATAAAAGAAACATCCTCTAGTGAAAACTCTTCTAGGGCACCTTTGGATGAAGAAAAAGATAAAATAAAGGATGCATCTTCTAGTGAAAACCTCCTAGAGGTTCTAGAAGAGGGAGAGATTGAATTGCTATTCAGATCTTTACCACTAGAAAACTCATCTATTTTGAATGAGGACACAATTCCAATCAACTTGGGTATAGAGGATAATCCAGAAATTACCTACATTGCAGCTACCCTAATTCCTGAAGAGCAAGAGGCAATGACTGAATTTTTGAAAAAGGATAAAATCAATTTTGCATGGACCTATAGAGATATGCTTGGTTTTGACACAGATTTGGTTGTGCATCACTTGACAGTAGATCGGAAGATTAAACTAGTGAAGCAAAAGTTACATAGAATGCATCCAAAGGTAGCACTTTTAGTCAAAGCAGAGTTGTAGAAATTGTTAGATGCAAAGTTCATCCACCCTATTTATTATCCTGAGTTGGTCTCTAACATTTTTCCTATAGGGAAAGCATCTGGGGGCATTCGTGTTTGTTCAAATTTTTGAGATTTAAACCTTGCATGTCCTAAGTATGATTTTCCACTTCCTAATATAAACATCATAGTGGATTTGACTGCTGGACATGAGATGTTGTATTTGATGGATGGTTTGTCCGGTTATCATCAAATCAAAAGTGCATAAGAAGATCAACATAAAATGGCATTTACCACCCCATCGGGAACCTTTGTTATCAAGTCATGCCTTTTGGCTTGAAAAATGTCGGCACCACTTATCAATGCACAATGACTACCATATTCCATGATCTTCTACATATCATAATGGAGGACTGTTTTGATGACATCCTAGGAAAATCAAAGACACATGAGTCCCACATTGATGTACTCACCACCATTTTTGAGAGATTGTAGAAATATAAAGTGTGCCTAAATCCTAAGAAATGTGTGTTTGGGGTCAAATCCAACAAGTTATTATGTTACATTGTGTCAAGAAGAGGTATTGAGGTAGATCCCACTGAAGTAAAAGCCATCATGGAAATGTCTCCACCTACCACATTGAAATAACTCCATAGTTTTCAAGGAAAGTTACAATCCATCAAACAATTTATGGCCTAGTTAGCAGATAAGGTTCGTCTACTTCAACATTTGCTTCACAAGGACACTAAGTTTCAATGGGATTGTCTATGTCAGAAAGCATTTGAACAAATTAATGCATACTTGGCTAATCCTCCAATTCTAGTCCCTCCAATTGCAGGACGACCATTGATCCTATACATTTCAGCCACTTAAGTTTCCTTAGGTGCTCTTTTGGCACAATTAGATGACAATGGTAATGAGAAAGCTATATACCATCTCAGTCAAACATTAGTTTGTTATGAGTTGAACTACACTGTTATTGAGAGAGCTTGTTTGGCATTAGTCTTTTACACACAAAATTTATGCCATTACATGCTTAATCATACTACACATCTCATTGCCAAGATAGATCCACTCAAATATTTGTTATCAAAAGCCTCCCTCATTGGTCAAGCTACAAAGTGGGCCTTGATTTTGAGTGAGTTCAACATTGTTTATAAAGAACACAAAACCATTAAGGGACAAGTAATTGCAGATCAACTTGCTAAAGCTCCTCTTCTAGGAGACCATCCCATAGTGGTAGATTTTCTAGATGACACCATCATGATTGTTACCCCCACTACACCATGGAAACTAGTTTTTGATGGTTCATTCACACAAAAGGGATTGGGGCTAGGAGTTTTGTTTGTTACACCGCAAGGAGATCTCATTCCTAAGTCTTATAAAATATCATTTCCTTGTACAAACAATATTGCTAAATATGAAGGATTAGTCATAGGGTTATGTCAAGCTATCAGACAGAATATAAAAACCCTTCTTGTCTTTGGAGACTCACAATTGGTCATTAAACAAGTTACAAATGAATACCATACAAAGGATGAGAAGTTGTTACCATACTGTAGGATAGTTTAGGATCTTAAACAACATTTCATAGAGCTAGTTTTTTAGAAGATCCCAAGGGCTAATAACAAAGTAGTAGATGCCATGGCTACTATTGCCTCCATGATTACCATGCCAGAATATAGTCCTAAATGTGAGTTTCTTGTTGAGAATCTTTTTACTCCTACTTATGAGCAAATTGATTGAGAGTTGGTGTATGAGATTGTTGGTCCTAAGTCTCCATGATACATTGACATTTTTTCCTATTTATGTCACAAAACCATTCCCATAACTCTCACCCCAAATCAGAGCAAGACCTTTGTTCGTCACACTGCTTGATATACCATCCTAGGTGACACACTTTTCCAAAAACATTTTGATGGAACCCTCCTCTGATGTCTCAATTCATATGAAGCTAGAACGACGTTAGAAGAGGTCCACCAAGGGATTTTTGGTGCCCACTCTAGTGGCCTTACATTAGTGAAAAATATTCTCAGGACATGTTACTATTGGCTCACTATGGAAGCAGATGCATATCATTTTGTGAAGAGATGTGTTCCTTATTAGCAGCATGGTGATTTGATACATGCTCCCACATAAGACCTCTAGCTCACAATCACTCCATGGCCCTTTTCTCACCGGGGATTCAATCTTGTTGGTCAAGTATACCCAAATTCCTCAAATGGCCACAAGTATATTATTGCCACCACTGAGTACTTCATAAAGTGGGTTGAGGCTATTCCATTAACCAACATCACCAAAAAATAGATTTCAAAGTTCATCTTGAGCTACATTATCTATCATTTCAGCATACCTCAAAATATCATGACTGATAATGGAACCCCTTTCAAAAATTAGGAAGTTGCCACATTGTGTAGGAAATTTAGAATCACCTAGCATTTTTCCACCAAATACTAACCCCCAAGGCAATGGCCAAGCTAAAGCTACTAATAAAGCCATTTTAAAAATCCTAAAAAAAACTATTGACACAGCTGGCCATGATTGGCACCTCCATCTTGCTCCCACCCTTTGGGCCTACTATACCTCTATGTATATCCCCAAAACAACCACTCCATTTTCCCTTGTTTATAGTTCTGAGGTTGTCTTACCCATCGAAATTGAGCTCCCTTCCCTCAGAATCTCTATCAAGAATCTAATCTCTAAAGAAGAATATAGAGTTTCTTTCTTGCAAGAGCTACAACTCCTTGATGAGAGATGCCTTAATGCCCTAAACCACCTCCACATGTATCAAAATTGTCTTCAGCTTTAGTATCATAAGAAAGTCAAGCCACGAGAATTTGAGGTGGGTGACTTAGTTTTGTAGAATAACATGAAGAATCTCCAAAACTATGAAAAGAAAGGAAAGTTTGAGGCTAATTGGCTTGGTCCGTTTGTCATTACAACCAAATATGGTTCTGGGGCATATTAGATTGCCACTCCAGAGGGAGATCCACTCCTTGAGCCTATAAATATCCAACACCTCAAGTGGTTCTATGCTTGAGTTTTGCAGTTCCTATATAGTATTCTTATAGCCCCACAAAAATCCAAAAAAAAATTCATAAAATGTTCTTGAAAAAATCCTAAAAAGAAGAAAAAGTTCCTAAAAAAAGCATTTTGATCCATTGTCTATAAGGCTCATTTCCCTTTACTCCATTCCACCATTTCATTTCCATTGTGCAAAGTCTTATCTAGCTCATGCTTTTCATGCATCCAATAAAAAAGACCTCTGGTCTACGAGGCTTCATTTCACTTCCATCTTTTGAAAGACCTCTAGTCTATGAGGCATTTTTTCCATCGAGTGTTTGTTTCAACCCCATTACATTGAGCTTTTTCACAATAGTGACCACACATGATTTGAACAAAATCACCATTTGAGACTTAACTATTTGAGAAAAATTTTCTTTTCACAACATTCAGCAAAAAAAAACAAACAATTTTGGATGATTAATGTCACACAAAACTAAATTTTGTATGATGAATGCTTCCTATAGGTGGCATTACATTTACTTCTAGACCTAAGGTTCTTGGTAGAAACTATGAACTGAATGACTACTTGGTTATGAGGTCTGTTTTTGGTTGATTTCATTTTGTGTGTTAGTGGAAGCCATTTATGGTGCGCCTTGATCTTCCATTTTTTGGTCGTACCTGAATGGATTCCATTGACTACATGTGTTGTTTGTGGTATGATCTATTTTTGAGGCTTTACTACATATGTGTCAGTTTCAAGTTATGTTAATGCATTGCACACTGGGGGCAACAAGTTAGTACACATTCCACCAAAGATCCCTAAAAAGACTTTGGGTGTACTTAGACCTCTCCAGGGTGTATATGACATTTGTTCCATCATGACTATGTAAATTACATCTATTTTTCTAAAAGTCTCTAAGTCTACGCAAAAGAGTCATGCCATTTATGCTTCTATAACATATAATACATAAACTCATTTGAAAAATCAAAGTAAGGTGTGCTCTTTCATATGAACAAAAATGAATCTCTTGATATCATGTAGTTAGGGTTCATGTAGTATAGGGTGTCATTCAACCATGCTCGAGACAAGGGTTTTGTTTATTCTCCCCTCCTATGCTAGGCTACTTGGTTTCTATGAGTGAAAAATTTTGATAGATAATTATTCATTAGGGTCATTCATTCTACATTTTTGTTTAGGTTGCATTCATTAGTGTTCATTAGGTATTTTCTTCATTTTATTAGGTTGCACTATTGGTTCATTAGTTATATACATCCATTTTAGTCATCATGTCTAGTGGCATATACATCATAAAACATCTCATAAATGCATCCATACATGTAAAATAAAGCAATGCATACATCTCATAATTGCCAACAAACCTACATCATCCACATGTTAGGCATCATATACATACATACATATATATATATATGAAACATTATATCACACACATATTTCATCACAAGTGTCAGTATCCACATCATAGATATCATATGCATCACATAATCCATATAGACATAGGGTCATCGAATCATGTCATATATATATATATATATATATATCCAAAAATAATATCTGTATAGTCTGTATACAAAATCATGTAGTACAAATGCATCATCAAAAACTCGCTACATCTACACATATCTATCAAAACTAATCACTATAAAAAATCAAGCCACTGGCTGTGAGGACCCAGCCCCCCTATATCCCCCCCTTGGGGAGGTATCTGCTATCCTAGTGGCTGCTTTAATCTAGCCCTGCCACATGTGGTCCATGAGTTGGTGTCCCTCTCAAAATTTGATTATCGCTGATCAACAAGCACGACCTCATGATATAGTGACCTGTAATAGGCCGCCTCTCATATGGCTCATGCCTCTACTTGGCTAGCTAAGATGGCCTCCTATGTGACTGTGACAACTATCTTATGTTGTAGCATCTATCTCACTATGTCCCTCTACTTGCTGTATCTATCTAGCTATGCTTGATGGGTAGCCCACTCTACTCATAATGTGGCCACCTCCCCTCAAAGTCTCTCTAGCTTGTCCAACTTCTCTGCATCTACATGGACCTCCATGTTAGAAAACTCCCTGGCATCCACTGGTGCTTGTAGGGCCCCTAGGGCCTCCTACATACTATCTCCTTTGGCCCTTTGAGTCTGTAGCTCTGCCTATATGGCCGCCATGTCCTGCTCTAGGCTATTTGCTCATGCTTGCTGCACCTATGCTACCCCCTATAATTGGGCTACCTCTAAATAGAGGCTATCCCACTCAACCTACACCATGTTTGGGTCCTCTACAAGCCCCTATCTATATAATTGTGGCCCCTATACTAGAGCCTGTACCAGTGCCTTTGCTAGTACCTATGCTAGTACTAGCCCTGGACCTCTCCTTGTATAGGCTCTATGCCCTCGTGGCCCTACCTGTGCTCCTTGTGCTAGTGGTGGCATCATTGTTGCCTACCCACCATCCCCTTCTCCCTCTCCCTCTCCCTGTGCCTACTCTATTAGAGGAGGTGCCCCAGGCACTATTAGTCTTATGGGCTGATGAGCTACCCACCAGTGTGCATATGCTACTATCATACTGGCATCCTTGCGATCTTGTCCATGTACCCAAGGAATTGGATGCATTAGTAACCATTAGCTCTGTGCTAACCAAAATGTGGTCCCATGATCCCAGAGTCTACCATACTCTCAAGACATGATAGGGTAAAAAAATCTATCTAGCACTGCATCTTGTACCCTGCCAAACTCCTGCTGCACCCTCGAAGGCATACATCACATAATCATGTGAGCAAAGCATCCAATAATCCAGTAGTCAGTTTGTGTAAAATGAAGATACATCTGATCCTCTAAGTCATCCTCTTCACTTGCAGCTAAGGCTATACCCCACCACTCTACCCCATCATACAGAGTCCAATCGAACATGATAATCTCATTGAGACATCATCGCCAAAATACCACAGACCCTGTGGAGGTGTACTATATTAGAGGCTAGTATTTGCAGGCGAATGGCTCTTCAGGCCATCTAGTCTCCTGCCTGGTAATTGACCACGTGACTTTGATATGCTCCCAGGACCATACCATCAATAAAGTCAGCCATGGCCCCATGGTCCTTTGTGTTTGATAAGCACACATGTGTAGATCATGATATAACTATGCTAGGATAGTCTGGCCCTAGCAGTAGACCTCTCCGTCCTCTTGTATAAGGGTACTCAGCAATCACACCTAGCCAATAGGAAAACCATGCCCAACATGGTCTAGTAGCATATGCCAGATTAGAGATGCTAGATATACCACCAATCGAGGCAATCTCTACTCCAAAGCTCCTCTCCATTTCAACCATGATTTGTGCACCAACAGTCTCTATCATCTCTACCCAAATCACTCACATAGATATTTCTCTAAACCCTTTAGCACATATTGTGGATATGTCCCTTGAATGGGCACTCAAAAATATACCACACATCCAACAATGTTATCATCGCCTCTCCTGTAGGCAGATGCAAGCTCCTTGTCAATGCGTGCCATGAATCGATGAGAGTTGATGGCTATGATGATTGTGCCCTTAGGTTTGGCTACTCATGGACATGCTCCAACCTACATAGCCAAATGTGTCCCCAGTATGCATTAGTCAGTCTCTACTTCAGCACCATGGTTGGTGGATAGTGCTCCCTCGACCTAAACACCACCATCTCCTCTTACAATATAGACATGTAGAGGGTTAGTTTCCTTAGCCTAAGCTATCCACAGAATGGGGCATCATACCTTATCCTCCATCAGTTTGTCCCAATTGACACAAACGCTAATTGGTGTAGATGCTAATATGCATAGACATTGATTGGTGTAGCCGTTGATTCACACAGATGCTGATCAACGCAGATGTCAATTACTATAGACGACTGTTCTCACTGACACCAGGTGATTTGTCATCTGTGGAGATGATGCACTATGGATCATTGTCTCTGCTAGTCTTTCCCCCTTTGTGCAATCCATGAAGATGATAGGCTAAACCCTGTCATCTCCATGGACCTGGGTTCCCTAGTTTGTCGTCTGTGGAGATGACAAGATAGGTCCTGTCATTTCTGCGGATGATAGAGTCACCAATTTTTCCTCTGCGTAGACGATAAGGTAGAGACTGTCGTATGCACCTTGACCCCTTTTCTTTCTCATCTAGGGCATAATAAATGCCCCTACCCTAGCCTAATTTACCAAATGATGAAGAGGATTAGATGACTTATTGGTGGGCCCATCTTGGCTGCTCATTGGTACTCTCGAATGCACTCACCAATCTATAAATGATCAATAGGATCCATATTTTCTTTGGATGCTCTACTTTCTAAGTGTGCAAATGACCTTCTTTGAGCCCCTTGGAGGCTTATATAGGCCCTCCAAGGCCCCCTTTTGAGTGTGTCCCTTCCATGAGCTATGTTCGTCCCTAGTTTTCCTACAAGCCATGTAATGTCTCCATTATTTCCTTCTTCTTTTTCCTTTTTTCCAAAGATCCTTTTGCAAAAATTGCCCAAAATTTATTTTTTGTGCAATTTTTGCAAGGGGGCACCCTCCTCCTCTATGATCGCTCTTAGGACTCCTATATTCTCTAGGGCAACCTATATATTTTTTTCTTTGATGTGATGTCGTTTCGACATCACATCAAAGAGGGGAAAAATATAGATGCTTAAAATCATCCCAAAAGACTATATTAATTTATTTAATATTGCCCTTGAGATTATAATTAATTATTTATTAATTAATTATATTTGTCATGTTCTTCTATCTAGTTAATTTAATTTATTTAATTAAATAGGTTCATTTTTCTAAGGTATTTAAATTTAAAATAAATACCTCTAGCCTTAATGTGTTAAATTTATTTAATACATGATCCTCCATTAATCCCCCTTTTAAATAATTTCTATTTATTTAAATCCCTCCATCTCATTAATTCCTCTAAACCTATGATTGAATTAAATCTTGTTTAATTTAATCTTAAACCTAGCCTAAAGCCTAGCCTACAACCATCACTTTCATCCTTCTAAGCCTACCCATCATTTAATATCACTTAATTACCTTAATCTAAACCCACCTTAAGCCTAAGTGTGTTCTCACACATGTGTGAGACTATTCTCTCTTGCAAACTTTGTCCCCCACTCTTCTCTCCAAGTTTTCTCACACATGTGTGAGCAAACTTTGAAATGTTGACCACTTGCATGGCTTGCTTATGTGTCTCCTTGTGGCACTATGTGGATGCCACATAGATGCCACCTCACCCAAGGTCTCTTTCAAACCTATAAATAGGGCTGTTGTATCAAGCATTTTCATCTCCTCCACATGCATTGTTATTGTGTTAGTTTGAGTTTTGAGATTTCATAGTGTTATCATGCTAGTTTGATTTTTCATAGTAATTTCATAATGCATACTAACCCTCGGCAACTTATTTTAGATTACATTTGCATTGTTACATTTAGCTTATTCTTGCATTTAGATCTTCATTCCACTTGTATATTAGCTTAGTTTTCTTTATTGCATTCCATCTGCACATCCTTGAATGCTCTCAAACATGGTTTTCTCCATAGCCATTGTTTGTGGTGTTTTTCATCTCATATAACATAGTGTCATATTTTCATCAATCACACTTGCATCTTCACATCAAGAGATTAAAATATAGTTGTGTTTGAGGAGAGCACACCAAACATCCTTCCAATCCAACACACTATCAAGGCCTCTCACGGGTGCCTTTGTTGAGCTATTTGAGGTTGCTTGAGGACTTGAGTTGTTGGTGGCTTTGAGTTGCAAAACTCAAGCAAATGTTAGTTAGCTTTTATTTCATTGTTGAATCTTTAATGCATGCATAATAACTAATGTTTTCTTGTTAACCCTTACTTCCAACTGTATATGAGCAATGTTAGTATGCTAATAGAAACCAAATTTAAATAAAGCTTTTACAAACTAAATAAAATTCATAAACTTCAAGATAGACTAAGATGAGCTCTCAATTGAGAATATGAGCCATTAATGGGCTCTCTCAATGAGAGGCTCTCTTGTTGAGTGGCTTTGTCTAAATAGATAGGATGTATGCTCAAGCTTATGCTTAAAAAAGGGCTTCAAATGGAGTCAGAATTTGGGTGTGAGTGTATGGTTTTGATGTAAAATGGCTCCTTAAAATGGCATTATGACTTTACTTCATGGATTGTGTTCTTTTGCAAAGGGGAAGAATCCAATTTATAGGCAAGAGGCTTGAGGGATTGAGGGCAAAGATGCAAGGATGCGAAAAAGCTCACGGAGGGCTCAGATAGCATGAGACGAGAGCACATGGATTGTGCTTCCTTATAGCCAATCAGGGAGTAACACATGTCATAGGGTGAGAGGATGGAGGAAAGGGGAATGAGGCAACAAAGGAGGCTCAAGGGATAAAATCTTCATAAAGACCCTCATAATGGCTTGTAAGAGCAATGAAAGGGCTTGGAAGAGTCATTTATGGCCTAGTGGGCTTCATAAAGTTGAGGGAGATGAGAGGAATTTTGACTTGGGCTTGATTAGGAAGGTTTTAAGCTTGCTTAGGATTGTGCAAATTATTAGAGGATGGATTAGGATGGTTTTGGATTAGCTTAAGGATAGACAAGTGGATGGCATTTAATGAGGGTGGGTGAAGGAGGAGATATTTGTTAACTTTGGCTTGGGTTAGTAAGTCTTAACCCATGTTTAGGGAATGTGACAAGGTTAGGAGGGGATTAGGATTAGGTTTAAAAGACATCTTCTAGAAGAGTCTAGACTTTGGATGAGGATAAAGACTTTCTAGAATAGTCTAGAACATCCTAGGATGAGGATGAAGACTTTCTAGAAGAGTCTAGAACTTCTTAGGATGAGGATAAATTAGATTTTTAGGAAATAAATAAAGTTTTATTTATTTCAAGGGTTTGAGTTGAGGAGATATTTATTAAAACTTTTTAAATAAACACGAGGATTAATATTTAATCTTAATTAAATATTTTGAGTTGTGATTGGGGGTAGGAAATGATGGGATTAGCCTTTAATCAAAATTAAAGAAGGATTAGAAGATTTTGGAAGAGGTTAGTGGTCTTAAGGAAATTGGCCAAGTTTTGGGCAAAAAATATATATTTTATTTATTTTGGGTTTTTTGGTCAATTTATTAATTAAATAATTAATAAATAAGGACATAATGTTTAAATAAGATTTAAACATTTTTGGGAGGGATTCCTTAATTAAATATTTTTAATTAAGATAAAGGGATTTAAAGACATAAACATAAATAAATTAATTAAATAAATAATTAATTAATAAATGATGATGTCATCAAGAATTTTTTTAGAAAATAAAAATACTTTATTTTCTAAAGGATTTAGGTGTCTACATTTTGCTCCTCTTTGATGTGATGCCACAAGTGGCATGGCATCAAAGATAAGAAAATAAGATGCCCAAGGCTAGAGCAGAAGAGGAGAGAATGGACTGCGAGATGCCCCCTCAAGAAGGCAGTGAGGAGAGAAAGCGAGGCTCGACGACTTCTTGGAAAGTACAAGAATCTGAGATGAGCAAGGAGACTCAGATTGGCTTAAGAGAAGAGGTTTAGTTTGCTCAAACTCTCACTACGAGAGAATGATAAAGGGAGAATCAGAGGCACAAGAAGAACAAAGCTTAAGATCTCAGGAATTGTAGAGGATGAAGGAGCGGAGTGCTATAAAAAGGAATCAAGGATAGGGAGATGGATGATGGGATGATAAAGCTGATGCAAAAAGATTTCAAAGAGTCAGATTGGTGGAAGATGGGTTTCAGAGATCCCTAGGACAAGGATTATGGAGCTCGAAAGATGAGGCTTGGTGGATTGATTGGATTGGTGGATCCCTAAGACTAGGATTGTGGATCCCTAAAGCTAAAAGTGCAGATTGATTCAAAGAGATACTAATGCATAAGCTGGGGTAGGAGAGACAGATGCTAGTTATGGATGGGGGATAATGGAGATGAAGGGAAACCATTGAAGCTTTTTTGAGCAGGGGGATACTTCAAAGAGAAGTACCACCATGTTGTTGAGCACTAGATTTTTTATAGGACTGTTGGTTAATTACCAAGGTTACCAAAAACATCAAGGCCTTTTCACCAACTGTCCAGAGGACTGACATACTTACTCAAAACAAACATGCAAGGATTGCCCCAGCATCACACATGAATCCCAGAGGAAGTAGCATGGAACCGACACTGGGTAACCCACAAGTAGAAAAGAAAACAAACAAAAGACCTGATCAAAACCTTACGCTCAGATTGCCCCATTCACAATATACCATGATATGGAAGATCGTGACAACCTTGAGGAGGGAACAAGGAGATTGCTTGGAAAAGATACTTCAAGACCCAAAAGGGAAGATTCCAAATCAAAAGAAAGTGAAAATCCAAAAGAGAACCATTTTCCAACAAGATGGGTGGGACGAGGTACTAACAAACCAAGATCAGACATGAGGAAAGCTATATCCTATAAGGATCTATCAGAGAGCACCTAAGCTGATGGATCTGGATGAGTGATGCATCTGGAAAGTTGAAGTAAGAAGGATAAAACTTTGGTGATAGGAGATCTAGCTAAAGGATGCATTGGAATAGCTAACCAAGGGTTGTGTGATGTGTGCAAGATGCTGATCAAGGAGGAACTGACACGAAAGCTGGATAGATAAAATGGTACTAAGTTAAAGAGGATGTACAACCTAATGGACCAAGATATGTTATAGATGTACAAGGTTGTTCATGTTTTTGTTTTTGTGAGATGAAAATGTTCATGAAGGGTAGGATGTCTGCAATAGCTGATAGGCGGATAGGTAGATGGCTTGCAAAAAGCTTAAGGAAAATGGGATTCTTTGTGTGCATGTGATAGGATACAAGCTAGGATACAAGATTTAGCATATAATAGAAGCTAGAATATGGTACAAGCTTTGGACAAGATTTGGATATACAAGCTATGATACAAGGGATGATACAAGATTTACAAGCTAGGGTACAAGATTTACAAGCTGAGGTACAAGATTTACAAGTTGTATAGGAGGTGTTTACAAGCTTCATTAGATTTTGGATATTTGGTCGGAACACCAAGGGAACAAGCAGGTGTTTTATTGGATTGTGAATGGATGGATGAGGGATAGTGATAGATAATGGATTAGTCTTAGTACACAAGGTGCCTGAATTACCAGGTTTTCACCAAGGTACCTATCCAAGGTGCTTGAATTGCCAAGTTTTCACCATTGGATGCTTATTTCTCTTTACTATTTTTCAAAAGCTGGGTATACCAAGGATCTTCAAGCATAGAACTTCTTGAGATGAATGATGTTAGTAGGATCATTCAAGAGTTCTCCTTCTTGTGTAGATAGCTTTTAGGCTCTAGAGAAAAAGGAGGCAGTGACAACATAAGGACCAAGGCAGGTAGGTTCAAACTTGCATTTCTTTTCTCGATCAGCTTGGACTTTCATATTTTCTTTGAGGACCATGTCGCCTGGCTAAAAGTATCATGGAAGCACCTTCTTGTTGAAATTCCTTTTGAGATGAGTTTGATAGACTATGAGATGATTGTAGGCTTGTTGTTGCTTCTCATCTAAGAGATCTAGTCGGGTGAGCCGAGCTACTCTATATTCTTCATTTGATATTTTCCCTTGCAAAGATATGTGCAAGGAGGGAAGTTCAACCTCCATGGGTAGTACTGCTTCAACATCATAGACAAAGGAGTATGGATTTGTGCTGGTGGATGTACAGAAGGTAGTTCGATAGGCCAATAGGGCTGGATTTATTTGTAGGTGCCAATCGTGGTCGAAATCATTGACAACTTTCTTTAAGATTTTGAGGAGGGTTTTGTTAGTTGCCTCTACCTGGCCGTTACCTTGTGGTAAATATGGGCTAGAAAAGTGGTGATGGATGTGAAGGGAAGTGCATAATTCTTCCATGTTGAGATTTTCAAAGTTACCTCTGTGGTCAATGAAGATGGTGGATGGGATCCCGAAGCGGCAAACAATGTGGTACAAGATGAACTTGGAGACCTGAACTCCTATAGCTGAGACTAGGGGGATTGCTTCCACTCATTTAGTGAAATAGTATATAGCTATTATTATCTATTTATGTCCATTAGATGAGAGAGGTATGATATTTCCAACTAGATCAAGGCCCCAACAAGCGAAAGGCCAAGGTGGTACAATATGCTATAGATCCTATGCTTGAGTGTGCACAAGATTTGCATGCTGCTGACATGGGAGACACTTTTTGACAAAGTCACAGGAGTCTTCTTCAATGGTAGGCCAATAGTAGCCTGCTCTAAGGATTTGTTGTGCGAGGACAATACCACTTGTGTGGGCACCACAAAGTCCAGAGTGTACTTCTTTTAATGTCAACGCGGCCTCATTTTCATCTAAACATCGAGAGAGAGTATCATGATAACCCTGACGATATAGGGTATTGGCTATGATAACATATCTAGATGATTTTTGAATGAGATTTTGGCATTGGGTACGTGTGAGGTGAGGGGAGATGATACCATCTTTAAGGTAAGCGTGAATCTCATGGTACCAAGGGGATTGGGGACCAACCAAGATACAAACATAGTTTGAGTCATCATTCGCATAGGCAGGTGTGAGGAGCTGCTCAACTAAAAACTCATACTACGTAACCGCTTGGAGAATTTCCAAGAGCAAGCCAATAGTAGCCATAGTATCTGTTGCTTTGTTCTGTATTCAAGGCACTTGTGTAAACTGAAGCTTTGTAAAATGCTGGGTTAGCTGATCAACTAGCTCTTTGTAGGGTAATAGCTTTTCATCTTTGGTTTGATATTCATTTAGGGCTTTCTTGATGATGAGCTGAGAATCACCAAAGATTTGTAACTCAGTGATGTTCCATTCTACAACTATCTTTAATCCTGCTATGAGAGCCTGATATTCAGCTATATTGTTGCTACCAGGGAATTGTAGCTTGAAGGATTTTGGAATGTAATCTCCTTGAGGTGTGACCAACAATATTCCTACCCCTGATCCATGAGATGTATATAAGCCATCAAAATAAAGTTTCCATGGGGGTTGTTCTTCAATTTGACAAATATGCTCATCTGGAAATTTTGTGATCAAAGGATATGTATCTACTAGAGGTGCATTAGCTAGGTGATTTGCTATAGCTTGCCCTTTGATTTCCTTTTTTTCCACATACTAGATGTCAAATTTGCTAAGGAGCATAACCCATTTGGCCAAACAGCCTGTAAGTGTTGTTTTGGAGAGCATATACTTGAGAGGGTCGATCTTGGAGACTAGTTGGATGGTATGACTTAGCATGTAGTGGCGAAGCTTTTGAGTTGAGAAAACAACTGCCAAACAAGCTTTTTCCATAGGAGTATAATTTAGTTCATAACCAACTAGGGTTCTACTGATGTAGTATATGGCTCTTTCTTTGTTGTAGTCATCAAGCTATGCTAGAAGTGCCCCTAAAGCACTAGGTGTTACTGATATGTACAAGATCAAGAGATGACCAGGAACTGGTGGAACCAAGATAGGGGGATTGATGAGATACTGCTTGAGATGATCGAAGCTGCATTGACATAAAGGATCCCACTTGAAGTTTTCATCCTTCTTTAGTAAGTGTGCAAATGGTGTACACTTATCTGCAAGCTAGGAGATGAAGCGCCAAATGGATTGAATCTTTCCCTGAAGAGTGCGAAGTTGTTGTAGTGTTTGGGGAGGAGGCATGTCTAAGATAGCTTTGACCTTCTTGGGGTCAATCTCTATACCTTGTTTAGAAACTATAAAGCCTAGATGTTTGCCAGATGTGACCCCAAAGACACATTTCTTGGGATTCAGCATGAGATGATATTTGGCTAACCTATCAAAGACTTTCTCAAGGCGAGCAAGATGATCCATGAAGAAATGAGATTTAACCAAGATATTATCCACATAATCCTCCAAAATGCTATGGATAAGATCATGGAAAATGGCTGTCATAGCTCTTTGATAGGTAGCCCCAACATTCTTTAGGCCAAAAGGCATCATGTTGTCGTAAAAGATTCCCTAAGGGGTAGTGAATGTTGTCTTATGCTGATCCTCTTTTGCAATCTTGATTTGATTATACCCAAAAAATCCATCCATGAGGGACAAAATTTCATGTCCAGCTATAAGCTCTACAATCATATCTATGTTGGGCAAGGTAAAATCATCTTTTGGACAAGCTTTGTTAAGATCTCTGAAATCAGTGCAGATTCTAATGTCACCAGAAGGCTTAGTGATGGGGACCGTGTTGGAGATCCACTCTGAGTAGTCGATAGGTCAGATAACCTTAGCAGCTAACATTCTTTCTAATTCAACTTTGACTAGTAATGCCACCTTGGGGTGCATTCTTCTAAGCTTTTGTCTGACAGGCTTGATCTTTAGATCGATTGCAAGATGATGAACTACAAGCTTTGGATCCAGTCCTGGCATGTCCTGATATGACCATGCAAATTGGCCAATGTTCTCTCTTAAAACCTCAAAGAGGAGGTCAGCTTGGTCTTGTGATAGGGATGCAGCAATGTGAACAAGTCTGGGGATCTTTGAAGAACTGATGTTGACTTCTCTAGTATCCTCAATTAGAATAGAAGACACCTCTAGTCAATTATCTTGAGGAGGCAATGCTAAATCCTCATGTTCTACTTGTGACTCTAGATTTTCTTGCTGAGGGGTTCTCTTCGCTGCCTTAGCTAGTCCCAGATTCACCTTAGTTCCATTTTTGGGTGTATCGAAACTAGGTTGGGGATTTTCTCCAAAATACCCCTTGGGATCTAGCTTATAGATATATGCAGAATCTGGCTTTGTTTGCTTGTGAGGAGTTTCAGCTCCCATGAATCTCAAAAGTGCTTCCTCTGATGTGAACTCAACAATGTGTGTGACACTTGGTTGGTCCCAATCTATGAGTTGTGGACGGGCAAGTGGTAGGTCAATGAAATGGATGGATAGTTCTTGGAGAACAGAGTCTTTGAGGAAGATTTGGTCTGGGCTATCGTCGTAGGACCTCTTTTCAACTTCCTTAGGAATGTCTTTGATTTTGAAAAGGTCACAGTGAATGTTTGAAAAAGCGTGACCATTCTCATTGGTGCCCCCAGTTGTGGGTATGCCAAAGCCAAGACTTGACTTTGATTCCCACTTGTGTGCATCGATGGGGCATTGCATGCCTCTTTCTTTTGGTCCTAGACCATCACCTTGATAGTTCCATTTGTTAGTGCTGAGCTTATGTTCTTGGGGATACTTCTGGTTGAAGTGATCAAGGTGTGCTTGATTTCTTGGAGGTGCATTCTTATGTAACCAATTGTTGATATTTGGAGTGAGCTCATCATGAAGAGGGATTTTCGAGGATACAAAGGTTATTGGGCCAAACTATTTGTATCAAGGAGGTGGAATCTCTCTAGCTTTGTGATAGGTTGATCATCCATGGGCGTGTGGATCAAGTGGGAATGCCTCGACAGCAAATGCATCTGACAAACTCTAGTCTCCACAACCTTTGTTATTGATCTTCATGGTAGATAGGGTGGAGGCGAGGATGGTTTCTGGGTCATTACAAGTGTGGGATGAGCTGGCGATGGCTGTACCAATATCAATTCTAGGGAAATGGTTTGCATATAAAGCTTCAATCGCATTGCAGTAAGCAAAGGGTTCTAGATCGGCATAGATGGTTACCTCAGTGCCCTGCTGCAAAAATTTGACGCACTGATGGTAAGTGGATGGAACAACTTTCATGGCATGAATCCATGGGCAACCGAGGAGGATGTTAAATGGTAGGTTTAGATCAATAACATGGTAGAGTGTTTCTTGGATGACTGGCCCAACCTTGATTGGCAGCAAAATAGTTCCTTCTGTGGTTCTTTCCAAGTTGTCATAAGCTTTGATGGTGATAACCTCACTGATGATATTTGCCTCAGTATACCCAGCTTGTTTTATGAATTTTAGGGTGCAAATATTCAAGGCTGATCCATTATCTATCATTACTCTTTTTATGACAAAATTGGATACCGTAATGGCTATCTGGAGTAGAAGGGTGTGATCGAGCTCGACCACGGGTATGTCGGTGGGTTTGAATGATAGGGCACATGAGGAAGATAGGTGTCCAACGAGATTATAAAAATTAGTAGCGTTGATATCTGAAGGGACATGGGATTCTATGAGAGCACTATCAAGAATGTTTTTGTACACAAGACTAGTGCGGAGAAGGTCTAAAATGGAGATTTGGGCTGGCATGTTCCCAAGGTGTTCCAAGATATTATACTAGCTTTTTGATGGAGCTGATGGTGCTGGTGAAATTGGTGGGCCTACGATGTTAAATTGCACTCTTTGAGTGGTGACTACACACTCATTATTTGGTCCTTGGATATTGATAACATTGACAGAAGGCTCTTTCTCAGATATACAACCTATGAGGCTACCATAATCTATATAGGATGAAGTGTGGTCATTGTTCTTCCCATGTTGTTGGTTTGGTTGGTGGTTGTTGGTGTTGTTGTTGTTAGTTTGGATAGGTGCTTTTCCAAGATTTTGGTTGTTATGAGGGGGAAAAGCATTTTGATAGATCTGTAAGCCCACATTGGGAGAGGTTTGGGCACCAATGATGATTTTTTTTCGATCAATGAAGTCCTATACATAATCTTTCAGTTTCATGCATCTGAGGGTGGTGTGACCTTTTACCCTATGAAATTTGTAGTACTCATTTTCTTTGTACCTTGCAGCTT
The DNA here is from genome assembly GCA_028749045.1 of Cupressus sempervirens. NCBI lineage: Eukaryota > Viridiplantae > Streptophyta > Pinopsida > Cupressales > Cupressaceae > Cupressus > Cupressus sempervirens. Next base: position 440,687,546 of record CM053786.1, on the reverse strand, counting down.
TGGATTGGCCTGGGTCAATTTGTTGGGTAGGAGGAAATTTGACAAGGTTTTCCTTAGTCAATTTCTCAAAAATGATATCCAATGGCTCACCAAGGGGTGTATAATTTCTAGGTGCAGGTTAGAACTTGGGCTTTGGTCCTGCAGCTACATTGATGGCATTAGCTTGATTGCTAGACCCTTGAAAGTTGGGTCTTGGATTGTGGCCTTGATAGCTTTGGTGATTCTGGTGTTGGTAGTTGATAGTTTGTTGATTGTTTGGTTGATAAGGTGGGTTGGACTAATTTTGGGAAGGACCAACAATATTCAAATGTCTGGTGTCAATGACACTGTCTGTTGCAACGTGCTTATTTTTTTTCCAATACCTAGACTTGTCATTGGAATGTGATTGATTTTGGTTGTCTTCCTTGTAAATCTTGACCACACCATCTTTAATGAGTCCTTGCTCAAGGATCATTCCTTTTTCTTTGATATATTTGTAGGTCTGCAAACAGTTCATGGTCATGTGGTGAGCCAAGCTGGGATGGGCATTATCAATAAACATTTTCACCAAATGGCATTCTAGCAAGGTGCAAGATATGCGGGTGGTAAGGGTTTGCCATCTTTGCAGATATTTGGAAAGGCTTTCTCTGCCTTTTTGCTTAGTGTGGACAAGATCAACTACTGAGAGCTCTGTTTCAACAAGATGGGCATATTGGGCTACAAATGCCTCAGACAATTCAACAAAACTTTTAATTGTGCCATATGGGATTCTATAAAACCATTCAAGAGCTGGTCCGACCAAGCTTTTGGGAAAGAGAGGTAAGAGGAAGACGTTACTGTATGCCACTTCTGTAGGGCCCATTTTCTGTTGCACCAAAAGCCATGATTGTTAGTGAACATGGAACACCACATAATTAACCACCTGTGGGTAGGGGAGCGTGTCGCATCACCCAACAATCTCCCCCTCGACGTGCATACCAACTGCTTACGCGGGTCAGGAAGACACTAGGGAGATTTGAACCCATGACCAGGCCAAAACCAGGCTCTGATACCAATTGTGGGGCCCATTTTCCATTGCACCAAAAGCCATGACTGTTAGTGAACATGAAACACCACATAATTAACCACCTGTGGGCAGGGGAGCGCTTCGCATCACCCAACAACTTCTTGGTAGTGCATGTAAAATTCTTTGATATGTGTGATAGGGTCTCCTTTTCCTCTGAATTTGTCAAACTTGGGTATCTCAAAGTGTTTGGGAAATGGTGTCATGGTAATGGCTCTGTCAAATGGGTAAGGACACACATTTTTAAACTTGAAGGTTTTTGGATCATTTCCCTCCTAGATGTTCTTCAAAGCTGTCTTCATGGCTTCCCATTCTAAATTAATGGGTGATGGCTGGGGTGCACCCAATGTAAGAGTTCCCTGAGGTAGGTATGTGCTAGATGGGGCAATGGAACATGGATGGCTTTGAGGTATGGGCTGGTAGGGATTGTACATGGCTTGGGCAACTAAATGGTGGATGATGGGTTGCTAAGGTGGAGGAGACACATATTATTGCATGTGTTCTGAGGCTTGTTGTTGATATGGGATTTGGGATGGGGATTGAGGGACGTAGGCTAGCTGTGGGATAAATGGATTGCTTTGTGGAGGTAAGGTATAAGATGGTTGTGAAGCTTGGAGAAAGGATCGGGGAGCTTGTGGAACTTGACTTGGGATTTGAGGAGTTTGACCAATATATGTCGGTTGTGCCCCCATTTGGGAGGGTATCATGGCAAAGGAAGCCAAGTAATTGGTGGTTGGTGGTGGTGGATTTCCTCCTAGAAGTGGCATAGAAAAATAGTTAGTAATAGGAGGTAATGGATTAGTTGGTGGTGGAGGTGGTGAGAATTGAAAGCTTGGGAATGGAACTGATGGGGTTTGATAGCTTGGTGGCTAGATTTGAAAGCTTGGTAGAGTGGCGACAGGAGCTTGGGTCACTTGAGAGCTTGGCAGAAAATTGGTAGTAGCTTGTGGGGTTTGATAGCTTTGTGGAGTGAGGGAAGTAGCTCTTGGATTTGTGGCTGATGGCACTGAGCTCCAAGGACCTAGTGGAAATGATGAAATTGTGCTCTGAGCTGAGGTAAACAAGCTGGGGGTGATGAAAGGTTGATTTCTTGGCCCCATGGGTGGCATCCCGATTTTATATTGCTGAGGTTGGCCAAAGATGCTAGCATTGATTTGGGAGATGGGTGGATTTGGAAGGCTGGGTTGGAGAGCAACAACAACAATAGTGAAGGGAGTGAATGATGAGGTGTTTTGGGTGAAGAGGGTTTGGGATGGAGTGGTATGGACCAATGGTGGAGTGGTGGTTGCTGGATTGGCTTGTGGAATGGAGATTTCAACTTGGTTGGAGGATGGTATGTTTGGGTCTGTTGGATCATATGGGGTGGGTTGAGGCTCTTCTTTTGGCACATATTGAGGATAATTTGAATCATAAGAGCCTATGGGTGGTGGGAGTTGTCCAAAAAATGGGTGAGATGGATCTGATAAGTGAGGAGGTCTTCCAAAATCGAAGGCTCCTATGTTGTCCCTTCAAAAGTTAGCCATGATTGTTTCTTTGTTCTTGTCTATAATGGCATTCACCAATACTACATTTCCTGGTTGGTTCATGAAAGCTTCAATGTTAGTAGGTGATGGTATAGTGTTCTCTAGGCTGAAGGATGGTTGAGTGCTCAAGGGGAGCGATGCTATTTGATTCAAATGATAGGGTTCCATTGTTTCTTTCTTCTTCTTGGCTAAGTGAGTGACAGGTGGCATGAAAATGTTCCTAGGGATGAGATGCAACAATATTGATGGATGCCAAGGGGGAAGGCTTTTCTATACAAGTGATTTCCTAGGTTGAGGCAAAGCTATATGACAAACCTAAGGAGGATTGGGTTGGGGATTCTAACTTCAAAGATATGTCACCAAATCATGAAAGGTCTACTTTCCTATATGCAAGCTTGGTGGTGATTGTGTCAACTTAAGGATAGACTAGGAAAAACACGAGATTGACCACTTGTGGATCCCAACCTTTAGCTCAAGGTGATGAGGGATAACAATTGACAAAACTAGATTACCCTAGACAAAGCTCTGTCAAAGGGATAACCTTGGTGAGATTGTTGGATTTGCAAGATGGTAGGAATGGCAGACTTTGGCAAGGTGACAATAATTTTGAAGGCTTGGATGTGAAGTTTAGGCTTTTGGGATGCTAGCTAGGTTTGATAGGATTGTTTTGGTTCTAAGGCAAAGATCTAAATGAGATGGTGAGCTAAAATTCTTAAGGGGATGACTAAGGGTGGCTGGCTTACCTAAAAGGATTACTCTAAAGTGGAGCTTATGCAAGAAGATGTGGAGGAACAAGGGGGCCTAATCATAGAAATCATGCCTAGTTAGTAAGGCATAAGCAGGGTTAACTCCTGGATGCCTTCTAAATTTGATAGTGCGATCTAACCAAGCATCTTAAAGGGCTTCGTTGGCAGCTTTGTCTTCTGCTTTGTGGAGTTTGGCAATTTGAGGGCTTGGTGTTACTTCCTTTTTCTTAGCTGCAATTTTTTGGTATGCCTGAGATGGCTTGAGTTTGGCTTTGTAAAACTTCTATTTGGGTTTGGGTTATTCTAACATAAATTCTTGAATTTGCCTGGCTTAGAGAGATTTTGGTTGTTTTTCTTGAACTCATTCAACTTCTAGAACAGGCAGTGACTACGCTAAGTATGCCCTAAGCTAGGATTGACCAAGTTTGGCAAACATTCATTCAACAAGTAAAAGATCAAGCAATAGATAGGAACAACCAGATAGAAGTTTTTGATTCTCAGAATGTGATACCTATGCCACATAGTGTGTATGGTTCTACAAAAGTTTCGATCAGTCACTTCAAACACATTAACATCCTAGATGGTTGTCTACAAGGCTGATAGTTGGTTTAGCTAGGGAGTCTTTGATATACCCAAGGTACGTGAGGCCCAAATCCATAGATGAAACCAAAACAATGTCACACAACCAAGAGGAGCGATAACCCACTTCTCCTCTTTCACTTCTCAAGGGTATAAAGTTCTTTGAGGCTTAGCCCGAGTGAAAAAGTCTTGATCCCAAGAGAGGTGTCTTTGGATTCACCTCCCGATCTTTATACTCTGTCAAAACGTTGGAGTTGAGGTCGTCCCAAGGGGTGATGAAATCCCTAAGCAGGCCTCCTAAAATTTAAACAAGATTTTGGATCCTAATCTTATGCACCCAAGATGGCCTCGAAAGACAACAAGGGGAGAGAAGACTTGGATGATCTTGGCCTAAAAGACAAAATTCTTTTCCAACTGATGCCTAAGTTTTTCTGATCTAGACCTTGCAAACACACATGTTTAGGATGCAAATTTTCAATTCTAACTTGAAGTGTTAACAAAAGTAAAATTGATCAAAGAATGAATACACCAAGAAGATTTAGGGTCAACAAAAGTAAACTTGTGTGCCTGGAGGCCCTCCATGTCAAGTATCGATTTATTTTTCTTTAAGTCATTCAAGATTGGGTGTGAGTTTTTTTTAAGCTCAAAATAAAGATTTGTAAAACTTGGTTTCAAGCGCATGCCAGGTGGCCCTCCACGTCAAGATTTGTTCAATTTTTATGCCCAAATGAAGTGTTAGCGAGACTAATGTGCATTCAAGAAATTTTCTATCTTAGAAAAACCAATAAAAACTCAAGTGAGTGGAATTTGATTTTTGTGGAGCACTTAACACCTTCTTAGTGTTGAGATAATGGGTGTTGCACACATTGCATAATATTGTTATTTTATTATTTTATTTTATTATGTAATGTTGTGCCTAGATGGACGTGCAACATGTAAAGATTCCCATGGAATATTCTTGATGAGTTGTATTGTAACATTGTGATAATATTTCATGTAATTATTTAATATTGGAGAAAAGAATTAAATGCCCAATATTAAATGTGGGGTCAGTGGGTTAGGTAGCACATGGTTTTAGCACATGGTTTATGTAATACCACTTGGTGGTTTTGTGGGACTTTCTACTATATAAGCAGCCACAAGGGTAGTTGTTGTATAGAGAGAGAGAAAGAGTGACAAGGAGAAGACAAAAGGCAAGAGTCGAGCGGGACAAGGCTTGATAGGTTAGCCAAGGGAGCATTTGTGAAGGTTGAAAGCATGGCATGAGATGTGTGGATTCATGCTTGTTCACATAGTTTGCTCGGTTGTGGTTATGGCCATGAAGGCTTCCATGGTTGTATGGCAATGGTATTTTTGCTGAATAATACATGATCATGGATGCTTTTGGAGGCTGGGTTTTTCCCTCAGTGAGGGTTTCCCAGGGTATATCTTGTGTCACATTTTGTGGGTATGTTGTCTATTCTCTTGCATGTGGATTTTAATTCCATGTGTATTTCAAATCTATTATGGGTTATGTGGAAACGGTTATATTATTTGTTGCCAAGTTTCCTTACAAGTGGTATCAGAGCTATGGTTTTATTATTGTAACCCTAGATTGAATCCATGGGAATGCATGAGAGGATAAAAGAAAGGGCAAGATATATGAATGATATATTGTAGATCTGAGGGTTTTGGGTTTGCTGTTATGATGGGATGTTAAAAAATTTGGGCATGTGAAATTGTTGGACAAAAAGATTTTTTTGGATGTTTCATTTAAAATGAGGGTTTTGGGGGGGGTAGCTTGCAGAAATGACTTCCTGGGTAAAAAAAGACCTCACCATTGGATCCGGGTCGACATTTCCATAAATTTTGATATATAATATGCCCTAGTTTGGCCATGTTTAGAGGAAATGAAAGAGTTTTTTAGTTTCAGCCCATGATGGCCGTCAAATTTAATCCCGTCGGAATTTTCGTCACTGAAAAAATTTAAAATGAAAAATCGTACTGAAAATGGTAAAAAGACTGTCTTAGTAAAATGGCCATAACTTTCTCTCAGAATATCAAATTTTAGAGTTCTTATAGGCGTTGGAAAGATAATTCAGAGCACTACAACATGGTGTAGGTTTGGTTCTATGATTTTAAAATTTTGTCAGGTTTTAAGAGCCCTAAAGTCAGATGTTGTTTATTTTAAGCACGGATTAGGGCATAACTTGGGTATACGGAGTCAGATTTTGGACTTCAAGTAGTCAAAAGAAAGCTCTTGGAGAGCTCTACACATTGGTTCAAATTTGGTGTAGGTTTGGCATGATTTATTTGGTGATATATTTATTTGAACAATTTATGGTATATATTTTGACTATGGTAACATTGTGAGTTTATGGCATTGAAGATTTAAGTTTTGATGTCATTGTATAATCAGTTCATATTTCAGATTGGTCTCATGATGATATGGTTATCAGTGTTTGGTTTGGATATGCATGATGACTTGTTGGATCTACAAGTTGTGCAGTGTTGTAAGCGGTCTATACTTACAGGTTGCATTTATAGCTTGGTTATGGGTTGTCTTTGCCCATTGATCTTTCATTTTTTAAGCATATTCAGATTGGTGGCTTGGATTTGGGTTGTCTATGCCCTAAGTCACATGATTTTATCTTCATGTTGAAGGGATGAGATGTTGTTACCAGGTACAGTCATGGTGGAGGATTGTGGTTGACTATTTTATGCTGACAGATTGGACACTTTGAGAGCCAAATGCTCAGTTCATGGATGTGATCATGGTGTCATAAATTTTGGCATGACATGATTGAATATACTGGTAAATCCTTGATGTTCATTAGCTTGGATTTTCTGATTTGGTTATGGTGGTATATCTTCTTGGTTGAGGATCATGGTTATTTAGTTTCTTTTAAAGAGCTCATGATGTGCACTTTGAGTTCTTTGATGGTTTGATGCCTTGGTTGATTCTCATGGTTAGAGGATGGTTTTTCATCATGATGTCATGGATAACTTTGATACACGGTTTAGTGAGAGCTTGTCACAGTGATGGGGTGACAGTGCAGGATTAGTTCCTGGTTTGATTTGGATCTTCATATAGGAGATGGATTTTATGATGCCATAGGTGACTTGGTACCATGGTTGAGTGGGATTTTTTTGGCATTGATTTATTTATTGAGTGTTTGCAGATGTTGGAGATTTGTCTCAGATCTTGTTGCTGCAGAAGCTTCTTTGACATTTGCATGGTGCACTTGTTATCTTCATGGTGTTTGAAGATGGTTAGATCTTGAGGACTCATGGAGTTCTTGGTTATCTTCATGGTATGTGGAGATGGTTCTTCCTGGTATGTGGAGATGGTTTTCTTCATGGTGTGTGGAGATGGTTGCATCTTGAGGACTCACAGGGTTCTTGACAAAGGTGTGGTTTATGCTTTTATTTGGCATGTTATCCTTGGTATGAGGATGGTTTCATTATTATGTCATGGTATACTCTTCATACGCGTTTAGAGTTGTGACATGTTATGGTATGTTCAGATAGAGCATGTTATCTCTTTAGTTGAGATGGTAAGATCATGTTGTCATGTTTATGTTCCTGAGGCCATGGTTGGAACTTTGACATTGATCTTGGTTTAGTTTCTTGGTATTGAGTACACTGATCATAAGCTAGATACTTCATGATATTGCTATGTTGCATTTTGGAGTTGGCATGGATTGATTAGTTACAGGTGCTTATGGATACTTAAAGACGGTGGTGATGCTGATTTCTCTTGGAATAGAGAAGTATTTGTTGGAACAGTTGATGGTTTCAACAGGAAGTCCGAGGGGCAGTCACCTGATATGGACTTGAGAGGAGATTGTTCTTAGATGAGTTTTGGTTGGAGACTTGGGTATCTTGATGAGCATTTTCATTCCCCACTCTTGGTCTACTCGGCGGTTTGCTACTTGAGAGGTATAGCCCATTGTTTCTCTCAGTTGCATTATATTTATGCTTATCTTTTATGGATATGGATCTTGAGCTATGGTACATGATTTAGTTCTGGAGGGTTCATTTGAGAGATGGTTAAGCATTAGTTATCTCCATGTGCATATGTTGTTATGCTGGTTGAATTTGGGAGATGGTTTTATATTTGGGCATATTCCTTGGATTAGGAAGGGTTATTCCTTGGTTTAGGAATGGTTTTATTGAGTTTGATCTTCTTGTGAGAGGCTTACATCCATGATTAGTTATATGGTATGGTTTGGGTGTTGTTGAGGCTTCTTGTTGGAGTTTTATGGAGGAGATCATACTTGCACAGTTTACATCTAGAGGTGTATGTAGAAGGACATGATACAGGTTATGATTTGCATGGTTTCTCTAGTCTTGGTTATCTTCTTGGATGTTCAATTTTTCCTACATTGGATTTGAGATTGGTTGGAGATTGTGATCACGAGTTTGTGCTCATGTTTGTCATGTGAGAGATGACATGGTTATTCCTTTATCTCTTTCCTTTGTTGGTTGTGGGAATTTGAGAGACTATTGGAGACTTGTTATGAGAGTTATTCTTGCAGGATATTAGTTTATGTATTTTGGATGTCCTTGATACTACATGGATTCACTTCTTTGAGATGTTGTGAGTGGATTGGTTATAGATTTCACATTATCTTTTGTAGTGGGAGCTTCTTGGTATATATGTGGTAGGTATTGCTCTTGAAGCTTATGATTGCAGGTTGCAGATTGGATATGTTGGTGATATAAGATTCACTTGTTATACCTTTGAGGTATGGATAGTTGAATGAGTTTGGCACTTGCTGTGGGTGCTATTTCAGCTATGGATATTTTGACAACTACGGATACATGTGATTACCTTTGGATCAGGTTTTTGTGCTTAGAATTTTTAGTTGGTACAGGATTTTATGATCTTCTAATGCAACAGGTTGAGTGGCTTTCTCTTTGGATGGCTTCTATGTATGTCCAGTGGCAGTGGCATAATAGGAGGTGAGATCATTCATGTTTGAGATGCTGGATACTTTGATTTTGTCGCGGGTACCAAGATGGAGCACTTGGTGTATTTTGATCCATGATGGTGGATGTGCTGGGAGGGATTGTTCCCTTGTTCATTTATGTGGCTACGGATTGACCCTATGCAATGTATACAACAAGTGGGAGATTGTTGAGATAATGGGTGTTGCACACATTGCATAATATTGTTATTTTATTATTTTATTTTATTATGTAATGTTGTGCCTTGATGGACGTGCAACATGTAAAGATTCCCATAGAATATTCTTGATGAGTTGTATTATAACATTGTGATAATATTTCATGTAATTATTTAATATTGGGAAAAAGAATTAAATGTCCAATATTAAATGTGGGGTCAGTGGATTAGGTAGCACATGGTTTTAGCACATGGTTTATGTAATACCACTTGGTAGTTTTGTGGGACTTGCTACTATATAAGTAGCCACAAGGGTAGTTGTTGTATAGAGAGAGAGAAAGAGTGACAAGGAGAAGACAAAAGGCAAGAGTCGAGCGGGACAAGGCTTGACAGGTTAGCCAAGGGAGCATTTGTGAAGGTTGAAAGCATGGCATGGGATGTGTGGATTCATGCTTGTTCACATAGTTTGCTCGGTTGTGGTTATGGCCATGAAGGCTTCCATGGTTGTATGGCAATGGTATTTTTGCTGAATAATACATGATCATGGATGCTTTTGGAGGCTGGGTTTTTCCCTCAGTGAGGGTTTCCCAGGGTATATCTTGTGTCACATTTTGTGGGTATGTTGTCTATTCTGTTGCATGTGGATTTTAATTCCGTATTTATTTCAAATCTATTATGGGTTATGTGGAAACGGTTATATTATTTGTTGCCAAGTTTCCTTACACTTAGGTAGACCCATCCCCATATATGATCTAATATTACAACCAATGATTAGAATTATGGGTAATTAGAGAGGGTGAGTCCAACAACAAATTCACTCAAAGTGTCTTTATTTATTTTTATAACTTAGAAGGTTTCTAAAATGTAGATTCTCTTTATGCCCCAAAAGATGAAGTGTGAGATATTGTAATGATTAATTGACCTTTTTCATTCAAGATTGGATTTTTTGTTTTAAACATGCATTCATAAAAAAAACAAACTTTATTTTAATCCATGGCACTCAAGAGTGATTTTAGCAACATGCATTCAAAGAAAAGTGATTAAACATTCAAGTTTTTACCTTTGAGCATTCAAGATTGAGATTTTGTGTGTTGTTTTAAGAACTTTGAAGTGCTTTATTTTATCCTTAGATCATTCAAGATTGTTTTGGACTCAAAAGTGAAAATGAATTTTTGGACTTTGGTTTTCATTCAAGATTTTGTGTTCTAGTTTGCATGTTTTAAGCCCAAAAATGATATTCCTAGATTGTTTTGATGCATGAAAAACCTAAGAAACATTCAAGATTTTGCAACAAGACATTTGTTTGGAACAAATAACTAAGCTTTTAGGACAATTTTGGCAACCATTTAGGACTCTTAGTTTTCATGAGATTTTTAAAAGAACTTAAAAATATTTGCAAATGAGGTTCATTTTATTCTTTATTAATGCTTTGAGTTTGATTTAGATTTTAGTGTGCACTTAGTGTTGATTTTGAACCTTTTGAAATGAAAACTTGAAGTTCTTTTTAAATTTTTAAAAATGAAGTGTTCCTAACTTTGCATGAATGCATCTAAAACCTTGATGTTGCAAGGATGAAAATGATTGGATTGGTTTAGTTTCACTTGTTAAAAGATTTCTTTTTTTGGTGCAAATTTTTAGTTTTTAATAGATTTAAGTATGATTTGGGGGTTCATTTTAAGCACTAAAAAGAAGTGTGTATGATTTTGATTCCTTAAAAAAAAAATGGCCAAGATCTCCCACAAGAAGAAAAAGAAGAAGTAGATGGAATAAGAAGAATATAGACAAGAAGAGGAAGAAGAATTCCAAGTGCTTTGTCCACATATAAGCTTGAAAAATCTGTAAACACTATGAGATAGACTATGAGTTCCTTTTTCTTCTTCATGCTCATGTGGACCTACAAAACCAATTTATACAATACTACCAATCACAGAAACAAGCAAAATTAGCCAAAATTAGCAAATGACATACAAAACTTGACTAAAAAAGTTAATGAAGATGACCCATGTGGGGTCCCACCGGGCATGCCAAAATGTATATGAGCAATGTTAGTATGCTAATAGAAACCAAATTTAAATAAAGCTTCTACAAACTAAAAAAAATTCATAAACTTCAAGATAGACTAAGATGAGCTCTCAATTGAGAATATGAGCCATTAATGGGCTCTCTCAATGAGAGGCTCTCTTGTTGAGTGGCTTTGTCTAAATAGATAGGATGTATGCTCAAGCTTATGCTTCAAAAAGGGCTTCAAATGGAGTTGGAATTTGGGTGTGAGTGTATGGTTTTGATGTAAAATGGCTTCTTAAAATGGCATTATGACTTTACTTCATGGATTGTGTTCTTTTGCAAAGGGGAAGGATCCAATTTATAGGCAAGAGGCTTGAGGGAATGAGGGCTAAGATGCAAGGATGGGGAAAAGCTCATGGAGGGTTTAGATTGTAGGAGAGGAGAGCACATGGTGTGCTTCTTTACAGCCAATCAGGGAGTGACACATGTCACAAGGTGAGAGGATGGAGGAAAGGGGAAGGATGAGTCAACAAAGGAGGCTCAAGGGATAAAATATTCATAAAGACCCTCATAATGGCTTGTAAGAGCAATGAAAGGGCTTGGAAGAGTCATTTATGGCCTAGTGGGCTTCATAAAGTTGAGGGAGATGAGAAGAATTTTGACTTGGGCTTGATTAGGAAGGTTTTAAGCTTGCTTAGGATTGTGAAAATGATTAGAGGATGGATTGGGATGGTTTAGGATTAGCTTAGGGATAGGAAAGTGGATGGAATTTAAGGAGGGTGGGTGAAGGAGGAGTTATTTGTTAACTTTGGCTTGGGTTAGTAAGTCTTAACCCATGTTTAGGGAATGTGACAAGGTTAGGAGGGGACTAGGATTAGGTTTAAAGACATCTTCTAGAAGAGTCTAGACTTTGGATGAGGATAAAGACTTTCTAGAATAGTCTAGAACTTCCTAGGATGAGGATGAAGACTTTCTAGAAGAGTCTAGAACTTCTTAGGATGAGGATAAATTAGATTTTTAGGAAATAAATAAAGTTTTATTTATTTCAAGGCTTTGGGTTGAGGAGATATTTATTAAAACTTTTTTAATAAACATGAGAATTAATATTTAATCTTAATTAAATATTTTGAATTGGGATTAGGGGTAGTAAATGATGGGATTAGCCTTTAATCAAAATTAAAGAAGGATTAGAAGATTTTGGAAGAGGTTAGTGGTCTTAAAGAAATTGGCCAAGTTTTGGGAAAATGATTTATTTATTTATTTTGGGTTTTTTGGTCAATCTATTAATTAAATAATTAATAAATAAGGAAATAATGTTTAAATAAGATTTAAACATTTTTGGGATGGATTCCTTAATTAAATATTTTTAATTAAGATAAAGGGATTTAATGGCATAAAAGTAAATAAATAAATTAAATAATTAATTAATTAATAAATGATGATGTCATCAAGATTTTTTCAAAAAATAAAAATGCTTTATTTTTTAAAGGATTTAGGTGTCTACACCAACAGGTTTAGTTTTCTAGCATACACTACCTTCAAAGAACTCAAATGTAGGTTTGGAATTGATTAAATGCTAAAGGGAATGATATCTTCATAGTACAACAATTATTAGTAGATTAAATGCAACATGTAAACCTTGGAAACTAGAAAAGAACATTCAAAACAAGGCAAAAGACATGGATGAATAATGAATGGCAAGAAGAGCTAAGGAAAAGAGCTATTTCATTAATGGAAGGGAAAAGTTGTAGATCATAATGTTGCTACAAAATATAGATAGAGAACAACTACAAAAACATATTTACAACTTGCCTTTATAGAGCTTAGGCATAACTTTGATCTAACTTGAAGTTTAAAGCCCAACCAAGGTGGAGTCAAGCTGCAGAGGAAGCAATAACTGAAGAATTAGAAAGAAATCTAATCATGAAGTGCAATCTAATGCTAGAAGTGATAGGAAGAGAAAAAATAATGCATCTAATGGAAAGAGATCAAATTTCCAAAATTTTGATCATTTCATGCATTAAAGAGGCATGGAATGCATTGGTGTCATGGAAACAAGGTCCAAGAAGTTTTTCGAGATTGACAAACTAGCCTTGACGGTGTGCCATGGACAAACAAATCTACATGGAAGTATATAATGTGTTATGCACCTACAACATGTAGGGTTGACCATGGGGAATAAATCTGACTTGACCAAAAAAGATGTTGGTCATCAATGCAGATAATCTCTTTGAAAAAAAAACCTAGATATAGCAAGAATCTACCCAACAAGAGATTAAGTCGTAACCATCAATGTAGATTCTCCCTTGAAGATGGATGAATGAGATGTTGTGAGGAGACTCCTCAATGAAAGAAGTAGATATCAAAAAAGGTGCGGACCACTACAACATGGCACAATTCTAGGTTTTGGAGCGTCACAAAAGTACTACAGAGTGAGAAAATGTCAAAATGGTGATGCATGGCAGCATGACACAATCTTAGGCTTTAGAGCATTGAAGAAACAATATAACATGACAAAAAATCAAAATGGTGATGTGTTGTAGCATCTTGCATAATTTTGGGCTTTAGAGTCTCGTAGAGACACTGTGGTATGAAGAAAAGCTAGAATGGAAACCCATGGCAACATCTTGCACAAGTCGTGAGACAAGAAGACCATCTCTTGAAAACATGCGCGTTGTTGATGTGAATTGTTATTTGGCATAATGGATGGTGATCTTTTAAACTTCTTTTGAATCTCCACCAATGATCTATGCATTTGCATGCTGGGCTAACTTAAGTGTCAAAGATGGGACCCTCCACCATGTGGTGTAATTATAGGTTTCAGAGGCTTGTCAAACATTGCAGAGTTAGGAAGCATTAGAATGGAGACACATGGCAACATCTTGTACAATTTTGGGCTTTGGAGCCTTGAGAAAGCATTGTAGTATGAGGAAGCACCATAATGGTGACATGTGGCACCATCTCACATTTTCATGAGGATAGGAAAATATATCATGAAAACATGAGAGTCGTTAGATCACTGCAGCATGAGCCAACTTGAGAAAGAGAAAACTGAGTTAACTTGAGAAAAGAACAAACTATATGTCAATTAAAGAACAAACCAAGTCAACTTTGTCAAAGAAGAATCCAAGCCCACATGAAATGTTAGTCACCAACTTTAGTGGGTTAACCCAAAACAAAGAATCCAGTCTATTAAAGGTTCTTTGATTGGAGATTAATGATGAACTTAATGGGGGGGGGAAATGGCCAACTTTTACCTTTGCAATAGTAAACCTTGATGAGGGTGAACCTTAGAAGGTTTTTTTCTAAAAGTCCCCTAATAGGGTGACACATTAACTTGTGTTCTAAAGTCCTTTAATTAGGCTACTCTTAATAGGACAAAATCCTAATAGTTCTTATCCAAATCCCCTAACAAGGAGGCACCTTATAGTATCATTGTAATCTTTGAACAATGATAGTCTCTTGGTCGGGCACACTTTAGAAGAGTGTAAACTTGTGAGGATTACTCATAGACCATGGTTTTTACCCTAATAGGGTTTTCATGAGATAAATATTATGTTATATGTTTCTAGTTTCATGTGATATGCTTCCTTTCTTAGCCCCAACCGATTGAGTTATAGCTTGCACTATCCTATACATAGGTGTGAGGTGTGTTTCAAAGTAAAAAGAAAAACTTACTGAGTATACTGATTCACTCCCCCCCCCTCAGTATACTAACCTATATTTGGGACCAACAATTGGTATTAGAGCCTAGTTCCTTAGGAGAAGAGAGTTTAATAGACCAAGGAAAGATCAAGATGTTCAAAAGAGAGGCACCAAAATTTCCTAAGGAAAACTATAGATTATAGTGTAGAATGATGTGTTTGCATCCAAACAATCTTGGAGATGCTTGCTAGACACACATAGAGGTCAAATATGTTGAACCATAACTTCATCTTACTAGAGATGAGTTGAAAAAGAAGGAGATATGCCCTAGAAAGCATCCTGTGATACTTTGAATACAAAGATGTGGAGGAATTGGAGAAAACCTAAAAAATTTGGGAGAAACTAAAGGTCATCCATTGAGGAGACAAGTATGTCATGAGGGCTAAAGCTAAAACCTAACAAGGAAATTTTGATGACATGAGAATGCAGGAAGGTGAAGAGATTGAAGCCTACAACAAGTGAGTAAGACACATCATTCTAGTCATCAGAGAATGTGTTGAAGTAATATTAGAGGATAAGTATGTGAGCAAGATGAGGAGGATAATGTATCCTTTTTCATACTTATCATACTTATCCTCACATGATAGGAAAGCTCACTACATTTTAACTGACAATAGTCAACTACCAAGAGTTGAGACAACATTCAAAGCTTCATTTGCTCCAACTGCTATACGATGGGAGAAAGGAGACCCAAGTACATGCAAATACAAGAAGGAACTAGATAGTCTATAAACTGAAGAAGAAAAACAATAAGAATTGGAGGCTTTATTACCAAAAAGAATGGTCAGAGGAAAAGGGAAGTACAAAGGTAAGGTCCCTAAAGTTGAAATTCTTCAATTGGAAAAGGGTAAGACACTATGTTGCAGGATATCCTGAACCTATTAGAAAGGAGAAAAGTGACTAGAGAGAAAATAATAACTCGAAAGGCACCATAAAGAAGTGGTCAAAAGGAAAAGAAAAGAATGGTGCTACATTGTCAAAAAAGGTGTGCCTAATGAAGAGTCAACCGATCATGAGGAAGATGAGGAGGATAATGTATCCTTTTTCATCATTGCTAAAGAAATGGTAGAGAGATCTCTAATAACCAACACTAGTATCCACAAGAACTAGATAATAGATAGTGGTTACTCCCACCACATGTCAGGGGATAGGGGCAAGTTTGATAAGGTCAAATCTTATGATGGAGGAATGCTAAAGATCATAAACAACTCACCATACACAGTGATAGGTAAGGGTACCGTAGCCCTAAATGAATCTACTACCCATGAACATGTATATATTATGGAAGGATTAAAATATAACCTATTGAGTGAGGCTCAACCAATGGAAAAAGGTTATAGGTTCAAATTCAACAAAGGGTATTGAAAAATATTTGACAAGATGGATAAGATATTAGCCACATGAGAAAAAAGCATAGGTAACCTTTATTAGAAGGTAAATTCCACCAATATAACTTGGTGGGAGGGGGGGGGGGGTGTGAATTATTTATCTAACTATTAGAACAATTATCAACTTGATTAATCCTTAACCATGTGAGAAATATAATCAACAACCATAACAAGATACTCGTACACAATAACAATAAATATAATAACTAGGAAAACCCTTCATTAGAGGGAAAGCCCTAGTGGGAATGGTACCCAAAAATTATGTACTAATATAAATATTCATTGTTAGAAGATGGACTATGTTACAAGCCAATAAAATACATTTAGTACATATCAGTCTATGTTAGGAGATTCCAACCTTGTTAGTGTATATGAGCAATGTTAGTATGCTAATAGAAACCAAAATTAAATAAAGATTCTACAAACTAAACAAAATTCATAAACTTCAAGATAGACTAAGATGAGCTCTCAATTGAGAATATGAGCCATTAATGGGCTTTCTCAATGAGAAGCTCTCTTTTTGAGTAGCTTTGTCTAAATAGATAGGATGTATGCTCAAGCTTTATGCTTCAAAAAGAGCTTCAAATGGAGTTGGAATTTGGGTGTGAGTGTATGGTTTTGATGTAAAATGGATTCTCAAAATGGCATTATGAATTTACTTCATGGATTGTGTTAAAATGGCTTGGGAGAGGATTCCTTAAATAGGCAAAGGGTTTGAGGGATCAAGGGATAGGATGCAAGGATGAGAATAAGCTCATGGAGGGCTCAGATTGCATGAGAGGAGAGCACATGGATTGTGCTTCCTTACAGCCAATCAAGGAGTGACACATGTCATAGGGTGAGAGGATGGAGGAAAGGGGAAGGATGAGTCAAAAAAGGAGGCTCAAGGGATAAAATCTTCATAAAGACCCTCATAATGGCTTGTAAGAGCAATAAAAGGGCTTGGAAGAGTCATTTATGGCCTAGTGGGCTTCATAAAGTTTTATGGTTGAGATATTTTGAGGGAGATGAGAGCAATTTCGACTTGGGCTTGATTAGGAGGGTTTTAAGCTTTCTTAGGATTGTGAAAATGATTAGAGGATGGATTAGGATGGTTTAGGATTAGCTTAGGGATATGCAAGTGGATGGCATTTAATGAGGGTGGGTGAAGGAGGAGATATTTGTTAACTTTGGCTTGGGTTAGTAAGTTTTAACCCATTTTTAGGGAATGTGACAAGGTTAGGAGGGGATTAGGATTAGGTTTAAAGACATCTTCTAGAAGAGTCTAGACTTTGGATGAGGATAAAGACTTTCTCGAATAGTCTAGAACTTCCTAGGATGAGGATGAAGACTTTCTAGAAAAGTCTAGAACTTCTTAGGATGAGGATAAATTAGATTTTTAGGAAATAAATAAAGTTTTATTTATTTCAAGGGTTTGGGTTGAGGAGATATTTATTAAAACTTTTTTAGTAAACATGAGGATTAATATTTAATCTTAATTAAATATTTTGAGTTGCGATTAGGGGTAGGAAATGATGGGATTAGCCTTTAATCAAAATTAAAGAAGGATTAGAAGATTTTGGAAGAGGTTATTGGTCTAAAGGAAATTGGCCAATTTTTGGGCAAAAAATAAATTTTTTATTTATTTTGGTTTTTTGGTCAATTTATTAATTAAATAATTGATAAATAAGGAAATAATGTTTAAATAAGATTTAAACATTTTTGGGAGGGATTCCTTAATTAAATATTTTTAATTAAGATAAAGGGATTTAATGGCATAAAAATTAATTAATTAATTAATAAATGATGATGTCATCAGGACTTTTTCAGAAAATAAAAAATACTTTATTTTCTAAAGGTTTTTAGGTGTCTACAGTTAGGAGCTATGCCAACCCTATTAGGAGTTGTAGAAGACAGACAGACCCACTACCCAAATAGCTTTAGGGGAAAGACTAATGAACTCACTGTCTAATAGATCTTTATATTATTCCTTTTAGAATAACATAAATGAATTGTACTTATACTTCCACTTCCTTTGTCCTATCAACCGGACTAATCCATTATCCTGATCTTAATACTATATGTAGACACATAAAATTTTCCTAAACACTATATTTGTAGAACCAGAATCAGTGTGCAAAGAACATTAACAAATAAAGTAAACATTCACAAACCAAAAACTAAATTCACATATATGCTTAGACAAAGAAAGCAAACAAGAAGTGCAAACCTCACAAGAGAAAACAATCCATGCTTTCTTGATTCTGTAGATGTGTCCTTTTTCTGTGGATGTATGCTCAAGATGCTCAAAAGTTGCTTCAATGGAGATGGGTAATGGCAAATTGGTAGCTTTGTGAGCTCTCAATTTGGCATTATAAGGGTAATATTGATGGCTTTGGTTCTCAAAATAGCATGGTAACTTTAGCTCAAAGATTGTTGATGAAATGGCTTGGGATGGGATTCAATTTATAGGCTAAGGGGTAGAGGGATGGAGGGCTTAGATGCAAGGATGGATGAAGGCTTAAGGAGGGCTAAGATGCACTCAAAGGGGAGCACATGGATTGTGCTTTTTTAGCACCAATGGGAAGGTGACACTTGTCACAAGGAGGATGAGTGTGAGAGGGTAGGGTAAAGGGTTGGTTAAAGTCATGATGAGTGGGGTTGAGTATGTAAGAGGGATGTAAGAGGAATGAGTTTGGAAGAGGGAAGAGTGTGGAAGATGGGTGTAAGAGTCATGAGTGGGCTTGTAAGAGTCTTTATGTTTTGTAAGAGCACTCATGACTTAGTGGTTGGGTTTTTTTGAGGGGAGACTTTGGTTTGGATTAGGAAAGTCTTAAACTTGTTTAAGGAATGTGACAACATTAGGGGGTGGATTAGGCTTGGGTTTAGGATTAGATTAGGGATGTTAGAGATGTGCAAGTGGATGGCATTAATGAGGGTGGGTGAGTTAGTGGCTAAGCTTGGTTAGTATGGGTGGATGGGGTGGATTAGGCTAAATGGAGGATTAGAGATAGGTTAGGGGTTTTTGAATTTGAGGATTTCATTTATCAAATAGATTTATTTAATAAATGGGGATTTTTGAAATTAGATAGAAGAATAGGATTTAATTGATAAATAATAGATTATTTGATTTATCAATTAGGACTATAGACGATTAATTAAATTAATCAACTAGGGGATGACAAAGGATTAATTAAATAGAAATTTAATTAATAATGCCCTTTTTAGATAACTAAATAGGATTACTAAAATAGTGTAATCAAATTTAGGTGTCTACAATATTAATTTATTTAATATTTTTTGTGACATTATAATTAATTAATTATATTTTTCATATTCTTCTACTTAATTAAATTCATTTAATTGAATAAACTCATTTCCTTAACGTATTTAAATTTAATTTAAATACTTCCCCCTAATGTATTAAATTTATTTAATGCATAGTGCTCCATAAATTCTCTTTTAAATAAATTTAATTTATTTAATCCCCTCCACTTTATTAATTTTTTCAATCCTATGATTAAGTCAAATCTTATTTAACTTAATCCTAATCCTATCCTAAAACCTAGTTTACACCCATCACTCTCATCCTCCTAAACCTACTCATTACTTAATCCCACTTATTTACCTTAAACACCTTTTAGCTCCTAAGTGTTTTCTCACACATGTGTGAAAAGCTCTTGATCCAATAAACCTTCCACTTCATTTATGCCTCTTACACATCTTACACCTTTGTCCCCCAACTGCTTCCCCCAAGGTTGCTCACACATGTGTGAGCACAACTTGAGCCTCTCAACCATAAATGCTCTTTTTGACTTTTGCATGACTTGTCCTTTAGCCCATTTGTCTCCCTTGTGGTAACTATGTGGATGCCACATAGATTCCACCTCCCTAAGGCCTCCCTCAAACCTATAAATAAAGCCCTTTCCTTAAGTATTTTTCATCTCCTCCATATGCATTTTTATAATGCTAGTATAATTCTAGAGCTTTTTAGAGATTTTATGCTTAGAACTAACTTTTGGTAGTTGTTTTCATTACTTAGATTTTTAGTTTTTGCATTAGTTTCATGGTAGTATGATGTTGTCAGTTTCTTTTTGGCATTGCATTTCCATCTCACTTCTTAGAATCTTTTCAGGATTGGTTGACTCATAGCCATTTCTTGAAGGTATTCTCCATTCATCTTAGGATAGACTCATTTCATATTGTATTTTCATTGAAAAGGGATTCAATAGTTGTGTTTGGGAGAGCACACCTATATCCCTCACATTTGAGCACACCAACAGGGCCTCTTATGGGTGTCTTGTTGAGTTTCTTTGAGTTTGTGTGAGGACTTTAATTTGAGGTTGCATAAGTTTTTGAACTCAAGTTGATTTTAGTTGTATTTCCATTTGTTTATACTCTTCCATATGCACATGTTACAACTAACATTTACTTGTTTACACGTGGTCTTGACAAGTTAGGCTTTCACACACACACACACACACACACACACACACACACACACACACACACACACACACACACACACACACACACACACACACACACACACACATTTTGGCATGCTCATTGGGATCCACATCCCTATTCCACTTTTTAAAATTGTCAAAAAACCATTAATTCATTGTTGAAATCTGCACACTGTCGTCTCTGCTAGGATACAATGTTGTTTATCAAGATGCTCTATCATCTTTGTAGATCAACATCTCTACAGACCAATGTATACACAAATTAGCATCTTTTTCATTGCCACTTTTAAAATCAACCTAATATTGCATTAAATCTGAGTTCTATCATCTACATTTGGGTCTTAGCATCTCAAAAAGCCTATTTTATCGTCTCCACTAACTTACCATTCTGTTGTCTTTGTTGTAGGTAGCCATTAAAGCTAGTTGTTAAACTATATTGTCTATATGCTAAAGAAATTGATCTGTAGGAAGCAAGGGTTAACAAACAAAAACTAGTTGATATGCAAGTATTAAATATTCAACAATGAAAGAAAACTAACTAGCATTTTCTTGAGTTTTGCAACTCAAAGCAACCAACAACTCAAGTCCTCAAGCAACCTCAAACAACTCAATAAAGGCACCCACAAGAGGCCTTGTTCGTGTGTTTAGATGGGAGGGATGTTTTCTATGCTCTCCCAAACACAACTATGCTTGAATCTCTTGATTGTGAAGGTGCAAGTGTATGAAACTATGCTATATATGATAAAGAACACCTCAAACAATAGCTATGGAGGAAGCCATGTTTGAAAGCATTCGAGGATGTGGAGATGGAATGTAATAAAGAAAACTAAGCTAATGTACAAGCTAAGCTAGTATGCAAGTGAAATGAAAATCTAAATGTATGAATAAGCTAAGTCTAACAATGTAACTGCAATCTAAAATCAGCTATGAGAACTTTAAAACTCAAACTAGCATAATAACACTATGAAAGCTCAAAACTCAAACTAACATGATAGCAATGCATGTGGAGAAGATGAAAATGATTGACACAATGGCTCTATTTATAGGCTTGAGAGAGACCCAGGTGAGGTAGCATCTATGTGGCATCCACATAGTGCCACAAGGAGACACATAAGCAAGCCATGCAAGTGGTCAACATTCAAAGTTTTCTCACACATGTGTGAGAAAACTTGGAGAGAGGAGTGGGGGACAAAGCTTGTAAGAGGTGTGATAAGTGGGAGTGGTCTCACACATGTGTGAGCGTACACTTAGTCTTAAGGTGAGTTTAGCAAGATGATTAAGGTAATTAAGTGGGATTAAATGGTGGATAGGCTTAGGAGGATGAAAGTGATGGGTGTAGACTAGGTTTAAGATTAAATTAAATAAGATTTAATTTAATCATAGGTTTAGAAGAATTAATGAGATAGAGGGATTTAAATAAATAGAATTTATTTAAAAAGGGGGATTATGGGGGATCATGTATTAAATAAATTTAACACATTAAGGAGGGAAGTATCTAAATCAACTTTAAATACTTTAGAGAAGTGAACTCAATTAAATAAATTTAATTAAATAGGTAGAAGAATATGAAAAATATAATTAATTAATAAATGATTAATTATTATGTCAAGGACAATATTAAATAAATTAATATAGTCTTTAGGACAATTTTAAGTGTCTACATTTTGCCCCTCTTTGATGTGATATCAAGATAGCATCATATTAAAGAAAAAAATATAGGTTGCCCCAAAGAAGGTAGGAGTCTTAGGAGCAACAACAAAGGAGGAGGGTGCCCCCTCATGAAAATTGTGTAAAAATAAATTTTGAACAATTTTCATGAAAAGGTCTTTGGAAGAAAGGGAATAGGAGAAAAATGATATAAATGAAAACATTGCATGACTTGCAGGCAGATAGGGGATGGGCACGGCTCAGGGAAGACACACACTCGAAAGGGGGCCTTGGAGGGCCTATATAAGCCTCCAAGGGGCTTAAAGAATGTCATTTGCCCACCTAGACAGTAGAGCATCTAGAGAAAAGATGGATGTGATTGATTATTTGCAACTTGGTGAGTGTATTCGGGAGCACCAGTGAGTAGCTTAGATAGGCCCACCAGTGAGTCATCTGATCCTCTTCATCATTTGGTTGATTAGGCTAGGGTGGGGGCATTTATTGCACCCTAAATGAAGTAAAAACATGGTCGGATGGAGATGACAATCTTTGCCTTGTTGTCTATGCAAACAAAAAACTAGAGATCATGTCATCTGCAAAGACAACATAACCTATCTTGTCATCTGCATAGACGAAAGATTGGGGAAATAGGGTTTGTGATGATGACAGGGTTTAACCTGTTGTCTTCACAGACAATAAAAAGGGTTGAAGGATAGTGGAGACAATGATCCACTATTCGTAGTCTCTGCAGATGAAAAACCGTAGTCACTGGTAGGAAATCAATGTCTGCAAAAAATATCTTCTACATTTGCACCAATTAGTGTCTCTAAGGATTGGGGTCTATGCCGACCAATGTCTATGCATATTGGTGTTAGGACTAATTAGCTTTCGCATAGATTAGGACAAATCGGTAGAAGACAAGGTAGAATGCCCCATTTTGAGGATAACTTAGGCTAAGGAAACTGACTCTCTACATGTCTATGCTACAAGAGGAGATCATGGTTTTTAGGTTGAGGGAGAATTATCCTCCAACCATGGTGATGGAGGAGAGGCTGATCGATGCAGATTAGGGACACATCTGACTATGTGAGTTGGAGCACATCCGCAAGTGGCCAGACTTGAGGGCACACTCAACACATCTGCCTACTGGAGAGGTGACAATCACTCTACTAGATGTGTGGCAGATTTTGTGAGTGCCCATTCGAGGGGTTTATCCAAAGTATGTGCTAGAGGGTTTAGACCCATATCTATAGGAGTGCTTTGGATGGTGATTGTAGAGACTGTCGATCCACAAATCATGACTGATGTGGAGAGGAGCACTAGAGCAGAGATTGCCTCGATTAGTGGTGTACATGGTGTCATTGATCTAGTGGATGCTATTAGACCATGTGGGTCATGGCTTTCCTATTGGCTAGGCACGGGTGCTAAGATCCCTTCTATAAGAGGACGAAGAGGTCTATTGCTAGGGCCAGACCATTCTAGTAGAGCTATATCACAATCTGCACATGTGTACATATTGGACAGAAAGGACCATGGGGACAGGTTTGACTCTACTAATGGTATGGTCCTGGGAGCACATCAGGGTTACCCGATCCATTACCAAGTAGGAGACCAGACATCTTGATGAGCCCTTCATCTGCAGGTACTAGCCTTTGATCTAGTATACATCCAAAAAATCTATGGGAATTTGGCAGTGATGTCTCGATGAGATAATTATGTTTGACTGGACACTGTATGATGGGGTAGAGCGGTGGGGTGTAGTTTTGGCTATAGGCAAAGAGGATAAAGTGGAGGACCAGATGTATCTCTAGTTTACACAGATTGACTACTAGATTATTGGATGCTCGGTTCATGTGGTGATGCCCTATATGTCTTTGAGGGTACAATGATAGTTTGGCAGGGTCTAGGATGGGGTTCCAAAATGGTTTTTGTACCTTGTCGTGTCTTGGGAGTACGGTAGAGTTTGGGGTCATGGGACCACCTTGTGGCTAGCTCGAAGCTCATGGTTTGTGATGCAACCAGTTCCCTAGGTACACGGGTAGGATCACAAGGATGTAGGGGTTACAACAGCATATACGCAATGGTGGGCAACTCATCAGCCCATGAGACTAACAATGCCTAGGGTACCTCCTCTGATAGAGTAGGCACAAGGAGAGAGAGAGGGAGTAGGGGATGGTGGGTAGGTAGTGATGATGTCACCACTAGCACAAGAAGCATAGGAGGGGCTATGAGGGCATAGAATCTGTACAAGGAGAGGTCCAAGGCTTTTACCAGCAGAGGTACCAGCAAAGGCACCAACATAGATACCAGTACAAGGGCCATAGGTATATAGACAAGGACAGAGACAGGTAGAGGATCCATACATGGTGAGTGTTGAGAAGGATAGCCTTCGTGTAGAGGTATCTTGACTATAAGGGGTGGCATAGGTGTAGTAGGCATGAGCGAATAGTCTAGAGTAGGTCATGGTGGCAATATAGGCAAAGCTGCAGGCTCAGAGGGCTAGAGGAGATAGTGCACAAGAGGCTCTAGAAGCCCTATAGGCATAGGTGGATGTCAAGGAGTTTGCTAATATGGAGGTTCATGGAGCTACTGAGGAGCTCACAGAGTTAGCTAGACCCCAAGGAGAGGTGGCCACATTACAAGCTAAGCAACGCACCCATCAAGTGAGGCTGGACAATAGATGCTATAGCCTAGGGCAGCTATCAGAGTCATACAAGAGGCCATTTCAGCCAATCGAGTAGAGATATAGGCCATACAAGAGGTGGCATATTATAGGTTACTATATCATGAGGTCGTGCCTACTGATTAGCAGCATCCAAATTTTGAGAAGGGTGCTAGCTCATGGACTATCGAAGGTAGGGCTAGATCAAAGTAGTCAATAGGAAAATAGAGGCCTCCTAGAGGGGGTGACATAGGGGGGGCTAGACCCTCATAGCTAGTGGCTTGATTTTGTACAATGATCAATTTTGACAGATATGTGTAGATGCAACGAGTTTTTGGTGATGCATTTGCACTACATGATAGTACATTATTTTGTATATGGATTGTACAAACATTATTTTTAATATATACATGACGTGATTTGAAGGCTTTATGTGTATATGGATTATATGATGTGGATACTTAGACTTGTAATGTAAGATGTGGTGTGATGTGATGTGATGTTTCCTATGATGTCTATATATGTATATGATGCCTAATGTGTGAATGATGCAGGTTTGTTGGCGATCATGAGATGTATGCATTATTTTATTTTACATGTATGGATGCATTTATGAGATGTTTTATGATGTATATGCCCCTAGATGTGATGTTTAGAATGGATGTACGTAATGAATTAATACAATGAACTAATGATGCAATCTAACTAAATAAATAAAATGGCTAATGAAATTTATCCTAATAAGACACTAATGAATGCAAACTAAAATGAAATGAACCTAAGGAATGATTATCTATCAAAATATTTCACACATAGAAACCAAGTAGTGTAGCATAGGAGGGGGAGAATGAACAAGACCCTTGTCTCAAGCATGGCTCAATGACACCCTATACTACATGAAATGCACTACATGAGATCAAGAGATTTAGTTGTGTTTATATGGAAGAGCACACCTTAGTTTGATTTTGCAAGCGAGTTTATGCATTATATGCTATAGAAGCATAAATGACACAACTCTTTTGCGTAGACTAGAGACTTTAGAACAATAGGTGTAGTTTACATAGTCATGATGGAACAAATTTCATATATGCCTTAAAGAGGTCTAGGCACACCCAAAGTCTTTTTAGGGATCTTTGGTGGAACATGCACTAACCTGTTGCCCCCAGTGCACAATGCATTAACATAACCTGAAACTGACACATATATATTAAAACCTCAAACATAGATCATACCAAAAATAACACGTGTAGTCAATGAGAGCCATTCAGGTATGATCACAATATGGAAGATCAAGGTGCACCCTAAAAGGCTTCCATTGACACACAAAATGAAATCAACCAAAAAGAGACCTCATGACCAAGTAGTCATTTATTGGATGCATGAAAAGCATAAGCTAGATAAGACTTTGCATAAAGGATATGGAATGAGGGAATGGAGTGAAGGGAAATGAGCCTTATAGATAATAAATCAAAATTCTTTTTTTAGGAACATTTTCTTCTTTTTAGTCTTTTTTCAGGAACATTTTATGATTTTTTTTGGATTTTTGTGAGATTATAAGAACACTGTATAGGAACTACAAAACTTAAGCATAGAACTGCTTGAGATGTCAAATATTTACAGGCTCAGGGAGTGGATCTCCCTCTGGAGTGGTAATTTGATATGCCCCAGAACCATATTTGCTTGTAATGATAAACGAACCAAGCCAATTAGCTTCAAACTTTCTTTTCTTTTCACAGTTTTGGAGATTCTTCATGTTATGTTGCAAAACTAAGTCACCCACCTCAAATTCCTGTGGCTTGAATTTTTTGTGATACTAAAGCTAAAGGAAATTTTGATACATGTAGAGGTGGTTTAGGGTATTAAGGCATCTCTCATCAAGGAGTTGTAGCTCTTGCAAGCGAGCAACTCTATATCTTCTTCGGACATCAGATTCTTGAGAGAAATTCTAAGGGAAGGGAGCTCAATTTTGATGGGTAAGATAGTCATAGAACCATAAACAAGAGAAAATGGAGTGGCTCCTGTGGGGGTATGGATGGAGGTACAATAGGCTCAAAGGGTGGGAGAAAGATGTAGGTTCCAATCATAGCCAACTGCATCAAAGGTTTTCTTTAGGATTTTCAAAATGGTTTTATTAGTAGCTTTAGCTTGACCATTGCCTTGGGGGTAGTATTTGGTGGAAAAATGCTAGGTGATTTCAAATTTCCTACACAATGTGGTAATTTCCTAATTTTTAAAAGGCATTCCATTGTCATTCATGATGTCTTGAGGTATGTGAAAATGATAGATAATGTAGTTCAAGATGAATTTTGAAATTTTCTTTCTGGTGATGTAGGTTAATGGAATAGCCTTGACCCACTTTGTGATGTACTCAGTGGCAATAATAATGTACTTGTGGCCATTTGAGGAATTTGGATATACTTGACTAATAAGATCAAATCCCCAGTGGGAAAAGGGCCATGGAGTGATGGTGGGTTAGAGGTTTTGGGCAGAAGCGTGTATCAAATCGCCATGCTACTAACAAGGAACACACTTCTTCACAAAATGATAGGCATCTGCTTCCACAGTAGGCCAATAGTATCCCGTTCTAAGAAGATTTTTTGCTAATGTAAGGCCACTAGAATGGGCACCACAAATCCCTTGGTGGACCTCTTCTAATGTCATTTTGGCTTCATTTGAGTTGAGACATCAGAGGAGGGTTCCATCAAAGTGTTTTCATAAAAGTGTATCACCTAGGATGTTATATTGGGCAGTGCGATAGATGAAGGTTTTTCTCTAATTTGGGGTGAGGGTTATGGGAATGGTTTTGTGATGTAAATAGGAAAAAATGTTGGCATACCATGGAGACTCAAGACCAACAATCTCACACACCAACTCTGAATTAGTTTTCTCATAAGGAGTGAAAAGATTCTCAACAAGAAACTTAGATTTAGGACTATATTCATGCATGGCAATCATAGAGGCAATAGTAGTAGTAACATCTGCTACTTTGTTATTAGCACTTGGGATCTACTGAAAAACTAGCTTTGTGAAATTTTGTTTAACATCCTCAACTATCCTGCAATATGGCAACAATTTCTCATCTTAGTGTGGTCTTCATTTGTAACTTGTTTAATGACCAATTGTGAGTCTCCAAAAACAAGAAGGCTTTTGATATTCCATCTGATAACTTGACACAACCCTATGACTAATCATTCATACTTAGTTTTATCATTTGTGCAAGGGAATGACATCTTATAAGACTTATGAATGAGATCCCCTTACGGTGTAACAAACAAAACTCCTACCCCCATTCCCTTTTGTGTAAAGAAACCATCAAAAAATAGTTTCCATGGTGTACTAGGGGCTACAGGCATAATTGTGTCATCTAGAAAATCTGCTACAATGGGATGGTCTCCTAGAAGAGGAGCTTCAAAAGTTTATCTACAATTACTTGTCCCTTAATGGCCTTGCATTCTTTATAAACAATGTCAAACTCACTCAAAATCAAGACCCATTGTCAAACTCAACCAATGAGGGAGGCTTTTGATAGCAAATATTTGAGTGGATATATCTTGGCAATGAGATGTGTAGTATGATTAATTATGTAATGGTGTAGCTTCTGTGTGCAAAAGATTACTGCCAAACAAGCTTTCTCAATAGCTGTGTAGTTTAACTCATAACCAACTAATGTTTGATTGAGATAGTTGTAGGCACCTAAATTTGTCCAAAACTTGTTCCTAGCCAATTAAATAAATATTCATTATTTATTTAATTCCCCTACCTTAATTAAATAAATTTTACATTTATTTAATTATGTTTACCTTTCCTTGATTTAAATAAACTAAAGTTTTATTTAAATCCTAGCTTTCCCACTTGCATCCTAACCCATTCCTTTTAATTACATACTTCGTTTACTTAATTAATTCCTTTCCTAAACCCCCTTGGAATTAAATATTGCATTTAATCCTATTTGAGCACATGGCTCCTACATTTAACTCTCACCGAATGTCACTATCCTACCTAACCCATCATGCTAAAACAACTCACTTCCTAATCATGTTTGCTTTGCATAATCATCCTAGCTAATCACCTCTTAATCCTAAGTGTGTGCTCACACATGTGTGAGAGATGTTCACAATTTTCTCACCCCTCATATCTTGCATGTCTCTTGCACACTTGTCCTCTTGCATGAGAGTCAAGGTATCTCACACATGTGTGAGAAGCCATGCCTTCTCACACCTCTTGCACACTTGTCCTCTTGCATGAGAATCAAGTTGTCTCACACATGTGTGAGAAGCCATGCTTCTCACACCTCATTGATCATGTCACCATCAAAGGTTGCGCACACATGTGTGAGCATATGGCCCCCTTTGAATGGTCAAAACCCTAATCCATGTGGAGTCTACTTGTCCTCCACCTCATTGACACCTCATCGATCCTGAGAGATCCTAGCCCTCCATCTTGCATTCAATCTCAACCATCCATTGCATCCATTTTCCTATAAATGGAGAGCCCTCTCCTAATTTTCACAAGCACTATCTACCTCATTGTTATGCTATTGGATTTGTGAGCAACCACATCCCATGAGTGATGAAATCATCTCCACTTGATGGTTTCATGAGGTTTGCATAGCGATATTTTGAATGCTTTTATGCTCTTTTTTGTTTCATGTTGCTTATTTACATGTCTTCTTTCATATTTTGAGATTTTTCATGATAATGTAGGAATGTGCATTAGTTTCTTAGTGTTATTTCCTTAGTTACATTTTTATGCAACACAATAGTATATAGCTTGCTCATTACCATTGTCATCTAATTGTGCCAAAAGAGCACCAAGGCAACTGAATTGGCTGAAATGTATAGGATCAATGGTCATCCTACAGTTGGAGGGACTAGAACTAGAGGATTAGCCAAGTATGCCTTAATTTCTTCAAATGCTTTCTAACATAGACATAAACTGGGCCACAAATCGTTTGATGGACTGTAGCTTTCCTTGAAAACTATGAAGTTGTTTCAATGTGGTAGGTGGAGGCATTTCCATGATGGCTTTTACTTTAGAAGGATCTACATCAATACCTGTTCTTGAAACAATGTAGCCTAACAACTTGCCTAATTTGACCCCAAAAACACATTTCTTTGGATTTAGGTGCACTTTATATTTCTCCAATCTTTCAAAAATGGTGGTGAGTACATCAATGTGGCACTCATGTGTTTTTGATTTTCCTAGGATGTCATCAACATAGTCCTCCATTATGACATGTAGAATATCATGGAATATGGTATTCATTGCACATTGATAAGTGGCACCAACATTTTTCAAGCCAAAAGGCATGACTTGATAACAAAGGGTTCCTCATGGGGTGGTAAATACCATTTTATGTTGATCTTCTTTGCAATTTGTATTTGATTATAACTGGAGAAGCCATCCATCAAAGACAACATTTCATGTCTAGCAGTCAAATCCACTATGATGTCTATGTTAGGAAGTGGAAAATCATCCTTAGGACATGAAAGATTTAAATCTCAAAAATTTGAACAAACACGGATGCCCCCAGATGCTTTTCCTATAGGAACAATATTGGAGACCGACTCAGGATAATCAATAGGGCAGATGAACTTTGCCTCTAACATTTTTTGCAACTCTGCTTTGACTAAAAGTGCTACCTTAGGATGCATTTTGCGCAACTTTTGCTTCATTGGTTTAATCTTGAGATCTACTATCAAATGATGCACAACCAAGTCTATGTCTAAGCCAGGAATATCTCTATATGTCCTTGAAAAATTGATTTTACCGTTTTTCAAGAATTCAGCCATTGCTTTTTGTTCTTCAAGACTTAGGGTAGCTACAATGTAAGTGATATGTGGATTATCATCTGTGCCCAAGTTGACTAGATTTGTGTCATCATTCAAAATAGATGACTTTTTTGGTGGTAAAGACCTAAATGGCAAGTCAACTTCTCCCTCTTCTGGTGGCTCTAGGAGTTTTTCACAAGAAGATGCATCCTTTGTTTTATCTTTTTCTTCATCCAAAAGTGCCCTAAAAGAGTTTTCACTAGAGGATTTTTTTTAATTTTTTAATTTTTCCATTTTTATTTTGTTTTTCACTTTTGCAATTAAGAGAGTTGACTTGACTACAAAAGTAGGCTTCCTCATTGTATTGGATCTCATGTTCGTAATCTTGGAGATTCTTAAGGCCAAAGAGTGCCATCACTACTTCATCAAACTTACATATATTGATAGCTGATGGTGTGTCTTGAAGGTCCCAGTCTATCATGTTAGGGTTGGTGAGAGGTAGGTTAGTGGATGAAAGGTGGGCTATGGTAATGGTACAAATATTGTTATCTAGGTCATCCTTAATGTATTGGAATGGTATTTCAAAGAATTCCTCCTCGTTAGTCTCAAAATTAGATTCAACCGTTTAATAGTTGTCAGCAAAGGATACCTTAGGTTTAATGGAGCCCAAACCACATTCTTTAGGATAGCTTTTAGGGGTTGTCTAATTCCATCTTCTTTAGGTCCAAGGCCGGTACCATGATATCCCATGTTCTTGATAATGGGAGGGGCCTTATTATACTTATCCTTGGGGAATTCCATGGGTTCAATTTTTCCATCACAGTATAGACAATCTAGAATATTAGATTTCATGTGCTCATTACTAAGTCAACCCCAATGTTCAAATGTGATTTTGTTAATATGCACAGTCTCTTTGTTGGTAGGAGGTGGTAATTGTGAAAGTTTTCCAAATGAATGAGGGGAGAGTGGTAGTTGTCCAACACACAAGACATTTTCAAACTTATACTCTCCTATTCCTAAATCAGTAAAAGTAACCTTCTTCCCTGTATTATTGAGTTTAGTATCTTCCACCTTTTCTTTTCCTTTGCAAGAATCGAAATCATTATTGGCTAACTCTGGCATTTTTGTAGAAGGCGATTCTATTATTGTGAGAGGCTTAGGTATTAATTTAGCAAACTCATTGATTGGACAAAATTTTTTTGGTGCACCTTCCAATCTTTTACAAATGGAAAAAGGTGTGGGATCTCCTAGAATTGTGACCTCTCTTCCTTGGTGAGGAAATTTCAAGCATTGATGATAGGTAGATGGTACAACCTTTGTATGTATCCAAGGTCGACCAAGAAAAATGTTATATGGAAAATCCAAGTCTAGGACATGATATTTAGTATTTATGATAGTTGGTCCAACCTTTAGTGGTAACATGATAAATCCTTTTTATTTTCTTTCCCTTTCATCATATGCTTTGATTGTTATCCTTTTATTGACATCTAGGAGGTCCTCTGGAAGTCCCAAGAAATGAATCATCTTTAATGTGCATAGGTTCAAACCAGATCCATTATCTATAAGGACTCTTTTAATCTTATGTCACTATATAAGGACTTCAATGTGGAGCGACAAATTATGGTGGGGATTAGGACCTTGGAAATCTTTATCTATGAAGACAAGGTGTTGTTGTCCAGTAAGGTTTCCAATCATGGTAGTGAATTGGGAGGCATTGATGTTTTCAAGAACACGAGACTATAAAAGAGTCTTCTCCAAAATTTCTTTATGGATGTGTGATGTGGTGAGGAGCTCATGAATGGATATTTGTGTAGGAGTCTTACCTAATTGGGACAACACATCATTTTGAGATGTGAGCCTTTGTGAAGTGAATGGTGCAGTACTCGCATGTGGAACTGATGGATTAGTGTGATTGGGAGTAGTAGCTTGCAAAGTAAGTCTTCCCCATCCAGTGGTTGCATCATAATAGACTACTTGTAAGATAAAGGTATTCACATGAGTGTCTACCTCTTCAATGCGACCACACATGGAGTAAAATCCACATATATCGTTGGTTAATATTTTACCACACAAGGAGTCAAACTCCATTATGTGGTTAGTACAATAGTCATAAGGTAATGCATTTGATGTGGAAGCTCTATTTGCATTGTTTGTATTGTTGTTTCCATTGTTGTTATTGTCATTGTTGTGATCAGGAAATGGTTTTTGAAATATCTTTAGCTTAGCATTTTTAAAGGATGCTCCTCCTTCTAGCTTAATTTCTCCATCATTGACAAGATTTTGGATGAAGACTTTGAGTTTTATACACTTGTTTCTGTCATGTCCTTTGATTCAATGATATTTGCAACATTCATTTTCCCTATACCATTTTTATTTGGGTTGGTTCTCATCAAAGGGCCTTGTGTTAGGAAATACCATCAAATTATGATCCACTAGTTTTTGGAATATGGCTTCCAAGGGTTCAAAAAAGTTAGTCAAATTTCTATTGCTATCATAGTCATGGTTGTAATTGTTATTGTTGTGAGGGAAAAATTGTGTTTGATTGTGAGATTGCTGATTGTTGTTGTTCGAATTATTGTTGTTCCGGTTATGATAGTTGTTGTTGCTTCCTCCTTGAAGGTTTTGCACATTTTTAACATCAGTGATACCATCGTGTGTGACACCTTTGTTTTTGGACAAAAATTAAGGTTTTCTATTGTTGTTTGTGTCATTTTTTGAGGATGATGAACTATAATGTTTAATAACACGTTTGTCTAAAAGCCCATTTTTAATGCTCTTGCCCTTCTTGACTAATGTAGTGAAATCTTTAGGGCTAGCCATCTTCATGTGAAAAGACATCTCTGGTATCAAGTTTTTGATAAATATGTCCATGAGGTGGGAATCCTCAATTTTGTAGGGCATGTAGTTAGCAAGATGCCTCTGTCATTGTAGAAAATTAGCAAATGTTTTACAATTTTGTTGTTTTGTGTTGCACAAATCACTTAATGAGGCATGGTGTTCAATGTTGTAAGAGTATTGGACTACAAAATTTGCTGTTAAATCATTAATAGAAGTAATGAAACCCTTGGGTAAGTTCATTAACCACTCTAGTGCAGGACATTCAAGACTTCATGTGAAGAACCTCTTAAAATAATCTTCATTATAGGCTACTTCTTGACACAAAATTGAGAATTCCTTGAGATGTGTTATAGGACATGTTTCTCCATATATTTGTTAAATTTAGGAATCTCAAAGTTAGGTGGGAATGGTATCATGCTAATGGATCTATCAAATGGAAAGGGACAAACTTCCTCAAAAGAGAAATTTTTTGCCCCTTTATTAATCATGCTATGTACAAAATTTCAAAGATCATGCAATTGTTGAAATAAATCTTGGTTTGGTTGCACTTGTGATTGTTGAGTATTTATAAATCCACCTCCCAAGCTATAAGGAGTTCTAAATGTATTATGAGGTGGTGGAAGTGTTGCACTTTGGCTAATGTATTGATATGCAATCATTGGAATTGGCATAGATGTTTTTACTATACTTGTTGGAATTTGTGAAGAAGCAAAATACATTGGTTGGGTTGGAATTTCCATCTATTGAGTAGACATTTTTCCAATGTTTAAGCATCCCATAGTTGGACCTGTTAAGATGGACTGCAGAATGCTAGCATGTGTAGTAGTGTTGGGTATGACACTAATGATTTGTTGGATATGTTTTGCACTTAATTGGAATGTTGGTTGTGTGGTGACACTTGATGTAGATGTAGCACTAGTTGTCACTGTTGGTCCTTGGCTAGATGCTTGGGTTGTGTTTGGTAATATAGGAGCACCACCTTTTGTAATCTATCTAAAAAAGGTGGTCTCATCAAAGCTTGTAGGGACATTAACACCATCTTTAACCAAGTTTAGGAAGATCTTAGTTTGATTTTCCCTAATAGATTTTTCCATCATTTTGACATTTTAGGGATCTGTAAGGAATGTTTGGACATCATTAGGGATATTTTTGTTGTCAATAGGGTTTTCCTCCTAGTATACTTCCTCATCAACATTTCCCAAAGTTGTGTTCCAAAAAGGATCTTCTAGTTCTTGTGTGGATGTTTAGCTAGGCATGCCAAAGTTTGAACTAGAGGGAAATCCTCCTTGATTTGATGTTGCACATGGAGGAAAAGGATTCTCCATCTCTTTTTTCCTTAATGACTCCACTAAGCATGACATGGGATAAAATGTAAATCTACCTGATCGTGTATGTACCATAGTGACCAAACCGATGGGTGGAAGACTATTGAAGAAAAAGAGGAATGTGGGAGAGAACTACGGAACTTTATGCAATAAAAGGGGTCAACAACCTAAATATAAACAAAAGACCTTGGTTTAGCAAACAAAGTGTGATTATAGGCTGAAAATATCTTTCTCTTACCAAAGATAGTCAAGTGGTCTTTAGGCAAGATAGGAATTGATTACTCACTATTTGGAAATGGACTTGTGATCCCAAATAAGTGATAGGTGTTTACTTGTGGATAAAAAAGGTCTAGTGTTGTGATCTCAGCAGGTGTCTTTATGCCAGAGTTTTTAGGTTCAAATGATCAAGTTCTTTAGAGGAATTTTGCAAATGGAAGACTAGAAATGTGGAAAAAGAAAATAATTTGTGGAAAATGCAAGTGTGGTGGTCACTTACATGGTTAACTCAATCCTCACTCACTGGGAACAAAAACCTAGGGTTTACTCCTCGAAAGGTAGACCAATTTCAAAGTTTTGCATTGTACTCAATTCTATGGTAGCGGTCTTCTTTAGCTTCTTCTTTTTGAATGTCTTTGATAGCATATCAGAACTGTCTATCACCATGTGCTAGGGTCTTCCTTCCCTTGTAGACAAATGGTTTGGAAAATTTCACCTTCTTATATTTGACTTTGTCAGTCATGACAAGAACAAAACAAGACTTAGTTTCAAGCACAAACTAGACTCAACCAATTTCAAAATGCTAGACCAATCTAGGACTCTTAAAAATAGTTGTGAGTCAAGAGAACCCACTTACCATTGTTTCACTCACTTGAAGTTTAGCTCACAATTTCACTCATTTTAAAACTTGTTTGATGTTCAATATTGGGTTTGAATGTTTAAACAAATCGGCATGTAGAACATGCCAACAATCCTAATAAGGCTGCAACTAGGATATACAAGGCTTATCTAAAGGGTATCCTCAATATACGCAAAGTAGGTGAGGCCCAAA
The DNA here is from genome assembly GCA_028749045.1 of Cupressus sempervirens. Lineage (NCBI taxonomy): Eukaryota > Viridiplantae > Streptophyta > Pinopsida > Cupressales > Cupressaceae > Cupressus > Cupressus sempervirens. Next base: position 440,651,710 of record CM053786.1, on the reverse strand, counting down.
TTTTTAGATGACAAAAAATAATGCCACATAGCCAAGGGGAGACTGTAACCCAAATCTCCTCCTTCACTTTCCAAAGGTATAAAGTTCTTTGGTGCTTAGCCAAGAGTGACAAGATTTTACTTCTTAGAGAGGTGTCTTTCGATTCACCTCTCGATTCTTATACTCCACTAGAACACTGGAGTTGAGGTCATCCCAAGGGGTGATGAAATTCCCAAGTAAGCCTCCTAGAAAAGAAAAACAAGACCACTTATTTCTTGTGTACCCGATATCACCCAAAGGTGCGAGGGGAGAGAATATGTAAGTGGCCTTGGGATTTAAAAGACATGCATTCTTTCTCAATGAAGCTTTAGGTTTTGTAATGTACTTTGAAGACACAAAAAAGTAAATCGAGCATGTGCATAAAAAAATCGCTAAAAATGAAATCAATTTCTTTTAAGGCATTCAAGTGTATGTGAATTCATTTTAAACACCAATTTCAAATGTTTGGTAGCCAAGAAATTCATGTCAATTTCCTTATAGCATTCAAGAGTGTATGATTTCATTTTAAGCACCAATTCCAAATTTTTTCTACCCTAAACATACATTCCAATGAAAAGATGGTTCATTTCTTAAGGGCATTCAAGTTTGAGTTTTCCACCTAAACATTCGTTCCAATTAAATATGAATAAATTCATTTAAGGCATTCAAGATTGGATGAAAAAAATTCCTTTAGGCACTCAGGAGTGTGTTTGGAGATTACTCATTAATTTGCAGCATTCATTCAAAGAACAAATGATTATAACATGAAAGTTAATTAACCTTTGATCATAAAGTGATAAAAATCACTACAAATTCCCTTAGTGATGAAAATCACTATTGGTTTGTTTTAGGTTTTTCACGGTCTATTTCGTACATGAAAACTCATTAGTAATCCCTACAAACTATGAGTCAACAAATAATAATGTTTAAAGGTTTCACAATTCTGTCAAAAAGCATAGACAACAGACCATAGGCGCAGACAATAGAATATGCAGACACTAAAAAATGTAAACACCAGAACTCAGAGACGCTAAAACACAAAGACAAGAGAAGGCCAAATAAGGCAGTCTAGTGCTTTTGTTAGATGCAAATGATAGTTAAATATCAAAGACACTAAAATGAAGACAACAAAAGACATCTAGCACACAACGTACACAATAGTTTGAAAATCATAGATGACAGAATATTACACATAGACGACAAATTGATTTCTCAATCTTAGAACTAGCCCCCAACAAAGATGACTAAATAACCTACACAGATGCTAAAACTAGGTTCCCAAATGCAATGTGAGTAAATAAAAGCAAGAATGTGTAGAGATGTTAATATATGTAGACACTGATTTACATAGATGATAGAATACAGATGACATTGCATTCAACACAGACAATAATGTGAGGTTTTTTGGCGACAAACTAAAAATTCTTGATGAATTTTTGAGATGAAATCAGGGATGTGGGTCCCACCAAGTTTGCCAAAATGTATGCTAAAGAAATTGACCTGTTGGAAGTAAGGGTTAACAAACAAACACTAGTTGATATACAAGCATTAAATATTCAACAATGAAAGAAAGTTAACTAGCATTTGCTTGAGTTTTGCAACTCAAAGCAACCAATAACTCAACAAAGGCACCCATGAGAGGCCTTATTGGTGTGTTTAGATTGGAGGGATGTTTGGTATGCTTTCCCAAATACAACTATGTTTGAATCTATTGATTGTGAAGGTGCAAGTGTGATTGATGAAACTATGAAACTATTCTATATGTGATGAAGAACACCTCAAACAATGACTATGAAGGAAACCATGTTTGAAAGAATTCAATGATGTGGAGATGGAATGAAATATATAAAACTAAGCTAATGTGAAAATTAAGCTACTATGCAAGTAAAATGAAGATCTAGATTCATGAATAAGCTAAGTCTAACAATGAAAATACAATCTAAAATAAGGTACCAAGGGTTAGTATGCAACATGAAAATCACTATGAGAACTCTAAAATTCAAACTAGCATGATAACACTATGAAAGTTCAAAACTCAAACTAACATGATAACAATGCATGTGGAGGAGATAAAAATGCTTGACACAAGGGCTCTATTTATAGTCTTGAGAGAGACCCTAGGTGAGGTGGCATCTATGTGGCATCCACATAGTACCACAAGGAGACACATAAGCAAGCCATGCAAGTGGTCAAAATTCAAAGTTTGCTCACACATGTTTGAACAAACTTGGAGAGAGGAGTGGGGGACAAAGCTTGCAAGAGGTGTGATAAGTGGGAGTGGTCTCACACATTTTTGAGCACACACTTAGGCTTAAGGTGGGTTTAGCAAGATGATTAAGGTAATTAAGTGGGATTAAATGGTGGATAGGCTTAGGAGGATGAAAGTGATGGGTGTAGACCAGGTTTTAGGCTAGGTTTAAGATTAAATTAAATAATATTTAATTTAATCATAAGTTTAGAGGAATTAATGAGATGGAGGGATTTAAATAAATAGAATTTATTTTAGAAGGGGGATTATGGAGGATCATGTATTAAATAAATTTAACACATTAAGAAGGGAAGTATTTAAATCAAATTTAAATACTTTAAAAAAGTGAACCCACTTCATTAAATAAATTGAATTAAATAGGTAGAAGAATATGACAAATATAATTAATTAATTAATAATTAATTATAATTTCAAGGGCAATATTAAATAAATTAATATAGTCTTTAGAACAATTTTAAGTGTCTACACTGTCGTCTACAATTTTTATTGAGTTATATCATCTCTAATCATTATACTATCGTCTGCATTATGTGTAGTAAAATTTTTATGTTGTCAATACTTTGTCATCTTCATAAACTATCGTCTGCATATTCTAGCGTCTTTGAATTTTTGTGTTTATGACACTATTATGTCATCTGCAACTAACAACCTATTAGTGAAAAGTAACCATACATCCTAGTGTTCTATCATCTACGAGTTTTGGCATCTACGTTGTTCTCTTATCTACCCCTGGTTACTATTGTCTCAGCTTTTTGACACATTGAATAAGTTTTTAATGCTTAACTCATTGATTGAATGATTGACAGGGATTTCTAATCAATCTTATTGCAGGAATTTTTTTTTGAAAAGCTCTTTTTTAGTGATTTTGATCATTTAAAAATTTGTAGTAAATTTAATCTCTTAAAGTTTTATAGAGATTTTAATCACTTGGAGAATTTGTAGTGATTTTCATCACTTGTAGAATTAGATGGTGAATGAACTTATATGAAATAATCATTTGTCTTTGGAATGTATGTTGGAAACTAATACCTAAAGGCCAAACACACTCTTGAATGCATCAAGGTAAAAATATTACACCCAATCTTGAGTGCCTTAAGAAAATTTACACACATTTCATTGGAATGAATGATGCTCAAATACATTCTTGAATACTATTAATGAATGAATAAGTTTTTTATTGGAATGCATGTTTAGACTAGTCAAACACAATCTTGAATGCCTTAAAGAAATTGACATGCTTTCATTGGAATAAATGCTTAGATAGAAAATACACTCTTGAATGCCTAAGGTCAATGAAGCTTGCTATAAAATATTTGGATTTGGTGCTTAAAATAAATTTACTCAATCTTGAGTAACTTAAAAGAATTGGTTTCATTTTCAGCAATTTTCTTATGTTCATGATTGATTTACTATTGTTGATGAATCCTCACTTTTCATTATGTTGATGACATTTTCAAGTTGGAAAGAACAATCCATGCTTAAACACAAGTGTCTTCAAGAGTAGATTACAAAACCTAAAGCTCCATTGGGAAAGAACAAATGTCTTTTAACCTTGAGGCCACTTACGTATTCTCTCCTCTCATCGCTTCAGGTGATCTTGAGTGCACAACAAATAAGTGGTCTTTTTAATATTTTTTAGGAGGCTTTCTTGGGGATTTCGTCACCCCTTGGGACAACCTCAACTCTAGTGTTCTAGCAGAGTATAAGAATCAGGGGGTGAATCGAAAGACACCTCTCTTGGAAGAAATTTTTTGTTGCTCTTGGCTAAGCCCCAAAGAACTTTATACCTTTGGGAAGTGAAGGTGGAGATTTGGGTTACCGTCTCCCCTGACTATGTGGCACTATTTTCTTTCATCTATAGATTTGGGCCTCACATTTCTTGCATATATCAAGAACTCCCTTTAGATAATCTTTGTACACCCTAGTGGTAGCCTTGTTAGGATTGTTGATGTGTTCAACATGCTTGTTGTTTAAACATCCAAAACCAATACCAAACATCAAACAAGTTAAAAAATGAGTGAAATGGTGAGCTAAAATTTTAGTGAGTTAAATAGTTGTAAGTAGGTCCTCTTGACCTATAGTTATTTTGTAGGAGTTCTTATATTTGGTCTAGCATTTGAAAGTCATTGGGTCTTTTAGTCAACAAGCTTATTTTTTTGAAACTAGGTTTATTTTGTTCCTTCCATGACCAAAAAAGTCAAACCTAAGAAAGTGAAATTGTCCAAACCATTTTCCTACAAGGAAAGGAAAAACCTAGCACACGGTGATAAAATTTTTTGTTATGCTATCAAAGACATCAAGAAGGAAGAAGTTGAACAAGACCATTATGATAGAATTGAATACAATGATAAAATTCCAAATTGGTTTGCTTTCCCTAGAGTGAACCCAAGATTTTTTGTTCCCAGTGATAAAAGATTGAGTTAACTGCATAGTGACCATAACACCTTCATTTTCCACATCAACCTCATTTTCAAAATTCTAGTCTTCCATTTCAAAAATTTCCTCTAGAGAGCTTGATCATCTAAACCTTAATCTTTTGGGCATAAGGACATCTTAGTTACAAAATTTTTGAGATTACAACACTAGACCTTTATCTATAAGCAAACACTTATCATAGTTACACTCATTTGGGATCACAAGTCCATCTCCAAATAGTAGGTAATCAATTTGGTGTCCTGTCTTGCCTAAAGATCACTTGTCCATCTTTGGTAGGAGAAAGATACTTTTATCCTATATCACATTTGGTTTGCTAAATCAACAAGGTCTTTTTTTTACATTTACGTTGTTGGCCCTTTTGTCACATAAGGTTTAGTTTCTCTTCTGTGTGTTCTTCTCTTTCTTCCACAATCTTCCACCCATTGGTTTGGTCACTATTGTATAGTACATACACAATCTGAAAAATTCACATTTAATCCCATATCTCATTTGTTAGAATCATTAAGATAACAAGAGATGGAGAATCATTGGGGAGCACATTTCCCCCTAGCATGAACTTTGGCATGCCTAGCTCAATATGCACACAAGAACTAGAGGATCCTTTTCAGAACACAACTCTGGGAAGTAATTCACATGATGATGAAGAAGTATACCAAGATGAAGATCCTATTGACAACAAAAATATCCGTAATGATGTCTAAACATTCTTGCAGATCCATACAACTTAGAAATGATGGAAAAGTCTATTAGGATAAAAAAGACTAAGATCTTCCTAAACTTGGTTAAAGATGGTGTTAATGTCCCTATGAGTTTTGATGAGAGCACCTTGTTTAGACAGATTACCAAGGGTGGTGCTCCTGTATTACCAACTTCAAACATAGCCCATACATTTGATAAAGAGAAAGAACCTATGGCGAGAACTAGTTCCATACCCACGTCAAGTGTTTCAACACAACCAACATTCTAATTAAGTGCAGAACATATTCAACAAATCATTAGTGCTATGCCCAACACTACTAATACTAGTATTCCATTGTCAACCACGATAGGTCCAACTATAGAATGCTTAAACATTGGGCAAGTGCCTACAAAACATATGCCAATTCCAACACAACCAATTTATTCATCTTATTTGCAAATGCCAAGAAGTATGGTGAAAACATTTGTGCCAATTCCAATTACTGCATATCAATACATTGGCCAAAGTGGAGCACTTCCACCACCTCATAGTACATTTGGGACTCCATATAACTTGGGAGATGGGTTTATCAATTCCCGACAATCACAAATGCAACCAAACCAAGATCTAGCCTAGCAGTTGCATGAACTTTGAAATTTGGTCTATACCATGAGCAACATAGGGGTGAAGGATTTCTCTTTTGAGGAAATTTTCCCCTTTCCATTTGATAGATCCATTAACATGATACCATTGCCACCAAACTTTGAGATTCCTAAATTTGACAAATACACAGGAGAACCATGTATTGTCACAAATCTCAAGGAACTCTCTATTTTGTGTCAAGAAGTACCCTATAGTGAGGATTATCTTAAGAGGCTCTTCACACAAAGTCTTGGAGACCCCACATTAGAGTGGCTAATTAACTTACCCAAGGGTTCCATTACTTCCTTCATTAATTTAATAAGGAAATTTGTAGCACAATACTCTTATAACATTGAACATCATGCCTCATTAAGTGATTTATGCAACACAAAACAACAAAATAGTGAATGAAACATTTGAAAACTTTCTACAATGGTGGAGGCATCTTGTTAATGGAATGCCATACAAAATTTAGGTTTCCCACCTTGTGGATATATTTATCGAAAACTTGATACTAGAGATGTCTTTCAACATGAAGATGGATTGTCCTGAAGACTTTTCCATCTTAGTCAAGAAAGGCAAGAACATTGAAAATAAACTCCTAGACAAGGACTCCATTAAACATTATAGCTCTTCATCCTCGAACAATGACATGAACAACAACAACAATTCCAAATTTTGGTCCAAAAACAAAGGTGTTATCCATGATGATGTCACTAATGTTAAAAGTATACAAAACCTTCGAGGAGGGAACAATAGCAACAACTATCATAAACAAAACAACAACAATTCAAACCATGACCATCAGAATCAAAACAATCAAAAATCTTGTCATCAAACATAATTTTTTTCTTAGAATAACAAAAATACCAATAGAAATTACAACTGTGACTATGATTGAAATAGGAACTTCACTAACTTTCATGAACCCTTGGATGCCATATTCCAAAAACTAGTGGATCATAATTTGATGGTGTTTCCCAATACACAACCCCTTGATGAAAATCAACCCAAATCAAAATGGTATAGGGAAAAGGAATATTGCAAATACCATTGCATCAAAGGACATGACACAAACAAGTGTATAAAACTCAAATTCTTCATTCAAAATCTTGTTGACGATGGAGAAATTGAGGTAGAAGGGGGACCACCCTCTAAAAATGCTAAATTGAAGATATTTCAAAAGCCATTTCCTGACCACAACAATGACAATAAAAACAATGGAAACAATAATACAAACAATATAAATTGAGCTTCCACATCAAATGCATTACACTATGACTATTCAACTGACCACATATTAGGATTTGATTACTTGTGTGGTAAAATAGAAATAAATGATATATGTGGTTTTGATTCCATGTGTGGTCACATTGAAGAGGTAGATACTCATGTGAATACCCTTGTCCTAAAAGCAGTTGATTGTGATACAACTAGTCGATGGGGAAGAATCACTTTGTAAGCCACCACACCCAACCCCTCTAATCTATCAGTTCTATATGCCCCTACTGCGCCATCCACCTCACAAAGACTTGCTTCTTGCTATGATGTATTATTCCAGTTAGGGAAGACTCCTAAACAAATATCCATGCTAGAGCTCCTCACCACCTCACCCATCCACAAAGAGATTTTGAGACTACTCTATTAGAGTCTCATGATTTTGAAAAAATTAATGCATTCCAATTCACCACCATGATTGGAAATCTTGCCGCACAACAATACTTTGTATTCACAGACAAAAATTTCCAAGGTCCTAACCAACACCACAATTTGTCACTCCACATTGAAGTCCTTATATAATGACATAAGATAAAAAGAGTCCTTATAGATAATGGATCCGGTTTGAACCTTTATACATTGAAGATGATCTATTTCTTGGGGCTTCTAGAAGACCTCCTAGATATTAATAAAAGGATAACAATCAAAGCATATGATGAAAGATAAAGTGAATCAAAAGGAGTTATCATGCTACCACTAAAGGTTGGGCCAGCTTTCATAAACACTAAATGCAATGTCCTAGATTTGGATTTTCCATATAATATCTTGCTTGGTTGACCTTGGATGCACACACTCAAGGTAGTCCCATCTACATATCACCAATGCTTGAAATTTCCCTACCAAGGAAGAGAGGACACAATTCCAAGTGATCCTTCACCTTTTTCTTTTTGGAAGAGATTAGAAGGTGCACCATCAAATTTTTGTCCAATCAGTGTGTTTGCTAAGGTTATTCCTAAATCTCTCACCATAAAGGAATCACCTTCCATAACAATGCCAGAGTTATCCAATAATGATTCTAGTTCTTGTAAAGGAAAAGAGAAGGTCAAAGATACTAAGGTCAATACTAGAAGGAAGAGGGTTACTTTTGCTGACCTAGGTATGGGAGAGTATAAGTTTGAAAAAGCCTTCTGTGTTGGAAATCTACCACTCTACCCTCATTCCTTTGGAAAACCTTCACAAATACCACCTTCTACAAAAAGGATACTATGCATATTAACAAGACAACATTTGAACATTGGGGTTCACTTAGTGATGAACACATGGAATCTAATATCCTAGATTAGCTATATTTTGATGAAAAAGATGAACCTATGGAATTCCCTAAAGATAAATATGTTAAGGCTCCTCTCATCATTAAAAACATGGGATATCATGGTACCAACCTTGGGCCTAAAGAAGATGGAATTAGATGACCACTTGAGGCTAATAGTTATCCTAAAGGACATGGTTTGGGCTCCATTTAACCCAAGGTGTCCTTTGCTGACAACTATTGTATGGTTGAACCTAATTTTGACACTGAAGAGGAGGAATTCTTTGAAGTACCCTTCCAATACATTAAGAATGACCTAGATAACCATGTCTATGCCATTACCAAAGCCAACCTTTCATCCATAGACCTACCTCTCACCAACCTTGACATGATAGACTGGGACCTCCAGGACACACTATCAACTCTCAATATATATAACTATGACAAAGTACTGATGGTATTCTTTAGCCTTAAGAATCTCCAAGATTACAAACATGAGATCCAATACAATGAGGAAGCCTACTTTGGTAGCCAAGTCAACTCTTTTAGTCACAAAAGTGAAAATAAAAATAAAAGATAGAAGAAACATCCTCTAGTAAAAACTCTTTTGGAGCACTTTTGGATGAAGAAAAGGATAAAATAAAGGACATATCTTTTGGTGAAAACCTTCTAGAAGCACCAAAAGAGGGAGAGGTTGACTTGTCATTCAGATCTTTACCAACAGAAAAGTCATCTATGATGAATGAGGACACAATTCCAATTAATTTGGGCATGGTAGATAATCCACAAATCACATACATTGCTGCCACTTTAAGTCCTGAAGAACAAAAGTGATGACTGATTTCCTACAAAAAGGAAAAATCAATTTTGCATGGACATAAAAAGACATGCCTGATTTAGACATAGATTTGGTTGTGCATCACTTAGTAGTAGATCCCAAGATTAAACCAATGAAATAAAAGTTGTGCAAGATGCATCCCAAGGTAGCACTTCTAGTCAAAGCAGAACTACCAAAAATGCTAGAGGCAAAGTTTATCTGCCCTATTGATTATCTTGAGTGGGTTTCCAATATTGTTCCTATTGGAAAAGCATCTGGGGGCATTTGCATTTGATAAAATTTTTGAGATTTAAATGTTGCATGTCCTACAGATGATTTTCTACTTCCTTACATAGAAATCATAGTGGATTTGACTACCAAACATGAAATGTTGTCTTTAATGGATGGTTTCTCTAGTTATAATCAAATCAAAATTGTAGAAGAAGATCAACATAAAATGAAATTTACTACCCCATGGGGGACCTTTTGTTACCAAGTCATGCCTTTTGGCTTGAAGAATGCCGATGCCACCTATCAACACGCAATGACTACAATCTTCTGTGATCTTCTACATATCATAATGAAGGACTATGTTGATGAAATTCTAGGAAAATCTAAGACACATGATTCCCACATTGATGTGCTCACCATAATTTTTGAAAGGTTGGAGAAATATAAAGTGTGCCTTAATCGAAAGAAGTATATTTTTGGGGTCAAATTAGACAAGTTGTTAGGCTACATAGTGTCAAGAAGAGGCATTGCGGTAGATCTTGCCAAAGTGAAAGCCATCATGGAAATTTCTCTACCTACCACATTGAAATAACTCTATAATTTTTAGGGAAAGTTACAGTCCATCAGATAGTTTGTCTCCTAGTTAGTAGATAAGGTCCATCCAGTTCAACATTTGCTTTGAAAAGACACTAAGTTTCAATGGGATTGCCTATGTTAGAAAACATTTTTACAAGTTAAGGCATACTTGGCTAATCCTCCAATTCTAGTCCCTCAAGTTGTAGGACAACCATTGATTCTATACATTTTAGCAACTTCAATTACCTTAGGTGCCCTTTTGGCAAAACTAGATGACAATGGTAATGAGCAAGCTATATACTATCTCAGTTAAACATTAGTTGGCTATGAGTTGAACTACATTGCTATTGAGTGAGCTTGTTTGGCAGTAGTCTTTTGCACATAGAAACTATGCCATTATATGCTTAATCACACTACACATCTCATTGCCAAGATAGATCCACTCAAATATTTGTTATCAAAAGCCTCCCTCACTAGTCGAGCTACAAAATGGGTCTTGATTTTAAGTAAATTTGACATTATCTATAAGAATCACAAGGCCATTAAGGGACAAGCAATTGCATACCAGCTTGCTGAAGCTCCTCTTCAAGGAGACCATCTCATTTAGATGACTTTCCAAATGACACAATTATGATTATTATCCCTAGTACACAATGGAAGCTATTTTTTGACGGTTCCTTCACATAAAAGGGATCAGGGGTAGGAATTTTTTTTGTTACACTACAAGGAGACCTCATTCCTAAGTCTTTTAAAATTTCATTCCCTTGCATAAATAATATAGCTGAGTATGAAGTATTAGTCAGAGGGCTTCATCAAGCTATTAGATGGAATATTAAAAGCCTTCTTGTCTTTGGAGACTCTCAATTGGTCATTAAACAAGTCATAGATAAATACCAAACAAAGGATGAAAAGTTGTTGCCATATCACCAGATAGGTGAAGATCTTAAACAACACTTCATTGAGATAGTTTTTTAGTAGATACCAAGGGCCAATAACAAGGCAATAGATGCCATGGACACCATTGCCTCCATGATCGCCATGCCTAATTACAGTCCTAAGTGTGAGTTTCTTGTTGAGAATCTTTTCCTTCCTGTTTATGAGCAATCTAATTCAAAGCTAATGTGTGATATTGTTAGTCGTAAGTCTCCATGGTACACCAACATTTTTGCCTATCTTCATCACAAAATGATTCCCATTTCCCTCTCCCTGAATCAAAGCAAAACCTTCATCCTTCACACTACCTAATATACTATCCTAGGTGATACACTATTTTGAAAACACTTTGATGGAACCTTACTCTAATCTCTTAGTTTAGATGAAGCTGGAACAATGTTAGAAGAGGTCCACCAAGGAATTTGTGGTGCCCATTCCAGTGGCCTTATGTTAGTGAAAAAGCTCCTTAGAATGGGTTACTATTGGCCTACTATGGAAGTGGATGCCTACCATTTTGTGAAAAGATTTGTTCCTTATCAACAATATGGTAGTTTGATACATGTTGTCACCCAAGTCCTTTAGCCCACAATAACACCATGGCCCTTTTCCCATTGGGGATTCGATCTTGTTGGTGAAGTATATCCAAATTCTGTAAATAGCCACAAGTATATGATTGCTACCACTGAGTACTTCACAATGTGGGCCAAGGCCATCCCATTAACCTACACCATTGGAAAATAGGTTTTTAAGTTCATCTTGAACTACATTATCTATCATTTTGGTATACCTCAAGACATCATGAGTGATAATGGAACTCCTTTCACTAATCAAAAAGTTGCCACATTGTATAGGAAATTCAGAATCACCCAGCATTTTTCCACCAAATACTACCTTGAAGGCAATGGCCAAGCTGAAGCTACCAATAAAACTATTTTGAAAATCCTAAAGAAAACCATTGATGTAGTTGGCTGTGACTAGCACCTCCAAATTGCTCCTGCCCTTTGGGCCTACCATACCTCCATCTGTACCCCCATAGGAGCCACTCTGTTTTCCCTTGTCTATGGTTCTGAATCTATTTTACCCATTGAGGTTGAGCTCCCTTCCCTCAGAATCTCTCTCAAGAATCTGATGTCTAAAGAAGAATAACGAGTTCCCTACTTGCAAGAGCTATAAATCCTCAATGAGAGATGCCTCAATGCCCTGAACCACCTCTATGTGTATCAAAATCACCTTTAGCTTCAATTTCACAAAAAATTCAGGCCTTGAGAATTTGAGGTGGGTGACTTAGTTTTGTAGCATAACATGAAGAACCTCTAGAACTATGAGAAGAAAGGAAAATTTGAATCTAATTGGCTTGGTCTATTTATAATTATAGCCAAATATGGATCTGGGGCATATTAGATTGCCACTTCTAAGGGAGATCCACTCCCTGAACTTGTAAATATCCAACACCTCAAGTAGTTCTATGCTTGAGTCTTGCAGTTCCTATATAGTGTTGTTATAGTTCCACAAAATTTTAAAAAATTAGAAAATAAAAAAACTCTAAAAACATTCATAAAATGTTCCTGAAGAAAAGACTAAATAGAAGAAAATGTTCCTAAAAAAAGTCTTTTGGTCCATTATATATAAGGCTCATCTCACTTCCCCCATTTCCACCATTTCATCCCACCTTATTGCAGAAGTCCTATCCGGCTTGCACTTTTCATGCATCTAATAATTGACCTCTTGTCTGCGAGGGATCCACTTCCATCTTTCAAAAGACCTCTAGTTTTCAAGGCATTTTTCCCGTCGATTTTTGATCCTAAAACCCATTACACTGAGCTTTTTCCCATGATAGTGACTGAAATAGAACCTAAACAAAATCACTGTTTGAAAATTAATGATTTGAGACATTTTTCTTTTCATAGCCCTTGCGAAACTTTTGCTACAACATTAGACAAACATATAGGATAAATCTTTCCTACTCATGGTATAACAATTTTCATAGTCTAAGACTTAATGTTCTTGGTAAGAATTGTGGACTAATTGACTACTTGGTCATGAGGTCTCTTTTGGTTGATTTTATTTTTTGTGTTAGTGGTAGCCTTTTATGGTGTGCCTTTATCTTCTATATTTTGGTGTCACCTAAATGGCTTCAACTGACTACACATGTCCTTTGTGGTATGATTTGTTTTTGATGCTTTAGTTCATGTATGTTAGTTTCAAATTATGATTATGCATTACTCATTAGAGGCAACAAGTTAGCACATTTCCCACCAAAGACCTCTAGAAAGGCTTTGGGTGTGCCTAGACCTCTCCAAATGTGTATATGTCATTTGTTCCATCATAACTATGTATACTACATCTATCATCCTAAAGTATCTATTATGTTGAGAGTCTAGTCCACACAAAGGAAACTTGTCATCTATGCTTCTATAGCATATAGTGCATCACTCCTTTTGCAAAATCAAACTAGGATTTGCTCTCCCATATAAACACAACTAAATCCCTTGGTATCCTATAGTTAGGATTCATGTAGTTTAGGGTTTAATTGCACCCTACTTAAGACAAGGGTTCTATTTATTTCCCCCCTCCTATGCTACGCTACTTGGTTCCTATGAGTGAGGAGTTTTGGCACATGTCCATTCATTAGGTTCATTCATATTTACATTTTCATATCTCATATTTACACTTTAAGTTCAATCATTTCATCATTGGTTCATTGCATTAATTCATTAGGTGCATACCTTATAATCATTACATTTAGTGGCATATACATCATGATACATCTCACAAAGCATATAGTACATCCATATATGTAATATAAAAAAATGAATACATCTCATATATTGCCATAGAACCTGCATCATTCACATAATAATCATCATATATAAGTCATAGGAAACATAACATCATACACATCCTACATCACAATTTCAGTAACCACATCATAGAAATCACATGTATAAGAACCAATCATCCATATATACCTAGGCCCATCAAATCATGTCATATATATATAAAAAGAATAATAAAGGTCTGTGTATAGTTCGTATATAAAAGAATCATGTATTATCATCGTGCATAAATGCATAATCAAAAACTTGCTACATCTGCACCTCTGTGTCAAAATTGCTCACTATAAGAATCATGTAGCTAGCTACAAGGGCCCTACCCCTCATGTATCCCCTCCTTATGGAGGCCTACACTGTCCAATTGACTACTCTGACCTCTTATGACCCCCTGTGATTCATGAATTGGACACCTCATGGAAACCTTGCTACTATTGATTGGCAAGAATGACATCATGATATAAGGACCTATAGTAAGCCACCTCTTGCACAACCTGTGTCTCCTATCAAGGAGCTACCATAGCCTCCTGCATCACCATCTATCTGGATAGATCATGTTGTTAGTAGTACTCATCCACCTATCTCTGGTGCATCTCTCACTTTGCTTGTAAGGTGGCCACCTCTTGTCGTAGCGTGTCTATCTTGGCTAGCTCCTCTACATCAGCTTCCATCCCAAAACTACTTAACTCTCTAGCATCTATCCTTGCCTACAAAGCTGCAAAGGCCTCTTGGGCACTGTCTGCCCTCACTCACTGTGCTTGTACATCAATTTGTAGGGCTACCAAGGCTTGTTAGGCACTATCTACCTATGCTCACTCCACCTATGTCTCACCCTGTAGGTAGGTAACCTCTTTCTAGAGGCTATCTTGCTCTACCCTAACTGTATCTACATCCTTGGGCTATGGTGGTCCCTATACCTATAGCCCCTATGGCCCTTGCGCCCCTAGTAACCTCTATATTTTTGGCCCTTGTGGTGGCCCCGCTGATGCTAGTACCCTCCTCTAGTAGGTTCTATGCCCCCAAGGACCCTACTATGCCCCCTTTACTGGCCAAGGTATATGCAAGTTTCATCCTTGCATCTCCCCAGTCCTATCTATGCACCCAAGGCACCAGCTACATCCCCCGCCATGATATCTTGGCTAATCTCAAGCTAATCCCATGACCCCATAACCTGCCTTACTCCCAAGATACCACTAGATATACAAATATGTCTAGAATTGCATCTTTCATCCTCCCAAACTATCACTACACCCTAGAGGGCATATTTCTCATCATAAAATGCATGGTCTACCCAATCAAACAATAGTCTATTTTCATTAGAGGTACTACTTATCCTCACTGTCATCCTCTCCATTGGCTTGTAACACACTCCCCCACTGCTCTGCGCCATCATACAGTGTCTAGTCAAACATAATAATCTCATCTAGGTATCTCCTCCAAAATTTGACATAATCAGTATAGGTGTACTAGATTGGTAGCCTACATTAGCATGCAAATGTCTCACCAGGCTATTGACTCTCTCATTTGGTAATGAGACATGTGACACCTATGTGTTCCCATGACCACATCATCAGTAGTGTCAACCTTGGACCTATTGTTTGCTATGTCCTATAAGTGCACATGTGTAAGTCATGGTATAGTTCAGTCAAGATGGTCAGACTCCAACAGAAGACCATGCCATCATCCTATATTAATGTGCTCAACACCCATGTCCACCCAATTGGAAACCCATGCCTAGCATGGTCTAGTACCATCCGCCATATAAGTGAGGATAGGTAAAGGGAAAGTCATGGAAATCTCTACTCCAGTGCCTCCCTCCATGTCAACCATGATCTCTTTATGGGTAGCCTCTATCATTGGCACTCGAAGCACTCTCAAAGATAGGAATCGACACCCTCTAGCATGTACTCTAGGTATATCTAGCAGAGCAACACTCACAGAATCTATCACATATCAAGCAAGGTAACTATTACCTCTCCAATAGGTAGATGGAAGCTAGATGTCAACGTATGCCACTGATCTATCAATGATGATAGCTATGTTGAATGAGCTCTCAAATCTAGCCACTCATGGACATGCTCTAACCCACATAGTCTCACATGTCCCCACTCTACCTCTGTCAGTCTATACCCTAGCACCATAGTCACTGGATAGTTCTCCTATGATCGAGATATCACCATCTCCATATACAACATAGACATGCACATGGTCAGTATATCCTCTATCTTATGCTCTCTTTTTCTTACCTTAGCATGGGGCATCCTGCTCTATTCCCCCTAGTCATCCTTGCTCACTCTTTCCATCGATTTGTCCCAATTGGCAAAGGCATGAATCAACATAGACACCAATTGGTAGAGACGTTGATCTGCAGAGACATGAATCTATAAAGATGTGGAACCACAAAGATGCCAATCTAGCATCTCTAACAGCTATGCAAATGCTGAAATCCCATTGACATTTGCCAAACTATCATCTATAGAGATGAAGACATGGAGACCATCATCTCCACCTCGGCTTTGCTCCCCCTTTTCCCCCTTTTGGCATCTGTACAGATGACAAAGATGCATCCTGTCATCTCTGCAAAGTTCTTGATCCCCTAGTTTGTCATTTATGAAGATGACAAGGCAGAGATTATTGTCTTGCCCTAACTAAGTTTTCCACCTAATAAATGTCATAAATGCTACATTAAAGATGTAATGAAAATTTTGACAAAGCGGGATAGTTGACTCACTAGTGGGCCCATCTTGACTTGTTTCTGGTGCTCCTAAATACACTCTCCAAGCTATAATCTATCGATCGGATCCATCTTTTTCTCTAGTTCTCTACTCTCTAGGTGTGCAAATGACTATTCCTTGAGTTCCTTGGAGGTTTATATAAGCCCTCCAAGGCCTCTTTTCGAGCCCATACCCTTTCTTTGACCTTGTTGACCTCTGTTTGTCCCCAAGTCATGCAAAATGTCCATCTATACCTTTTTTCTATCTTTTCTTTTCTCTTAAAGACCTTTTCGCGAGAATTGCCCAAATTTTATTTGTTGCACTATTTTCACAAGGGAGCACCCTCCTCCCCTGTCATCACTTCGACACCACTTTTAGGACTCCTATTCTTTTTGGGGCAACCTATATATTCTTTTCTTTGATATAATGTGATCCCAACATCAAATCAAAGAGGGGCAAAATGTAGACACTTAAAATTATCCTAAACACTATATTAATTTATTTAAAATTTCTTGTGACATTATAATTAATTATATTTGTCATATTATTCTACTTAATTAAATAAGTTCATTTCCCTAATGTATTTAAATTTAATTTAAATACTTCCCCCTAATGTATTAAATTTATTTAATACATAGTGCTCCATAAATTCCCTTTTAAATAAATTCAATTTATTTAATCCCCTCCACTTTATTAAATTCTTTAACCCTATGATTAAGTCAAATCTTATTTAACTTAATCCTAATCCTATACTAAAACCTAGTCTACAACCATCACTCTCATCCTCTTAAGCCTACCCACTACTTAATCCCAATTATTCACCTTAAACACCTTTTTAAAACACCTTTTAGACATGTGTGAGACGCTCTTGATCCAATAAACCTTCCACTTCATTTATTCCTCTTACACCTCTTACACCTTGTCCCCCCACTCCTTCCCCCAAGGTTGCTCACACATGTGTGAGCACACCTTGAGCCTCTCAACCATAAAGGCTCTTTTTGACTATTTCATGGCTTGTCCTTTAGCTCACGTGTGTCTCCCTTATGGCACCTATGTGGATGCCACATAGATGCCACCTCCCCATGGCCTCTCTCAAACCTATAAATAGAGCCCTTGTCTCAAGCATTTTCCATCTCCTCAATATGCATTATTATCATGCTAGTATAGTTCTAGAGTTTTTTAGAGATTTTATGCTTAGAACTAACCTTTGGTAGTTGTTTGCATTACTTAGATTTCTAGTTTTTGCATTAGTTTCATGGTAGTATGATGTTGTAGGTTTCTTTCTAGCATTGCATTTCCATCTCACTTCTTAGAATCCTTTAAGGATTAGCTCACTTATAGCAATTTCTTGAATGTGTTCTCCATTCATCTTAGCATAGACTCATTTCATATTACATTTTCATTAAAAAGGGATTCAATAGTTGTGTTTGGGAAAGCAGATCTACATCCCTCACACTTAAGCACACTAACAAGGCCTCTTATGGGCACCCTTGTTGAGCTACTTGGAGGTTGTGTAAGGACTTTAATTTTAGATTGAATAAGTTTTTAAATTCAAGTTGATTTTAGTTGTATTTCCATTTGTTTCTAATCTTTCATATGCACATGTTACAACTAACATTTTCTTGTTTACGCGTGGTCCTGATAGGTTAGGTTTTTACATATACACCAGATCACCAACTTTGTATCCAATAACCCCTTAGATTGCTTACTTGTACCAAATACTCTTCTCTTATTCTCATACTTCACACATTGTACCTTTCTCAAATAAGGAAAATATCCTTACTTTATACAATGTCCTAAAAACAATTCCTTGAATCGGCCTTGAGGCTTTCCCAATTAATTATAAAAGGACCACATTAAGATAATTTATTACATTATAATTACACAATACTATCAGCTCATAGTCTTTACAATTTCTCACACATATGACTTTATACTCTGTGCCCTTGTTGACATCATCACCAATCTATCTACTATCATTATCTAACTCCATATATCATGATTCAATCCTTTTTAGGAGATACAATCCAAACATAAGAAACTACTTCTCATGAACTCTGTCTTTATACTATCCTTTATAAATCTTCAATATATTTTGCATATCTTTTCCTTTCTTCATGAACACTTAACACATAATTGATACATAGTGTAGAACACTTCCTTAACCAAACTTGACTTGATCTTCAATACTCTATCTTTATGATCCCATTCTTTGTCTGTTACTCTGCCATTCTACACATAAATAATTATATGTTGACATCAATGAAAAACATAGTCATGAATGCAACATGTAAATCATAAACAATCTCTCTAATGTTTAGGAAACTCCCCCAAGGGAATACCACCATAATTCATGATAGAAATCTCCCCCTTTAGCATTGATGGAAACATAAATGAAAGACATCTAAGTTCCAAGAATAACAAACAAAACTCTATTGCTGCTATTCTCTTCTTTTCAAATCCTCTTTATCAATCAAATTTGAAACTTACTAGAACACTACTTTGTCTACATCTCTTCTTTAGATCAACATCATCATCTGTTCACAGAAAAAATCTTAGCTTCTCTTCCACGCAATGTTTTTCATTGACATCAATCATAATTCTCTTCTACGTAATCTCTCCCCCATTCATACATAGGAAATGTTTTTTTATGCAATCTCTCCCCCATTGACATAAATCACAAAGGATTCATTATTTCAATCATCTTCTCCAACTCTTTAATCACCTCAAGTTTCCAAAGACACTATTCTATACCAACTACCAAGAGTCCTTGATGACTCTTCTCATCTCAGAGACTCCACCATTTAGGAAGCATCAACATTCAGTCCAGTCAAATAATAGTGCTCAGTACCATTGGACTGATACAATCTCTATATTATCTACCCAAAATTAGTTTGGGGCGTAACCCCAAGCATACCTCACAAATATTTAAATGTATATATAGGCAAGGTCTTTGTAAAGATATCTGCAATCTAATATTTTGTACTTACATACTCTAATTGATTTCTTTTTGTGCAACTTTATCTCTCAAAACATGATACTTGATGGATATATGCTTAATCTTAGAATGCAGCATAGGATTCTTATACATAATTACTATACTTGTTTTATCATAATGTATGATAACATGCTCTAAAAATTATATCCCAATGTCCTCCAACATCTGCATCATCCACATGATCTAATTACAATTGTTTGTTGCTACCACACACTCAACTTCAAGTGTACTTTCTGGAATACAACCATGTTTCTCACTTAGCCAACAAACCAATCTTCTTCTAAGGAAAAAATCTCCAACACTAGTTCTTTTTATGTCATCCATACTACGTACCCAATCCGCATCAATATAAGCACACAAAGTGAAATCACTTGATCTGTCATACCATAATCCATAATTAGGCGTACCCTTTAGATATCTAAATATCCTCTTTACTACTACATAATGAGATTCATTAGGATCAACTTGAAATCTTTCTACCATCCCAACTCCATTTTCTATATCTAGTAGTGTGAGTTAGATAGTGCAAACCTCCAATCACAAATTTATACTTCTTCTGTTCAACTGTAGGGTATCTCATCTTTGGTAGATAACTTGTTACCAGTTATCATAGGTGTACCAATAGGCTTACAATTTTTCTAATACAAATCTTTTCAAAAAGTCTTTTGAATAATTATCTTATGATATAAAAATGCTATCTTTGTTTTGCACAATATGTAGACCCAAGAAAAAATTCATCTCACCAATCATACTCATCTCAAACTCATTCTTCATTTTATTAGAAAAATTTATCACTTGCTTTGTCATTACCTCCAAACATTATGTCATAAAAAAATATTAGAATGATCAACAAACCATTCTAAATTTCTTTTAAATACAAATTACTATCTATCGTACCTTTAGAAAATACCATTTTTTCCAAGTATTTGTCTAATCTTGCATACCAGATTCTAGGTGCTTGCTTTAGACTACACAATGCTTTATTCAATCTGCATACTATATCCTTTTCTTCTATCAAAAGAAATCCTTTAGGCTTCTCAATGTAAACCTCTTACTCAAGTTCTCCATTTAGGAATGTTGACTTAACATCCATCTGATACACTTTAAACTTCTTATTTTTTCGATAAGCTAAGGACATTCTCACTCCTTCCATTCTGGTGTAGGGGCAAATGTTTCTTCATAATCTATACCTTCTTGTTGTGAATATCCTTTTCATACAAATCTATCTTTTTTCCTCACAACTTCACCTTGTTTCTGAATACCCATATAGTTCTATGGCATTCTTGTCTTTAGCTCTAGGAACCACTTCCCATTTTTCATTCTTCACAAGCTGATATAGTTCTTCCTTGCTTGAATCCAATGATAATCCTTGCATGCCTCATCTATGGTCTTTGGTTCAAATTGAGAAATAAACATAATTCCTCATGCACCCTATTTCTTTTTATTACTCCTTTATCTTTTCTTCCTATAATCTAATCAACAAGGTGGTTCTTTGGAAAATTCATATTTTGTGCAGAAGTTTCTATCTCAATTCTTATCTCTTCTCTTGGTTATGTTCTCTATTCTCATATTTTCTCAACAAGTTGTACATCATTTGAAAACTCATTTTTAGTCTCAAAGAAAACTTCAATGTTTTCTCTAACCTGCTTGGGATTATCTTCCTCATCATTAGAATCATAATCTGACATTCTCTCTTTAACTCCAAACCTTTTGTCCACTTTCACATTTGCACACTCAAAAATTTTCTTAGTTCAAAAATTTTCATAGTTCTCTGATTAAAACAACTATAAGATTTTCTTGTCAATGAATAACCAAGGAACATACCTTCATCACTTCTTGGATCAAACTTACCACTATAATAATCTCTATTTATGTAACATTTACTTCCAAAAATTATGAAATACTTCCCTGAGGGTATGTGACCAAACCATAATCCATAATGAGTCTTGTTTGCACATTTTTTGATCTACACTCTATTCATGGTGTATACTATTGTATTGACTACTTCTCTCCAAAATGTCTTGGATACTTCATTCACTAAATCATTGGTCTTGTTTCTTTTGATATAGATTTTTCCCATCTTTTTGCTATCCCATTTTTCTCGGGAGTCTTGAGTGAAGATAACTATCTCTTGATTCCATTCTCTTCATAAATCATGTTAAACTCTCTAGAAGTAAACTTTCCACCTCTATCTGATCTCAAGCATTTAATCTTTACACTATATTCATTCTCAACTCTATTCTTAAATATCTTAAACTTTTTCAAATGCCTCATATTTTTCTTTAAGAAATGCTACCCACATTCTTCTAGTGAAATCATCAAGAAAAATCATAAAATGCCTTTCTCCATAGATGTAATGATCTCACTCTTCTATTTCTTTTTTTATCCTTCATCCTTCTATATCTCCCTTTCATAATTTTTCTCCATTTTATAAGAATTTTCATTGGTGAATGGTTTCCAATGATTATGTCCCTTCAGGAAAACTTAGTTAAGATATAATATTGTTTGATTAATTCATATTTTATAATTTATATAGATATACTGTATATTACATATGCATATTTGAATATTTTATATATAATTAATATACCATTGGGTCCATATAATATATATTCTTTAATTTTTACACTATTATATAAATAATATAGAGATATAGTAATTTTATTTAATTATTTGTTTGATATTAATTTATTAATAACTGTAACATTATTATAATCATACATTGTCATATTTCTATATTAGTAAATAATAATATTTTTATCATCATATATTTTTAGATTTAAATAAATAAATAAATATAATTTATTTATTGTTCATTTTATCTCATGGTGATTAGGGTTCAAAGTAGGGGATATGACAATTCTCCCCTCCTAAGATTGCTTGTCCTCAACGAATGATGATTTTTCATAATCCCATTTTAGCGAGTAGCTTTTGCAACATAACTTGAGTATAGCATAATTCACTTGTATGATTTCCAACATAGATTCATAGCTCTCATCAATTCAAACATATTTTTTTAAAACAAAGGAACACTATATGAGACTTATAGATGAATATATAAGTGTATAGTGCATGAAGACACAAAGTAGACATGATGCATGAAAAACACAAAGAAAATATAGGGTAGATACAGGAAAGCATGAAAACATGAAGCAAACACGATGTAGACATATAATACATGCATTCTTGTAATAATCCTTTCTCAAACCTATTCCATATTAAATTTGAGGTTCCATTGTGATTTATTGATCACAGTAATAATTAGTATATATTCTATAAACTCACTAGTCTATTTAATAAATGGATCTTCCTTTTCCTTTCCACATTGCATAATAAATGGTAGAATTACTAAGCAAAGGGGAAAATAGACTCCAAGAGGCTCCCTCATGAATTAAGCCTATTTTGGAAATCTTCTCCTCACTGTGTCTAAATTACTCCATCTTTCACAAACTCCCTCTTCATTAGGAATATGAGAAATACAAGATTACTCATCTACCATTGGTATGAATTTAGGTCCCCTAGAATTTGGTTTATTATTTGCTTCCAATCACAGAGAGTGAATCCACTCATCCAAATCCAACCATCTTCACCAACTTTCTCTATTTATTATTATATGATATCAAAACTCATATTCATATAGTCTCCTAATTATGAACCCTATGGTGGATAGTGGAATTATCATGACTAGGGTGTGTAATACCCCGAAATCGGCACCTTGAAATTCTGAACGATTTTTGTTGTATTATTCTCAACATCAATTTCTTGATCATAAAGTCCTATTGAACTAGGTGTTTTTGACCAATTATCTCTACTTGATCTCAGTATCAAGTTGCAAGAAATACTAAAATTGCAATAATTACATATCTTATTTAATTCCTAAATATAAACTTGATTTGGCTGAACAATCCTTTTAATTAAATTAAATTAATTATAAGTCCTTCTACTTAAATTAAATTAAATTAAATTTAGTCATTTTACCTAAGACACAATAAGAATTAAATATATTTAATTAAATAATATCTCCTCATTTCAATTATTGAATTTAAATAATTCATTAATTGAGAAAAGCATCAAATATGAAGTAATATTTAATTAAATCCTCAAATATCTTCCAAAGATCTCATCTTGAGTTCAAAAAATGGAAACTTTGAGTTAACTTGAAAAGAAAGGGAAATAAATCAGTCAACAAACTCTCAATTGAATCTTATTTCCTAAAATCTCTCAAAATCTTATTAAATTCTTAGATTGTTAATACCTTTTCATTCTATCTAATATTTACATTGATGCTAAACTAGAATTATTTTTACTTCTATAGATTAATAGTTTCTTTCCATATCATTCTAGATTAATTCATACTTACTTGCATTGAAAATACAAAAATATAGATGCATTCATTCTCCTAAATCCTTCATTCTAGTAATGGTCTATGGTTTACTAAACTCTTGATTCTAAGAGCAATTAAAAAACCCCATCTAGATAGGAGGCAACATGGTGCATTATGCAAATGTTCAAGATGAACAATCTCATGTTTATTCTTGGATCAAGCTCACAAACAATGACTATGTTGAAGTGTGTGTCTAACCAATTTTAGCAGATACATTTCTGGCACCTACCATGGGGCTTGAAAGCCTCATTATTCTTGTTTTTCATTTAATTTTTGTTTATATCTTAATTTTACAAGTTTGAATTGTTTTAGGTTTCAAGATGCTTTGGGAAGAGACTCAAGAGTCAACAAAATCTTTGGAAGACACTTTGGTTCTAGATAATGATTGGAGATCACAGTAAAAAATTTAGATTTTTTAGATCAAAAGTCTATTTTTAATTTAAAAAATTATGTTTTTTCATACAAAAATTCATTTATCACCCAAATCATGGAATATTGATCTAGAAATTTTATTGTAGATTTGGGACACTTTCAAGAGCTTCCAGTAAAAAATTTAGTGGTTTGGGATGCTATTAGGAGCTCACAATAAAAAAATCACATTTGTTTGTTCCAAATTCTATTTTTAATAAATATTTTATGTATTTTCATAAAAAAATTAACTCATGATGCAAATCTTTGAGTTTGAATCAAAAAAAATTATCATAGGTTTGTGGAAAGCGGCGAGAAAGCATACATGGGAGGAATTAAAATTAGGAAGAAATGAACTTGAATGACTAATCATTTGTTTTTCTTGAGTGTCTTAATAAACTGACAAATCTTTCATTGAATTAATGTTTCTTAAACCAATCTTGAAAGCCATGAACTAAAATCTGAAGTTTTCATTAGAATGTACATTAAAATACAATCTTGAATGCCTAAAGGAAATTTGCATGCTTTCATTGGAATGAGTCTTTAACACATAAGTTTGGTGCTTAAAAAGAACACTCAATCAATCTTGAATGCATAAAGGAATTGGCTCTTTTCCCTATCAATTTCTTATGTTGACAATGCTCAATTTACTTTGTTGATGAACTCTCAATTTCTTATGTTGACTATGTTGTAAGTTGGAAATAACCTTGCATGGTAAACATGAGTGTCTTCAAGAATAGATTAGAAAATCTAAAGATTCATTGGGAAAGAACAATTGTCTTTTAAACTCCAAGGCCACTTACGTATTCACTCCTCTTGCACCTTTGTGTGATCTTGAGTGCACAAGAAATAAGTGGACGTGTTTTATTTTTAAGAGGCCCGCTTGGGGATTTTATCACCTCTTAGGATGACCTCAACTCCCATATTCTGGCAGAGTATAAATATCGGGAGGTGAATCAAAAGACACCTCTCTTGGAAGTATAATCTTATCATTCTTGGCTAAGCCCCAAAGAACTTTATACCTTTTGGAAGTGAAGGTGGAGATTTGGGTTGCTGTCTCCTCCCGACTATGTGGCATTATTTTCTTTCATCTACAAATTTGGCCCTCACATAACTTATGTATATCGAGGCCACCCTATAGTTGATCTCTATATATCCTAGTTGAAAGCCTTGATAGGACTATTGATGTGTTTGGCGTGCTTGAGTATTCAAAGTCCAAAATCTACATAAACATCAAACAAGTCAAAGCTAGTGAAATGGTGAGTTAAACATCTAATGAGAAATTGCTTGAAAATGATGACTACACCATCTTCTTGAATCTTCACTAGTCTATGTCTCCCTATACAACATTATTTGCAACTATCCAAAACTAAACTATCTCAATTGAACACTTGTGGCCCACATTTGAACTAGTCTATTTGCTCCACTATTCTACTTGTTCTGCTATGTTGTTATCCATTTTTTGCATGATAGTCAATCTCTTAGTTGTTCCAGCCACTCTTTCAACTATTCATGTCTTGGAAACATCACCCTTGTTAAAACTTACACCTACTTTGAGACAACATTTTATGTATGGTCTTAGTCTAAATCTATCAAATCTTTTATGTCTAGTTGTTCACATTAACCTAGGATATCACAATGGCTAACAACAAATGCACTAATTCTAATATTCCTAGTAAGGAAGAAGAGATACTTATTGTAAATATGAAGAAACAAATCCAATCAATGAGTGCTCAACTTCAAAGACTGAAGGAGGAAGATGAAACATCATCAAAAAAATTCTCCTTGCAAGATTATTTACCTTCCTTTGATGACAAAAAACCAACAACTTCATATAATGTTGAGTCAAGCCATCTAAAAACAATCCACAAAAACCCAAGAAATATGGAAATATCTTTGAAGAAAAACCTTGGGAACCTAAACCAAAGTGTGACTTCACCCCTTTGGGAAGATCTTATGAATCAACTTTGGAAGAACTTCTTCAAAAGAAACTCATTATTTTACCTAAAGTCACTTTGGCTAGACTCTTTTTTATGAGTAATTATTGTGCCTATCAAAGACATTATCTACATGAAACTTCACATTTCATGGGGTTGAAAAATAAAATCCAAGATCTATTTGATGTTGGCATAATTCAAAAAATTAAGAATTTATATATCAAAGATGCTACTAAAAATCATGAAACTATGTCTAGTAATGGTTCGAATGCAAGTTCTACTTCTTCTAACATGCCATCACCTTCTAAAGCATCTAATCTTTCTAGCATACCTCCACCAAAAAAAGTGCCTAATGCTTTTGTAATTGACTATGTGTACCCTCAAGGGCTACCTCTAAAAGAAACTCAAGCTAATCTTGACTTAGCTATAAAACTCTCCCATACTACTCAAAATAAATATATGAAACCTTCATTCATTGCTAATCCTATTATTCCTACTCCAACTAGCCCTTCACTATCTCTTCAAGATCCTACCATGTCCTTAGAAGTGGATCCATGTCAAGAGGATTTTATAAAATCTAAAGATCAAGATCAAGAACCCTCTCATATCCCTCAAGATGCCATCACTCCATCTCAAGAGCCACATAGTCCTTCATCTCCCATATCATGTCTCTCTACTAGGAAAGATCATGATATTCCTCCCACCATCCCTAATGACATTATTAAAGATCATGAGAAAAATATTTTCCTATGCTATTCGAAAATCCTTATCAAAATCAAATTATTCCATCTTGTTCTACTTCTCCACATCCACTAGAAAATTATACTCAAGCTTTAAGTTCTCCTATCAAAGGTGTTTCTCATATTAAAGTTATTCATGAGTCTATTAATGGCCTAGGTCATGTTTCTCACTCTAAGGATATTGATATCCCTATTCACTATCAATTTGTATCTTCTAAATCTATATTTGGTCCTTATCCATCTAAGCTAAAGCCTTCAAACCTTCCATCTATTTTTGGACCTTATGTTCCTCCATCTCCTAATTCCACTATTAACTCATTACCTACTTCTCCTACCCTACCTCAAGATCAACAGAGACATAAATCCTTGGGTCCTTCACATAAAGCTTTCCATTTAAACCAACCATATCAACCTTCTTCATCCACAAGTCCCAAGCCTTTTGGAAGCAATTTGGATGATCAACTTAAAAATAAACATGGGAATCCATTTACAAATGATTATTGTGTCTCCTCTAATTGACATGTGAATGCAAAAATAGAACTGTTCAAGAGACCATAAAAGGTCCACTAGCAAAAGAACATAATCGAAGAAAATATGGGTTCCGAAATCAATCATTGAAGAAATATTCTCTAAATTATCCAAAATTGAAGAAAAATCTAAAGCTGTATGGATTCCCAAGTCTCTTTTGAAATACTTGAAATTTGAAAGCAAATCAAAGTTGACATTCCATCTTGCAAAGGCTTCTACTTCATCTTCTTCCAGACATCTTCCTCAAAAGATTATGAAGCCTTCCACTCCATCTTCCTCCAAAATTATTCTACCACCTCATACATCAAAACCTCAAACTATTTCATCTATATTTCCTCCATTATTCCACTACCCTTCAAGGTGTGTGTTAATGTTTATCTTTCCCACTTTTTCTTCTCCCCTTGCGCATCCCTTTCAATACCCTATCCACTCCACCTTATATCCTCCCACATTTTATCCTTCCAACCCATTTATCTCATCCATATCCTAAAACCTTATCCTATATATATATTTTCTTCTATCTCCCTTTCATTACCCTATCAACATCTTTGAGCATACCTTCCTATGGTCTTGGCTTATCATAATTTCTCCTTCTAATAGGAACACTATTCAAATTGAAAAAGGCTTGAATTCTTCCCAAAAACTCTAAAAATCGAAAAAATAAAATAAAATATGCCTTGGTGAAAACTTGGAAACAAGTGCCTTGGTAGAAAAATTAAAGATAAATAAATCTGTCCTATGGTGAAAACCACTTCTCCTAGCACCTTGGAAAAGTACCATAATAAAAACCTAGCAAATAGACATCATGTGTAATTCTTCCATAATCCATTCATTCCATCTTTCTTCTTTGATCTTGACACTATTGAGTTATTTGTGAGTATTGATTATTCTCCTTATCCCAGGTCACTCATTCATAACCTTCATTATCCTTAATTCTAATTTTGTTATCCTATAGCTATCCTATCCACTTGAACCCTTGGTCTTGATCAAAAGAAAAAAGAAGAAATATATGGTTCTTAGAGGACTCTTGACATATCCACTCTTTTGGATTACTTTCTTTCACAACATCATCTTATCTCAATCATAACTTTCACTCATTATCCAAAACCCACTTCATATGGCTATCTTACATTTTCCCTAGCTTGGGTACTCTTAGAGAGCTAGTTCTTGAGGATCACTTTCACTCGCTTCATACTCCTTGCCTATCCATCTCTTCTTATGCACTAGTTTGATAGAAAAAAAGATATGATCATATTTGAGAGCTACTTATCTCTAAAAAAAATTTAAAATTTGAGAATGTTCTAAAAAAAGTCTACAAATTGGAAAAAGTCATTAAAAAAATCAATTATCTTGGTGAAAACCTAGCGATAGGCACCTTTGTAATACCAAAAACATTCAAAAATACAAAATTACAAAACAATTGCAAAATTTAAAAATTCAAAAAATTTGAAAAACAAGAGAAGTGCCATTGATGAAAACCTTGCAAACAGGCATCATGGTAGAAAAAATAGAATCTCTTCCAAGAAGGTGAAAACCTAGTAAACATGCACCTCTTGTTTCAAAATGCTACATCCTACAACATGTCTTCTGACTCTATAGTTTCTTTCCTACTTTAGTTTTTTGCTTTCACTCATGCATCCATGGATTGAATCTAGTAATAGTCTTGGGGGAACACCCTATGGTCTCACAAAAGATCTCTCTCATGTCACTCATCAATTGTCCTAACTGTGCCTATCTATTCTCACTTACTTTATTATTGAGATTCCTCTCAAAGA
This sequence comes from Cupressus sempervirens, assembly GCA_028749045.1. Lineage (NCBI taxonomy): Eukaryota > Viridiplantae > Streptophyta > Pinopsida > Cupressales > Cupressaceae > Cupressus > Cupressus sempervirens. The sequence continues at coordinate 440,622,267 of CM053786.1, read as the reverse complement.
AGATTTCCTTCACATCACTCTTTAGTTGTTGTAGATGTGTCTGTCTACTATTGCTTAGTTTCCTATTGAGATTCTTCTCAATGATGATTTCTCTTTGACGTTGGTCGCCAGTTGTCCTAACTAAGTCTATCTATTGTCATCCTCCTATTGAAATTATTTCTTATAGAAATGTTTTGAACATTGACAATTGGCATCAATCAAATGACATTGAAATTGAAATACAAATATTGACACTATTTGAGCTATGAGGAGCTTTTCTTTGTTTTTTTTTCTTATGCTTTATCATTCCCCTTTGAGAAACTTGAGGATCTTTATTTTGACTAGAGAAGAGAGGACTAGGGGGTATGATATTTTCTTTGTTTTCTGCTCGAAGGTTTAGCTTCAATGATCTGAAGTGTACATATAAAAGGGGTGTCCATTATAAGAGCCTTTATCTCATGTTGGATGGCCATGTGTACCTTGACTCATTTTATATGAAAACTTTGGTGAGGTTGGTTCTTTTTCTTGATTATTTTGAGTGAATTCTCTATGCTATAGTAAAACATTGATACTCATCCTGTTAAGTGAACATATGGGTCACTACAAGTATAGTAGACACAATTTTGTCTTAGGTTACAAACATAAGGGTTATTTTTGACATAATACTTTCTAATTACTTACCATGAGAAAGATCTCTTATGTGTTTGTATGCAAGAAAATTTTTGGTCATCCTAGCTTTTATGCTATTATGCTTATGTTCGCTTGCTACATTAAAAGGGACAAATGTTCTAGTCATTTTGGCTTCTTATGCCTTAATGCTTACATCTAATTTTGACAAAACTAAGAAACATGTCATATTCATATTCTCATGATTGTAATGTCAATAGGAAAATTATGACATTCAATGGCCTAAATAAAAAGCTCTGTATTGAAAAGTATATCTTATGGGTTCAATAACTAAGTCTTATGTATTGCATCTAGCATAGGACAACATTTCATATTAGACTTGTGCTATGGCATAATTTCGGTAACTCATTTGATTTTATTTCTTGGCTTAATTGGCATAAGACTTCTCATATGCATTACATTTTCATCTTAACTACACAAATGATCGATTAAACACCCTCATGGCTACGTTGACTTCTCTGAACTCATTTTTAGGATCAAAATCAAAATCAGATACACTTACACAGTTCAAAATTGCCCTTTCATATTTTGGGACAAATGTGATCGAATGCTTGTGTAGTCCATCTTTCTAATGCAATATGCATCTTATCATATCAGCGTTTTCTCAAATTTCTCAACTTTTTCATCAAAAGTCAACTTTGGTCAACCAAAGTCAAACTTGGTCAAATGGACCTCAAAATTACTATGAATCAACTCAAAAAAAATTTCACACTCTTTTGATCTATACTTCATTCTTCTAAATTTCCAATCACTTCAATATCTTCTAATCTACTACTCTGCATCAATATTTTGGTGTGTCATCTTTTGATTTAGCTCCTAAGGGGGTAGGATGATTACATCATTGAATCTTTCAAAACTAGTTTCAACTTAATCTAAACATGATGTCCTAATTTCTAGGGGCATCTCATCACTTAGGGCATCTTTTTTCTCTTTATTTGGCATCATGTGTCATCTATCTTATGTTTTGATCAATTGATCATAGTTATAACGGTCTATATCATAGTTCAATGGACATGTATTTAGGTGTTCTATCCAGACTCCTAAGGATTAAGCCGAATTCTAGGGATAATCCTACAACTCATGATTAAATCTTGTTATCTTTATCTATGGACCAATATTTAGGGGCTTTATCTGGACTTTGGAGGATTAAGCTTCCTTCTTGAGATAATTCTAAGATTTCTTTCAATCAATATTTAGTGGATAGGTATTGTGGCATTCTAACACTGACTCCTAAGGATTAAGCCTCATTCTAGGGATAATCCTATAAATTGTGATTGATCTTATCATAATTTGATGGATAGGTATCTGAATGTTCTACTTAGACTCTTGGGGAATAAGCCTCATTCTAGGGATATTCCTACAATTTATGAAAAGTATTAATTGTCATCTTTTAATGGATAGGTATCGAGACATTCTAACCCTGACTCTTGAGGATTGAGTCTCATTCTAGGAATGATGGACTATGAATTATGATAATATTTATTCTCTTAAACTGATATCTAGGTGTTCTATATGGACTCCAAAAGGTTAAGCTTCATTTTGGAGATAACCTTAAAAATCTCATTAATTGGTTTCTATATCATTAGCCTCGAAGACAATCTTAGTTATTGTTCTATGGTTCATACTTTTCAATTATTTTTTGAATTAATGTGCTACTCATACATTATCTCAAAGAGGGGCAAATGTACTACCCCAAAATTGGCACTTTGCAAGTCTAAAACATTTTTTTTGCATTATTTTCAACATCAATTTCTTGATCATAAAGTCCTAATGAACTAGGTTGTTCTGACCAATTGGATGTACTTAGTATCAAGTTGCAAGAAATCCTAAAATTGCAATAATCATATATCTTATTTAATTCCTAAACATCAACTTGATTTGGCTAAATAATCCTTTTAATTGAATTAACTGAATTATAAGTTCTTGTACTTTAATTAAATTAAATTCACCCATTTTAGCTAATACACAAAAGGAATTTAATACATTTAATTAAATAATATCTCTTCATTTCAATTATTGAATTTAAATAATTCATTAATTGAGAAAATCATCAAATATGAGGTAATATTTAATTAAATCTTCGAATATCTTCCAAGCATCTCATCTTGAGTTTAAAAAATGGGAACTTTGAGCTAACTTGAATATAAAGGGAAATAAATCAATCATCAAACTCTCAACCGAATCTTACTTCCTAAAATCTCTCAAGAAATCCCTAATTGATAGAAACTTTCTATTTGACCTCAACTATCATTTAATCTCCACCTTTTATTCAAATCAATGTTGATTGTTGATTTATTTGGATTTCTATAAAATGAGGCTTTCTACCTCTCATTCAAAAGGGGGGCAATTTGAGTAGTTAAATTATGTAAAATTCATGCTAGATTATTGTGCATTAGATTTCTTAGATTGTTAATAGCTTCTCATTCTAGCTTTTAGTTTCCTTAATGCTAAACTAGAATTATGACAATTAAAGAACCTCATCTAGATAGAAGGAAATTGTTGGAAATATTATGACAAGCTAAGTTATTGAGAGGGGAGGGGTGAATTAGTAACTTCTAATTTTTTTAATCCCAATTAGCAATTAATCCTTTAAATGAATTGTGATCTAACTTCATGCATGAGAAACTAAAAAACATGAAAGCATACATAACACTTTGACAGAAGATTTGGTGACCCAGAAACCTTCCGAATAGAAAGTAAAACTGGGGTGGGGATGATACACACAAGCTTTAGTATTGTAGTATAAAGTTGGCCTATTAAGGCTTACATTGATCACTTCTAATGATCTACCCTATTAGGAGCAATAAGAACTGCTAGGTCCACCTTGTGAAAGGATTTAGAAACATAGAATAAAGAATGCACTCAGTAAAGAGATTTGCATAACACTGTTAGGTCTACCTTGTTAAAGGATTTGACTGATCCACCTGTTAGGATGAAACAATGGTTGATCTCTAATCTACAACTTGGTCTATTGAATGAGATTCCTCTAAGTGTACAAATCACCTTGCTATGATAGATGAATCTTTGCTACTCCTTATACTACTGTAGCCTTTGTAATTTTCTCTTCAACTCTTTTTTGGTGATTACATTACTTCCTTTTTATTGATACATACATGCTTTGGATGTGATACAATACATTACATATATATCAATCCAATTATACAATTACAAAGTCAGCCACTATACAAGTTTACACAAAATATTACATAGTTGACCAAAGTGTAGAAACTCAAGCTTTGAAGACTGACTCGGTGAGGTTCTGATACTTGGCATCCATTGTTAATGCTTGACATCATCATGCACTCAGTGGACATAGATGCTTGGTCTATACTGATCACTTCCAAGTAGTCTTGTACTCGATCTGCACTGGTGAATATTGTGAAACTTAGCACATAAACTTAATCACTTGTTTAACACTAAATAGCTTAGTAAACACTATCACCTTAAGCTCACTATAAACTGAGTCTCTTGGTTAACACTAATTAGCTCGATCAACATTGGACTCACATCACATCAACTACAAACTTGGTAAACACTGTACAACTTAGTTTACACTAGTAAACTTGGCATACACTTAAATGCTCGGTTTACACTATTGAACTTCAACTCTGTAGTAACTACTTGGTTCAATCTAAAATTTATCCATAGGACTTAGTAGCAACTGTAGGACTCGATAACAACTAAAATGCTTGGTTAACACTGTTAACTGTACAATATACTCAGTATGACCTCACAATCAAAGTAAGTGTATGTCAATAATAACAAACACGACTGGAATGTCAACAATCTCCCCCTTTGGCATTAGTGACAAAAACACTCATTAGTCAAAAATTATTTATCCATCACCTTATATCTCCAACTTGGTAGAGTATACTATTTTTGAGATTTTTCAAAATTATTTTTGTAAAGGATACATTTCTATACATGGTAATGCTTCCTCCAAAGATAATATATAGCATACTATACATACAATATATATTTCTCCACACTTTCTTACAATTTTCTCCCCCTATGTTCTTACATCTTTCTCCTCTTTATATCATCTTATATCTTTTCAATATCTTCTCCCCTTTTTTTGACATTAATGCCAAAGATTTATACTATATGTATTTACATAGTAATCCAAAATGAGACAAGAATTGTGAATGTACCTTTAGTATGATTGCCAAAGTCTTGTCCTAGTTTTCTTGTAAGACCCTGCATGTGAGCAATGCCACCTGCACTTCTACTAATAGTTCAATCATGTCTATAATAGAGTAATTATTATCATTGGTGAGAGTTTTTCAATAAGCAATATGCTTCAGTAGTGCATCCATATTAGGGAGTATCATATTTTGAATATCTACCAATGTAGATATGATTTTGGCATCTTCTTTAAGAAATTTTGCCTACTTGTCTGTCAAAAATTTGATCCTGATGAAATGGGCAGAGCTTGAACTTGGGTCAAGCTATAATTGCTGAGAACTTGCCTTAAGATTTTCATCAATCTTAGACAATTTTTCTTTTATTTCCTTTGTAAAACTTGGGATTTCACATAATTTACCAAAAAGAAAAGTTACATTTGTACAAGAAGTTTTAAGAGAACCCAAAATAGTAGATAACTCTACTTGGTAAATGGAAATCTTTTGAGCAATAAGTTCTAGGACATTATTCTCAAACTTCTTCCCTACTTTCTATAATAACTTTTCTTGTCCATCTAGATCTTGATTATACTTCTAGGCCACTTCTTCCAACTGATACAAAATTGGCTAAGAAGAATCAATCTCTAAACTTATAGTCTCTACCAAAATACTCTTGGCATCCTCAATGATTTTGAATTCTTTATCTCTTTCCTCTCTTAGCCTCTACTATTTGACTTTCTTTTGAAGTAACTCTCTAAAGGTCTACATTTGATTAGGATTGAGTTTTGAAATATCCCAATTAATAATCAAAATTTCCTCATCAAGATCTACATCCTCCTCTTTTTCTTTATGTTTACCCAAAAAATTTGTGCTCGATTGAGACTTGGTCTCAACTTTCCTTGCACTTATTGCTTTTGTACTTGGAATGGAAATAATAGTAGAAATAGTGGGGCTTGCTACAAAAATTGATACTGTAATTATTGTAGAAATACTAGTAGAAGTACCTGTTAAAGCCAAAATTGATGTATCCAAAACTATTGTATTCAAAGCTATTGAAGAGGGAAGAGTCTATAGCTCGGTAGATGAAGTAGTTGAGACTTCAATCAATGATGTGCTGAGCTGCACTGGTGCAAAGATTGATTAGATTCTTGTGACTGCACTGCTAGACATAATCAATCCTACTGAGGTTATCTCCATGCTTGATGTTGTCACTATTTTTCTTGGAGAGTGAGGAAGTGAGGCAATAACTATGCAACAATCTTGACTAGGTCAATTTCCTCAACATCTTGAGTTCCTTCCTTGATAGCCTCTTGCTCATGTTCCTCTTCATCATCCTCATTATCAAAATGTGTTACTTCTTCATCATTTTTCTCTTCATCCCTTTCTTGATCATCATCATCATCATCTTTGTCACTTATACTAATCGAAAAATCACTTGGTTTGGTGAAGAAGATTGTGTTTGTTGCATTCTTCACAACATGCTTTATTTATTTCAACCAAATTAGATAAGTATTGAATCTTAAAGTCAAATTTTCTTCATTTGTGCTTAAAGATTCCTTGATTTCCTTCTTAGACAGATTTGGTATCAGTTGCCTCAAGGTTTTCTCATGAATGTCCTTTGCAGTTTACATTGCATGTTCCCATCTTGGCTTGATTTTATTCATTAAAGCATCTAGAATTTGCTGAGTGAGCTGGTCAGGAGAGTATTTCCGTTTGCCCATTTTAGATATTAGAACATCTTCAATTTTATTTTACTCATCAGCTATTTAGCTCTCATATTTTAATGCTTTGAAATTTTTTATCCTAGAACCTGATTCCAATTCCTTCATCCTCTCTTGAAATATAGGTGGAGACCTCTTGAAAATTACGTCTCCCCCTTCTTGGTCAACCTTCTTCTTAGAAGATCTACTGGTGAATACTGTAGTGGATGTCTTGGTAGGCTTGGTGATGATTACCTTGCCCTTTTTCTTTAGTGGTTCCTCTTCCTTTGATTCTTCATCCTCTGCTTCTTCATCTTCACATTTTCCCTTAGTTAACAAAAGAGTAGAACTTGTTTTTAACTTGGAAATCCTTTTCTTTCCTTTACTAACCACCTGAGGGAGCTTGATCTCTAGTTCCATCCAAGCCTTAGCCTCATGACATGTTCCAAAATAGGAAACCTTGGGATCAACTAGTTCACTAACTAGTGCCTCAATAATATCTTTTGTTTCATCAATGTTTACCTCATATCCTAGAGGTTTTACCCATGTAATTCTAGGCCTAACTTCCTGAATGTATACCTTATCACTATCCACCATAAAAAATACATAATCTTTATGATCTTCAACTAGTTTCTTGGAGATTTAGTATCTGTTATTCATTTTCTCCTTGAAAGCATCAAAATAATTATCCATAATATTGGTGTAATTTTCTCCCATCTCAACAATATATTCATTAATCTAATAGAGTACTAGCACATCTTTTGTACACATGACTGTACCTTTTGATGGAAAGAATTTTTGAACATAAAAGAATAAACATGTTAATAGAGAGCCAAACTTACATAGATTGTTCTTTGATATCTTGATGCTCTCCATGTTCTTGTTGAAAATATTCAACAATAGCTCGGCAAGGTCAAGAGAAAGGTTATTATTGACAACTTTGTATGCCAAGTCAATTACTTCACATGACACACTATTCAACCTACTTGAATTATAGATCTTGTGTGCAATGACATGAATGCCAAACTTCGATTCTATTTAAGTGATACTGGTAATTTTCATTTCCCTACCATCCCACTTGGCTAGGGTTTTCTTCTCTAGTTTGACCCAACCTAGGGTTTTTGTCATTTTAGCTTTAGCCAACATAGGAAGACCAATGATCCTATGAATCATCTTCTTTGTGAGTAGAGTAGGTTGTTACAAACACAATCATCCATTGTGCACATGGCTGAGAATATACCTAATCCATTTGACTTGGAAATCACGAGGCATGTGAGGAATATGAATTAAACCTTTGCCTTCAAGATGTTGGTGCTTAGGTTTCAAAACACCATTAACACATAACTCTTTAAAATATTCATCCATTTCTAGGATGCCAATATCTTGAATCACACATTTAAAATGAGAATGAATGTTGTTGATTAACAATATCTTGGAAGGGATTTGTGACCGAGCTCCACTTGGCTCTAGGGTTTCAACAACTATAGGAGTAAGCTTAAAATCTAGTGCCTTCCATTCTACACCATGAAATAACATGTCTAACCTTCGCTTCACCTTGATACTAGTAGCTAGCATCTTCACTTGGTAGGGTTTGAGAGAATTTTAAAAGAATGCTCTTGAAGATTTCTTTGCAGAGTTTTCTCTAAAAAATTCACAGTGAAAATGACTCCGATTTCATTCCTCTTATCAAATTTTTCCATAAATGCCTAGTATGAAAGTTAGATGAATTTGATAGACTGTCATCCACTTTTCTTGCATTGATTACTCAATAAAGTATTTCATCATTCTCTAACCACATGTAAAACTTAATTACTCCTGACCTAGCTTGGTAGAGTCTATGACTCGACCTGACTCGGTAAGGAAAATAACTTGACAGTAATTGGTACCTTTTACTTGATGATCCCTTTCACATCTTGAATGTTGATATGGATCTTTTGTCTTGATAGCCATAACTTATTTAGATGTCTTCTTTTGTACCCTAGTTCTAGTTTTTCTTTGAGAAATCAAGTTGAAATAGTGGAGTCGCCCAATTCTTGAGTGACTTGATTATCATCAGTTGGACATGCATTCTCAATAGACTTTGGAACCCATTGTTGTCTCATTTATTTGATGATGTTGTCAGCTTTTGCCTTCTTTTCATCTTCTATTCTTCCATTATTCATATAGTTCTTGGCAAGGTGACCAAGTTCTGTACAGATGAAACATCTTTTGGTAGTATCTCTATTCCTCATGTGATTCTTTACACAATTCATTCCAATGTGTCCAAATTCTCTACAGTAATGAAATCTGCACTAGATTTTATAGTCTCACCCAAATATAGCTTTCACAATTTTTTCTACTAGATTCAATATCTTGGTTTTGCATTCTGATGATTTGTGCCCATGCTTCTTACATTTGTGACATGTGCCATCAAATTTTGGTTTCTCTTTGCATTCATTTTCTCTATGACCATGCTGATTACAATTGTAGCATTTTCCATTGAATTTTTCATTTCCATTGCTCCAACATTTGTTTGACGTATGGCCTATCTTACCAAAGTGATTGCAAGTGGGTTTTTGGTTCCTTTGAGCTCCTTGCTTGGATGATTCTCCTTCTTCTATATATCCAATTCTTGCTTTTCCTTTTTGTCTGAAGTGACTTTTTTCATTCAACTAATTCATGTCTAATTGGGATTTCAAAATTCTTTCATTGGTTTGCCTTTCAATATTTAGATCATTCTACAGTCTTTCATTCTCTAATCTTAGGTTCATTATTTCTTCATTTGCATTGGTGAGCTAATCAATGAAGTCTTCTTGCTGAAGGGATAGGTGTTAAATTTCATCGTTCTTTCCTTCTATCTCTTCTCTTATCTTATTTTTCTCTTCCATGACTTCACACAATCTTATTGACTAAATTTCTTGCTCTCTTCTTAGTTTTCTTACTTCTTCTTGAAGAGTATTATTCTTTTCCAAAAGTTGTTTGATTGCTTCATCAGCTTCATCTAAATTGCCTGGAATGATGTCTTTAGTTCTTTCTTTAATGTAGAGTGAATCATTCATCTGGATTGCAAGATCTTTTCTTCTTTTCGGGGATCGAGAGAGTTGCTTTTTTTCTTTCTTCAGTTGTCCAATGGCCAATTTGAAACCTAGCTTCTCATTATTAATAGCCTTGTCAAGTCTGAATACCTCCATTGCCTTTGATCTTTGCTCAAGCTTGTTAAACTTTTCACTAAGAACCAAAAAGTTCTAATACCAATTGTAGGAAATATTATAACAAGCTAAGTTACTGAGAGGGAAGGGGTTAATTAGTAACTTCTAAAACTTTTTATCCCAATTAGCAATTAATCCTTTAAATAAATTGTGATCTAACTTAATACATGAGAAAATGAAAAACATGAAAGCATACACAACACTTTGACACAAGATTTGGTGACCCAAAGACCTTCCAAATAGAAAGTAAAATTGGGGTTGGGATGATACCCACAAGATTTAGTATTGTAGTATAAAGTTGGCCTGTTAAGGCTTACATTGATCACTTTTGATGATCTATCATGTTAGGATCAATAAGGACTGCTAGGTCCACCTTGTAAAAGGATTTACAAACATACAATAAAATATGCACTTAGTAAAGAGATTTGCATAAGACTGCTAGGTCTACCTTGTCAAAGGATTTGACTGATCCACCTATTAGGATGAAATAGTAGCTGATCTTTGATCTACAACTTGGTTTTCTAAATGAGATTCCTCTAAGTGTACAAATCACCTTAGTATAGATTTGTTGCTTCTTATACTATTTTAGCCTTTATAATTTGCTCTTCTACTCTTTTATGATGATTACATTACTTCCTTTTTATTGATACATACATGCTTTGGATGTGATACAATATATTACATATATATCAATCCAATTACATAATTACAAAGTTGGCCACAATACAAGTTTATACAAACTATTACAATGTCAGCCAAAGTGTAGAAACTTAAGCTCTGAAGATTAACTCGGTGAGGTTCTAATACTCAGCATCCACTATCAATGCTTGTCATCATCATGTAATTGATAAACATAGAAGCTCAGTCCATGCTGATCACTTCCAAGTAGTCTTGAACTCGGTTTGCACTAGTGACTCGACAAATATTGTGAAACTCGGCATATGAATTGAATCACTTGGTTAACACTGCATAGCTTGATAAACACTATCACCTTGAGCTCAGTATAAATGGAGTCTCTTGGTTAACACTAATTAGCTCAGTCAACACTGGACTTGCATACTACAAACTCAGTAAACACTACACAACTTAGTTTACACTGGTAAAATTGGCAAAAATGCTTGGTTTGCATTGCTGAGCTTCAACTTTATTGTGACTACTCAGTTCAAACTAAAATATGTCCATAAGACTCAGTAGCAACTATAGGACTTGGTAGCAACTAAAATGCTTGGTTTATACTGTTAATTGTACAATATGCTTTGTATGAATTCACAATCTGAGTAAGTGTATGTCACCAATAACAAACATGACTGGAATGTCAACAAGAAAAAGGTCACATTGTGCAGACATTCACAATGAAAAATATCATGTTCATTCTTGGATGAATCTCACAAACAATGACTATGTTGAAGTGTGTGTCTTACCAATTTTAGCACATACAAGGTGCAGAATTAGTCTCAAAGAGGCTCCCTCATGACTAAAGCTCATTTTGGAAATCTTTTGCTCACTATGACCAAATGTTACTCCTCTCATGAACTCCTTATCCACTTAGTCATATTAGTGAGAGATTAAATAATTAGTATAATAATTATAAATATATTACAAATATAATATATTTATTTATTTACTTCACATGTAATTACATTTCTATAAAAATTAATTACTTATTACACTATCTTGAATTATGAATTTATTTTTCAATAATTCTAATATATGTTTTCATGACAAAATCTACAATATTTATTTTTTCCTATTCATGTAAGTCTCTCTCTCACACACACACACAGATATATATATATATATATATATCTTTGTAATAGAAACTTTTTAACAAAATATATTTATATGAGCCACTTTTCTTGTTATTTATTTAATAAGTTTCCTTTCCTTTTACCTAATCTTATTGATTTCTACGTAGACTGCCTTCCCCTTATTCTCTCTTAATAAAGAGAACCCCCATCATGTTTAATTCCTTGAATTTAACTATCCTTATATAAAATACTTTATTGTCATACAAAAGTCTTCAACTAAGAAGGGGAGTTAATTACATAGCTTGATTGGTTACATTATAATGAATGAGGTATTATTTTTAGGAGCACCATTTTGCAATTTTATATCTCCCCATTAAATGCTTCTTATATTAGTTATTTGACAAGTTCAAACCTTAGCCAATTGCACTCTAGGTAGCATCCTTTTCAGTATTATCTCTAAGGACTTGTTTGGAAATAGGAATACAAGTGGAATAAGCATATCTATATTCTTAAAATTTTGAATTCTTTGTTTGGATGCACCAAATTGGAATTGGAATAAGAATAAAATTAGAATATGTATTCCAATTTTGGCCCAAAATAAGCATTTTCTACATATTCTTATTCCAATTTATTTAAATTTTAGAAAACATAAATTTTTGAGTTTGTGAATTCCACATCAAATTCTGGTTGAACCAAATAGGAATAGGAATACATAACCCTATTTTCTATTCAAGAATAAATATTCATATTCACCTTTTTATATTCCCGCAGCCAAATGGGCCCTAAATTATTAGTGGGATATGTCCATTACATGATTTGACTTGGTGTGATGGGACATAGATATGTTTTTTGTGTCAAGGTGGTAATACAATATTATTTTTTATTTATCCTTTCGATGTGTTTTCCATGTAAACTTTGTATATGAGCAATGTTAGTATGCTAATAGAAACCAAATTTAAATAAAGCTTCTACAAACTAAACAAAATTCATAAACTTCAAGATAGACTAAGATGAGCTCTTAATTGAGAATATGAGTCATTAATGGGCTCTCTCAATAAGAAGCTCTCTTGTTGAGTAGCTTTATCTAAATGGATAGGATGTATGCTCAATATGCTTCCAAAGGCTTCAATGGATGATTGTGGATTTTTGGTGTGGATAGATGGCTTTGGTGTGGATAGATGGCTTTAGTATGGATTTGGCTCTCAAAATAGCATTATAACTTTACTTCATGGATTGTGTTATTTTGCAAAGGGGAAGGATCCAATTTATAGGCAAGAGGTTTGAGGAATTGAGGGCTAAGATGCAAGGATGGGAAAAAGCTTATGGAGGGCTCAGATTGCATGAGAGGAGAGCACATGGATTGTGCTTCCTTACAACCAATCAAGGAGTGACACATGTCACATGGTGAGAGGATGGAGGAAAGGAGAAGGATGAGTCAACAAAAGAGGCTCAAGGGATAAAATCTTCATAAAGACCCTCATAATGACTTGTAAGAGCAATAAAAGGGCTTGTAAGAGTCATTTATGGCCTAGTGGACTTCATAAAGTTTTATGGTTGAGATATTTTGAGGGTGATGAGAGAAATTTCGACTTGGACTTGATTAGGAAGGTTTTAAGCTCGTTTAGGCTTGTGCAAATGATTAGAGGATGGATTAGGATGGTTTAGGATTAGCTTAGGGATAGGCAAGTGGATGACATTTAATGAGGGTGGGTGAAGGAGGAGATATTTGTTAACTTTGGCTTGGGTTAGGAAGTTTTAACTCATGTTTAGGGAATGTGACAAGGTTAGGAGGGGATTAGGATTAGTTTTAAAGACATCTTCTAGAAGAGTCTAGACTTTGGATGAGGATAAAGACTTTCTAGAATAGTCTAGAATTTCTTAGGATGAGGATGAAGACTTTCTAGAAGAGTCTAGAACTTCTTAGGGTGAGGATAAATTAGATTTTTAGGAAATAAATAAAGTTTTATTTATTTCAAGGGTTTGGGTTGAGGAGATATTTATTAAAACTTTTTTAATAAACATGAGGATTAATATTTAATCTTAATTAAATATTTTGAGTTGGGATTAGGGGTAGGAAATGATGGGATTAGCCTTTAATCGAAATTAAAGAAGGATTAGAAGATTTTGGGAGAGTTTATTGGTCATAAGGAAATTGGCCAAGTTTTGGGCAAAAAATAAATTTTTTATTTATTTTAGGATTTTTGGTCAATTTATTAATTAAATAATTAATAAATAAGGAAATAATGTTTAAATAAGATTTAAACATTTTAGGGAGGGATTCCTTAATTAAATATTTTTAATTAAGATAAAGGGATTTAATGGCATAAAAATTAATTAATTAATTAATTAAATAATTAATTAATAAATGATGATGTCATCAAATTTTTTTCAAAAAATAAAAATACTTTATTTTCTAAAGGTTTTTAGGTGTCTAAAAAATTCATTCTATAAAATCTATTCATCTTGCTCATGTATAATAGGTAGTAATCTCTTTTGAGAGTCATCCACTCTTTGCATTTTATTGAGTTTGGTAGCATAATATATGCTAGTCAAGTTCCTCATGGACATTTATGATATCACTATTCAAGCATATATCACTTCATCAAAATACTAAAGTCATGTTTCTAGATCATTTCTTAATGTGTATCAAGTCTAGCTAGGACTAATTGCCAAAGTAACACATTACCTTGCGATTTATTTCAATACCATGCAGATAGTGCAAAGAGGCATTAAGAGGTGAGTCTTTTCCCATTGACCTTTGGGTAAAAGGATTAAAGGGGTGTTCATTGATTCTCTTGAATTATCACTCTTCAATATGAAGTAATAATATTAATTAAATAAATCTTTGATCATGTATCAAATGTGAGTGATAATTATGGGCCTCTAAATCCATACACACTTCAACATGATCATTACATGTTAGAAACATCTCGAAATGGACATGGGATTGTCCATTCGATATGCCTGCACAAGGTGATCTATTGCCTTCTAACCAGATAGGGTTTTGCTATTCACTCTTAGGATTGGGAGACCAGAAAATAGAACAAAATAGTACGAAGGATTTGGAAGAATACAAATGCAATCTAATCTATGTTTTTGATGTTTTTGGAATGCAAAGATATTATGTTAATCTAAATGAAATTGAAATTAATCTAAGAACAATGGAAAGTAATAACTTAATGAATGTATTTTAGTCTAAATGATGAGGATATAAAAGCAAGAGAAATTTGAATGTAAGGCACTTGAGTAATCAAATTATCATCAATTTGATATTTTTCATGTGCATCCTCCAAAATGAGAGATTGAAGGTTTCTTTTATCGAACCTTAGACCCGATCAACAATCAAGATCGAACCATGTGGATGGTCTTGATTGAAAGTGAGATTGAGTCCTCCATTTTTTATGGGGTTGAATGAGATGAAATAGGAGATAACATTGATCCATTCAAATATGTGGTCATAATTAGATTTTATAATTAATTAAATAATCAATTTCAACAATTATAAGCACATATTTGATTTAATCAATATTATTAATTCCCAATTTCTATGAGATGAATTAGGAAACAATATTGATCAATTCAAACATGTGGTCATAATTAGATGTTCTATTTAATTAAATAATTAGTTTCAATAATCATGACATATATTTAATTAAACCAAAGTATATTAATTCCTTCTTTATGTGTATTAGCTAAAGGGGTAGATTTAATTTAATTTAAGTACTTAGGACTTATAATTAAATTAATTAAATTAATAGATTAATTTAGATAATTTAATTAATATTTAGGAATTAATTAAAGTAAGTGATTAATATAGGTTAATGATTTTCTACATTTGACACTTTGGTCAAGTAGAGATAATAAGAATTAGAAATGCTTAGTACAATAGGACTTAAGTAGGATTGATAAACCAAAATTGGTTCATAATACCAATGTGCCAATTTAGGGGTATTACATTTGTCCCTCTTTGAATAAATGTGGAAGCAACATGTTGATTCAAAGAAATTAGAAATTAGAAATATAGACCAAGAATTGAGATTGGTTTTGAGATTGATGACAGGGAGACCAATTGATAAGTTTTCAAGGTTATCTCTTGAACAAGGCTTAGCCTTAGAGAATCCAAATAGAACACCTAGATACCGATATGAAAGCTCAAACATTTGCCAAAATTTATAGAACTATTTGTAGAACAAGATTCAATTCTCAAGAGTCAGAGTTAGAATGCCCCAATACCTATCCATTAGAAGATGACAAGATTAATCATGATTCATAGGATTATCCTAAGAGTGAGTCTTAATCCTCAAGAGTCAGGGTTAGATTGCCCTGATACATGTCCATTGAATAGTGATTTGAAAGAAAAGTTTAGAATTATCTCCAAAATGAAGCTTAATCCTCCAAAGTCCAGATAGAACACCTAAATAATGGTCCATAAAAAAGCTAACAAGATCTAATCATGAGTGGTAGAATTATCTCCAAAATGAGGCTTAATCCTTAGGAATCTAAGTAGAACACTCAGGTACTTGTCCATCAAACTATGACAAGGATTGTTATGAGATTGATCACTTAGATAGCATATGATGTCAAATAGGGGAAAAAAAGATGTAGGACATTATGTTCTGATAATGATGTAATCATCATCCTAACCAATTGGGAGAAAATTTGAAACACGACACATTAGAATGAAGGTGATTCGAGGAAATTTGAAGGTTTGGTTGACCATGGTTGACCAAAATTTACCAAAGTTGACTAAATTGAAGATATTCTTAGATTCACAAAGTATCAGTATGAGGAACTACACAAGCATTCATTCGTGTCGGTCCCAAAAATTTTAAGTGTGATTTTGAGTTGTTCTAGCATGTCAGATTTCGAGTTTGATCTCGAAAATGGGTTTAAAGCAACCAAATTAGCTAATGGGGTGATTTTCATGTCAACCAAAGCACATTGAAAAATTAGGTCAAAATGTATATAATGGCCTAAAAGGTCATTTTCAAATCATTTGTGCATTTTTCTTTTATGAAGAAAAGAGCTCTGAGGTGGAAACATGGTGGTTCACATGCATTCAAATCGTTTCATGCATTCCAAGTGACATAGTCAACCAACAAACTATATACCTCTAGTGAGTAGTCAATAATCCTTGTATGCATTTAAAATTTGATACAATTTGATAAAAATTTTGCATGTTTTTGTTATTTTGAACTAGTTGTCATTAAGGTGTCCTCACGTGAGGACCTGGTTTCTCACTTGAGACCCTAGGAAAACTTGTGCGAGGAAGTGCCACTACGACTCTTTCTCACATAGAGAGTTGGGTTTCCTCATGTGGGAGGTATCTATCACTCATGTAACAAACCCTAAATGTATTTTTTTGCATATATTTGAGTTTTTGGTCATGCAAGATAGGTTTTTGGCGTGGCCCAAAAGGTTTCTCACATTAAGAAAGAATTTCGTTGTATAAGATTGTGAGCTATTGCATGAGATTTTGAGTCAATTTTCTTGTCAAATTTGTCCAAAATTTTATGATTTTGTGATTGTTTTGCATTTTTATTAGTCATTGTAGCTCATATTTAGATGGTTTGACTTCAGTAGTAGCAACATGTTTATATGGAGATCGATTATTGATTGTCTTATATTGTTGGCATGTTTGCAGGTTGTGTTTCTAGATATGTCTTTTAGATTGCATTATGCTACTATAGGAGCAATGATTATGCATCTAGATGTTGCAAAGTGGGCTTATGTTGTCATTCTTATCTTATCTCATGTATGTGATATCCATGATTTGCGAGTGAATCATAGATTGTTGACAACAGTAGTAGAGTGTTTCCATTCAAATACAAACACATTTAATTTGCCACTAGGAGAGATGACCATCACACTAGTGGACATATATAGGATAAATTCCATTTCATGGACCTCGAATAGAGTATGACAATAGAGACCCTATACATTTGCACTAAGGACTATATTCTAGGAGGATCTTATTATGGGTAGAGCTATCCCATGGGAGGAGCTAGTGCAAGTATATGGTGATACACACAAGTTGGCAATAGTAGTTGGAGCCTTCATCAATTGTTATTTGATGCCTAACAAAGGTCAACATGGTCTTGAGTGTGGCTGGGGATGGATGTTACAAAGGATGTTGGAGTAGCGAACACATTTTAGATGGGGTTAGTGTATGTTGGCTCATATGTTTCATGAGATGCATGAGATCATCTACAAAGAGATGAAGAGCATGGCAAAAAGTGTCTGTGTTTTACAGGTATGGGCATAAGAGCATCTTCCCATTACGAGAACCATATGTGATGATATGAGGTAGCCTCATGAGTCTTATATTTACAGATATCTATGGCAGATGACCCAGACTACTCTGGGTAAGACCGAGGAGTAGCAAGCCTAGCTTGATGATCTAGTGGCAGTCGTGGAGTGAGATGGAGGCATGGGATGATGCTCAAGCAAAGCTTAGATATATGTTTTCCTCTTAACTAATGATTGGTCATTCAATCCATGTGATGTAATGCCTACCCCTAGTTTAGTTTATCTTTCTTGTAGGCTTTCAGAAGCAAGCCTAATTCTAGGGGGAGTCGATGTAATGCCTACCCCTACTTGACTTTCTTGATTGTATTGTTAGATTTTTTGGCCAGTTTTCTGACTATATTTTATGATTGTCAGTACTTAGTCACCATATTTGATTATATGTCATTTCATACTTACTTGATTATATATTAAGTTACCTAGTTATTTCATGTATGCATGATTGTTCAATGATGATATATATGTTCATTTAGTGATTTTCAATTATTTAATGATGTTAGTTAGATGAATGATTTTTATACGATTTCTATGGATACTTACCCCATACTTGCATGTGTATGGTATGCGTGTATGTTTTCTTTATGTTTGACATTTTTTATGTGGTTGAAGAAGGGAGTTGTAGTCACCTGCTAGTCAGGATCTACATGATAAACCACTTCTTGCCATTTCCTATTTAGTTTAGAATATTGTGTTTGTACATGCATGGATTTTATGCAAATTATAGGT
Source organism: Cupressus sempervirens (assembly GCA_028749045.1). Taxonomy (NCBI): domain Eukaryota; kingdom Viridiplantae; phylum Streptophyta; class Pinopsida; order Cupressales; family Cupressaceae; genus Cupressus; species Cupressus sempervirens. Next base: position 440,603,812 of record CM053786.1, on the reverse strand, counting down.
GTTGGATATCGACTACCCTAAATTGCCAAGATGAGCGTACCCTATCATAGTATTTCAATGGTATAAGTGGGGAGATAACTCTTGAGTCCAAATCATAAACCCTAAACCAATTGTCCTAGAAAGTAGGACAAGTATTTGAGTTAGTTTACCTATCTGAATTCGTCATGTAACGTGAATTCATGATTTTAACCCTAGAATTTAATTTTTTTTCCTATCTTTTGTTGAGTTGTCGTATTTAATTTCGTGGGTATGTCGTGATTTTCTACTATAATTAAATCAAATTAAAAGATTTCATTTAATGGAAATTTTATAAAGAAAACTGATATTTAATTATAGTTAATTAATTAAGAAATTAATTAAATAAAAGAATTAAATTTAAATATTTTAATAAAGTTCTATTTTTGACGTATTTATATTTATTTAATTTAATGATAATTATTTAAGATTTTTTTTTAAATAATAAACTCTAGATAATGTTATTAATTAAGTTAATAAATATATTATTAAAAATGTCTTGTGAATTAATTAAATAAAAGAATAAAATTTAAAGATAAAGTTATAGTTCTAATTTTGGTGTATTTATAATTATTTATTTAGGATTTTAATTTTAATTAATAAACTCTAAATAATATTATTAGTTAAGTTAATAAATATTATATTAAAAACATATCATGATGAATTATAGTGAGAAAAAAAAAAATTTAATAAAGATATTTTAATTTAAATTACATAAAATTGTTGCATGAAAATTTTATATAGAAAATTCAATATTTAATTATATTTAATTAATTGAAAATTTTAATTAAATAAAAGAATTAAATTTAAAAGATTAAATTAAAGTTCTAATTTTAGCATATTTATATTTATTTAATTTAATAATTATTATTTAAGAGTTTTATTTTAATAATAAACTCTAATAATATTATTAGTTGACTAATAAATATTATTTGATTAAAAAAGAAAATATTAAAATATATATGAATATTTGATTTAAATTAAAAATTATTTAAATTGATGCTTTAAATAAAAAGTCTAAATTTAGAAGTCTAAATTTACAGGTCTAAATTTATAAAATTGGTTAAAGAATGATTAGAATATGATGTTATTGAATTAATTAGAAATTAATTAAATATGTACTTTAGTTTAAAATATTTATTTTAGAAGTCTAATTTAAGAAGTTGGATAAAATAGAATTAAAATATTAAAAGATTAAACATTTAATATTGTTTTATTATGATTATTTAGTTAATAATTATTAAATTAGAGTTGTATTTAAATAATGAGCTTTAATTATTCTTATTAATTCAAATAATAAACTATGCTTTAAATAGTGATAATTAATAAGTGGAGGAAAATAAAATATCAAAGAATATTTTAATTAAAAAGTTATTTAAATGTGCATGAAAGAATTACATTTAAAAGATTTGATTAAATTTCTATTTTAGGCGTATTTATATTTATTTAATTTAATAATAATTTATTTAGGAGTTTTATTTTTAATAAACTCTAAATAATATTATTAAGTAAATTAATAAATATTATATTGAAAATGTTGCATGATTTGATAAGGGAGAGAAAGCTTTAATTTAATAAAGTTTATTTTAATTAAATTGCATAAAGTGTGTGCATGAAAATTAAAATAAAGTAATTAAAGACAAAGGGTTTTGCATGATTGCATGATCAAAGCCTTGATTTGGGCGAAAAACTCTTTATTAAGGAAATTAGAGCTCATTTCTACATACATAGGTTTGGAGGAGCAAATTTCTGAAAAGAGGGTTTTCAAAGGAAAAGGAAGATTCTTGCATGTTTGTGCATTCATTGTTTTAGTATTAGATCCAGGTAGGATCTTATGGGTTTGTGCAAAAGTTGCTCATTCTTCAAATTTTTGTCTTCTTCATGTCTATTGTATTTTTGTTTTCATAATTTGTCTAGGTTGAAATTCTTGTTTGAGAAAATTGATTTCCATTATAGAATTTTCTATGATTTAATTTGAAAACTTTTAGTAAATATCAAACTTTAGGGTTTTCAAAACCTAATGAATTATGAAATTCACTTTTGTATGTGCTTTATGTGACATGTGATTTATTGGTGCTAGGGTTTTTAGGGTTTTTCTTAGGTTTGGCTAGTCAAGATGTTTACCAGAGGCTTGGGAGTTTGTTTTGTGATGTAATGATGATGTTTTAATTTTGATCTTTTATACTTATCTATGATAATGTGTCTGGTATGCTCTATGATGTGTGTTAATCTATTGATTGTTATTACTTTCTAGTGTTTGATTTGTTGTTTTTAGATTGCTTTCCAATCACTTGTATAGGACTAAGATATATGTATGATTTGTTCTTGGTGATGTCATTTTATGACGTGGATTAGTTTATGTATACTTGATTTTCGGATCAATCCTATTAGGATGATCATTTTGGTGAAATTAGTAACTTGTTTAAGAACTAATGTATGTTTTGATTTTACTAAGTTTAGGGTACATTATCTATATGTAATGTTAGGAGGTGGCTTGCAATGCAGGTCAGGGCCCAAAGTGGCTGCCAGGGTAACCCATTGTAAGTCATTTAATAAGTGAAAACACTACACTAAATGGGAATAAAATGAACCTAATAAGAGTCTTTGTATGTTCTCACCGATGCCTCGAGTGCTAGTACAGACTAGGATGGGAGTAGAGAGAATACTTGGTTGTGACCATGCATCGTTAGTATGCCTTGTCAGTACAAAAAGATACTAGTACCTTACAGTCACTAGGGGACCAGGTTCAAGTTAAATTGCTAGTGTAACTCTAGCATTGATTCGTGTGATGACACTTGCTCGCTTGTATAGTATATTCCCTACGTGTTTGTATTTGCCTCAGACTAGATGTCGAATTATCTTGGAATCTTTGAGTTAGATTACTTTTAGGGTTTCCTTGACTTAGATATTACTTTTGATTTTGTGATTGATATCATGTTTGGGACTTGAGACTATCTCCTCAACATGGTTGGAGTGGACCTTTTTAGGTTCTACAAGGTCAGGTGGTAGTGCTTTTTTCTTATACCATTGAGATCTGACTGTTGCATGCTGTTGCTAGATGTGTGTGTGTGTAGATGTTCCTTTCTATCTATTATTGTATTTCTATGATGGATGGTTGTACTATTGCATTGTATTTGATTTCATAAGATCTTAAGAGTTGATGTAATTTATTTCATGATGCATATTATTTCATCCTTTCATACCTTGTAACCTATATAGTGGATGATTGTGCATTCTAATTATTTCCAAGTGGCATTCAGGATAATTGTATATTGTTTAAATGGAATTTGTACTCGTAGTTATTCTTTAATATGGATGTGTTATATATGTGTGTTGTAGACACCTAAATTTGATTACACCGCTTTAGTATTCTAATTTAGCCATCTCTAAAGGCATCATTAATTAAATTCTTATTTAATTAATCCTTTGCCATCCCTAGCTAATTAATTTAATTAATCATCTATAGTCCTAATTGATAAATCAAATAAACCTATTATTTATCAATTAAATCCTATTCTTCTATCTAATTCCAAAAATCCCCATTTATTAAATAAATCTATTTGATAAATAAAATCCTCAAATCCAAAAACCCCTAACTTATCCCTAATTCTCCATTTAGCCTAATCCACCCCATCCACCCATACTAACCTAGCTTAGCCACTAACTCACCCAACCTCATTAATGCCATCCACTTGCACATCTCTAACATCCCTAATCTAATCCTAAACCCAAGCCTAATCCACCCCCTAATGTTGTCACATTCCCTAAACAAGTTTAAGACTTTCCTAAACCAAATCAAAGTCTCCCCTCAAAAATTCCAACCACCAAGTCACGAGTGCTCTTACAAAACATAAAAGACTCTTACAAGCCCACTCATGACTCTTACATCCATCTTCCACACTCTTCCCTCTTCCACACTCATTCCTCTTACATCTCTCTTACATACTCAACCCCACTCATCATGCCTTTAACCAACCCTTTACCCTACCCTCTCACACTCATCCTCCTTGTGACAAGTGTCACCTTCCCATTGGTGCTAAACAAGCACAATCCATGTGCTCCCCTTTGAGTGCATCTTAGCCCTCCTTAACCATCTCCCCATCCTTGCATCTTAGCCCTCCATCCCTCAAGCCCTTAGCCTATAAATTGAATCCCCTCCCAAGCCATGTCATCAACAATCTTTGAGCTAAAGTTACCATACCCTTTTGAGAGCCAAAAGCCATACCCATACCCTTATAATGCCAAATTGAGAGCTCACAAAGCTACCAATTTGCTATTATCCATCTCCACCATTGAAGCAACTTTGAGCATTTGAGCATACATCCACATCAAAGGACACATCTACAAAATCAAGAAAGCAATGAAAGTGCTTCATCCTTTGAGGTTTGCATCTCTTGTTTGTTTCCTTTGTCTAAGCATATATGTGAACTTAGTTTTGGTTTGTGAATGCTTTCTTTAATGATAATGTTCCTTGCACACTAAGATCTTGTTCTACAGGTGTTAGTATTAATAAAACTTAAATGTGATTCAACATCATGGGACCCTTAAGAATTGTAATCTATTTTATGGTATGTGTTTATGTGAATGTTAATTGCTTCCACTATGTTATAATGATTTTTGTTAAGTTATTATCTTTAACTTTTTTAAAAAAAATGTTTAACAAAACTAGTGAAAACTTTAGGTGAAAACTAGTGATCAATATATTTTCATTGACATGCATGTGGAAATAGTATGGTAGGCCCTAGGATATATCCCAAGAGTATTGCTCCTATGCCCACTTCATCAAGAAGGTGAAGAAGGGATGTTCAATTAGATTAGACACTAGGAGATCCATGATTGAAGTATGCTCCATTACCATGATGCACTTGAATTATATGGCTGCAGTTGCAGATGGGGAGATGACTTTGACATACAGGGAGCATTTTTTGAGTCATCCCTTTCCCTAGTTTATAGATCCAGTGGAGATGGAAATTCCAATATAGCTAGTAGAGGCACCATAATAGGGTTCTAGACAAAAAACTACATGAGTTCAAATGCCTCCTCATCAGATGAGAGTGGATCTAGGCATTGGTGATAGTACATCCAAGCATAAACATGCTCAGGTTGATATGAAAACCTTAGGTGCTATCAGAAAAGAGGCACAAAGGCCACATGTAGAGGAGAAAATCACTCAGTAGATAGAGCATGGAGTGGGTGATGAGGAGATGCAGGATCAGCCTGTTGCCAAGCTAAAGGGTGGAGACACCTTGGCATAGACCCAAAACACCCTCAAGAGACCCTGAGATTGAGTCCAAGCAATACAATGAAAGCTAGTAGATCTTCAAATCGAAGTGGTAATGAGAGAGGGATTGAGAGAACCACAAGCTACAAGAGTAGATGGATTGGAATCAGGATGATGCTTGGATTCAGTCGACAAGAGTGACATACTATTATGCAACTTATTTTGGAGTAGTTCTTGATCCAATAGAGCAAGTGCTATGATTTCTTGACTATGTGAGGGAGTTCAAAGGTGCATGCCCACCAATGAGAGTAGAGGATCCTCCTCCTCCTCCTCCTCCACCTAAGGACAAAGGAGAAGGATAGAGTTAGCCCCTTTTCTTCTATCATTGTTTTGGTTATGTATTGATTAATGTATCATCATCATTTTTTTATGATTTTGAGATCAATAGTGCTTGAGTAGCAATCATTTTTGTATCAATGTACACTTGACTCCATTGGAGAGATTTATATATATGAGCTCTAGTTTTTGTATCATTTTATGCGTCACACTTTCTCTTATAATTGTTCACACATGAGATGTTAGTGATATGACTGTGATGATTGCAAATTGATATGATGTATGAATGTAATGTGGAAAAGATTATGAATTTATGATTAATGAGATATGAAAAAATGTATATGAAATGTAAAAGAACTAACATCTCATATAGGTTTCAAGTTTATTGTTCATGACAAGTATTCTGTGAAATTAAAAAGAACTAACCAAGGATCATAATGCTTGTGCAGTCGAGAAGAAACTGATACTTTGAAGAAACCAACAACCTCTCATGTCAAAAGATACAAGTAAAGTAGTAATCCAAATGTACTTTTATGAAAATAGAGTATGAAATGAAACCCTATGCTAGATGTATCCCTAGGTCTGGTTACTGAATTCATAAAATTATCATCACTGAGTATTTAGGTAGACCCACAAATGTCATACAATTCACACGATGGTGTAATCAAGAGAATATGAATATGACATGTGTCTTAGTTTTGTCAAGATAAAATGTAAGCATTAAGGTCCAAGAAGCTATAATGAGTAGAACATTGTACCTTTTAATGTAACAAGTGAACATAAGCATCATAGTATAAATGCTAGGATGACAAGAATGTTTCTTGCATGAAAACACACCATACATACAAGATATCCTTTTTATGATAAGTATGTAGTAAAGATTCTATCTGCAATGACCCTTGCATTTGTAACCTAAGATAGAAATGCACTAAGTATACTTAAAGTTACCCATATGATCACTTAACAAGATGAGTATCAATATTATATTGTAGCATAGAGAATTCACTCAAATAGTAAAGGAGAAGAACCAACCTCACTAAAGTATCCATATAAAATGAGATGAGGTACACACAACCATCACATACAAGATAAAGATTCTTATAATGGCCACACCTTTTAAATGTATGCTTCAGATCATTGGAATCAAACCAACAAGTAGAAAGCAAAGAAAAGATCATGTCCTAGTCCTTGCTCTCTAGTCAAAAGAGACACCCTCAAGTTAATCAAAAGGAAATGATAAAGCAAAAGAAAAATAAAAAAATAAAAACTCAACGTAACTGAAATAGTGTCAATGTTTCCATTTCAGTGTTAGTGTTATAGGATTGATGTCAAGTGTCAATGTTCATAACATATGTGTAAGAAATCTCTTCAATAGGAGGATGACAATAAATAGACTTAGTTAAGACAACTAGTGACTAATGTTAGAGAGAAATCATCATTGAGAAGAATCTCAATAGGAAACTAAGCAATAGTATACAAACATAGCTAGAACAACTGGTGACTGATCCAAAAGAGATCTACTTTGAAAGGAATCTCAATAGTAATGTAAGAAACAATAGAAAAACATAGTTAGAATAAATGGTGACTGGCACAAAAGAGATCTTCTTTGAGAGGAATAGCAATAGTACTATAAGCAACAATAGACAAATGCAATAAGAAAAATTGGTGACTAATGTGAAAGAGATCTTCCTTGAGAGGAATCTCACTAATAAAGTAAGTGATAGTAGATAGATGTAGTTAGAACAATTGGTGACTGATGCAAAAGAGATCTACAACAAGACCATAGGCATTGCCCCTAAGACTATGACTAGATTCAATCCATGGATGCATGAGAAAAACCAACAAACTAAAGTAGGAAAACAATTGTACAAGAGCTAGAATATGTGCCACAAGTTGTAGCATTTGACACAAGAGGTGCTTGTTTACTAGGCTTTTACCTTCTTGGTAGAGATTCTATTTTTGCTACCACGATGCCTGTTTGCTAGGTTTTCATCAATGACACTTTTCTTGTTTTTCAAATTTTTTAAATTTTTGACCTTTTCAAAAAAAATTGAATTTTTGTTTTTCAATTTTTTTGAGTTTTCATTTTTTCAATTTTTTTGGTATTACCAAGGCACCTATTGCTAGGTTTTCACCAAGATCATAGATTTTTTTCAAGACATTTAAGTATGCACAACAAGCTTTTAAAGCATGTTAGTTGTACAATCACTTCAAATGAAGGGCGTTGATCAACTCTTTGAGTGATCCTTTCTTAGTTGTTGAAAGTTGATAAGCACCAGATCCAAACACTATAGTAACTATGTACGGACCAAGCCAGTTAGGTTCAAACTTCCCTTTCTATATCTATTGCTATTCATTCTTAGGGTTTTCCCTTAGGATAAGGTCACCCACTTGGAAGTCACATGGTTTGACTTTCTTGTTGTAGCTATTAGACATTCACTTTTGATAAGCTCAGAGATGATCAGACACCACTTGTTGATGCTCATCTCACAATTCTAGCTCTTGAAGTTGAGATATTCTATAATCATCATCATTAATGAGGACTTTGAGAGAGATCTTCAAAGTAGAAATCTTGACCTCAATAGGAAGCACAACATCCTCTCCATATACCAAACAAAGGATTTAATTTTCTCCCATTGGATTTCTAATGCTAGTTTTATTAGCCACATAAAGATGGATTGATCTGATGGTGCCAATCCCTTACAAATTTTTTGACTGTGCAATGTAAGATCTTAAGGATAGCCTTGTTGGATGCTTCTACTTGTCCATTACCCTAGGGGTAGTAAATAGAAGACCAATGTTGCTTGATTTTAAACTTTGACCACAACTCTTTGAGATCCTTGTTTTTAAACTGTCCCCCATTGTCACTAATGATGGAGGATGGTACACCATACTTGCATATGATGTAATTAAGAATCAAAAAAGCTGCAAATTTTCAATTAGCCTTAGAAAGAGGGATTACTTCCACCCATGTTGTGAAGTAGTGTGTAATTATGATAATGAACTTGTGTCCATTTGAAGAAGACAAATGAATCTAACCTACTAGATCAAAGGCTCATTGTTGAAATAGCCAAAGCATGATAAATGGAATTAACTCCCTAGCTAGAGCATGAATCATATTTCCATGGAGTTGGCACTATTTGTAGGACTTGGCATATTTAATTGCCTCTTGCTCCATATTTGGTCAATAGTAATAGGCTCTAATAAGTTTACGAGCTAGTATCAAGTGATTATTGTGAGATCCAAAAATGCCTTCATGTACATCGATTAATGCACATTTTGACTCATTAGGTTCTAGAAACCTAAGGAGTGTATTTTCAAGACCTCTCCCAAACAAGTCATTGGGAATGATGACATATCATGATGCATTATGGATTACGTGACATTTTTCATTCCTAGTTAGATTGTCTAGAATTATTTGGTCACGTAGGTAAGAGTAGATATGATGGTAGTGGGATGAATCATGTCCAATGATAGAATAGATCATCCATGATTGAGCTGAATAATAAGCAAGGTAAGGTAATGTCTCCACCAAGAATTTGCATCAAAAATAATTTTTAGACATCTGTATCATGGAAGTGAGAGTAGCCAGTGCATCAACCACCTTGTTATCTGCCCAAGGAATTTGTTGAAAAGTGACATGTAGAAATTATTTTTTAAAATCATTAACCATTCTTTTATAAGGCATCAACTTCTCATCCTTTTTCTGATAACCATCAACTATAATACTTATGCCATTGATTAAGGCTTCATATTCTACAATATTATTTGTACAAGGAAATATAATCTTATATGCCTTAGGTGATGAATATTTTTATAGTGTTATGAATAAGAGCCCAACACTAGATCATTGTTGTGTGAAGGAACCATCAAAGAACATCACCCATGTTTGATGTGTTAGCATTAAAATAGAATCATCAAGGAATGCATTATTCAGTGGGAGAAGACTTTGCATTGGTGCTTTTGCTAATTTATTAGCAATTGTTTGTCCTTTGATAGCCTTTCTTTTGACATATGTAATATCAAACTCACTCAGTATCATGACCCATTTAGCTAACCTACCTATCAAAGTTTCCTTCCTAAGTAAATATGTCAATGGATCAATTTTTGCAAGTAGTCATGTAGTGTGAGAAAGCATGTAGTGCCTCAAATTTTGGGAGGTGAAGACAATTTTCAAGCAAGCTTTTTCAATAATCCTATGGTTTATTTAATAAGAAATCAATATGTGACTGAAATACTTAATAGCTCCTTCCTTCTTGTCATTGTCCTCTTGAGATAGTGTTGGTAAATAGATTGTCCTTTTAAATAAACTCTCCAAATGCCCAAATATGAAAGAACAATTAGATGCCAACAGTTGGATAATCTATCATGAGATTGATAGATTTCCTCTGAATTGGAAGGTATATCTCCCTTATGGAATGATATGCAATGATTTTTTTTTATTGCCTAAACTAACTGGGTACGTTCTTAACTCGAGAATGAAAGAGGAAAATTGAACCAATCCTAGGCAAGATTTACTCAGGCAAAATTTAGATCCTAAACCAAACGAACTTTGAGAACTCACACATCTTATGACTCCTCGACTTTGGTGATGCAATAATGTTGTTAGTTATGAAAATGCAATGACATGAAGTTAAAAAGAAACCATCTAAAACTTTGCAACATGAACAGATCAAAGTACTCTAATCTATCACCCATTCACCATTTAGCTGAGAATGCAAGAAAGTGCTTAAGATCGATTATAACAATACTCCGATTGGAAGTAATCAAAAAAATGTGATGCCTAAATGCTCTGATTCATAACAAAACCTTTCTTGTTTTGAACACAACAAACATAATACTTGGATTACATTTGCTTACAATCTACAGCCAAATCTATTACAAAGAACCAAAATATCCATCTCTAATGCATGAATGAAAATGCAAAAAATTGAATGCTCTCCCCTCTACTCCAGCTCTCCGACTGTACGCAGAAAAAAAGCAAAACCTATATGCAATGCAATAAAATATCTAAACTAAAATGCCCTCTCTTCTATTCCAGCTCTCTAACTGTCTGCAGTCAAGAAGAAGACCCCTTTTCAATGTCATCAAATTACATATTTAACACTTTCCCTCTGCTTGGCAGTGACTTTTCAGTTGCCAAGATAACTCTTTCTTTTAAGGAGTTGATTAATCATTTTCATCTAATCTGCTTGCTGGCTGATGGCCTTCTATATAATGCCTTTGTAATTCTTTTTGAATTTGAAACTTTACATCAATTTACACTTTGGTTAGTGTAATCGAACCATGGATTAATAATTGATATTCTGCATTCATAAACAAGTGTCTATTTTGCATTCAGTAGGTTCCTCCTTTACATCTTTTCTGACCTTTCATATTCAACTAGATCTCCTTTTAAGTGACTATATGTGCTATTCATTATGTATCTGATCACTAAAAATTCCTCTTTCTTTTGCCACAAGTTGAAGGAAGCCTTAAGTATTAGAGAGTGGGTGAATCTTTCTTAACTCTCTGTGTGCCTTTGCAATAAGATTCTCACTCACTAAAACATGATAAACTCCAATGACCTCTTCTCTTTTCATGCGAAGTAAATTGCTTTGAATTCCAGTTATAGGATCTTTCATTACAATATATCCCACCACAACATCATGCGACAACTTTTTCAATTCTCTCACTAAACTGTCTGTCTTGGCCCAAATAATGCAACTTTTGCATTGAATCTTGTTGACCATTGAAAGTAAGTCTACTGCTAGACCTTCTTCAAAATGAGGGGGGCCAACTTTTGCATCTACAATGACTTGCTTGACTGCATCTGACACAAACTTTAAGGCATCATCAAGAGTAGGCACTTCTTGATGCTGGAATTCTTTTGAAAATTTGAAGCCTACATCCAATCATTTAATCTGACTCGAATTTAAATTTCCCACCTTTACAGTGATGTCGCCAGACATATTCTACAAGTCCCTGTCATGTAGTGCCATCAACACACCATCGCGAGAACGAGATGCATCAATTTCCATACAGTTAACTTGAGACTAAATAGCTAAACAATATGCAGCTATCGTATTTGCTAGTGCCCTGCTTGAATCGCCTCCATGGGAACACATGAGAGGAGGATTCTGTAACCAGCCACATTTTTTTCTTTGTATCTCAAAGATAAAATTGACCAAGCCATGATTGATTTGTTCCCCAGAGGTCTCGTGCTCGATCCCCACCTTTATTTCACCGCAACCCTCTAGTTCTGCCAAGAATTTCAGATGAGTTTTTCTTCCATTGTTGGTTCATTATCATCCTCCAAAACTCTTGCATCCCCATCTACTGGTCTATCTATTTTCATCAGATCATCACAAATATCATTTGGTATTGCCTCAATATCACTTGCCCTTCTCAATATCTCGACTCTTGGTATTGGAAAAATAGCATCTTCTACATTGGTAGGACCTAAAGCAATGACTCCATTTTGCTGACCTTATCATGTGGCATAGTCAATAACATTCCACTATCAGAGGCACTCAAAATGATGTCCATGCCTTTCTTTGAGACCTCCAACCTCTTAAAACTTGGCTTTACTAAGTTACCATATGCAACTAAAACTGCTAAAGAGCTATTACTTCCAGTACCTTGTAGTTTTGTTGCAAAAACACAAGGCCCACTCTTGCACTATTTTCTGATTTCCAATTTTTCATACTAGCGAACATTCGCGGTAGCAACTGATATTGCTCTTTTTTTTAACCTCGAGTGTTGGCTAAGTGAGCCCAGGCTTCACATAACATCACTTTTTCATCTTCATCCATATCAACTGGATCAGGCCTTGTAGGTTTGGATTCTGGATTAGGATCTATTTCACCAGGCATCAACTTCTAAGGATCATCAGCAGGTTCATAGTCTAAATGTAAAACCTCCACTCTAGATAATTACCAGAAGCAATGAATTGGAGTGCATCTAGGGTAAAAAAAATAGGGATATTGTTTCCCACAATGTCAAAGTTTCTTTCTCTTGTAAATGTTGCAAAATTTTCAATCAAATCATAGCCCTCTAGCAAAATAGGGCCTCTATTTCCAATGGTAAGGGAGGAGGTGTTATTCCACATTGGAAACCCTTGATTTGTCCTAATGAAGGGCATACTGAAAGCACTTGATGATCGATACTTGTAGGGATCCATAATAATGTTGTAAAATTTTTATTGATAATTCTTCTCCTATCAGTGGCACTTCTCAATCTACTGTGATGGTTTGAATGGAATGCATTATTTGTGTCATGATCATCTTTGAAACATTATCCATAGCACTATTATAATCAAGACATCCATCCAACCCATATGTGGCAATATTTGTGTTGTGAGCTTTAGAATTGATTTTTTGTTTGGGATCTTAGATTGTCAAATTATTACCTTAAACAGGATCTTGGTGAATCTTCATTTGAACTTCGAAAAAGTTTGTAATTCTAAACCTTCTAAACTTTGAGAATTAAGATTCAGTTTTAGTGCTTCTTTCAAATTCTATCTTCTTACAAGATGAATCCTACAACACCATCATTAACAAAATGTACTAACAAAAGATTTACTTGAGCGACTGATTTGGAAGCTTAAAAATGGGAGACTGGAAGTGCACCTACAGATAGCAAGATACAAGGAGATGACTCTATTGCAGAGATATACAAAATGAGATGCTTCCCATAAATAGGAGGCATCAAGATCGATGGATTGGAAAGATATTGTTATATCTATGTTAAACTCTGATCACAATATTTATTCCAATCATATTTTACACCTTTATACAAAATCTTAGTAAAAGGTTGTGACCTATCTGCCAACTATGAGATCAATCTACAAATGGATTGAAGTCATCCTTGTAATCCCCTCATTTGACAAATGTTATGAGTTGGAGGTATTTCCATTAATGCTTGAACATTTCTTGGGTCCACCTCAATTCCTTTTGTAGATACGATATACCCAAGTAACTTCCCTGATGTGGCCCCAAATGCACATTTCTTAGGATTTAACCTGAGACTAAATTTTTCCCTATGATCTAGCATTGGACCCAAATCTTGAAGATGAGTGTTGCTCTGTGTACTTTTGACCAAGGTGTCATCCACATAGTCCTCCATCATTTTATGCATCATGTTATGGAAGATTATTGTAACTGCCCTTTGATATGTGGCACCAAATTTTTTAGACCAAATGGCATCACATTCTAGAAGAAGGTACCCCATGCACAAGTGTAAGTAATTTTCTCCTAATCTTTGAGTGTAATTTTAATTTGATTGTAACTAGAAAAATTGTCCATTAGTGAGTGCATTTCATATCCCATTGTCATATCCACTATCATATCAATATTGGGTAGTGGAAAGTCATCCTTTGGATATGCTATGTTTAGAACTCAATAATCTATACAAACTCAGATAGACTTATCATGTTTGGAGGCTAGAACAATATTTGAGATCCATTCAGCATAATCAATAGCATAGATGAAACTAGCTTTTAAAAGTTTTTCTAGTTTAGCTTTAACAAGCAGTACCACATAAGGATGCATCTTCCTAAGCTTTTTTTTGACAAGTTTTACTCCTGGTGCAATATATAAATGATGCATTATGAGGTCAGGATCTAAGCATGGCATATCTTAGTAATTTCATGCAAAATTAATATTTTTTCTTAAAGGAAGGCAACAAAAAATTGTCTTTTTCTTCTATAGATAAAGACTGTGCAAGGTGTATTATATGAGGATGTTCTGCGATTCCCAAGCTAGGTGGTTGTGTTGGCTCTATCAACATTGACAATCTCTCCTAAGAATAACTTGGAAGTGCATCAAATATCTCATCTTTAGGTGGCTTAGAGAGGTTTTCACCTTTGGATACATCTTTTTTTTTTACAATTTTGGGTTCCGATATTGCCACAATGTGGTTTTCACCATCAAAATGTCTAGTTCTTTTTCTTTTAATTGTGTGATTAAGATATTTGATATCAACTTCAGTTATATTGATACTATGTTCACTAGTGGAGGATGTTACTAGTCCAACAATGTGTAAACAGAAGGAAAGAGCATAGTCATTATAGAATATAGGGACTTCACTAGGTGTAGTATTAGAATTCTAGTCTATTAACTTGAGGTAAGTGAGTGAGAGAGATGTGGCAAGATCGATGACATTCATAGTATAGTCATCAAATGCTTGGACAAGTAGTTCAAGACCTAAAGTGATTTCATCCAAAGGTGTATTTGAATGCCTTTGAGTTCTAACAATGTTAATTGAAGACTTGTTGACACTAGTAGGATGAGACTCATCTAACCAAACCCTAGATTTTTTTCCTATTTAAAGTTTATTATCATATGTATGAATCTAATCTACATCCTTGTCTAATTTTTCCTCTAAGAGAGAATCAAATTTATATGCTACATGGAGTTAGATTGGAGAATTCCCCAACAATTATGGGGACCCATTCACCACTTTCATTATCATTTTGATTTTTACAAAGTCATTCAACAACTCATGACTAGAATCACCTTGTTCCTATTGAATATGGGGAGTACTGGTGGTTTTTCCAAAAGAATCACTATCAACATCAACATCATTAACACATGGAATGAAGTCATCTAGTTCTGCAAAGAACTTAGCAAGATCTAAAGGAATTGGATAAGAAAAAGTATCCTCATCATCATAGTTGTTTGCTTGATTATTTATCTGAGTTTGTGACTCATGTTTAGATGAACTTTAAGTTTTTGGTATGAATTTATTGATCCCTAGATGAAAGGGAACATTCTTGAATCCTAATCCTATTGTATCCCAAGGCCATCTAGATATTGCTTTGATGGGATCAATCAAGCTCTTTTTGTGATATCTGATTAGACTATTGCCTTTATAACCAAAGTGTCTCATTAGTGTAAGACTTGGGCCATACTTTTTGGGAGTGATCTCACGAGACTAATCTGTGAGATCAACTAGAATTTCTTCTTTATATAAAAATGTAGTGACAACTCTATTTTCATCTTCCTCTTCTAGAGGTATAGTAGCTTTGACAAAGGCATCGTTGAATTTAGTCTGAGGTGATAGCCCAAAAGGTCTATTTGCTTTAGATGGTCTCCCATAATGATGGGGAGATTCAAGAAGAGATGTTAAAGATAGAATAGGTTCAATGTGATATTCAACCAATCTAGTTTTTGTTAACTTGAGTAACTTCTCCATTTTTTTATCTTATTGACATGATGATTAGAAGATTCTCTATTAGTAGGTACAAAGCTTTTAGTAGATTTTAGCTTGTTACAGGTATAACTAGTATTAGCAAGTATAGTAACTCCAAATCCTTGAAATGGAAACTTGACACATTGATGGTAAATTGAAGGAATTTCTTGCATTTCATGTATCCATGGTCTCCCTAACAAGATATTACATGCTAATGGAATGTCTAGAACTTGACAAGTAACATCTCTTCCAATTGGACCAACTCAAAGAGGCAACACAACAAGACCTAGGGATTTATGTTTGACTTCATCAAATGCCTTGATGGTTATTTTTTGATGAGGATCAATAGACTCTTCAGAATAACCCAATTGTTTGAGAAAAGTAAAAGAATAAATATTTAGACCAGGTCCATTGTCTATGAGCACACAAAAAACATATTTTTGATGTATTGTAACTTCAATGTGCTACAATTGATTATGATAATGACTCAATGAATTATCATCCTCTTCAGAAAAGGAAAAATAATTAGGTGAGGTCAAGTGACCCACCATAAATTGAAACCTATCAAGATCAATATCTTGAGGTGCATTTTCTTTATTGAGGGCTTTGTCAAGATTCTTCCTATGAGCAGGGGAGATTTTAAGTAATTCAAAGATTTTTATGTAAGAATTCATTCATTGTGATTGGTCGAGGATATTATAGTTGGTAATTGTGGAGGATATTGCAATTTTCATATTTTTCTTGGATGGACCAACAATAGTTTTTTCCTTATGCTGATCTACCTGAAGAGCAGAAGGCATAGGAGCTTTAAGTACTATCTTGGCATGAGAATGCACAACAACAATTGGCACAAGATTGTGATTGTTCTTGATCAAATTTAAGAAATGTAGCACCTCTTAAGAAAAATGGAGTCTTAGGTTTCATATCTTCATGTCTTCCTTTAATTATGATAACATCACAATGTTCAAAGTCCAAAGGTTCAACCATGTTGATCACATTATCATCATTGGTGTATGTATAGTTGACCTTGTTATTGGTTTTTTGTTTAGAGATTTCTCCATTTTCATAATGGGGGAATGGTTCCTTAAAAGCTTTGTGGTCTACATTCTTGTTATGTTCACCCACAACTATTTGACCATCATAATTTTGGTCCTAAACTTTATCACATAGATTGATGCAATTATTTGTTTTGTGACCCTTGTTCTAATGGTATTCAGAATATGCATTCTCATTCCACCATGTGGGTCATGGTTGTGGATCATAAGGATGAGAATTATCCAGTGGAGTAATAATCTGATTTGAAGCAATGTTCCATAGACCACATTGAGAGGTTCACCAAGAGGTGTGTATCCATGTATGGGTCATGTAACCCAAGATGAGTTCTTTGTTTTGTTCTCAAATGTCTTGTTATTTGGAGTAGATTTGTCAGTAGTTTTAGATGTGTTGATATTGTCTATGAGATTGAAAGTCATATTAGAGGGTTTGGGAGTGATATTGTCTACCACTCCATTGTGTACTACCTATCGATTCTTGTTTTTACATACTTGGATTTATCTTTACTAGAGCTAGACCCTAGATTGATGTCTTTTTGAAGGGTTATTTCACTATTTTTTACCATGAACTCCTCTATTTAAATAACTTTTTAATGATATCTTCAAAGGTGTATGGACCTTGAAGTTGTATTCTATACCCAAAATTAGGTAAAAGAGTATCCATGAAGATATTGAGTTTTTCTATTTTAGGAATTTTTCATGAGTTAAGAATTTTCCTTAGGGAAAAATGATGCTAAGATCAAGAAGCTGAAGAAGAAAACACAATATGGACCAAATGATGCATGATCATAATAACAATATGAGAATTAATTGATGTTTTCTAGAATGACTAGGAGTTAGCAAAATGATAAGCCTCACAACTAAGCACATGTCCATCAAGAGTAGATTATCCCCCATTAAGCACAGAAGTTAGTGCAATGATGAGAGGATAAACTTACATAGGTGTGTCATGTAAAATTATGTTGTAGACACCATGTGCTTAATTAGTGTGTGAACAACTATGTTGTCTACATGACAACTCAATTGATTATGCAAACTCCTATGTTGTAGACACCAAGTGCTTAATTAGAGTTGCTAACTCTTGTGTTGTTAGCATGACAACTCATATGAGTATGCATACTCCGATGTGTCTAACTAATAAATAATAAAATAATGCATTAACCTAAGTAAACTTAAGTAAAGTGTAAATAATAATTATTCACACTAGCACCCCCCCCCCCCCCCCCCAAAAAACTTCAACTCAGAGGAATGCACTTAAGCTCACAAAAGCTATGATGAAAATGAATAATAGGTCCTGGCTACTAGGCCATGTTAGGTAACCAAGTACAAATGCAATGTTGTACATACAATGCAATGAAATGCAATCTCTCTAAAAATGGAGAAAGAGGGAAACCTCATGGGAAAAAACCCTCCCCCAAAAAGAGAGATAAGTACAATAAATAAGAGAAGAGTCATGTGACTCCCTTGGTGAAAAATCTTGCACCCCTAAGAGATCTCATAAATTACAATACTTGACCTTAGTGAAGGGCTTGGTGAAGATGTTGGCTATTTGCTACTCTATAGGATAATACTACAATGCAATGACCTACTCATGAATCAACTTTTTAATGTAGTGCATATGAACCTCAATGTGTTTTTTCCACTGATGTTGGACTGGATCTTTTGAGATTTCAACTACACTTTGATTATCACAATGTATGACAGTGGGCCTAGGTAGATCAAAATCAACTCCTTCAGAATATTCTATAACCAAATAGCTCTTGTCACCGTTTTCATAGCTCTTCAATACTCAACCTTAGTTGATGAAAGAGCAATAGTGTTTTGCTTCTTACTCTGCCAACAAATGGGGTCGCAATCAAGATGAAACATATATCCTAAAGTGCACTTGTGAGAATCAAGATCCCTCACATAATCTAAGTCTGTATAACCCACTAATTGTAGTCTAGTACTAGCTACATAGCATATCCCATATGTATGTGTACCCTAGATATAGTATAGGATGCATTTGGCTGCCTTCCAACTACAAATGATATGTTAGGGCATGTATGTATCAAGTAAATGAGACTTCAACCAACTATCTATACAAAGTAGCATCAACAAGTGGTGTGGAACACTTTGCTTCTAGCTTAACAACTGAAAGGAATGGAATAGATGTATGTTTGTAGTCACTCATGCAAAAATGAGCAAGTAGATCAAGAGCATACTTGGGTTGTGATAATGTGATCCCTAATGAAGACTGATGTATCTCAATACCAAGGAAATAATGAAGTAGACCCAAGTTTGTCATTGAAAATCTATCCTACAAAGTAGCCTTGACACTATCAATGATGGATGTTGTACTCCCTATAATGATCCAGTCATCAACATAAAGCACAAGTAGCAAATGAGAATCATCCCTCTGAAGAATGTAGATATTTAGATTGGAATGACATCCGGTGAACCATGCTGAGAGAAGGAAAGAATCCATCTTGGCATACCAAGCTCTTGGAGCTTGTTTAAGTCCATAGATAGAACTTTTCAATTTGAAAACCAAGGTAGAATCCTAAATGAATCCCTATGGTTGCTCCATATAAATCTCATCATGAAGATCATCATTCAAGAATGCAATTTTCACATCCATCTGATGAACAACCCATCTTTGAGCTACTACTATAGCTAGTGTGAAATAAAAGGAGTTCATTTTTCCACTAGTGCAATGGTTTTAATGTAATCAATGCCTAGCACCTAAGAGAAACCTTTTCCAAAAAGTCTAGCCTTATGTTTATCAATGCTTCCATCCATTGCAAACTTGGTCTGGTAGATCCACTTACACTAAACCAATTTTAATCCCTTAGGAAGAGAGACTAAGTCCCATGTATCATTTCTCATAAGAGAATTATATTCTTGCTCCATTGCTTTATCCCATTCTAGAATACTTGAAGCTTCTTTGAATGATTTTGGATTGGAAGAAACTATAATATAAGCATGAGGGAGTGAGTTGTGTTGTGATCTTTTCCTCCTAGCATCTAAAGGATTCTCTGCCAATGGTCATGTTGTATCCAATGTCTATTGTGCCCATTTAGGTATAGTGGAAGAAGATGTAGAAGGGATATCCTCAACCTCTGTTGGTTGATGCCTCTATTTGGGTCATGGACATATATATTCCAAGTCACTATCATTACTGTCACTCTCTTAAATGAAGGATTAAGGAGGAGTTGAAGAAGTAAAGCTTGGACAACTTTCTTCAAAGTGAACACTCCTCTCATAAAAAATTTCACGTGTCTCTAGATCCATCAACTTGTAGAGTTTATGAGAGTCTTCATATCCAACAAAGATGCATGGTTTGCTTTGAGGTTCCAATACCTTGCATTTCTATGGAGGTATTCATGCCCCATGCTAGAAAGCCAAATACTTTGAAGCGCTTTACAAAAGGTTTCCTTCCAATCCAAGCTTCTAAAGGAGTTACCCCATCCAAATCTTTGTGAGCACTCCTATTTTAGATGTAGTTAGCACAATTCATTGCTTCACCCAAAAGACTTGATCAAGAGACTTATGTAGTAGCATGCAAGTGGTCATCTCCTTGAGGATTCTATTCTTCCTTTGGCATTTATGGTACTGAATGTTGAAGATCAATTCCCTCTTGAGTACAAAAGTCTATAAGTCTTGAGTTCACATATTCTCCTCCATTATCCATTCAAATAACTTTGATGGATTTTCATGAATTATTTTCTACTTGAGCCTTGAAGCTAAGAAATCTTTAAAAAACTTCACTCTTATGAGCCATGAAGAATACCCAAGTAAAGTGAGAGTAGTCATCAATGAAGGTGAGTGCATAGCCAGACTTTCCAAATGATGGCACTAGAAATGGGCCTATCACATCACTATGAACCAATTCAAGAACACATTGTGCTCTCCAAGACTTCCTCTTGTCAACCATTTTTTTTGGATGCTTCCCAAGTGTGCAACCTAAACAAACACCATCTAAAAACTATACTTGAGGTAGACCATGAACCATGTTCTTGCTACTAAGCTATTGAAGATATCTATAGTTTAGATGTACAAATCTCTCATGCCACACTTTTCTTTTTGTATTTGAATGCATTAACAAGGCTTGTGCATTTGATTTAGGCACAAAGGAAGAGAAAGTGTAAATTTAGCCTTGAATCATGATTGGCTTTACCTATTGCAACCATAGAGTCATCTTTGATGCTTTTCACTACAACTAAATTTGGAAGAAATTCAACCTTATTTCCACCTCCATAGTGAGTGATTTGGTATACTGAAAGAAGGTTGGAGGTAAGATTAGGAACATATAGAACATCCATGAATGCTCCATTTTCCATCTCAACTTCACCTTTTCCTTCAACTTCCACTTTAGTATCATCTCCTACAAAGATGTGAGGTACCTATGAATGTGTCATGGAAGAAAAATCTCTCTTTGACACATCCATATGATGTGTGGCACGTAAGTCAATTATCCATTCTCCCTAACTAATAGTGTTTGTGAGTAAAGCTTGGCCTTTGCTCTTAGAACTTGTTGATGAAGACCCATTCTCCTTATAAGCATTAGGAAATGGAACATTGTGTTTCTTCATGATGTTCTTTAATTCACCAATCTGCTTGTGATAACACTAATGTTCATCATGACCAATTTTCTTGCAATAGGCACACTTCTTCTTTTCCTGATTAGTATCCCCCTTTTTGTTGATATTAGGAGAAGAATTGCCTTGTTGTTTATTTGAATTAGGTGTTGAATTTTCTATATCCCTTTGTTTATTTTCTTTCCACTTGTTCTTTTTGCCCTTTCCTTTGTTTTAACTTTCACCAATTGAATTTTTAGAACCCTCATTATTAGCCACCAATGCCTTAGGCTTTGAAGACTTGAGAATCCCCATTATTATCAACTTAGCTTGTTCATCCTGTAATAGTCAAGCATAATCATCAAAAGTGAGTCTCTGATAAGAAGACCCTAGAGTAGCCTTTATGGTGTTGAAAGAAGAGACAAATGTGGAGTATTCAAATGGTAGCTTATTGTGAATGAGATAAATCAACCTGTCATCTTTAATAGGACTACCACAATTAGTAAAATTTTTTCTCAACTCATTCACCTTAATGATAAAATCTTGAATAGAATCAAAGCTCTTAGGATTTAGGGAGATAAGCTCATCTTCAATCTTGTAGACATCCTCCTTAGTCACTTTTTCATATAGGTTTTTAAGAGCATCCCAAGTTTCCTCAGATGTATTATACTTCATGATTTGATAGAGGATCTTGTCTTCAATCCTTAACCTAAGAATCCTTAGGGCTTTCATATCTACCATTTTCCAAGCATTAATATCACTTTGAGATAATTTATCACCTATTGGTTTAGGAAAAGAACCATGAACATATTGAGAAACTTCTTCACTCATCAATTCACACCATTTTTTAACTAACCATGTGGCATAGTTATGTGGTGTTAATTTTGAAATCTTAAGATTTCCCATAATGAAAGGAAAGAAAGATAACAACAAGAAAAGTTGAATACAACACCAAGAGACACCCCCCCCCCCCCCAAATGAATGATTTTGGCACTTTATACTTGGTGCATTTACAATAGCCACTTGTCAATTTATGTCTAAGTGATCTTCTAATTTTCTATTTACAACCTCCTTTTAGAGTTAAAATCTAGTACGAAGCACTGTAGCTCATATGTACAACAATTTTGAAATTTGATCAAAGCATTACAATGCAAGAAATGACCTATTTCTAAAAGTGCTATTTTTTTCCACACAAGCCTATAATATAATTATAGATCTAGAAAGTAGACAAAAATTATACATTTTCAAAACAAATAGGACTTAAAAATATATCTAGAGGAGCCCATGTAGAGCATTTGAAGTTACAAAATGAAAGATTGGATAGGTACAATCGCCAAAAATTGAAATTTCTGACAAATCCATGCACCAAAACTAGAAAATAATAGCACCACTAAGAAATTTAGGAAATTATAGCCAAAAAAAAAAAAAATGCACCTAATTTGGAGACGAAATGATTGAGATATGGCCTCCCGAAGTTGGACTATCAAATCAAAGCTACATATGGTGAGGGGTCTACTCAGAAAAATACTATGTTAAAATTGGCATCCAAATGGCTATCACAATAGTGTAATAAGGCCTACTAGTGATGGTTAGATGATCATCAAATTTAGGCTCGCGAAAAAGATGACATCAGTAAAAAAAGGCCTTCCTGATGACATGGCAGTCTGTATAGCTAATGTTTTAGATCTGTATGGTATGGAATGCTTATGCAGATCTTGATTGGGCTAACATGGTAGAATGCATGCCATGTTGACATGTAGGATGACACTAATGTGGAGGGTGATGTATTTGGTCGACAATGTGGTCCTCGGTTGCTTATCTAGCATAGACGTGGCTGGGCTTGGCAGAAGTTCGATGGATGTGGAGCTCTATCAGCATTGATAGAAAAGTAATCAATGCCATAGATGGATAATGGTTTCCAAGAGGTTTTCTAGGGGCCTAAGCACCAGAAAGTAGTTGGTGTTCGTCATCGTAAGTTGGAAGCTAGCGAGGGCCAGAAGTGGTAGTCGATGGAGGAAATTTGGTAGGTGGTGTGTGGGCCTTTAGTCCCACATGCACTAGACAAAAGGATAGATGATATTTGTGTTGCATAAAAATATAACTAAGGAAATAACACTAAGCAACTAATGTACATTCCTACATTATCATGCAAAACCTCAAAATATGAAAAAAGACATGTAAATAAGCAACATGAAACAAAAAAGAGCATAAAAGCATTCAAAATATCACTATGCAAACCTCATGAAACCATCAAGTGGATATGATTTCATCACTCATGGGATGTGGTTGCTCACAAATCCAGAAACATAATAATGAGGTAGATAGTGCTTGTGAAAATGAGGAGAGGGCTCTCCATCTATAGGAAAATGGATGCAATAGATGGTTGAGATTGAATGCATGATGGAGGGCTAGGATCTCTTAGGATCGATGAGGTGTCAATGAGGTGGAGGAAAAGTAGACTCCACATGGATTAGGGTTTTGACCGTTCAAAGGGGGCCATATGCTCACACATGTGTGAGCAACCTTTGATGGTGACATGATCAATGAGGTGTGAGAAGCATGGCTTCTCACACATGTGTGAGAAAACTTGATTCTCATGCAAGAGGACAAGTGTACAAGAGGTGTGAGAAGGCATGGCTTCTCACACATGTGTGAGACACCTTGACTCTCATGGAAGAGGAAAAGTGTACAAGAGACATGCAAGATATGAGGGGTGAGGAAAGTATGAACATCTCTCACACATGTGTGAGGATTCCTCACACATGTGTGAGCACACACTTAGGATTAAGAGGTGATTAGCTAGGATGATTATGCAAAGCAAACATGATTAGGAAGTGAGTTGGTTTAGCATGATGGGTTAGGTAGGATATTGAGGTTAGGTGAGGGTTAAATGTAGGAGCCATGTGCTCAAATAGGATTAAATGCAATATTTAATTCCAAGGGGGTTTAGGCAAGGAATTAATTAAGTAAATGAAGTACTTAATTAAAAGGAATGGGTTAGGATGCAAGTGGGAAATCTAGGATTTAAATAAAACCTTAGTTTATTTAAATCAAGGAAAGGAAAACATAATTAAATAAATGTAAAATTTATTTAATTAAGGTAGGGGAATTAAATAAATAATGAATATTTATTTAATTGGCTAGGAATGGATTTTGGACAAATTTAGGTGTCTACAGTGTTTAAAACAAAGAAGCCACAGAGTTTGAAATAACTCAAGGCTGTTGGTGAGTTATGATATATGTTAGATTATATGTCGTGATGAATGAATGCAATATACTAAAATTTCAAAGGAATATTCCACAAGCGTCGGGATTTGACCACAAGGCTGCCTGCAAAAAATATGCTCTCTATAGGCCTAATAGGCTAAAAAAATTGAACAAAATTCAAAAATCCAAAAAATAAAATAATTGCAAAGCTGCAAATATGTAGATCTCAAAATAAATTACACAGATCTAAAAATGATCATACCAATTCTGCAAATCAAGCCTTCAAGTGTCGGTTTGCTAAAAAAAATTGCCTCAATTTTGACTATGGCCTAGGGTAGGAAAAATTATAGTCAAAATTCACCGAATCAACACTTTGGATTCAATTGGTAAGGTCTACTTTGGCTCTAGATGCTCATAATAGCTATGGATACTCTAGATTTAAATCTAGGTCCTTCGAGAGGTGAAGCAAGAATGGTCTCCAATGGCTATGAAATGATGCTCCTATGGCTCTGATACCAGGTAAGAATTTTCTTGAGGGAAAAATGATGCCAAGATCAAATCACAATATGGACCAAATGATGTGATGGCACTCAAAATTGCATTCCCATTTTGAATGTCCATTGCAAATTTTGAGTCACTTTGAGCCCTATAGGTGCATTTTCACGATTATGTACTTGAATTTTGTATTAAGGTCTAAGAGGTTTTTTATGTTTTTAGCACCTTGAATTCTACCTATCCATGCATTCTATAATGATAAACTAACATTCTGAACCATACTGCAAAGTCTCGTTTTGAGCTAGTATCATATTCTACAATTTTGCCCAAGTGTCAAACAATGTATAGTAGCCTAGTTTTCCTTTGAATATATTTTATTTAGAAATATTTCATGACCCATGACTTGGGGATGTTTAATATGCATATCAAAGAATATATATTCTGAATTTTAGCTAATTTGAAATCCATTTGACTTGGTTTCAAACACCTCAAAGTTGGTAATTTATTGTTTTCATACATTTGCAAATTGTGCACAATTCTAGAAGGCCCTGTTTGACAAGTTATAACTTTTGACTGGTTGACCCAAATAATAAAATTCCTTTTGTATCATATTATAGGTGTTAGAAACTTTCTACATTCCTAATTTTAGCTCATTTTGAATCCTTTTGTCTAGGTTTCAAACCCCTCAAAGTTGGTAATTTACTATTTTCATACATTTGTAAATTGTGCACAATTCTGGAAGGCCCTATTTGACAAGTTATAACTTTTGACCGGTTGATCCAAATAATAAAATTTGTTTGCATCATATTCTAGGGGTCAGAAACTTTCTATGTTCCTAATTTAAGCTTATGATGAGTCTATTTGATTAGTTTCTAAATGTGATTTCGTTTGTAATTTATAAAGTTTCACTAGTAATCAGAGATGTAGATTGGTCGGTACCCTTGTTCACGATGTTATAACTATGAATCTATGATTTCCTAAATCAAATGGTTTGTGCCCCCACATTCTACTCCAAAAATACTACAACTGTACTAGTTTGTAAACCTTGACGAATCCATCTGCACACTTTCCCAGGGCCATTCCATTTGCAAAAAACACTTTTCTATTGATGCTTCTAGTTCTGCAATTTCAAGTAGCCCACTTCACATGCTTGCCAAAATATCCTTTTTATATTCCCTGAGCTCAAATCATAGAATTACATTTTCCTCATGGCAATGAACTATTCCTCCAATTTTTGTACCCTCAGGCATTTGTTTACCCAATTTTTGAAGCTCAAACCAAATGTATTTTCTAGTTTTCCAACATGCTTATCTATAGGTAGTTTTGACTGGGCAACTTTGAATGTCAATATCTTTTGACTGAGTAGTCATCATGTGATGAGATCTAACAAGGTGCAAGAATGTAGAACAAAGTAGCAGTATATCAAATCACAAGGCCCAATTATTTGTTTGGGTCAATTTTTAAAGCCAGCTAATAGGCCCTGTTAGTAGAGAATCATAATTTGCAGATAAGATGTGAAATGAGTTTTAATCATCAATCAATGATAAAATTTGATTTTAGTTAGTTTGAGCAGATCAATGGATCAGTTTGGAATCAGTTGTTTGGAAACAAAAAAAAAATAGCTAGACCCACTTTGGGGCCGACTAATTCCATTAAACTAATGAAAATATGTGTAAATTGAAACTTTTGAATGGGGGATTGATAATGATTTTGATAATTATAAGTTTTTGTTGTGTATATATTGTCTTTCAAGATCAAAGACACGTGGTGAACAACTAGACAAGGGGCTTGAACAAATATAAGAAGGCTTAATGAAGGCATTAAAAACTTTATTTTAACAATGGTATCCTCTCTTAATATGTGTTTTATGCTTCTTATGATGAGTCTTTCATTCAACGGTTGCTTTCTCCACTTGAGCTTTGTGTGTGGAAATAGGGACATTATTTTTTTGATTACAAGCATCACAATCTTCTTCATTGTTTTGGATGGAGGTAAACCAAATATGAAAGCTTTCTTTTGAGCTTTTCCCCAACTCTTTCCTAGATGGTCATAGTCAAAGAATATATTCTCCAATGAGTTAAAGGGGACTCACAACAAGGGGAAAACCCACAAGCTAAGGATATTTCTACATGCAGTGGAAGGAGACCACCATAACATAGAAGTGGAGACACCTAAGAAAGACATCTACATCCATATGACTATGAGCATGTACATGAGCAGTAGGGGATCTCCATGCAAGGATAAAATCTTGAGCTTCCATGCCATAAGACAAAGGTGTCAACCACAACATACAAGGAAGATCCATGTCATCAGTGTACTCCATAGCATACAATAGTCCACATCCAACAAGGAACCCACGATCGATAGGAATATCCATGCAAAAGAAGGATGCAACCATAGCATGGATAGATCTCCATGTACAAGGCAAGTTAAATCCCCATGTAGAAGGAACAACCAACAATAATAGAGGAATCTGCAGCCTAAAGGAGGACTTCAGACCCGCAAGATAAAGAACAGAGGAATGTTGAGTTCCACGATAGTTGCAAGGAAGCTCCATGTAGGCAGTAGAAGTTTCTAAACACCCCACACCAAGTGAAGGAAAAAATTAAAGACCATGCTGCTACATACGTGAGGAAGCCATAGTCTATGCAAAAAAGAAGTGGACAGAGCACCCAACATAGTAGAGCAAGAATCTCAAGAGGTAGGGAGTCGTCCATGCCCAAGTCATATTATAATGGTAGCTCCACATTTTTGTAGATTATGCAAATCCACAAGAACAACTGGAGAAATCCACAACATGGAGAATGTGTAGGATCTTTTTGCAGTAGAGAGCATGTGGTAGGGCAGGCGGTTTTTATTGGGGTTTTCAATCCCACATTGAGTATGTGGTTGGCATATTCATTTTGTTTAAACATGAGTACACAATCAATAAGTAACTTGAGTATTTCGGTTGTGGATGTGAGGGCACATGTAGAGAGGCTTTCCCATAGCCTGTCATGGGGTCAACAAAGTTTTGATGACCCTCGTGTGATTGGGGGATGAATTTTGAGGTTATGTGATGGTTTGACAATTTTGTAAAATTGTAGATTGAAAAGTAAAGGACTTCGATGCTATGATTATCATGGGATTGGGGCACAATTTTTTAAGTTTCCCAATGTTTTGATTGTCATGAGATCGGGAGACCCTGCAAGAAGACACAAGATATTACAAAAATGGTAAGTTTGAAGACCTTGTCATATGGTTGGGGAAGATGAATTTTTGGCTACAACATTATAATTTGTTCATAATATCGTAGGCTAAAAAATTAAATTATTTTAGATGGAATTGATGAATCAAAATTTGACACTTGGCATCAGTGGATTGGAGAAATAAGGGTATAATTGAAAATGAATAAAAGTCAAAATCGAAAAATATCAACACATGAATTTCAAAGTTTAAAGATTTAAATGGTTTTGTATAGTTCAACTATATAAATCATTTAGATTTTTCATTTTATAATTCTATTCATAGCCCAAGAGCTAAAATTTCAATCTAACCTTAGGGGCATGTTTTTTTTTTGAAATATATAGTGTAATATATTGACAAAACTGGAAAAAGATGAACTTTCCATTTTTGTTATCATTTTTCTGCACAAGTACTCACTGGAAGTAGCTACAAGATGTTTTGTAATTTTTGGGCTTCTTAGTGAAAATGTTGAATCGATGTTTTTAGATGAAATAAAGATCAGATATAGCCAGAATTTCATCATATTTGACTCTGTGAGTAGTTGTAAAGGTAAAATTGAATGATTTGAAGGTAGTTGGAAGCAATGAAGTTTTATCATAGAAAAAATAGAAGTGACAAGCCAAGATTAGATTTCACTCTTCAACACAGATTTGATGTGTATCTAATATTTTGTTCATAGGATATTTTTCTAATTACTTTACAGGGGGATATATCAAATATTTCTACATCATTTATGGTTTTCATTAGAGGCAGATGAAGAAGTTCAATTCCAACTACATCAAATTGAAGACATTTTTAGTGGGATAGATGTCAATTGTAGATTATAGACCTAGAAATATCTTCTCTTCTACATATCTTTTTCTCTAGGGGTTTCAATTTTGGAGATTTTTCTCATGATTGTGAGATGAGATAGGTTCTAGAGTTAGAGAATTTCTTGACTGTTGTGATACCATTCTCAATCTTCCTCTATTATGAACAACATTAGTGTAGTTTTCTTTTGAAGCATTCATATCATACATTCATTCATTTTGTATTCTCTAGGTTTTCACATATAGATGATGTATTAGTTTCAATGAGATTAATGCAAGAGCTTCATTTCTTTTAGTTTCATTATGATTCTCATCTCCTTCCTCTATTATCTACAATCTTTTGTGTTTGAGAACAAAGAGCTTAAACTCATTTGAAATCCTTTAAGGTTGTATGTCTGGATAAACTTGTTGTTGGAACAAAGAAGCCAAGTAAATGCTTGTTTGCATTGACAAGGTTTTAGGTTACACCATGAGGATATTACCATAAGTACAAGAGTTTTTATGAATATTGATGTCAATTTGCAAGTTAGGTAGATAGATCAAATGTCTAGATATATGAGTATATTTTAGGTATCCATTTGTATGTTAAGTTTTAGTTGATGCCCAATGGATAAGGGACTAGTCAACTTAGAGATTGTATGTTCTCTATTGTTGCATACTTGGGTTATGCTGAGATCCAAATCTTTAATTGAATATCTTTTCCCTTTATGTTTAAGGAATTGAAAGAGTTTCTCTCACTTGGTTTATTAGGTTCAAGTGCTCTGTTATTAGCTATTTCACCCATGAATGCTTGCATAAATATAGAAGATTAAGAGATTGTATCTATTATCTAGATTTAGTTTTATGCCTTATATGAGTACCATATAAAGAATTTTTCTATTCACCTACCTAGGTCTTGTAGAGCCCAAAGAAGAAGAAGGAATTAACCTTATAGTTGGCCCAAGATCAGCAGTCAAGTGCATCCACTATAGGAATTTTCTAGCCTTAGATGTATTGGTTTGGTTTCTTAGTTATTTTCAAATTTGATAAACTAGGAGCCAACAAAATGGTGGCTTTTTTGGGGAGTATTGCAATCTAAAAGGTGATTCAATACAGTTATGAAAAATACATGTGCAAAGTTTTTTATTAGCAGCAAGATCATGCTAAAGTTTCATGCCTCCCAGTGATGTTTTATCTACGACAATAGTAGCTTTGAAGGTTGAAAAAAGATTATATTGTCACTAGTGATTTCCTCATCAATGAGTTCAGTTGAAGAGTATTTTCAAGGTGTTGTTGTGTCAGATTCAAGAATGAACGACATGGTTTGTTCTTTATTTTCAAGATTGTAAATCTATAAGAGTGGTTTGATGATTTGTATTTCTCCTTCCATTGAAAATCTAGTTCAAATTTTGTCAAGTAACAAATCTTTTTTTATATTCTCATATTTATGAGTGGTAACTCTATCTCTGTACCAATATATCCTAGTTGATTTTATGTTTTAAAAGTTGAAGGACTTTCAATTGTATGGAAAAATCTCAAGCTCTTGATAGTTTCTTGGAAAAGAAGTGTTTCTTGATTAAGGTTAAATGGTATATCCTCTACTATTGAAAGAAATTTGAATGTTTAAAGTAAATCACTGATGTGATTTAATTTTCCTTTTTAAGGAGGTGGCAACTCTACAAGGTTTTCATTAATGTGTGAAAGAGTATCAGTTCACACTTGTGCCAAAATCAACAGAGGAAAGTTTTTACATCAGCACTTGAGGTATTTTATTTTTCATGTTTTTGTTCTTGTCATGAAAGAAAGTGGTATACATATGTGTTCTCCATCAAGTGATTTTCAGCAATAGGAAGGGGAGAATAATAAGTTTTATACACTTCATTGTAATAATTTTTAGCTTGTAGTATAAAGTCTTGTGAAGTGTTTGAAGAGATTCATTTGGTAGAAGGTTATAGCTTGCTGAAAATTACAAATCAGAATTATTGTTGATGGGAGTGTCAAGGCTTTGAAGAATGATAAGTTTCCTCTCATCAAGTATGTAGTTGGTTAGTGATGTTTGTAGATATTTTTCTACCAAGACATACATGCCATTATGTTTTGATGGTATCTATGGTTTCCCAAATGTCATTCCTAAAGATATTAGAATTTTTTTTTCTAAATTTAATGGGAACCATATTGTTTTAGCTAGTCATCATATTCATATGTTCAATGATTTGATGGGTGACTATGAAATTTCTCATGAGGATGTGCACATGAAATTATTTTTTCAAACTTTAGAAGGTGATGCTAGAGACTAGTTTTCCTTTTACTAGCATTTTCTATTTCATCTTGGAGGTGAGTTGCTTTTAGCTTTCATGGAGCAATTTGGAGAAAGGATAAGCATATCTAATTCATATAGTAAATTCTTAAGGATTCATATTGAGAATGGTGAACTTGTTCCTCAATTTAATATTAGATTTGCAAGAACCTGGAATGAGATCCCTAAGAAATGTAGACAAGATGATCAAGTGTGTCTAATAGTTTATCTTAATGCATTTGAAGAAAATGAGTTATCTACTAAGGGATAAAGAACCTCAGATATTATA
Source organism: Cupressus sempervirens (assembly GCA_028749045.1). Classification (NCBI taxonomy): domain Eukaryota; kingdom Viridiplantae; phylum Streptophyta; class Pinopsida; order Cupressales; family Cupressaceae; genus Cupressus; species Cupressus sempervirens. The sequence continues at coordinate 440,572,156 of CM053786.1, read as the reverse complement.
TTAGGCTTTTATGACTATTTTGGATATTGAAAACAATTTGAAGTATGGACTTACTAGGAGTCATTTCTCTAAGGGTCCTTGCCTACATGATGAAGTCAAAAATTAAGAGCAATATGATGTTTAGTATTCAAATACAGATTAGTGTATACATTCCCTTGCTATTGCAGATAATCTTATTGAAAATTTAGAATTAAAAACATGTGAATTTGAAGTTGAAGTCTCTTTGTTTCAAATGAGAAATGATCTTGTTCTTGCTCAATAGAGTGCATATGTTTGTAGTACTTCAATAGTAGATATTAAGGTTGATTCACTCGATAAGTTATACGCAGAAGATTTAATTTTACTTGTTTCTTATCCAATTGATGATTTTCTTTGTGTTAATAATGTAACTAATCATGAAGTTGCAAGGCATTCATCTCAGTTTTATGTGGGTCAAGAAGCTAAAAGTTGTGTTCCAAGTGATGTGGACAATGTTGCTGATCTAATCTATAATCAAGAGGCATCATATGAAGAAGATGATGAGAGTGGTTACTTGAATCAAAGTGAGGAAAATGATATTACATGTTCATCTTCATATGAGTATGATGTTGATTGGGAAGAAGAGAGCAATAAGGAAAGTAAGTGTCTTTATCCAAGTAAAAGTATAATTTCTTCTTCTAGATCTGAAAATGAAAGTGAAATTCCATTTTTGAGTTGTATAAATCAGCAAGTCACGGAAATTTTTGAAGAAGAATTGTGTACACAATGTGAGGACAAAGAGATTATTTAGAAAGATCAATTACCTAGTTGTGTAGATGAATACCATGGGGTTGTGTGTAACTATAATCACTAGCATATAAGTAATTTTATAGATACTACAACAACACCTAGTGATAAAATAAGAGACGATTGGTGGGTAAGTCATTTGAATCATCTTAGTGAAGACAATGTAAGTAATATTGATTTATATTCTACATGCTTAGTTGATGAAGTGGATGTTATGTCTTCAAGTAATGATGATGATGATTATCATTTTTGCTCTTTACATGCTGAAATTTTTCATGACAATAATGTTGGAAATGGTTTCAAGGTTTATACTAATGCTTTGTATAATGAAGATTTTGATGATGATCAACCCATATTTTGTTAGAATGTTCAAAGAGGATTATTGCATAGAGTTATAAATCAATTTTTTGAAGAAGACATGGAAGTTTCAGATTTAGCTATTTTAGATGCATATGGTGACACACTGTCATACTGCTGTAACAAATCAAAATGTTATTCTTCTATTTGTGATAATGAATTTTCTAATGATGTTGCATTTTTTGAGTTAGAAGATGAGGTGCATGATGGAGTTGTCTTTGAAAATAAGCTAGCACTTCATAGTAAGTTTTATAATGTTTCATATGAGGTAAAAACTAATCAACATTTCAATTATGATGACGATTGCAAGGTGTTAGTGTAATGGTTATTGAAAATCTGCTTGCACCTTGCAAGGAATTTTATGATGAATATTTTAATATGAATGATCCATTTTTTGATTGTGAAGAATCAATGGAGAGCCCTAGATTAGTTTTAGTCATTGATAAAGATAATATTGGTGAGTATAAATCTAAATATTCATTTGAGTGTCAACTGGCTATACATAGAGATACATGTTTTCAAGGTGTGTTTGATCTTTTTCCAAAATTTGATAGTGTGCATGATTCATCTATTGGAGATAGTTATCAATTTTATCCAAGTATATTTGAGCATGCTGACCCCTATTTTCATAGTGAGCATTATGTTAAAGAAGTCCCTAGTATGCATGATGAAAGTCAGGAAAGTTATTTATTTTTTCTAGTTGAGTTAACTGAGAATTCTGATATGTTTTGTGAAATTGATGGAAAAAAATTTTCTAGCTTACCTTAGGGAAATGTAAATGAGAATCAAGTATTTGATATAGGTAAAAAATTTGAAGAAGTCTTGGTGGCATGGGGTCACCAGCTTGTACGTTTAAAATAGATTCCATGGTTTAAGTAAGTTGTTCAAGAAAGTTTTTTTTGGTGTCATCTTCTTCCACCAGAGATCTAATTTCTTGCCATGCTTTCAAGGGGCATGCATCTCCAGATAGAGCCACTGATGGCACTCAAAATTGCATTCCCGTTTTGAGTGTCCATTCCAAATTTTGAGTCACTTTGAGCCCTATAGGTGCATTTTCATGCTTATGTACCTGACTGTCATATTAAGGTCTAAGAGAAATTTTATGTTTCTAACACCTTTCATTCTTCTTGTCCATGTGTTCTATAATGATAAACTAACATTCTGAACCATACTACAAAGTCTCGTTTTGAGCTAGTGTCATATTCTACAATTCTACACAAGTGTCAAAAAGTGTACAGTAGCCTAGTTTGCCTTTGAATATATTTTATCCAAAAAAAATTCATGACCCACCACTTTGGGAATTTTAATATGAATATCAAAGAATCTATATTCCAAATTTTAGCTCATTTTGGATCCATTTGACTAGGTTTCGAACCCCTCAAAGTTGGTAATTTACTATTTTCATACATTTGCAAATTGTGCACAATTTTGGAAGGCCTTATTTGACAAGTTATAACTTTTGACCAATTGAACCAAATAATAAAATTCCTTTGCATCATATTCTAGGGGTTAGAAACTTTCTATATCCCTAATTTAAGCTTATGACGAATCTGTTTGATTAGTTTCTAAATGTGATTTTGTTTGCAATTTATAAAGTTTCTCTAGTAATCAGAGATGTAGATTGGTCGGTACCCTTGTTTGGGATGTTATAACTATGAATCTCTGATTTCCTAAATCAAATGGTTTGTAGCCTTACATTCTACTCCAAAAATACTACAAGTGTGACAATTTGTAAACCTTGACGAATCTGTCTGGACACTTTCCTAGGGCCATTCCATCTGCAAAAACTACTTTTCTACTGATGCTTCTAGTGTTGCAATTTTGAATAGCCCACTTCGTGCACTTTCCAAACTGGCCCTAAACTCAAATCAAAAAATTAAATTCTCCTCATGGAAATGAACTATTCCTCTAGTTTTTTTACCCTCAAGCATCCCTTTACCCAATTTTTGAAGCTCTAACCAAATGCATTTTCTACTTTTCCAACATGCTTATCTATAGGTAGATTCGACTGGGCAACTTTGAACATCAATATCTTTTGATTGAGTGGTCATCATGTGATGAAATCTGACAATGTGCAAGAATGTAGAACAAAGTAGTAATATATCAGATCCCAATGCCCAATTATCTATTTGGGTCAATTTTTAAAGCCAGCTGATAGGCCCTATTAGTAGAGAATCATAGTTTGCAGATAATATGTGAAATGAGTTTTAATGATCAATTAATGATGAAATTTGATTTTAGTTAGTTTGAGCAGATCAATGGATCGGTTTGGAATTAGTTGTTCGAAAATGAAATTTTTTTTAGCCGGACCCACTTTTGGGCCTGACTGATTCAATTAGACTAATGAAAATATGTGTAAATTGAAAATTTTGAATGGAGGAAGGATAATGATTTTGATAATTATAAGTTTTTTTTGTCTATATATTGTCTTTCGAGATCAAATGCACATGGTGAAAAACCAAGCAAGGGTCTTGAACAAACATAAGAAGGTACAATGAAGGCATTAAAAACTCTCCATTTTAACAATGGTGTCCTCTCTTAATATGTGTTTTATGCTTCTTATGATGAATATTTCATTGGAAAATTGCTTTCCCCACTTTGACCTTTGTGTGTGGCGATAGGGATGTTTTGTTTTTCATTACAAGCATCACGTTCTTCTTCATAATTTTGGATGTAGGTAAACCAAAATATAAAAGCATGTTTTTAAGCTTCTCCCCAACTCTTCCCTAGATGGCCAAAATCGAAGAATATAGTCTCCAATGACTTTAAAGGGGACTCGTGGAAAAGGGAAAGCCTACAAGCAAAGGATAAGTCCACATGTAGAGGAAGGAGACCACCAAAACATAGAAGTGGGGATGCCCAAGCAAGACACCTACATCCATATGGCTCTGAGCATGTACATGAGTAGTAGGGGATCTCCATGCAAGGATAAAAGCTTGAGCTCCCATGCCATAAGAAAGAGGTGTCAACCACAACATAAAAGGAAGATCCATGTCATCAATGCACTCCACAACATATAGTATTCCATGACCAACAAGGAGCCCATGGCCGACAGGAAGATCCACACATAAGAAGGATGCAACTATAGCATGGATAGATCTCCATGGACAAGGCAAGTTAAATCCCCATGTAGCAAGAACAATCGATAGTAATAGAGGAAGCCACAACTTAAAGGAGGACTTCAGACCCATGAGATGAAGAATAGAGGACTGGGGAGTTCCATAGTAGTTGCAAGGAAGCTCCATGCAGGCAATAGAGGTCTTTAAACACCCCACACCAAGTTAAGGAAAAAATTAAAGACCATGCTATTGCATACATGAGGAAACCATAGTCCATGCAAAAAAGAAGAGGACAGAGTACCCAACGTGGCAAAGCAAGAATTTTAGGAAGTAGCGAGCCCTCCACATCCAAGACAAATTATAATGGGAGCTCCATGTTTTTACAAATTATGTAAATCCACAAGCACAACTAGAGAAATCCATGACATGGAGTATGTGGTTGGCATATTCATTCTGTTTAAACACGAGTACACAATAAATAAGTAACTTGAGCAGTCCACTTGTGGATGTGAAGGCACATGTAAAGAGGCCCACCCATAGCATGTTATGGGGTCAATGAAGTTTTGACCACCTTCATGTGATAGGGGGACAAATTTTGAGGTTGTGTGATGGTTCAACGATTTCTTAAAATCATAGATTGAAAAGTAAAAGGTTCTGATGCTATAATTATCATGGGATCATGGTAAAATTTTTGACGTTTCCCAATGTTCCAATTGTCTTAAGATTAGGAGGCCTTGAAATAAGACATAAGATATTACAAAAATGGTAACTTTGAAGAGCTTTTCATATGGTTGGGGAAGATTAATTCAAGAGCTATGACATTATGATTTGGTAATATCACAGGCTAAAAAATTAAAGTATTTCAAATGGAATTGATGAATTAGGATCTGACACTTTGCATCAGTGGATTGGAGAGATAAGGGAAGAATTGAAAATGAATAAAAGTCAAAATCCAAAAATATCAACACATGAATTTCAAAGTTTAAAGAATTAAATGATTTTAAGATTTTGTATAGTTCAACTATATAAATCATTTAAATTTTTTATTTTATAATTTTGTTCATAGCCTGGGAGCTGAATTTTCAATCTGACCTCAGGGGCACATTTTTTGTTTGAAATATATAATGTAATATACTGACAAAATTAGCAAAAGATGAGCTTTCCATTTTTACTGTCATTTGTTGTACAGGTACTCACTGGAAGTAGCTACAAGATGTTTTGTAATTTTGGGGACTTCTTAGTGAAAAATGTTGAATTGATGTTTTCAGATGAAATAAAGATTAGATATAGCCAAAATTTCATCATATTTGACTCCCTGAGTAGTTGTAAAGGTAAAATTGAATGATTTGAAGGTAGTTGGAAGCAATGAAGTTTTTCCATGGCAAAAACAGAAGTGACAAGCTAGGATTAGATTTCAATCTTCAGCGCAGATTTGATGTGTATCTGATATTTTCTTCACATGATATTTTGCTGATTGCTTTAAAGAGGAATATATTATATATTTCTACATCATTTATGGTTTTAATTATAGGTAGATGAAGAAGTTCAATTCCAACTACATCAAATTGAAGACATTTTCAATGGGACAGATGTCAATTTCAGATTACAGACCCACAAATATCTTCTCTTCTATATATCTTTCTTCTCTGCTCATTGTAGGGGTTCTATTTTTTTGAGATTTTTCTCATGATTGTGAGACCAAATAGGTTCTAGAGTTAGAGAATTTCATGACTATTGTGATACCATTCTCAATGTTCCTCTATTATGAATAGCATTAGTGTAGTTTTCTTTTGAAGCATGCATATCATACAATCATTCATTTTGTATTTTTTGGGTTTTGACATATAGATGATGTATTGGTTTCAATGAGATTAATGCAAATTTCATTTAGTTTCATTTTGATTTTCATCTCCTTCCTCTATTATCTACAATCTTTTGTGTTTGAGAACAAAGAGCTTAACCTCATTTCCAATCCTTTAAGGTTGTGTGTCTGGATAAACTTTCTGTTGGAACATAGAAGCTAGGTAAATGCTTGTTTACATTGACAGGGTTGTAGGTTACACGAAGAGGATATTCCCATAAGTATGAGAGTTTTATTGAAGATTGATGTCTATTTTCAAGTTAGGTAGATAGATCAAATGTCTAGATATACGAGTATACTTCAGGTATCCATGTGTATATTAAGGTTTAGTTGATGCCCAATGGATAAGGGATTGGTCAACTTAGAGATTTCATGTTCTCTATTGTTGCATACCTTGGTTATGATGAGATCCAAATATTTAATTGAATATCTTTTCCCTTTATGTTTAAGGAATTGAAAGAGTTACCCTCACTTGGTTTATCAGGTTCATGTGCTCAATTATCAGCTATTTTACCCATGAATGCTTGCATAAATATAGAAGATTAAGGGATTTTATTTGTTATCTAGATTCAGTTGTATGCCTTACACTAGTACCATATAAAGAATATGAGGTTCACCCACCTAGGTCTTGCAGAGCCTGAAGAAGAAGAAGGAATTAACTTTATACTTGGCCCAAGATTAGTAGTCAAGTGCATCCATTATAGAAATTTTCTATCCTTAGATGTATTGATCTGGTTTCTTGGTTATTTTCAATTTTATTAAATCAGGAGCCAACATTATGTATGATCATAATAAAAGTATCAGAATGAATTGATCTACAAGTATACTAGAAGTGCCTATATATAAAGGCTTCCATAACGACTAGGAGTTGGCAAAATGATAAGCCTCACAACTAAGAACATGTCCACCAAGAGTGGATTATCCTCGATTGAGCACATAAGTTAGTGGGATGATGAGAGGATAAGCTTACGTAGGTGTGTCATAAAATTATGTTGTAGACACCATGTGCTTAATTAGAGTGCGAACAACTATGTTGTCTACATGATAACTCAATTGAGTATGCAAACTCATGTGTTGTAGACACCATGTGCTTAATTAGAGTTACTAACTCTTGTGTTGTCAACATGACAACTCATATGAGTATGCATACTCCTAGGTGTCTAACTAATAAATAATAAATTAATGCATTAACCTAAGTAAACTTAAATAAAGTGCAAAAAAAATCATTTACACTAACAAGTATCTGGTATATAATTATCACCATCTTTGAAGAAACATTAGGAAAGGTTCTCAAATCTTTTGTTTAAGGTTACAAAAATCTCTTATGTTGACTGGATGCTATATATTGTGTGAGTATTTCTAAATAAAAATATTTACAATCTCATCAAATTTCTTAATACCAATATGTAATCTTGAAAACCATTCCATGGCTTCACCACCTAGACTCTATGGGAACAAACACATGATATACATTTGATTGTCCATGAATTCCATTTACAAAGCACTGAACTCCCTCAAGTGATCTTAGGGATCAAATATTCCTAAGTATTTTTCATGTTTGGGTAACTCAACTCCTCTAGGAAAGGGAGGCATATACAAATCCTTGTCAAAAGGAAATGGAGAAACAGTGTCTAACGTGTATTGTTTAACTAGTTTATCTTTGTCTCTCATCATTTGGGTTAATTGCCCTTACATGGCACAAAGTTGTTTTTGTAACTTGGAGGTTTCAGTTTGCTCTTCTTATGTGACAATTATTTCAACATTGAAATGTTGAGGTAGTTTTGCCCCTTCTTGGGTGAGATTGAGAAAATATTTTTATTTCTCATCATGGAGTAAGACTTCCATTTTTGAAAAAAAATTATCCTTATAAAATTTCTCTATGTCTTCTAGGGGTATCTCTTTTGTATCCCCATACTTATTCATGTAGATGTAAGGTAAAGTTCTTTCATCCTTTCATTTGTTTGGTAGTCTTGTTGGTATTGTCTCCTACTATTGTCTCTTATTTCTTGATCTTGATCAACCATTCTAGAAGTGTAGAATGTGTCAATATGTTTTAGTTATTTAGGTTTTTGGAACAAAAGTTTAGCTATTCCATTAAAAAATGTAGGTGTCTTGTCAATATTTGGATGTTCTTGATATATTGGATTCCTATTTTGTTCCAAGTTTATGGAAAATATTCTTCAAGCACTATGTGTACCAATATGTGAAAGAGATTGTGAGGACCCTTCATAAAATTCAGATTGTATGTAAAGTAGGGAACAACCTCTACCACAATTTCTACCTCTATCTCTACCACATCTTGTTCTACGAGGAGGAAATGTGTTTCCACTCCTTGTTGCAATAGTCGTAGACAATAACTTAAGAAAAAGTTTGAACAAGTATCACACTAGAACGTTGTCTCAAAGTGAGTAAGCATGTTGCATATCTAGGTACAAATAGTTTGAGAAATGGCTAGAATAGCCAAGAGTTTTGACTATCATGACACAAGGTATAACAAACACAAGTGACAAAAATAGGACAACCAAGTAAAGAGACTAGTTCTTATATGAATCACAAGTGATCAACTATGTAAGATAGCTAAGTTTTACATTGTTGTAGACAAGAGAATGACTAAATGTTTTTAGACATAGATCAGATTTTGATTGAGTTTTGATGAGGGAGCTCAGAATAGCTCACTATTTTTGGATGATTCCAGATAGACTTGCATGAGGAAACAACTTTCAGGTAAGGAGATACTAACAACCAAGCAAGGAAACACCTCTAGCAGACAAATTTCAATAGTTTTATGACCAAATCTTGCATGAGGATTTAGACAGAACCATGTAAGGAAGTACATCGAACCATGTGAACATTTAGGACAACAATTTTGTTGCTATTTTCTTGTGTGTTGCTATTTTCTTGTGTGAAGATTAAGAGATAATCACATGAGGAAATGATAATATGATAGTAAATACAAGTTTTTGACCAAAATTTTAGTGTTTAGGTAATTTCTTGCATGAGGATTTGTAGCTTCTTATGTTAGGAAGTATAGAGGACCACGCAAGGAAACACTAACTAATAGTTCTAAAGGTTTTTTCTCGCATGATATTTTGCAGAACTACATGCAAGGAAAGGACAAAACTAATAGGTTTGGAATATACTTGAAAATATTATAATCATTTGGTAGTTTTTGAACAAAGCACTAACAATATTTGTAAGTTTTAGTTAGACATGGAAATTGTTTTCATTAGACATGGACATTGTTTTCAAACTTTGGACATCATGTTGGTTTGTAAATAGATAGTTATATTTCAGAAAAGGGATACAAATAGTAGTCATAAACAATCTGAAGAAGGACAAAGAAACTCAGAGGGATGGGGGAGTCTTGACCTTTTGTTGTCTAGACAATTTGGACATTTTTTAGACTTGAAAAAGACACTTTTTTTAATCCCTAAAACCAGAAATGGTAGAGGCAGGAAAATATTTTTCTCACAACTTATGCGCATGCATTCACCTCACACAGTCATGTCACCTCACTAGAGGGCACCCATATTTTTTGTATATTCCAAGGAATCAATAAAATATATGCTAAATGAACACCCTCATGGCAAGGGTAAATAGTGTAGACCACATTCTAGTATCCAAGTACATGCCTATGGTGAGGATCTACAAGAGATATTCTTCCCCCTCCTTGCACAAATATTATGCCCCCTTTCAGAGTTGAACCGGGTAGCAACTATCTACAAAGTTTTTAATAGGCTTCCATTCATATTAATCTCTAGTGGCTTCATGAATGAAGTTGAGGCCATCAACCCACACTGACATCTGTAAGTGCACACACTTGACTAGCAAGACTGGGGGTAGCATTGTTGAGTGCAACAGATAGAGCCTCTTCTTGATATGTAAAATTAGAAACAATAAGAATAAATTAATATGGATTTGGATTCTTTCTCTCTACAAAGCTTTTTTATTAGAGTGAGTTGGAATCATCGGCATTAGGTGTGTGCTCACTTAGGTCATTCTCGAAGGTTGGATCACTCTGGTAGGCTCTCTAAAGGTTGACTTAGACTGTAGCTAAGATTCAAGGGTCCAAGTTTCTAATTTTCCTAAAGGAAAAAGAGCATACTCCTCTAAATTGTTACCTTACCCAAACATACAAAACATGTTCATAACCTAGTTATCTTCTCAATCTCAACATGTATTTTTCCAAGATTTTGATTTTCCTTAAAGGAAATCCTCATCTCTTTATAAAAATCTTTTCTTGGGAGAACCACTAAATTTCTTGCCTCCCTTGGGTACCATCTTCCAAAGGTGTCTAGGTTTCTAATTTACTCTTGCACATCACTTCCAAGTAGTAAAGAGAATACTCCCATATTCCTTTGTCTAGAACCCTACGAAGTTCACAAGCCCTGATAAACTATGTGCTTAAGAAAGAATTAAAATAGATGCATTATTTGAGTGGGTTTGAATTTGTTCTTTGACAAGTGTATCATTGATGAAACATCCTATAATCAAATTGTTAGCACTATTTGTATGTTCATGACCAGGTATCTTTGATAATCAATCTGCAAACCACTATTAAGATACTTCAAAAATCAAAAATCAAAAAATATATAAACAAAAGTCTAATCAATTGATATTATGCAAAATACAGTTCAAAACTACAATTTTGCATTTATTGGTGTCAAGTTTCATGAGAGATTTTTTAGAGTAGCGCAGGAGGATTCACCTCATGTCACATGAGAAATTTCTTTCTTTGCATGAGCATATGAGATTTTATGTGATGAAATTTAGAGAATGACACGAGATTCTAGTTTTCTCAAATGAGAAAAATTCTTACCATACAATATTTTGCTATTTCATACGGGTAGAAAACAAAAATGTTGAAAATGAAGAAAATGAGAATAGAAATATTGATTTTTCTACCCCTTGGTGGGTGCCAAAAATGTGAGTGCTAATTATGGGCCTCTAAATCCATGCACACTTCAATATGATCATTACATATCAGAAACATCACAAAATCTACATGGGATTGTCCATTTAGTATGACTGGATAAGGCAATTTGTTATCTTCTAACTAGATGAGGTTTTGCTATTCACTCTCAGGATTGAGAGACTAGCAACCAGACCAAACTAGTATGAAGGATTTGGAAGAATCCAAATGCAATATAATCTAGGTTTTTAATTTTTTTCAAATGTAAAGATATTAAATTAATCTAAATGAAATTATTAATCTAAGAACAATGGAAAGTAATAAGTAGATGAATGCATTTTGGTCTAAATGATGAGCATATGAAAGCAAGAGAAATTCAAATACAAAGCACTTGAGTAATCAAATTAGCATCAATTCAATACTTTTCATGTGCATCCTCCAAAATGAGAGATTGAAGGTTTTTTTTATAGAACCTTAGACCCGATTGATGGTCAAGATCAAATTGCATGGACAGTCTTGATTGAATGTGAGATTGAGTCCTCCATTTTTTATGGGGTTGAATGAGATGAAATAGGAGATAACATCGATCCATTCAAATATGTGATCATAATTAGATTTTCTAATTAATTAAATAATCAATTTCAACAATTATAAGCACATATCTGATTTATCAATATTATTAATTCCCCTTTTCTATGAGATGAATTAGGAAACAATATGGATCAATTCAAACATGTCGTCATGATTAGATATTCTAATTAATTAACTAATTAGTTTCAATAATCATGACATATATTTAATTAAACCAAGGTATATTAATTCCTTCTTTATGTGTATTAGCTAAAGGGGTAGATTTAATTTAATTTAAGTACTTAGGACTTATAATTAAATTAATTAAATTAATAGATTAATTTAATTAATTTTTAGGAATTAAGTAAAGTAAGTGATTAATATAGGTTAATGATTTTTTACATTTGACACTTAGGTCAAGTAGAGATAATCAAAATTAGAAATGCTTAGTACAATAGGACTTAAGTAGGACTAATAAACCAAAATTGGTTCATAATACCAATGTGCCAATCAAACTCTAACTCTTCTCTATAAACTCTAACTAATAGCCTTTATCAACCAACTATCCAACACTCAAAAAGTTATGATTTAACCCACAAAAAAAGTTAACATCATCAAAATTGGTATTTCCATCAAGAATAATAGATCCTATACGTATAATGTGATGAGGTGCATTGTTACCAACTCTATCAATTCCTCCATCATGATTTTTGAACTTAACAAATGTGTTTATGTCTCCTATCATATGATGTGAACATCCACTAACTATAATCCAATCAAATTTCTTTACAACCTGAGAAACTAGGGATTTTTCTTCTCTAATTTCAATTTCATAATTCTCTTCTTTTATAGCCACAAATCCTAATTCATCATCACTTTCACTCTGAACCCTTTCCTTAGATTCATCATCTTCATTTGCATACAAACAATCTCTAGGTCTCTTAGATTTTAAATTTCTCTTATACTTTTTTCTCTCTTTTAGGATAGTTAGAATCATAATGACCAAATACATCACAAGTCTTACATTAAAAAATTTCTTACCATCTAGTTCTCTTCTCACAACTAGGGATATTCCTTCTTCAATCTTCTTGTCTTCTTTAGTTCTGGATCTATTGTTGTTAGCATAGTCTCCATTAGTGCTTGCACTTCTTGTAAGACAAGCATAAATACTCAATGCACTAAAAGATGTTTCTACTCTAGTTAATTCTCTAGATTGCCTCAAACTTGATTATGTTCCTTCTAATCTTGCAAGTAAAGTCTCCTTGGTGAAATTCTTAGTGTAGGGTATCAAAATTTCAATCATTTGTGCTACTTAATTGAATGGTGGTGTTAAATTTTTCATAATATTCCATACAATATCATCTTCCTCTTTATATCCTTCACAAGACTTAGTCCCTACAACAATCTCATATATTCTACCAATATAGCTTCTCATAGTTTCATCTTCCATCATTTTAGCATCTTCAAACAAACATATCCAATTATGTATTTTACTCTTTTAGCATGCTTACCTCGTTCAAAAGTATTTTCCAAAGCCTTCCAAATTTAATGAGATGTTACTAAAGATCTTACTGAACTGTATTCATTTTGAGGAAGAGTTGACAGTGATGCTTCTTTGGCTCACATATTGCACATAAATTAATCACTTTCAGCTTCATTGTATTCCTCAAGCTTTCTTTCTTCCACAAAAACTTTTTCATTCTTTGTCAAAAGACAATATCCTGGACCCATATATAGAAAATTAGTCTTAATTTTCTCCTTCTAACTATCATAGTTTACTACATCAAATTTAGGACTTTCTTTTCTGAAATGACCAATCATTAATCTCCAAAAGTTGTTAATCTTTTTCTTCAAGGACATGATGCTCTGATACCAATTATTAAAAATTAAAGTCCACCAATATAACTAGGTTTGGGGAGGGGGGATGTGTGTGGGGGTGAATCACTTATCCAACTATTAGAATAATTATCAACCTTCTTCACCATTGTCACAAAATTTTGCACCCTTGTCCAAAGTTTTTACCTAAGGACAAAGGGAGGGTGAATTAGTTATCCAACTATTAAAATAATTATCAATCTTATTCATTGTTGTCACAAAAGTTTGCACTCTTGTCCATAGTTTTTACCTAAGGACAACTATGTGAAACATGGAAACAACCTCCAAGTTGTGGGACTTGAACTATGAGGTTGAGTCTTCAAAGGTCAACTTCCTTTGCTATCAAGATGTACCTAACTACTCTTCAAGAGGAAATGGGAGAAGGAGTGCATAGAAAGAAAATCTACCTATTCTAACCTAAGGGGGTTGTTGGAAATATTCAAGATATAATAGGTTACTGAGACGGGAGGGGTGAATCAGTAACAATAAAAAATTTTAAGTTAACCATACACAACATTTACTTATCTATCCTGCTGCATAAAAATTGTTAAACATTAAAACCATATATGCACAGAGATTTGGTGACCCAGAAACCTTCCAAAATAGAAAGTAAAATTTGGGTGGGGATGATACCCAAAAAGCTTCGTTACAACAGTATGAAGTTGGCCAGTTAAGGTTTACAATGATCACTTCTGGTGATCTGCCTTGTTAGGAGCATAGAGGATTGCTAGATCCACCTTGTTAGAGGATTTACAAACATACTTTATAAGTATGCACTCTGTTAGGAGATTTGTATAAAGACGGTTAAGTCTACCCTATTAAAGGATTTACAAAAATGATTCACCTATTAGGATGAACCAACATATCAACTTACAACTTGACTGAGTTCTTTATTGTAGATCACCTTTTGTGATTGATGAAATCATTTCTGCTGATGAATTCGCACTATCATCCAGATATCTTGTATGTCTTTTTGAAATATCTATGTCACTTTTTTGCGCAATATTCTCTATATGTCTTTTTTGAATGTGTCAATTGTATATATACCATTCCAATAATTATTCATGCAAGGTCGTCCAAACACAAGTAAACAAAATATAACTGAGTCAGTCAAATGGTAAAATAAACTCGGGTTCTTCAGACAGACTTGATGACCTTCTGATACTCGGCATCCACTACATTACTCGGCATCGTCATGCACTCGATAGAGGTAGAGGATCAGTTCATACTAGTTAGACAACGTTGCCTGGAACTCGGTAACCATTGGTGACTCGGTAGATATAGTGTCACTTGGTAGAAAAACTTCTTTGATAACCTCCTGAGCTCAGTTATCACTGAGTGCTTCTTTACTCGGTCAACACTGAGTGCTTCCTCACTCGGTTAACACTAAGTGCAACCTCACTCGGTTAACACTAAGTGCAACTTCACTCGGTTGACACTGTGTCTTTGATGCTGAGTTTGAACTGTGTTGTCAGTGCTCGGTTTGAACTGTGTTGCCAGTGCTCAGTTTGAACTGTGTTTCTAGTGCTCGATTTGAATTGTGTTGCCAGTGCTCAATTTGAATCTATATTACTCGGTTTGAACTGAGAGATGAGTGTTGTCACTAATGGCAAATAACTTTATGCCAATAATCTCCCCCTTTGGCATTAGTGACAAAAACAATTATGTGCAAAAATAGACATACAGTTCTGAATTTTCCAAATTGATCTTTGCAAGTCTTATTACACATATCTTTCTTACATTTATCTCCCCCATACAATATGCATAGTATTTACAAGTCATTACACATATTTGCACAATTTTATCTCCAAGAGTGTACTATCTCCCCCTTTTTGACAATAATGCCAAATTAAACTATATATATTTACACAGAGAGTCCAAAATGGGAGATAAACTCAGAATGTACCTTGAGAATAAGAGCCAATGTCTTATCCCAATTTTCTTGCAAAAGTTTGCTGGTGGAGAGTGCTATTTGAACTTCTGTAGAAAGTTCAATCATATGATCTGCAATTGAGAAATTTTTGTCATGAATCAATGTTTTGGAATGGGCAATGTGCTTTTGCATTGTGTCCATGATAGGAAGGATCATATTTTGGATGTCAATCAGAGTACACCTGATCCTTGCTTCCTCTCTCAATAATTTTGCTTCTTTCTCTGACAAAAATCTTATTCTGAGATGATGGGATGAACTTGAACTGTGGTCAAGCTGCAACATTTGTGCACTGACCTTTATATCCTCATCAATTTTATTCAACTTTTCTTTGATTTCCTTAGTATACTTGGTAACATCACAAAGTTTTCCAAAAAGTGAAGTTACATTATTAAAAGAATGTTCAAAATTACTCAAAATTGTAGACAGTTCTACCTGTTTTAATGCAATATGCTGAGCAATGTGCTCAAGCACCTTATTGTCAAATTTCTTCTCTGCTTTTTTAATCAATTTTTCTTGGTTGGAGGTATCCTCATTGAATTTATATACAACCTCTTCTAACTGATTCAAAATGTGTTGAGTAGAATCTACTTCAACACCTATAGCCTCTGTTAGAATATTCTTAGCACTTTCAATAATACTATATTCTTGGTCTCTCTCATGCCTCAGTTGTTTTTGCCTTACCTTCTGGTCTAATAGCTGACTAACCATTCTCATTTCATCAACTGATGCATTATCTAGATCTATCTTAGGAATGATAATGTCCTTATCCAAGTCTATTTCCTCATCCACTGCCTTGCTAGAAATTATGTATCTTTTTGCTTTTCCTGCAGTGACTTCACCTTTTCCCTTTGAGTCTGAAACAATAGTTGATGAGGTTGGACTAACTGACAAAATTGGAATAGGACTAGCTAGAGGAAAATTGAGATAAGTGCTACTAGTATCAAAAATTGATGTTCTTCCCAAGATTGATGTGCAGGTTGGTATGGGAGAACTAACAGATGCAAAAATTGGAGCAAATGAGGTTGTCAAAATTGAAGTACTAATGGGTATACTTACTGAACACTCTACAGTAGAAGTTGATAAGCCTGATGAACTTACTGTTGTAGCTGATGATGCCTCGATCAATGAAGATGGTTGCAGCTCGGTTAATGAAGTGGTAGACACTTGCATAGATGGTGCCCGGAGCTGAGAGGAGACAGGTGAAGATTGAGAAATTGATGAAGCTGTTGTGCACACAATCTCACTAGTAGAGGCTATCTCCATAGTTGATGTAGCTACTTTAGGTGGAGAGTGAGGAAGAGATGCAATAACTTTGGCTGCAATTTTTACAGGATCATCTTCCTCCTTAGCTTGATTAGCTTCTTCTTCCTCTATTTCATCTTCCTTGTCTTCTTCCTCCATTTCATCTTCCTTGAAGTCTTCCTCAACATTCATCATCATTGAGTGAAGATCCCCTGGAACATCTTCAATATCATCATCACTGCTGTCATTGTCCTTGATTTCAATAATATCCTCACTGGGTTTATGTAGATGATAGATATGTTTCCACATATTTGTTGCATCATTGAAAACATGCTCAATGTCTTTGATAAGTATCAAACAAGTGTGAAATCTAATCATCATATTACCTTCATGATCTTTCAGTGATTTCTTTACTTCTGCATCAGTGAGACTCGGCAGGAGATTTTTTAGGGTTTGTTCAAAGATATCTTTGACAGTTTTGGTTGCAATTTCCCATCTTGGTTGCAACCTCTCCAGTAGTTCTTTAGGGATCTGAGAGGCAATCTCTTCAGGAGAGTATTTCCATCTCCCCATTTTATTCAAAACTAATTCTTCAATCTGCATTTTCTCCTGTTCTGTTCTTGTCTCAAACTTCAGTGCTTTGAAGTTTGTGAAGCTAGTACCTTCTTCTAATTTCTTCAACCTTGCCTCAAATGTGAGTGGAGGCTTGACAAATAGAGGTTCCTTCTTCCCCTGTCTTGTTCTTCTGGAGAAGACTACAGTGGCTTGTGTTTTAGGTTTGGTGATAATCACCTTACCTTTCTTCCATTGAGGCTCCTCTTCTTTTTCTGACTCGGTTTCCTCTTCTTCTTTATCATCTTCTCCTCTCCCTTCAGTAATCATCGGAGGACCAAGTTCTATTTTTAACTTTGCAATCTTCCTCTTTCCTTTGCTAATGACCTGAGGGATTTTGATTGAAAGCTCAATTTTGGCTTTAGCTTCATCAAGAGTTCCAAAGACTGGTTGCTTTGGATCTACTAGTTCATTCACCAGTGCTTCTATGATATCTTTAGTTTCATCAATATTAACCTCATAAGGAAGAGGTTTTACCCATGCAACTTGGAGCCTGACTACCTGTATGTATACCTTGTCACAATCTACCATAAAGCATACATCTTCTTTATATTCCTCAACCAGTTTTGCTGGAATCCAGAACCTATTGTTCATTCTTTCCTTAAAATCTTCAAAGTAATTATCCAAAACACTGTCAAAATTTTCACTTAACTCTACTATAAACTCATTTATTTGATAGAGAACAGGAATATTCTTTTTCCATACTACTCATCCTTTTGATGGAAAAGACTTTTGAATATAGAAAAATAGACAAATCAAAAGTGAACCGAATTTGCAGGAATTGTTCTTTGAAGTCCTTATGCTTTCCATATTTTTATTAAATTAAGACAAAAGCAATTCAGACAGATCAAACTCAACATTCTTCTTTACTATCTTGTATGCTAAATCTATTGCTTTGCAAGGTACACTGTTTGGTTAGCTGGAACTGTAAATTTTGTGAGCAATGACGTGAATACCAAATCTTAATTCAGCGCCAGTTACTGTACTGAGCTTAAGTCCTCTACCATACCATTCTACCTGGGTTAGCCTTTGCAATTCTTCCCGACCTAGGGTTTTGGTAGTCTTAGCTTTGCTCAATATGGAAAGGCCAGTAATTTTGTTAATCATTTTCTTTGTGATAAGCATTGGTTGCTCTAACCACAATTGCCCGTTGTGAACCTGGCTGAGTACATACCTAACCTATTTAATTTGAAAATTTCTTGGCAAATGTGAAATGTGGGTTAACCCTTTTGTTTCAAGATGCTTATGCTTGGGTTTTAAATTCCCATCTACGCTCATTTCACCTAGGACATTATCAATTTCTAGGTTTCCAAGCTCTTGAATGGAACATTTGAAATGAGAGCGAATTTCATTTACAAGGAGTACCTTTGAAGGAATTCAAGACTGAGCACCGTTAGGATCGAGTGATTCTGTAATTGCTGGTACCAATTTGAAGTTTTGTGCCTTCCATTCCACACCTTTAACCAGCATTTTTGAGTCTCTTTTTATCTTGGAGCTGCTACTTCCGGATGCCATTGTTGCTTGGTAGGTGAAGAGAAGTTCTGAATAGATTCGTCGCTCTTTTTGAAAAAGTCGCTTGAAATTGCTTAAAGCTTGCTCTAGAATCGTAGAAGATAACTTAGCTCAAAGTTCATAGTGAAGAATGAGATCAAATTTTCCCTTTTTGACTAAACATTTGTCATAAATGCTTGGTACGACAGTAGATGAAATGACAAGTTGAGTCTTGAACCGATTTGGGATCAAAGTGTGTCTGCATACTAATCTGATCGTTCTTCTTCTTTTGGAACTGCTTAGGATGATTCTTGAAGGATGCAGTTCCATACTTTCTTTTATGAATATTAATTGGAAATGATGGAGTCACTCATTTCTTGAGTGACATTGCCATTTCTTGACTTATCTTGTTCAGTAGATTTAGGAATCCATTGTTACTTCATTTGCTTCCGGATGTTGTCTGCTTTGATTTCTTTTTCATCTTCAATTCTTTCTATACAATTTCTGGCTATATGACCAAGTTCTGTACATATATAGCACCTTACAGTAGTGTCCTTCTTCCTTAAGTGATGTCTTGCACAATTCATGCCAGTATGTCCATATTCTCCACAATAGTGACATCTACACCAGGTGTTGTAGTCCCATCCAAATATGGCTTTCACAAGTTGTTCAACTGGATTGAATGATTTGGATCTGCATTGGAATGCCTTGTGACCATGTTTATTGCATTTGTGACAGTTGCCTTCAAATTTTGGTTTTTCTTTGCACTCAATTGCTTTGTGACCATGCTGATTGCAATTGAAACATTTACCATTGAATTTTGCTTTTCCATTGCTCCAGCATTTGTTTTATGTATGACCTGACTTTCCACAGTGATTACAAGTGGGTTTCTGATTCTTTTGGGTACATTGTTTTAAAGATTCACCTTCTTCATTGTATCCAAGACCAGCTTTACCTTTTTGTTTATGAAGATTCTATTTATTTTGCAAATTTAATTGATTCATATCTGCTTGGGATTTCATCATTCTTTCATTGACTTTCCTTTCAAGGATTAGGTCATTTTCCAAGCTTTCATTGATTTGTCTTTTAGTTCCCAGATCACTATGCAAACTTACATTGATTTTTCTCTCAGTGATTAAATCATTTCTCAAACTTTCATTCTCAGCTCTTAGAATCATGATTTCTTCATTTGCATTAGATAGTTGTCCTATAAGATCTTCATGTTGAAGGGATAGATTATTCCTTACCTCTAAGTCTTCATTTTATTTGTTTCTCTGTTCCAAAACTTCACATAACCTGATGGATTGGACTTCTTGTTTTCTTTTGAGCTTTCTTACCTCTTCTTGCAGAGATCCATTCTTTTCTATAAGTTCTTTGATTGCCTTGTCAGCTTCTTCTGAACTACTTGATGGTAACAAATCTTCAATCTTTTCTTCAACATAGTGATGGTCATTCATTTTTCTTGCAAGTTCCTTTCTTCTTTTTAGGGATTGAGAAAGATGCTCCTTTGCTTCTTTGAGTTGAACCATGGCCACTTCTAGATCTAGCTTTTCATTTTCAATAACTTTCTCCAATCTGAATATCTCCATAACTTTAGATCTTTGCTCAAGCTATCAAACTTTGTCCTGAGAACCAAAAAGCTCTGATACCAATTGTTGGAAATATTCAAGATATAATAGGTTATTGAGAGGGGAGGGGTTAATTAGTAACAATAAATTTTTTTAAGTTAACCATACACAATATTTACTTATCTATCCTGCTGCATAAAAATTGTTAAACATTAAAACCATATATGCACAGAGATTTGGTGACCCAGAAACCTTCCAAAATAGAAAGTAAAACTGGGGTGGGGATGATACCCACAAAGCTTCGTTACTACAGTATGAAGTTGGCCAGTTAAGGCTTACAATGATCACTTCTAGTGATCTGCCCTGTTAGGAGCATAGAGGATTGCTAGATCCACCTTGTTAGAGGATTTACAAACATACTTTATAAGTATGCACTCTGTTAGGAGATTTGTATAAAGATGGTTAAGTCTACCCTATTAAAGGATTTACAAAAATGATTCACCTGTTAGGATGAACCAACAGATCAACTTACAACTTGACTAAGCTCTTTATTGTAGATCACCTTTTGTGATTGATGAAATCATTTCTGCTCCTGATGGACCTTGCTGAGTATTCTTTTCTGCTGATGAATTCGCACTATCATCCAGATATCTTGTATGTCTTTTTTAAATATCTATGTCACCTTTTTGCACAATATTCTCTATATGTCCTTTTTGAATGTGTCAATTGTATATATACCATTCCAATAATTATTCATGTAAGGTCGACCAAACACAAGTAAACAAAATATAACTGAATCAGCCAAATGGTAAAATAAACTCAGGTTCTTCAGATAGACTTGATGACCTTCTGATACTCGGCATCCACTATGTTACTTGACATCGTCATGCACTCGGTAGAGGTAGGGGCTCAGTTCATACTAGTCATAAAATGTTTCCTAGAACTCAGTAACCATTGGTGACTCGGTAGATATAGTGTCACTTGGTAGAAAAACTTCTTTGATAACCTCCTGAGCTCGGTTATCATTGAGTGCTTCCTTACTCGGTCAACACTAAGTGCTTCCTCACTCGGTTAACACTAAGTGCAACCTCACTCGGTTAACACTAAGTGCAACTTCACTCGGTTGAAACTGTGTCTTTGATGCTCAATTTGAACTGTGTTGCCAGTTCTCGGTTTGAACTGTGTTGCCAGTGCTCGGTTTGAACTGTGTTGCCAGTGCTCAGTTTGAACTGTGTTGCCAGTGCTTGGTTTGAATCTGTATTACTTGGTTTGAACTGAGAGATGAGTGTTGTCACTAATGGCAAATAACTTTATGCCAACAGGGGTGATGTAGCAGAATAGAGTGTTTGACCTTATCTTTGTCCATAAATGCACAATTAACTAGTTATAACCTCAAAGAATACAAATTTAGAATTTACTTAATTCAACAATGACATGTAAATTAGACAAAAAAAGAATGCTATAGGAAGAGTCACTTAATATCATTCAAATGTCAAAAGTAGATATAATCATGCGAATTGTAGAATATAGACAAGAACATTAACCAGAGGCAAAAGAATCTTACATAGTGTGTTAATGACTAAAAGAGACTCAACAGAGGATTACAATGGCTCAAGGTCATGAGAAATTATAGTAGTATGCATAGAGGCAATACTGGAGAATCATAAAAAGATTAACCTTTACAAAAATCACAAAATATGCCTTTATAGCTCAGGCATAACTGAGATATTTCTAACAAAAGTTACTCCACAACCACTGCCATTAAGTACTTAAAAGACAATCAAGATGACCAAACAATAGATTTTATTCGGTACACTTGTAGAGGCTTGAGAACCATGAAAACCCTAGCTAGAGAAGACCCTGAAGTGATGGAAATGACACCAATTAATGCATAGTTGGGTAGATGGATAAGAAGGTGATGAGTACATGTTCCTTTTGTATTTACTAGGCATGGGGATGCTAAAAGGAATATACAGATGATAAAAAAATTGATTTGTCATTAAAGAGTTGTTTTGTCTTTGCTACTAGCACGCCAAGTTGGATGTATAAGCAAGTCAGTTATATGCAACACTTGCCCTATACCTTTATTGTAATTTTATTGGTCAAAGACCCTTTTCTTTTATATCTTGAACAAGTGAAACATATTTATCAGGTCAACCCAGGTCTTATGATCCTATGGTTGTCAAAGTATCTTATGGTTAGGGACACTCTTAATAATCTCTAAGATCTTATGATCATTAGTTATCATAACATCAAGGTCCTTTTAAAGTTTCTTTACGATCTTATGATTGCCACGATGATATGGCAAACCTTTGTCTTTCTACCTTCAAAAGAACTTTGTAGTTGCACCTACAACCTTACAATAACCATATACCATAGGATCAAAAACCTTCCTTATTACCTACCATGACCATCCACTTCTATGATGTTATAATAACTGTATATTGTAACATCAATGGCCTTGGTAATTGACTTTACAATTCTATGTTGGATTGTAAGATTGTACATGGAAACCTAGTTGTATTATCATAGCCTTAATTTTCACCCTTTGTGATTTGGAGAATGGGGAGCTCATCAGGGACACATGTCTAGACCTCCCTATGTCACATAGATCAAAATACTTGTAGCTTTCCATAACAACATGGCAAGAACTATTGATCTCCCTCCATCTGACAGAAAAATGAAAATTGGCCCACCTCTTTGTAGAGTCAACACCTTGTCACTTTGTGGCCTACACAACACAACCCATCCCATGGGTCCACATGTCATAACATTGCTTCCCTACATTATCAAAAAATCTAACAAATATAGAATGTGGGAAAGCAAGAACCAATATAATTCTAGTTTTATTCCAACTCACATCGACATGTCATCATAGTCAAAATATGACCCACAAAGAAGAAGCAAGGCCCCACCCTAGACATGTGCTAAAATGTCACTTCCTTGCATTCATTAAACACTCGACAATTCTAAAATGTAGGAAAGTGACTACCGTAGATCTGTGGAAGATTTGACGGTTGGAGAAAGTTGCAGGGGCCAAAAAAATAAAATTAGGAAAGCATAGAAATATTATAA
This sequence comes from Cupressus sempervirens, assembly GCA_028749045.1. NCBI lineage: Eukaryota > Viridiplantae > Streptophyta > Pinopsida > Cupressales > Cupressaceae > Cupressus > Cupressus sempervirens. The sequence goes on along the minus strand of CM053786.1, from coordinate 440,548,836 downwards.
GGTTTTAGTTAATTTATTTTGTATTTCCATGGTATTGTTTGATATTAAGGGTGGGACATGACCATGTAGCATTTGAATTCAAATATGGCAATATTGGTGGGAAGGCAAATTTTGCCAACAGTTCTAGCAACTCAGGGGGGATGCAAGCTTGTTATGCATAGTCTAGTAGCTTGTGCATCCTTTGGGATCCAAAGTAATAGAAATCATGAAGATGCACCTAGTAAAAACCTAAAATTGTAGAAAACATGCCCATGAACCTCAAAACTACCTCCCTACAACTAAAACCTAAGAACCAAAATCCTCTCCAACCTTTGCAAATGACATGTGCTTGTGCACTTCTTGGAAAACATGAAACCACAGGAAAGAAACTACTCTAACAATTTACATGAAACATAATTGTATCTCATAAGTAGGCTTTGAGATATATCCCATTAACTAGAATGGGCAGAATTTCACCATTAGGAATGTTTAACTAGAAGGAATTGGCCTATTTGCAACTAAAAACCACATAGGGACCACTCCATAATGTATCAAATTCTAAGTGCCTCCCTGGTTTTGCCCTGTCTACGTCCCATTTTAATACCAAATCATCCTCTCTAAAGATTTTGACCCTAACCTTCCTATCAAAGCTCCTTTTCATTTGTTGCTAATGTGTTTCTAGGGTTTGCATGGCTTGTTTCCTTTTCTCTTCCAAATCCATCAGTTCTACCATTCTTAGAGATGAAGCATCATTTTTAATTAGCTCCAACTGATGGGCCAACTCAAGAGTAGGAAATTCCAATAAAATAGGAAGTCTAGCTTCCTTCCCACATACTAACATAAAGGGTGAATTTCTAATTGCTCTCTGAGGTGTTATTCTATCGGCCTATAGTATTGTTTTCAACTTTGATGCCAACACCTCTGGTTATCTTCTAAAGTCCTTTTCATAATCCTGATTAGGTTTTTGTTAGATGATTTAGCCAATCCATTGCCTTGAGGATAGTAGTTTGAGGATGTGCTTAAGTAGATATTATGATCAACTACCCATGCACAAACCTAAGCTCCTACAAAAGATTTTACATTATCTGAAATAATAGTTGAAGGGGAACTAAAATTGATTATAATTTCATCAAGGAATTCAACAACTAAAGACTCTATGGCATCCTTCAATGCAATTGCCTCTATCCATCTGGTAAAGTAATATGTAGCAACTAGGATCCATTTGTGACCAGAACTGGAAGGTGGATTGACAGGGCCTATGAAATCTAATCCCCATTGAGAAAAAGGCTGGTCAACCTAAATTGGATGAAGAGGAAGAGCTACAAGTCTTTGTTTACTAGAGAAGAAGGCACATTTTTCACACTTCCTCACATGTCTATGATAATTATGGAATAGGGATGGCCAATAATAAGTAGCTCTCATAATCTTCATTGTGATTGTCGTTGCTAAAAAGTGGCCACCATCAAGACCATCATGAAGCTCTTTGATCATTCTTTCATCTTGGTCTAAATCAATGCATCTCAATAGGGATCCATTGAAGTCCCTCCTAAAAATTATACTATCAAACATGGCATAAGGAATTGACTATAACCTATATAGTCTCCTTTTAGTTCTATCCAATTGTTGAGGATATCCATTGCCTAGCAAGAAGGTCATCATGTCATCCATCCAATTTCTTGATTAGCATTTCTTGCCTCTTTTTGTTCTTTCAATACCATAGAAATTTCCTCATCTAATTCCTAAGATGAGATCATCTATTTTCATAATCCTATTCCCCTCACTAGCTTGGCAATCTAAATGTCCACGTCATACTCCATTACCTTAGTGATCTATCTAGCTCTTCTTATTAATATCTTTTCTTAAAAGAAAGTCCTTGCATTGTCATGTGGTACTAACATATGGATCTTGTTATGAGATAAAAGGTATTTGAATTTCCTCAAAGCTCTTATGATTGCAAGGGCTTGCTTCTGTACATAGCTTTATTTGTCTTCATATTCCTTAATCCCTTCACTAAACAAGTCAATAGGTTGCTCTTCATTCTTATCATTTGTTTGAGTCAAGACATCATAAATGCTTGACTCACCACCTAAGGTATAAAGAATGAAATTCTTCTGAAAATTTGGATTGATGAGAGTAGGGGCTAATGTTATGGTTGCTTTGATCTCTTAAAAACTTACCTTCTCTTCCTTTGGTCCATGTAAACACTGTATTCTTTTTAAGCATGACTATAAGAGGTCTCACCATGGTGGCTAAATTAGGGATAAATCTCCTTACAAAATTTATTCTAGCAATAAAACTTTGTAGACCTTTCTTAGAAAGTATTGCCTTTGTTCTTTTTGGACCAATGGTTCAACCATCCTTTGATACAATGTGTCCTAATAATTTTCCTTGATTAGTAGCAAAGATGCACTTGATTGGATTAAGGGGTACCCCAAACTCTCTACATCTTGTGAAAACTTGTTTGAGATGACCAAAATGATCTACTATATCTTTTGAATACACTATGATATCATCAAGGTAAACCAACACAAACCTTTCATTCATGTTTTTGAAGGGCATCTCCATTTCCTTTTGAAATGAGGCACCTACATTTTTTATCCCAAAAAGCATTTTACTATAAGCATAGGTGTCCCATTTGGTGGTGAATGCAATCTTGTATCTATCAGACTCTTTGACCAGCACTTGATTGTAATTAGAGAATCCATCAAGAAATGAGGACATCTCTGAACCACTGACCTTGGACAATATCTACTTCATGAAAGGAAGGGTATGATGATCCTTAAGGGAAGCTTGGTTAAGATCCCTAAAATGCACACATAATCTAATTTCTCCATTCTTCTTCCTAATAGGGACAAGGTTTTCTACCCATGATGAGTGCTTGATAGGGAAAATTATATTAGCCTCAATTAGCTTAGATTGTTCTTTTCTCATTAAGGATTCAATTTTAGGCTTCACTAGCCTCTATTTCTACCTTAGTGGTTTGGCATTTCCTACTAAGTCAATGGTATGCTAAAATAAACTTGGGTCAAAACACTTTAAATCACCATATGTCCAAGGAAATATATCATTAAATTCTTGACATAGATCAATGAACTTCTCTTGCTTAGTTTTAGAGCATACATTCCCTATGTTTAAGGACTTTCCATAAGCAACCACAACTGGTGTATAATCATCATTATCAGTAGCTATTTTCATGCCTTTGTCTCTTGTTTGGTCATCAGGGTTGAAGAAACTCTCTAAAGTAATGAGACCCTTAGGCAACTTGTTAGAATTGAGATTGATGATTTGATCCTCATATTGGTCACACAACCTAGATTGGTTTCTCTATGAGAATTCTCTTCATTCTACAAGAAACTTACAATTTGTACATTAGATTCAAAGACTTTCCAATTGGTGTTATTGTGAGGAATTACAGGTCTAACTACCACTCTAATTTTTTATTTCTCCTCCTCAAGATTCCTTGGTACATCATAAAATGCATCTACTACTGAAAGTTTGTCAGCATGTCTTTTCCTTGTTCTAAGTATGCTCTAAATATTAAATGCATTGAAACTTTCAAGTAAATCCCATACTCTATATTTATAAGACTTGGGAAAATTATTCTTAGTGATATTCTAACTTCTCACCTGATTGACCACCAACTTCCTATCTCCATATACACTTAATGCTCAAATTCCTCTTTTTTAAGCAAGTAGAAGACCTTGGATCAAGGATTCATACTTGGTCACATTATTGGTACAACTAAATTAGAGCCTAAAGAAGAAATATTAGTTTAATTGTGTAGGAGAAATCAACATTACACTAGCACCTAATCCATTCTTATTTCTTGATACATCAAAATACACACTCCATATCCCTTTCATATCTTCTTTGGTCTTGATGAGGTTAGGGACAACAGCTTTCATTTTTGACACACAGTCTGTACTGAGGCTTGTCTCAAGGGTTTTAGATATGGGATCAAATTTATATGCATTAGCCTATTCATCTAAGAGTAAATTAGGTACCTCTATTGGAGAAGTGGCAAACTCAATTCCTATGTCATTTTTATCTATCTCTAAGATGGTACAATTCATATTGATGAGATTAGGAGTGTAGGGCTCAATATGATGGAGGGCTAGAGGCTCTTCTCTAATTGAAACCTTGGTTCCATATCTTGTTATAAAAAACATATATGACTTATCAAAAGATATGAAACCACCTATTTGGGTAGTGAATTCTCTTGAAAGACTAATGGAAAAGTGTGGTTTGATAACTGATATATCTTGAGTTGTAGTACAACCTAAGCATGCATGTAGGGTCATTTCAACATTCCTAAGCATCCCTATAGTCTTGATAGTACTACCATCCAATTATAATACATCCCTAACAATGGGCTTATATTTCATTTCTAAAGCATCAATAACACAGCTAGGCATCACTGAACTACTAGCCCCTGAATCAATCATGCAATTTTGGACTAGCTTATCCCCTATAATCAAAGAAACATAAAATGGAGGAGGCCTAACCTTTTTACTTTTTTCTACCTCCCTTGATGGTTGTACTAGGCTTGTGGCACTTTCCATTCTAGGTGGCTAATCCTTTGGTCCAATGCTTTCTAATTCTTGCTGTAGCAACCTCTTTTGCATGGGTATAGTAGCAACAACATTCCACATGAAAATATTCATATTTTTCTTCTTCATTTTCTCTACCACACTGAATGAGACATTAGGTCCTTTGGTAGAAGCTTTGAGAACTACATGTGTAGGGGGTTGAGTTAAAATAACCCAAGGGCCATTCATATCTTCTTTGCTATTATTTTGTCTTTTTTGTTGAAGGGAACTGGCTTAATCATTTGTTGCTTGTATGCAAGGCATTGTATTTGATGTTGAATCTTGATTAGGAGGAGGAGAGGTAGCATTTTCAATAGCTCTTATTTTTCTCCTATTATTGTGAGCAATGGAGTCCTAGTTTACATTAGAATGTTCCTCCACCTAATGATTCATGAAGGATCAGTTGCCTTGCCTTTTCATATGTGAAGCATATTTGTGTTGGTTCTCATTATATGATTGTCCTACTATAGGTTCTTGCATGGTCAAAGATAAATAGGATTCATCCTTTTGACACATGTAATAGGCATAGGAGTAGTTGCAGGAGGGACCAAAATCTTAATCTTGAGCCATATTATTTTGAGGGACTATGGCCCTACTTTTATTTGCATTTGAGGTAGAAGCATGACTATTCTACCTACACTGACCAAAAGAAGTATTCCCATAATTAAGATTTGGATGCCTACCATTGTTCAAATTTTTGTATTACAATTGAGGAGCCTTATTACCTTGAGCTTTTTTTCTATCCAAAGTCACCACTATGTTTCTCACCTTCTACATCATAGAGAAGCTATCTTCCAACTTCTTCTCTCGGCCTTGCAATCTCTTATCTATGTTCAACATCATAGACTACATCATCTCCTTGATTTCATCCATTGCATTTGAAGATGTGGAAGCTTGAGGGACTAGAGCAAGGGGTTGTGATGTGGAAATTGTGGGGATAGGGGCTATTATTGGTTGGTGATTTGGGATATCAAGGAAGAAAGGAATATGAGGCCTTGGAGCTAACTTTCCTCCTTGTATCAATATGTTTTCTACCCTTATTGCTATTTCATAAGCATCAGGTAAGGTATCTCCTCCCATGGTTTGCATTGTAGTGGCAATATCACTATTAAAATCTCTAAGGTAATGCAAGAAGGCATTATCAAGGGTAGGCTTCACTGAAATAGGTATTTTGTTCCATGTCTTTTGGAATCTATAGTTGAAATCAGTCACACATTCATGGGGGGCTCTTTTTATGGTAGTTAGTTGTTCTAAAAGTGAAAAATAGTCACTTTTGTCCTCAAAATGTTTACATAGTCTTTCTCCTAATCCATGCCAATTCATTATAGAACCATGTGATAGACCCTTGTACCATTATAAGGCTTTCCCTTTGAAAGGTGAAGTTATGAGTCTAAGGGAGACATCATCTTATGTAATGCGATGGATATTGTAGATATTTTCAACCTCTTGAATGTGTTCTAAGGGAGAGATGGAAGTTTCACTAGTAAATTTAGGTATACTTCTAAGTGCAGCTACTAGTATGTCATGTCTTTGGGCCAATAAAGGATGACTTCCACCATTAAAGGTGGAAAAATCATGAGCTCTGGCCATATAAGAAAGTGGTCTATTAATATAAGCTGATGGTACTCTAGTTTGAGATCTAAAATAGGAGTGGAGATTGATCTTGCAGGGGTGTGGATTTCTTCTATACTCCTAATTGGTGATAGAGACAATCTAGTCTTCCTTCTTCTAGGATTGGAAAATGATAGCTCTTGATGTTTGAAATTGCCTCTAGAAGATGCCCTTGTTTCAAATTTGGGTATGAATCATAGCAACTTTGGTTTGGAACTAGATATGAAGGGTGTAGAGTCACCAAGTGTTTGTAGAAATGAGCCTCTTGAAGGCCTGAAATATTGAGAGCAACACTATCTTCTCAACATCAAATTTAAATTCTTCACTTTTAACACTAGTAGGCTTTGAAATCTTCTAAATATGTCCCACCAGGCATGCCAAAAACTATTGTCACAAAATTTTTCACCCTTATAAAAAAAATTTACCTAAGGACAACCTTGCCAAACATGGAAACAACCTCCAACCTATGGAACTTGAACTGTGAGGTTGAGTCTCTTGAGAACACTAGCTTCCTTTTCTATTAGGATGCACCTAACTACTCTTAGGTTAGAATAGGTAGATTTTCTTTCTGTGCATTCCTTCTCACTTTTCCTCTCCAAGAGTAGTTAGTTGCATCCTGATAGCAAAGGAAGTTGACCTTCTCTGGAGACTCAACCTCATAGTTCAAGTCTCATAGTTTGGAGGTTGTTTCCATGTTTCACAAGCTTGTTCTTAGTTTGGAAACTTTTGTGACAACATTCACCCTTAACCATGTGAGCAATATAATCAACAACCATAACAAGATACTCATACACAATAACACCAACTATGTTAGCTAGGGAAACCCTTGATCAAAGGGAAAACCTTAGTGGGGATAGTACCCATAGAAGGATGTACTAATATAAATATTCATTGTTAGAGGATGACTCTAATAGGAGCCAATGAAATATATTTAGTACATATCAATCCCTATTAGGAGACTTTAAATCCTTATTAGGAGACTTCAACCCTATTAGGAGTTGTAGAAGACATATGGACCCACTATCCAAATAGATTTAGGGGCAAGACCATTGAACACTATCCAACTAATCATTGTATTATTTCTTTTATAATAAAAGAAATGAACTATACTTGTACTTCCTCTTCCTCTGTCCTATCAACTAGACCAATCCTTTATCCTGATCTTGATACCAAATCACCAACTTCTCATCCAAAAATCCCTTCGATCACTTACTCCCATTTACCAAATACTCTTTTCCTATTCGTACACTTCACAAATAATACCTTTCTCAAAAAATAAAAATATCCTTCCTTTATACCATGTCCTCAAAATGATTCTTTGAGTCGGTCTTGAGGCTTTCCCAATTAATTATAATAGGAACACATTAAGATAATTGAGTATATTAAAATTACATGACACTTTCAGCTCACAATGTTTAAAATTTCTCATACGTAAAACTTTAGACCTTGCACACTCATTGATGTCATCATTAGACTATCTATTGTCATTGTCTAACTTTTCATATCATGAATCTATCTGTATTAGGAGATACAATCCAAACATCAGAATATGCTTCTCAAGAACTCTATCTTTATACTATCTTCTATAAATCTTGAATATCTTTTCCTTTCATGATGCACCTCTTACTCACATAATCAGGACATAGTGTAGAACATATCCTTAATTGTGCTTAACCTGATCATCAATACTATGTCTATACGATTTCACTCTTAGTTTGCTACTCAACCAATATATATATAGAAATATTGCTATGTAGACAACAATGAAAAACATAGTCATGAATGCAACATGTAAATCATAATCAATCTCTCCAATTCTTAGGATACTCCTCAAAATTAATATCACTAGCCCACATGCTAACAACCTCTTCTACCTCTACATTTCTGGCAATACTTGTTTGGTAGATAGTGTTACCCCATTTTTCATGCAATGTGTAATGTTGTTGGCCAAGAGTCCTTTTTGGAAACTTGAAGTTGAAGTTGAACTCTTAAAATAATTCAACTTCAAGTTCAATTCAACCTGCTCCCATCACCCAATAAATTCTTTACCCATCAGCCTAAGTCAAGTCCCATGAAGTTAAAGTTTAAGTTAGGCTTGACTCAAAGTAACTTTAAATCCAACCTCAACTTCATGATTTTCAAACAATTTCTTGTAGGAAATATACGAGAAATGATGAATGCCATTCTTGAGGTAGAAGAATGGGTCCCATCTGATGGAAATTTTGAAGACATGAAAGATAATAAATATGACAGCTAAGAAAACTTGTGCCAAAGTACAATTGGTTTTATGGGAAAAGGTGGAATCAAGATTTTCTGATATCATAAGAGGTTGATCCATGTGCAGATTTGATGGGTATTAACTATAAACAACCATGCAAGTCTTGTCAAGTATATGCAACATGCTTGTTATAAATGCTTTCAAGAACTCATATTTGTCCTAATATTTCCAAAAGATTATTTCTTAAAATTTCCTTTCTAGCTAGTATAATTGCTTATTTGGTCATTTGAGCTCTCGACATCAACTAGTAGGCAAAAGAGGTAGATGGATAAGCTCTGTTAAGAATTATAAGTTCATTATACCATTTTCCTCCATCATTTTTATTGTGCCTAGTTTTGGTTTAAAGTAAGAGTTTTATTTTACCTCTGTCAATCCTCCTTTTTTCAAAACCAAACCATCACTTCTTTTCATCCTAAGATGCCTAAACTAGAAAAGCCATGCCTGTTAAGCTCCCTTCTAGAAATCTAAGATACTTTTCTAGTGAATAAAAACCTACCCAATAAATTAGAGTGTGTGAAAAGTGCTTAGTTTGGACCCATATATCAGAAGTTGGCTAGTAGTGGATTGCTAGAGGCCACCACCTTTACATCAACTATTGGGTGTTCAAAGTTGGTTGTTGAAAGTGCAAATCATTATGAATTTAACACCAAATGCATCAAGAAAATTTTGGAAGAAGTATTGGTGATGATAAACATGGTTAGTATCAATTCAGCTCTAATAATTCCTCACAAAGAACCTTATGAGCCCTGGATGTTTAAGGAAGTAGAACATTTGTATGGGAATAATAAAAAAGACTATGATTCTATTATAGCTCAAACCTGTCTTTTAAAACCAGTTGAAGGAGGCTCTAGATTGCCTAAACCCTTGACTATTGAGCATTTCATTAGAGAATTTTTTGACATTGTGCTACTCTTAAATAGAATTAAGGGTAATGACCACACCTTTCATTGGGAGAGCTAGATGTACTTCTTTATCCAGAAGATTGTCAAGGGTGAAAAGTTCATTGATTGGGCTGATTTGATTGCTAGAAATTTACATAAAGGTTTGATAGTAGTGAGTAGTTTTAGCTCATTCTTTCTATCCTCTTTCTTAATATACATTCTAGTAGCATCTAAAGAGTGGGAAGGTCTCCCACACCTGCCTTGAACTAAAGAAATGACTATCTATCAATACTACAAAGATCTTCAGGCAAGTGAATTTTGCAAATAGTTCAAAAGGGTAAATGATGTATTCCTTGGAAGGTTGGTTTTTGAACTCTAAGGACATGAAAATCAAAGGTTGTCTAAAGAATCAATGCAAGCCATCAAGATTTATGGTTGTTTCTACATTGATTTTCCCAAGTTTATGTATCTTAGAGTTGGAGGTTTCTTCGATGAACCTCTCAGGTTACCACATTATTGTTTGGACAACATTATCTTGTGATGTGAATATCAGGATTTAACTGTGTGATTTTGAGTCAAACTCGATGACCCATGTTTCATGAGTAGTGATTCAACATGAATCCATCTCTCATGAGAATAAATGGAACACTTAGCACTCATTGGATCTAGGTGATGCTCACAAGGGTGAAGCATCGGGACTTCCTGGGAGGTCACCCATCCTAGTACTACTCCAGCCTGAGCGTGCTTAACTATAGAGTTTCCTCCATAGTTTGACTAGCTGTGGAAATCATCTCCTACTTATCAACATTATCTTATTTGAGATATGTAGACAGTTTGTATCTGTGATAGCATCTCCTGAAAACACCAAAATGTCATCTTCTTTCATATTTCCCATAGAGATTGGTCATTAGAGATGCTCAAATTTCAAACAAGTTGTATTAGTAAAAACAACATTGTCACACCTATGCCTCAAACCCTACTCTCCCATAGAATATTTTTATTACACGAGTTTTTCTAGAGATAATTTCAAACATGCAATTTCACTAGTCCATGTTCCACATCTAGAAGATTACTAGGCTAATTGCTCAGATGAATTTGAAGTTAGAAAAGGGTTGTGGTCAAGGTTGGTAGTAAGCCAAATCAATATGTTTGACGTTAACCTCAGCACCAATGGGATAAAAGAAGATGAAAGTAAAGAAGTGATTGACCCATTTTATGTCAATTACATTGAATGTATGCCAATTCCTAAAATTTATTGGAGTAGAAAGCAAGAAGATGATTTGCTTTCCCGTACCCCAAAAGTTTTGAAAAGAACTAAAAATTGGTTAAAATCAAAGACTATTAAATCAGCTACCCTTAGTGCCCTAAAGAAATACTTGAGAGCCAAACATAAAAAAACACACCCAAGGCCAAAGTTTACCACTAACCCTATATTAATGATCCCATTGTAGGTTCACTTGAAGTTGAAGCTGAAGTAACTTCACAGCCACTTCAACTTCAAGTTCATAAAGAGGTGCCAAAGGTCAAAAGGATAACCCACTCAAGTACTAGGAAAGTAAAACCAAGCAAAGGAAAAGATAGGGTGACTATTGATCTAGATCTTGTGGAGGAAAATTCAAATTCAGATCAACTCCCTAGTTCCCAATGCCAGATAGTGTATCGGATCCTCAAAAGTTTCTTGAGAGCATTGATACTCAATCGAGTACCCTTGCTTTGACTAATGTTTCTCCCATGATGGAAAAGACCTTGTCATGCCTAAGTGGCTAGAGACTTCCATTGAAGAGAAAAGAAGTATGGTGCCCTTGTCTATGCCTATTGATGACTTAGTTAGAAAATCTCTGGGAAAATCTTTGAAAACCAAAAAAGCCAAAACTGAATCTAGAATAAAGTTTGATAAAAGTTTAGGGCATTGGTTAGCTGAGATTACCAACCCACCAGAAGGTAACTTACATGAGGATCTCACTCCTCAAGATCATCAAGTGTCAAGGATTGACCTTGGGAAGGGAAGCCATGTAGTGGATATGAAGATCTTTGAAGCTTCAAAAAAAAAGGATTGTGGACAAAGTCTGGAAAGATGCTTAGGATAAAAAAGATATTAGTTGGAATCTAAACCTTTAAGTGAGATGTCTGCAATTGTGGATGTAATGTCTTCAGCCAATCAATAGTTCCTTGATAATTTATAGAATGTAAAGCTATTGCAAGGCCATTTGAAGAGTGGTTGCAGTATGTCCTGAATGAAACTATAAAACAAACAAATATTTTAGACAAAGCTTCAAAGGAAACTTTTGCCATCATCAAAAAAGTGGAGTCAAATAATGAAGTCTACGAGAAAGAAAAGAACAATTGGGTAAAAGTAGTGCTCTAGATAGAAGAAATTTAAGGATTCAAGTTGTAATGGTTCCAAGTTGAATGTTATGTGGTTGGCCTTGATGATAAGACTCTATATGTGATTAAAGATTGTATTGAATGGCAGAATGAGGCACTTATTTAGGGGGTAACTGAGATCAAATAAATTCTAGATGGTCTCAAACTTGTGGATGAGATAATTCAAGGAGATCTAAAGTGGTTCAAAAAGCATTGTGCAGGTAAGGAAAATGACTTTGTAACCCAAGTGGAGGAAATAATAAGTGAAGTACAGAAGAAGTTTCAAGAAACTCAAGAGAAGAAAATGTTGTCTAGGTAGGATTTTTCAAACATCACTCATATTGAGGCCATATTGATAATAAACTAGAAGCATTTGGAAATGCATGAAGAGAAAGTAACAAAGCTAAAGCGGGAAAGGAAGTATAGAAGCAAAGAATTGCCTACATTAGTTTACCCCATTAGTTAGTCATTTCTGCATTTACCACTACTTATGAGACATGGAAGGCTACAAAAATCACAACTGGTGTGGATAGTTCTTCCTTATATGGCATATGATCATTGAACAATTACATTCTATTTTCTCCTATTTATTTCCTTTTATGTATTTTAGTTAATACAATTGTGGTAACTAAAAGACAATTTAATCCTAGTGGGGTAATTTTGGATAGTTATCCAACTCTATGTTGTATAAATATGTAATAGCTAATATCTAATAGGGGTTCATCTCTTGGTAGATACTAAGATAGAAATACTTTTGTTTTAAGGATCTACATTTTTGAATTTTGAAGACACTTTTTATGAATTATCAATAAACTTAAATAAAATTCTATAGTTTTATGTGTTGAAGCTTTCTAAAGTAGATACTATTATCTTCTTTATAGTAATTTGCATTCTTGAGAATGTTAGTTATGTGTGAAAGTTAAGTTATATTTGCTATGTATTCTAGAATTGTTTGCTTTGAAGTTTGAAGGTTGTGGAAGGTGAAATTCATACTATTCATCTACTTATCCATTTTTAACATTAAATCATGTGGATGATACTAATTGTTAAAATTAAGTGGTTTTTCAATATTCACATTCATCTTATATTCATGAGATGACTTAAGCTTTTCAGTATTTTCAGTAAAATACTCATTGGGAAGATTTTCCCTCAATAGAGGAACAAACGATTATCTTTTCATGAAAGGTTAGTTGCACCTTATATAACATAAAGTAAATTTCAAGAAGAGAATTCCTTATTTTTAATTAGGAATTCAATCTATTATTTTATAATACTTTTCCTATTCAAAAGTTTTAAAATCTTGGGAAAAATTGTTTACTAATAGATAGGAACAATAATAGTTGGCTATGGACGAGAAGACTATGTCACATAAATTTTTAAAGCATTGTCAAAGTAGGAAGAAAAAACTTGAAAATATTATGTGTAAGGATTGTTAGCTAGGAAAGTTGGAAAGCTCAAGTTTCTCTAGCAAGTCATTTGACTCATAACATGTACTAGTTTGGATTCATACTGAGGACAAAGAGCATATCTAAAGAAAGATAGTTAATGTTATTTATTGATGATTTTTCTATAATGGTGTGGACTTTCTATTAAGAAAAGGTGGAAAGAGAGACCAATAGAGAAATTAATAGCTTAAGATAAGATCGGGGAGGTGAGTTAACCTCACAAGAATTTCAAAATTACTATGATTTCCATGGAATTAGAAGAAAAATGTCTACTTCTAGGATAGATGAGTAGAATGGGGTTGTAGAGAGAAGAAATAGAACTATCATAAATTGTGCAGTAATGTTGATGTTCCAAAATGATGTTGCACAAATAAACTAGAGAGAAGTTTTAAGATCAACTATGTAAATCTTAACTAGGGTATAGATAAAGAAAGAGATAAAGTTGACTACCTATGAATCATGGTTTTGTCACACACCATGTGTCAGTTACTTCAAGGTATTTGGAAGCAAGAGCTACATCAAGAGTAACAAATACCAAGGGAATTTTTAACCTAAGTGTGATGAGGATAACTTCTTGGGATACTCTACCAAGAGAAAATATTATCGATGTTTGAATCTTCAAACAAAACTAAATATTTAATCTCCCTATATAAAAGTAGATGAATTATTAGAAAAGAATGAGGAAGATAGTAAGAAAGAACTAGAGGACTACAAAAGAATTTAGTACATCCCACCAAGTAGTATAGTAGAGGGTACCAGTAGAGGAAGAGCCTATGTGAGAAGTTATACTGGCACAAGAAGAAGAATTTTGACAAGAAGAAGAGAGAGTTTAGGGACATGGAGGAGAAATAGTGTTGGTGAAGAGGATGTAGGAGTAATAAATAAAAGAAAGAAAAGAGAAGAAGTGTGTTTTCTCTCACAAATAGATCCAAAAGCAATATGTGAGGCTTTGAAAAATGAAGACTAAAGAAAGGCCATAGAGGAAGAAATATATGAAATAGTAGAAAATGACACATGGACCCTAGTAGATAGACTTGATGATAAGAATATCATTGGAGAAAAATGGGTGTTCAGAAATAAGATGAACAAAGAAGGAGAAGTGGTCAGAAATAAGGAAAGAATTACCTTCGAAGGATATGCACAAGAGGAAGGCATAGACTATGGAGAAATATTTGAACCAATAGCTACACTAGAAGGAGTTAGAATACTCTTAGCATTTGAATTGTATAAGGACTTCAAGGTATACAAGATGGATGTAAAGTCAAGATTCTTAAATAGTGTTCTGGAGGAAGAAGTCTATATAGAAAAACCTAAGAGGTTTGAAAATGAAAAAGGAAATATTTAGGTATGTAGACCAAGAAAATATTGGTTGGACTCAAATAGGCACCAAGAGCATGGTATGCAAGAACACACTCATACTTGATAAATATTGGGTTCATAAGAACTAGTGACAACTATATTGTATATGAAAGAAGGAAAATAAATAGGCTTTTTGATTGCATAAATATTTTTGAATGACATCATCTTTAGAGGGGATTGTAAGTTGAGTGATGATTTTTTAGAAGCTGTGAAGGAGTTCTAGATGTATATGATTAGAGAGATAAAATTCTTTGAATTGGACTTCAAGTATCATAGTTAAAAGGAGGAATCTTGATTGGATATACTAAGTATGTAAAGGAAGTACTTAAAACATTCAACATGGAGGAAGATAAAACTAGTAGGTATGCCAATGGTGACCAATTGTAAATTGTTAAAGGAAGATGAAAGACCTAAAGTGAATGAGATACTAAACTAGTCCATGACTTGTATACTACAATACATGGTGCATAGTAGACTAGCTATTGCACAAGATGTTGAAATAGCAAATCTTCAGATATCTAAAGGGTGCTAAAGAATATGGCCTATAATATCCTCACAAAAGTAATTTCAAACTTAGTATTTTTAGAGATGTTGATGATGATTTCTTTCCTTTTTCTTTGTAGTCCTTGTTCTTATTGTGCTTGTAATTTTTCTCGTAATTTTTGTCACTCTTACTTTGTTCAGATACTTAGTAGAAAAATGACCAACTTCATTGCACTTGAAACAAATCATGGGTAGTTTATATTTGAAGTTTTTGGCCTAAGTGTTGTACACTAATTGGTAGACTTAATCATTAAAGGTGTTATCATTTCTTGCAACACATATGAAGGAAACATGACTGGTATAAGGGCACAATGAATAAGACACAACAATGGGCAACTCTAAGTCACATAAGCAATTTTGAGCTGGAGAGGATTATCCTAAGTAAGGCTAAGATAACAATGATCCACTTAGACAAAGGATGCCAAGTGAAGTATGCATGTGCATCAAGTATCTAAGAGATAGAAATAAATGAATATATCAGCAAGAAGATCTAATCTAGCTATCATTATGAACATCAAGAAAGACACCTCTAAATATCTATTCATTTAGAGGGTAAGAGTTGAGTCTATGTCACATTTAATGGTCATGGGAGTAAAGATCAAGGAACAACTGGAAGAAATTTAATTTGAACTCTTTCTAATTAGGGAAAACCATCAAAGGAACATGGCACCCGTGACCTTTGTATGAGTACACTACATGTGATAAAAGTGATGTACTACTGGAATGAGAAGATAAGCTAGTAGTAGGGTGAGAATTCAAAATTTGAATTTGTAACCTAAGGATTATAAGTGAAGCTAAAGGGATAGTATGAAAAAAGATGAAATGAAAGGAGAAAAGTTTAGATTTCCAAGTGATTAGCCATAGAGCTAGATAGAGCTGAGCTATGAGGAATCTCAAAGAGGAGAAGAAGAGTGACAAGAGAGGCTATCCTTTGAAGGGATATTGTACTAAAAAAATCCTAGGATAGGCTTCCAAGATAGAGCAACACAAGGACAGTGTATAAGAGATAGAAGATCCAAGCACATTAGTGATCAAAGTCTAAAGACTATAGAGCTAAGAGTAGGTAAAGCATACTTATAGATTGATCAAGAGAGCTAACTAGAGATCTATACCAAGATAAATTCAATAGCTAATTTTTTAGATTACTTCCCTATTTTTTACTAGCCTTTTCAATAGTAAATCATGATAAGGGTGGACCTTAGTAGATTCCTTATACAATTCCCCTAATAGGGTGACACATTAACATTTTTTTCCAAAGTCCTTTAATCAAGATTCTCTTAGTAGGTAAATATCTTAATAGGTCTTATACAAATCCCCTAACAAGGTGGCACATCATAGTTTGGTTGGAGTATTTTAATTTGGATAAGATCTTGACTAGGCATACTTGAGAAGAGTGTAAAATTGTGAGGACCAATTCATACATCATGGTTTTTACCCTAGTCAAGTTTCCACGAGATAAATATTATGTAATGTGTTTCTATTTTTGTGTGATGTACTTTATTTCTTGGTCTTGACTAGTTGAGCTATAGCCTATACTAACCCATAGATGATTTAAGGTTCATTTCAAAGTAAACAGATAAACTTATTATTTATACTGATTCACCTCCCCCCCATCCCCACTCTCAATATATTGACCTATAGTTGGGACCAACATAATTTACCTTTATCTCTTGATAACCTTCTTGAAAGAAATGATTCAAGTTCATCAAAATCATTATCAGACTCAAGCTCACTTTCTTCCTTACTTTTCTTCTCTTTTTTTGAACTTCCAATGGTTAGTGAAGACTTAAAAGGATTTCAATGTGTAACCATATTGTTATCATAATTTCTCAACTAAAATTCACTCAACTAACCAATTAAGCCATCAAGTATTAGATATTTATTAGGTATAGCTCTTACTTCTTGAATTCTAGAAAATTTGATAGCATAAATAGGTAGAAGAGTTCTAAGAACTTTGCTTAGGATTTCAATTTTACCAATAGCTCCTCCAATAGCTTTGATTTTAGTCATAACTTCTATTATTTGGTTCATATACTATGTAAAATTTCACCTTCTTTTATTCTCATGTCATCATACTTGCCTTTCAGGCTTTCAAATTTAGCTCTCATCATATTAGTCTCTCTACCAAATACAAGTGCCAATTTTTCACACATCTTATTAGAATTTATATAGTTCTTGATACAATCAAACTTGACATCATTGAGTGCAGAAGTAATCTCAATCATCAAGCTATTGTTATTCCTCTTTTCATTCATTTGATCCACTAACATGGGAACAAGAGGTGGAACATATTCATTGTCCAATTAGTGAGTAATCTTGTCTCTAATTCTAGATAGGTGTAGCCTCATCCAGTCTAGCCATGATGAGAAATTCTCCTTAATCCAAGCACTATGCTCTAATAACAAATGTTAGATAACGGAGAGAGGGTGAATCAGTTATGTCCAATTATCCTATAGTGCCTTCAAATATTTTAGTGCCAAAAACACTTCATAAAAATAAAAATAAAAATAATTCACTTTGTAATATCATTCATCTTCACAATTAACATGCTCAATCAATTTACTCCAGTTGTTAACTTCAGTATTCATTACTTTACCAACTGTCACTAATAAATATTAGTTGTTATAGATCATTTACCTAGTTTTACTAAATTAAAGTAAAAGTAAATAACATGTAAAACAACTTGCAACATAACAACATTCACACATTTAACACCAAGATTTTTAATGTGGAAATCCTATAAAGGGAAAATAACAATTGGAACTAGTAACCCAAAAATATTCACTCTTTTGAAGTGAGCTCTTCTAGGAGCAACCTTATCAAATATTTACATACACATTATTAATGTGATGTGGTTAGAGGATCTACACCAAAAGATCATCTAGACCTTATCACTCCTTGATCTTGTCTAAGGAGCAATATGTTCTAAAAGACTTATAAACACCACTAATTGATATTATTATATAGGATTTCAAATAATTTTAGGTCCACTTGGTTAATAATTTTTTCTACTACAATTATTAGAAAGTAATAGTAAAAATGATGTATTAGGTTTAACACTACCTTGCTTGTTCAAATCTCTTTTTTGCTCAATCTCTTTCTGGTTTTTTACTGTTTGATTCAAACCTCCACTCTTTCACTTTCTATCAACTCTAATTGATCTTCACTTTGATCTCCTTAGTTCAACTCATTTCATCTTCAAAAACTTTTTCAATAGTTTTCATACACCCATCTCTCAACCAACAACCAAAAACTTGTTTTCAATCCTCCTTAAATAGTAGTAATTCTAGATTCTTTCAATTATTTCCACTTAACCATAATCATTGATCTCATTTTCATTGAATTTATTCATTTAGAATATAAAAATTTGTGTTTATCCTTATCATTCTTTAATCTCTATCATCATCTTTGTTAGAGTAATTATTTATTTATGCTTATTAATTAGTTCATCTTGATTTAATTAATAAAGTTATCTATTACTCTAGTTTACTTAAGCTATCTCTTAGGTGCATATAATTAATATTTTATATTAATTATAATGTACAACCTAGTTTCTTTTCCCTTTTTAGGGTTTCATTCACCTTTAAGATGAACTCTTGTATTTTTTATTTTTAGAATCTTGGAATACATTTTGTTCTCACTCCGCTAAGATTTCCAAGTTGTTCTTTTCCCTCTTTGGTTTCCTTTCAGCAATAGGCTAATTGCATGTAGGTGTTCTTGGCAAACTATGAAGTTAGTTTTTCTCAACTTCTACATGGTATCAGAGCTACCCTATTGCTTCTTAGTCTAGATATCTTGAAGCCATGATTCGAAGATAGAAAACCCAGCTTTTTGTAGTTTTTTCTCTTCAATCTAGAGGAGACACCTTTTTCTAGTGCACTTTGGGAAAAAAAACATATGCCTCCATTGTGCTCAAAAGGCATGGTATAGTCAAAATCCATATAAAATTCATCAATTTTGGCCACAGTAACCTCTTAAAAAAATATCTTGCCTCCAGAGGTCATACAACTAAATTTTTTTTTTTTTAAATCAAAAAACATTTTTAGAGGGCACCACCACCATGCCACCTATGCACCACTAGTGCACATCCTACCCCCAGCCCACACCTTGCCCCCATCAATGTAACATCATGGCCTGACCCAACTCCCACTACCATTAGCAAGCCATTGTCTCGTCACCACCATCGATGGTGATGTCTTTTTCCTAATAGGTGACATTGGTTTTCTGATTGTAATGTCATCATTCCATCACCGAAAACATTTTCTGGTAGGGTGGTTTTTCTGGTGAGTTTTTTCAACAACCAATTTTTTTTCCTAGTGGATGGCCATTTGATAGCCATATCGCTGTCAAATTTTTTCCATTTTTTGTAATTTCCTAGAGAGCTCATTCATTGAAGGGGCTATTGGTTTTTCGGCCATAACTTTTGCATATGATGTCCATTTTTAAAAAACAATAAATCACTAGAATGCTAGTTCTGAGTTGGAGATGATGATGCTAGTTTCATTTTATGACATGGCCATTTTAGCTCCTATTTTTAGTTTTGAAGTAGAGGCTTTAGTTTCATCCCTCTCTGCATCTATCATCTAGGTTTCCTTCTAAGTTTTTATGCTTTCCTTAGTTTTTCTTTGGTTCAAGAGGGATATATTTATAAATTGTGGGGGGTGTATTTTCCTTTCTATAATTTAACTAAAAAACAACCCTTCTACTTATATCTTCTTCTCTCAATGTCGAAACCCTCTGTGGCCTAGCTGACACCACACAACTACAATAATTGGAAAGCACACATGACTCAACTTCCTATGTCATGTGGCTTATGGTCATGTCTGGATGAAAATCAACCTACCCTACAGGAACCCTTTGAGGTTTTTCAACATAGAAAAAAATGGATGAATTCATGGGCTTGATTGCATAGAACATCTTTGATACTCTCTTGTTTCACTTGGATGGTTTGGCCACTCCTCGAACTATTTGGACCAAGTTTTACAACTTCTTTGGTACAATGAATGAGTTTTAGGCACTACAACTTGATGCAAAGTTGACTTGTTTGACACCTAGTAGCTTTCCCACCATTGAGGAATTCTTAATGAATTTCAAATCTCTATGTTCAATTTTGGTGGGTTGTGGGAAAAACAAAACAGATGATGAGTGTATTTTTTTAATACTCTTAGAGTTGTGAGGATAGTATCAAATCTTGTCTTCTACTTTCTACTACACTATGGATGCTTTGGCCAATAGACATCAAATGCCTTTTTTGGATACATTCTATGATCATTGACACAAGAACAAGAAAATATCCAATAGGTGGATTCTTTTGGTTTTTCTAGCCAAGAATTGGTTGCTTAGTCTTCTTAAGTGAAACCAAACTTGAAAGTTAAACTGAAGAAAGATACACCAAAAACTGATCCCAAACCTCCAATTAACCATTTCAAGGGTAAATCTTCTCCAAAGTCAATTGAGTCTTCCTCCAAGATTAAGAAGAAATTAGTTGAGACCTGTAGTTTTTGTGTAAGGGATGGACATCCCATTTCTAGGTGTTGGAAATGTTTGGAGGCTTTAGAGGAAGCCATGTAGGAGCATCACATTTTTGCTCCTAAGTCTTCATCCCCTTTGTAAGAAATGGTCACACTCTTACTGCACAAGCATTAACTTATGGGCCTACCTGGATTCTTGATTTTAGTGCCTCTCACCATATGACTCACACTTAGTAGTTGGTCACCTCACTTTCTCCTTGTGCTACTTTACAAATTGCTATTGAGAACTTATCACATCTTTCAGTCTTGGGTTCTGGTTCTATTGCATTAGTTGGGGATTCTCTTTAGGTTGTTCTTTTTGTCCCTAACATCTCGACGAACCTATTGTCTATTTATCAAATTTTCCACTCTAGCTCTTGTAAGATAGTTGAGTTCTAACCACATGATGTGATTATTCTAGACTTACATGATTCTTTGTTGATTGTGGCTACTAGGAGTGTTGACTCTACATCTTGCCTATATAGATTTGATGGATTTGAGTCTTCAGATGGCACAAGTTCCTATCTTGTAGCATATGTAGATTCAATAAGAAAACTTTGGCATGAGCATTTGGGCCATGTCAATTATAGATGTCTTTAGTAGATGAGCACATAGGCACTTTTTCTTGGGCTTCCCCAGATTTCTTAAATAGATGGTTTTTGTTAGGGTTGTGTTCTTAGCAAACAACATAGGGATCCTTTTCCACATGGACAAGCTACTTGTGCTTTGGCACCATTGGAGTTAAGTCATAGTGACCTCATGTCATTTCCAACTCCTTTTTCTGGTGCCAAATATGTGCTTACTTTCATTGATAACTTCTCCAGGTGCACATGGGTGTACTTTTTGAAGTACAAGTCTAATGTCTTTGATTCATTTCAAATCTTCAAGAGATTTGTGGAGAAGAAATCTGCTAATTCTATTCAACAGATATGCACAGATAATAAAGTGGGGGGGGGAGTATGTGAACCAATATTTTAGGGATTTTTACTCTGAACATGGTCTTCAACATTAGTCTTCAGTGTCGTAGAGCTCTCAACAAAATGGTGTGGTAGAGAGAAAGAATAGAGCACTTCAGGAGATGGCTAATTATATGATACATTCCAAGTCCATGGTTTCATCCTTTTCGGTAGAGGTAGTGAATTGTACCAACTATATTCAAAATTGGATGCCTCACAAGGTAGTTTCACATATGACTCCTAAGGAGACTTCATCTCATGTCAAGCCTGATGTATCTTCATTCTGAGTTTTTGGTAGTGAAGCATGGGCATTTGTATTTGATGATTAGAGGAGAGTGATGGAGTGGAAGAGCTAACACCTCATTTTTATTGGCTACTATGATGATGTTAAGGTATATAGGTTGTTTGATCCTGATTCTAGATAGGTCCTATTTTGATGAGATGTCACATTTGATGAGCACCTTCCTACAGTAGATACCCTGCCTCTAGAGTCTACTTCACTTACCACTACTCCCTCATCCTTTCTAGTCTCTTTTCTGGATGATGATGATGATCTTGGTGATCCCCATTTACCTCTACCACAGTATCCTCCACTGATGCCTAAATGGGCTCATGCTATAGTTGAGGTTGTTGGATCTCTAACTAGTGACCCTTCTACTTCCCATTGCACTCATTCTCATATTGTAAGTTCTAGTCTTCTAAGTCATGCTATCTACAATGATCCTCAGATATTTGTAGTAGCAACAAGACATACTAAGTGGGATAGTGCCATGAAGGAGGAATATTCTTATTTGATGAAGAATTATACTTGGGATCTTTGTTATCTTCCTTAGGGAAGAAAGTCAGTGTGATGCAAATGGTTATATCATACTAAGTTTGATGTTAATGGTTCTATTGATAAGTATAAGGCATGTCTTGTTGCAAAGGGTTTTTCATAGGTTAAGGGTATTGATTACACTGAGACATTTGCCCCTTTCACCAAGATGAACTCTATTCACCTTGTCTTATCCCTCACAACTACTCAAGGATGGACCATTTTTTAGATGGATGTGTAGAGTTCACTCTTGCATGGTGATCTTACTGAGAAGATTTACATGGAGCAGCCTTAGGGATTTGTGTAGGATTCCTCCTTGGTTTGTAGAATTTGACACTCATTGTATGGTCTCAAATAGGCCCCTTGGGATTGGTATGTGAAGATGGACTCCTTTTTTCTTTCTATAGTCTTCACACACTGTCATTCTAATCTTACAGTATATATATTTAGCATCTTGAGGCTAAGGTTTTGATCCTTCTGCTATATGTTGAGGATCTTCTTCTCACAAGTAGATCATCCTCTATGCTACAAGATGTTTAGTGAGCATTGATGGAACAATTTTAGATGACTAATCTTTGTCTATTAAACTACTTTCTTGGTCTACTGATCATTTAGTCCTCTATTGGGATCTTTGTTTACCTACAAAAGTATACTCTGTACATGCTTTGACACTTTGACATGCTTGATTGCAATGTAATGCCCTGCCCGAAGATCCTTGGAAACAAGGATGAAATACAAGAAAAAAATTTTGTTTTATTTTTTTACAAGTATGAATGCACATGACAACATCATACAGGGATCACAAATATTACAATGGAAGACTTCACCACAATACCGGCAACCAAGGAATCTTCGAACGCTAGTACCAAACTAACACACACAAACAAAAGACAACAATGACCACGCACATGATGAGGCCTCAAAGAAATGACCACTCATCAAAAAAACACCAAGTTAGGGTAAAATGCAGAATCTTGAAATTTGGCAAGGCCTGAAATCTTGAAGCCCTAAAAATTGGCTAAGTCTAGATTTTTGAAGCCTTGAAATTTCTTAGAATCTTTATCTTATCTCAAAGAGGTCTGAAACCTATCTTAAAAGATTCGTCACATATATTAAAATATATCTTAAGTATAAGGAATTAAAGATATATTTTAACCCCTTAGGAAATCTATTTTGAACTAGGAAAGTGTAAAACCCAAAAGGGTGTCCAAAACCAACTTTTACACTTTCATCCGACAAGCCTAGGTAGCCCCTATTTCTCACATGAGAAAGTACACTAGTCTCAATTTTTGTGTGAGAAATTGCATGGTTTTGTGCAAGGACTCACTACACACCATAGAAGGACTTGCACTCTTTGTGAGAGTACTTGCATGGCTTCGTGTGAAGAACTACCTTTCCACACAAGAAAACAAATCAGTGCGACAACAAAATGCAATTAAAAAGCATAAAAATAACATGGAAACCTCCACACCGAGGAGTACTAGATCCACATAAATCGAGGAATGAACACTTGAGTGCAAAAATAATAAGGGAAGAGGAACATCTATCCATCTAAACCATAACAGTAAAGAACATATTGAATGCAACATCGTAGTGAACAAAAATAGCATCACAATAACAAAATAATCAAACTAAGTATGTGGTTCCTCCCAACCATCAATGGCATCATAAGGCCATCATGGGCCCTAGCCATCCCTCGCGTGTAACATCCCAAGCCATCGATCAAATTGTTAGTACTATTGTAATAGGGACATCACTACTAAACATGCTAATAACCAAAAGCATACGAAAATATAACATGCTAGTATCAGAGCATCAGATAATCCTACAATTAGATAACATCACCTATTACATGTTGAACATCATAATAAGGAAATCTAACCTACTGAACCAATAAACAATAGATACTCTAATACAACAATACACATCATTTAAGCATATGCTAAACATCATAACATGGGAATGCATCAAATAAACTAACATCATCTAAACATGATATCCATGCATTCCAATGAAAGCATAAATCACAAGAAAGCATACTTTGAAACCCGAAGTACCAAGTGAAAACATCCAGCAACGATCACACTAGAAAAAAAGATCATCTTTGTACACCGATCCCTAGCAGTGGTGAAGGTAGCTACGCCTCCCAACCATGTGGCATGCATAGGTCCACACGCACTGTGCTGATGGAGATAAAGATCCAACCACAAAATACACAAAACAACATCCATGGCTAACACTCATGCCAAATAGTATGATGGCTGCAACTAAGAACCTAAGACAATGCAAGGAGTATAGGTCCTGGTCAGACACTCAAAAGGCTACTAAGTAGGGATTGACATCATGGAGAGTCACTTGGCATCGAAAAGCCCAAGTTTGGATCATGTGGATTCAGCATCCCTCAATGGAATGGCTCGACACAGCATTTTATTATCTTAAGTTTTATTACCATTCACACATTTTATGTAGTTATCACTTATTTAAAACTTCCTATCCTCTGCCAACCCTATGGGACTAAGATCACTAGGCTACGAGATAGAAGCCCACTCCATATGCTACCCTACCCTACCCATGCTCATCCTATGACAAGTGCTCGTGGGCATGCATACTCCCATCCCAACCCCAATGATCATAACTTTTGGAAGTACCACAAAAGATTGGGCCTCGCAAGTCACCTGACAAATGTATGCAAACGTGCTCATGTGTGGTGCACCACCAACACAAAGATCAAAACACAAGGACAGGATGAGAACACAATGCAAAACAAAACACCCAACCAAAAGCAACTCAAGAGGATGAATTCTACATGAATCCAAAAGCCAATAAAACCATACATCATAAAATCACTCAATCAGCCTCAATCTAAGACTATGGATTCCACAAAAATCCCAATGATGCAACAAGACCAACCATCATGAACTCATTCAACTGACCTCAATTTGAGAGTATGGATTCTACATGAACCCCAGCACTCATGAAACAAAAGCAAAGGTCTAAAAGAAATAATAACACTAGGTATGAAAATCACTCATCCAAACACAAAGTTGGGAGTACAGATGTGACACACATCCCAATGCAACAAAACAATGCAATAGTGGTCTGACTGATTTCCAAACGGATCATCCAAGTCCACGAACCACATTGTTTCGAGAAAACCTAAGAAAACAAGGTGGCACACAAAATGAGGTAAAAAGCCCAAAATTTTGGAAAACTTCAAAATTAAAACCCATTTGGCCTTTGAGCACAAAAACCTCCAAAAATCCAAAAATAATCAAGTTCAGACACCGTATGCAAAAATGGCCAGCATAACGGTGTAAAACTCCAAAACCTCATCTCAAAAAATAAAGAAATGTTCATACCCACCCAACTGGATAGAACTAGCATATAGAAATAGAGGGGAATACTAGTTCTCAGCCTCCAAAAAAATGGCTACGAAAAATAGAAGCAAAAACGAAGCATAAACAATAAAACAAGAAAGCCCTACATCATAACCAAAAGGGAAAAATGAGAATCTGAACCATAAAATAAATATCTCATAGAAGTAGCTAAAAATCATAGCAATCCAAAGTTTCTCCAAGCTCAACCTTGTGACGATCCCATGCTCATAGCTCCCACAACGAACAAAACAATAAATCCTCATGAAGAGGATTTTGGGTTTTACTCTCCAACTTTCTAATTTAAAAGTGAAAAGTGAGGAATTAAATTCCTTTTTGGATACTTATTCACTTTTTGGGTGAATAATCGATTAGGGCATTTAACCAGCAACCTAGTTAAGCCCCAAATCGACCCAAATGAAAATGGGCTATTCCTATAAATAGGAATTCATCTATGGCAAAGCTGCCAGAAATTAAAATAAATCAAATAAAAGCTTGAAAATCCAAAAACACAAAAAATTTCTTAACAACTTTCGCAGCAATGCAAAACTCTAAATGCACAGACACGCTCACTAGTCTAATCACATAATGCAAATGAGTTTGGATTTAATAATCACTAAAAGGTTTAAATTAAATATTTAATTAAAGATATGTCGACCATACAAGGACGACATTGGTAAAATATGAAAGGTTGAATCACTAACTCCATGTGCCACTACCAAGGATATAAATCTTGCACACTAAACAACATGATCAAGTGCAATTGCATTTAATAACATAGCCGAAGCAATAAATTCATTAACTCACCTAATTTAACCGTTTATTTAGTTATATTAAAATAATCTATTTACATCACTCACGTTCGCATAAAGCATAACAACGTAGGAATGAAGTAAATAACTATAACATTAAATCCATCACCTAACATAATCAGAGATATGTCCAAATACCAAATAACTAGATATCATCATAAAAACACACTGTCATCTCAAAATGGCATCGTCATGCAATATGATCAACTGAATAGCATAGTAGTCTAAAATCTATGATACTAAAATCAAAGTATAACATCTGACCCTCAGGTCCTCTCAAATATAAAACATCACATAACACATATCTCTCAGATCAAAATATAACAAGGTAAATGTCTACAGCACATAACCAAATAATCCAACATGAACAATCCATTTCTAATCACTTAAGAATTTAATAATGATTGTTTAAAGAACACTTAAAGGAACTTAAAAGATATAAGTGAACATAGTCATAAACATGACTACCCACTGCTACAGGAACCTAGTCTAGTGTAGCATGGTAATAGTACATAGTGCAATCTCTGCACACATCTCAAGGTAATCATGAAACAACCTCATGATACCACATCAATCCTGGTAACCACTGACACAAACCTCAGTGAACCATAAATCATAACATAATCTCATAAATGAGTCGAAGCATAATCAAAGCAACTGATGTAGAAACATAAATCTAAACACGTCAACAGTGTAGACCACTCATGGTCACAATCATGATCCATCACAACAAAAGATCAACAAGGTTGCATCCATCAGGATGACTAACAATAGTCAAATGGGAGAGGCACTACATGCAAGCTTGCTCCCACACCTTTTCAATCAAGTATTACCTTGTCTACCTCTTTCACTTCACTGTTAGTGGATCCTACATTCTATCAACAGTTGGTTGGCAACTTGTTGTACCTAACACATACTTGTCTTGATCTCTCCTTTATAGTTGGTCTTGTCTCTCAATTTTCACATAATCCAAGTGTATTTTGAGATACATCCAAGGCACACTTATGTATGGCATTCATTACATCTCAAAGACTCCTCACATTGTTGGCTTCACTTACTCAGATTGGGTTGGTGATGTTGATGATCAAAAGTCTACTTTTGGCTTTTTCTTTTATCTTGGTTATAGTCCTATCACATGGTCATGCAAGAAGCAACATGCTTACACACTTTCATCTACAAAGGCTGAGTATAGAGCAACAATGCATGCTAGTCAAAATATTTTATGGCTTTGGTAGTTGATGACTAAGTTTTTTTTTCCTCTTGATCATCCAACTATTTTGTGTTGTGATAATCAGAGTGATATTCATATTTCCTGCAACTCAGTGGAGCATCAATGCATTAAACACATTGAGTTTCATATACATTTCATCCATCAATAGATTCAAGATGGTGTTCTCTCTTTGGAGTATATTCACACTAATGTGCAATTTTCTGACATCTTCACCAAATCTTTGCATCACCATGCTATCTTCAATTGTGGTCTATGCTTGGGGTTATAGAAGTTGTCCTTGGAGGGTCTTGTCAAGGCCTTCCTTCCTTCATGTTTTTTCAGCATGTTTATTCTATCACTTTTTGGAGAGGATTTTTTCCCACTAGGTTTTCTCCTTTGTCTCTGGTTTACAGAGATTTCCTTGTTTTGGGTACCTGATCAAGCCTTGTTGTCGGGACCCATTTTCCTACTTTCATAGCTTTGCTAGGTTAGCTTACCTCCTAAGCTTCACTTAAGGGGTGGTGTAATTATTTATTTACATTTATTAATTAGATCATCTTGATTGAATTAATTATGTTGTCTATTACTCTAGTTTACTTAAGCTATCTCTTAGGTGCATATAATTAATATTTTATATTAATTATAATGCACAACCTAGTTTCTTTTCCCTTTCTAGAGTTTTTCCCACCTTTAAATTTGAACTCTTGTATTTTTGGTTTTTAGAATCTTGGAATACATTTTTCTCTCCCTTCGCTAAGATTTCCAAGCTATGCTTTTTCCTCTTTGGTTTCCTTTCAGTAATAGGGTATTTGCATGCAAGTGTTCTTGGTGAACTGTGAAGTTGGTTTCTCTCAACTTCTACAATCTCTTCATTATATTTTTCTAGCTATAGATCTTGTAACAAAGTTTGACTAGTGCCTTGGAACTTCTCAAACATTCTTGATTTGCACCAAAATTTGGCCTTAGATTCCATCTTTATAAACATGTTCTTTTTATTGATACTCAATGAACATAAAATTTCACTTGAGCATTACATCACTCAGTTTATACTAGACTTTCTTGGTTGATATTGAAATTTCAAATTTGCTTTGCTAACTACTTGATGAACACTGTAGTCACTTGGTGTACATTTCCTTCCTTCTTTCACCTTGTCACTTGGTGTAGATTTTACATAACACATTACATTACAATATAACATGATTTTAAAATGATCAATCAAACATTACATTATCATTGTTTGACTCATTGAAGTGTTAATTGAATGTTATATATACCAACTCTTTCAAAAACATACTTTCTATTGGAATTCTTTAGAATAACTAAGAGGGGGGATGAATCAATTATCCAAGGTTCAAATGTACAAATAAAACTTTTCATAGCTTAGTGAACCCATATCCATAAAAAAAATTTGTCATGCATGCATCCATTGGATTATGCAATTACTTAAACTTGTAGGTTACTATCAAACCAATTTGCAAAAATGTAAACATGAAACATAATAGATTCAATAACATATTTGACATAATGATTTAATGTGGAAACCCAATTTGAGAAAAACCACCAGTAACATGCTACTCATTCTCACTCTTTTGAAATGATGCCTTGTGAAAGGCCAACCCTAGTAAAGGTTATAATGCACACTGTTAAATGTGATGTGGTTAAAGGATTTCAATCACCCCGTTAGGAGTGAGACTTGTTAGAGGACTTTAGATCATTCACTTGTAATGTCACCCTATTAAAGGATTCATAAATGATTGTTAGGTTAACCTTAATCCAAAGGATTTACTCTTGATTGATACAATGATTAGAGAGTAACAATAAGGCTTGATCTGCTAACAACTTACAACTCCATTTGTAGATTATAGATCTTTGGTTTAGTCCTCCATTCTACTTGGCTTTTACACTCTTCAACTCTGATAGCTTGTTCACCTTTCAAGCATTCATACTCTTAAGCCTTCTTGCTTTATTTTCCAATGCAATCTCTTCTCTTAGGTCACCAAATGAAGCAATACCCTAGACTCCTTTTCTTTCTTGGCTTTCACTAACTTTTCTCAACACCCATTGTGTAGAATGTTTTAGATTATGGTAAAAACTTGTTTTGAAGGGACCTCAAAACCCTAAAACATTATCAAAAAAGATAAAGAAATAAAGTCCACTAGGTTTTACAAGGACCTGAAACCTACTAAAGAAATAGTATCAAAATTAGGTTTTATAGGGACCTGAAACCACTAAATAAGTCCAAAAAAGTACCCAGGTTTTACAAGGACTTGGAACTTAGTATAATAACTAGATAAAAACCAGTAAATAGGACCAAAAATAAAAACCAGTTACCACAACCAAAAACTAAGACCTAAACCAAGACAAAACTAGAAAATAGAACCTGTCAAAGGCTGCTATTATAGCTCTTTAATCATTTTGGTGACCTCCTTTCTAATATTTGTAGTGTCCTATATGGAGTTAGCAGCTGAAGTGACAATAGTCTCCAGAGCCTTCTTCCTTGTACTTTTCCTAGTCTGCTTGTTTGGACCTCCCAAAGATATAATTTCCTTATTTGCTCATTTTCCAAGACTAGCAGTTGCATAGATACTTGAAGTCACTTGTTCCATTTTCATCCCACTTTCCTTAACGAGCATCCATAGGTTTTATTAATAATCTTTTAGTTTTTTTGGGATATCACCCACTTGCACCTCCATTTGGCTAATTGTGACACAATCAATTTCCTAGTTATGTTGCAGAATATCCATTTTCTTTTTAAGACCCATAATTTCATTGTATATCCATGAATCAACTTGAAGTATGAAATCAAATTTGAGCTTAGCTAAATGCAAAAAGGACAGCTTAGTATCTCTCTATAGAGAATCACTTATATCCTATTTTGCAACCTCACGAGGAGGTAAAACCACCCTCTCTATCTGTTCCTCAACCCTTGTGGTGGCAGGGTCCTCATTCTTGTCATGTTCCTCAATATCTTTGGCAAGTGAAGGAGTCTTGACCATTTGTTCCTCTAAAATAGGGTCTTCAATATCCTTTTCTATCTCTTATTTTTCAACACCGGATTCAATCTTGTAACCCTCATCATAGGATTTACCTTTATTAGAATTATCTTCATTATTTTCTTCCAAATCCTCTATCCCATTGTGCAAAATGTTAATCTTGGTAGATAAACTTTGTTTAACTTTTTTTTCTAAACATAATCAGTGTAACCAACCTTTAAAATCTTATGTAGATTATCAATGTACTATAATATCATTGTCTTAACAAATCCTTGTACTCCTTTCATATCATAACTCAACCTTTCCTCTAAGTGTTATTTTTACTTCATTTGATCAAATCTTCTTCATCAATCAAATAAATGATAGTATTTAAATCATATAGGTAATTATCTTACCAACAACTTGCAAGTTTGACATCAGTGACAAACAATTTATTTTCCACAATCTCCCTCTTTGGTATTGATGGCAAACCAAACTAACTAGACTAAATTAGTAAGACCAAAAAAATACCAAAAAGAAAATAATTCCTTGTATTGAAATCTCTTCCTTTATTAAAAAATTTCATCTTCTAAATAGGTTGTAACAAAATTCAGTTGTAACCAACAAACAACCAATCAACTCATCCTTATGACTCCCTCTTGAGTACATCTTATATCTCCCTCAATATTATCTCCCTCTTACTAGGTAGATGTAATCATCATGTACACTTTCCCCCTTAGCACACTTACTCCCTCAATAGTTAGGATTAGGTAGATATGGATTTCCCCATCTCCCTTAGCTTTCATCTCTCAGCATACTTTAACTCTCAGTACACTTTCTCCCTCTTTGACAACAATTTCAAAGACTTGTCATCTTCATATGTAGATATGAATATTTTTAGTTTCTCCTACTGTCAACTTGCTTGTGATTGATTTATAGGTCTACCTCTTTGATTACTTTAGGCAACTCCTAAAGTAAGATCTATTGCATCAATGTGTAACATATGTCAATCAACTTTTTTGATATAGGGAACTCCTTATACTTCTTAGTGTTGGTCTTAGATTGATTTTTTCATTTGAGTGTCAACACACTTAACCAATTCTTTAATTAATGCCAAGTATAATACAGAAGCCGAGCTACAATGTGTGTTGAGTCAGAGAATTCAATAGGTTCCAAGTGAACTTCATGTGTCAAGTGATCTTTAGGTGCCAAAAAAAGTTCAAGTGCCAAGTGATAAGTGATGCCAAGTCATTATAGGTCCTGAGAAAAGTATAGATGCCAAGTGAAATAGAATTACTATAGGAGCCGGGTGAGATAGAATTCTTATATGTGTTGAGAATTAGCAATTAGTAAGTGCCAAGTAACATAGAATCAACATATGAGTTTGTATCTTCACAAACTCAAAGTAAAACCATTTTTGAGATGACATAGGATGAATCTTGAAGGATCTTGAAGATAAGATCGAATCTTTTGCATTACCTATGTAACCAGCATGTAGCCAATAAGAAAAATGGAGAAGGCATGCAACCAATAGGAAACGTGCAAGAATTGAGTAGGAAATGAAGATTTAATATTGATTGTAGATTCATACCTAACCCTAAGTCTTTGAAATCTTTAAAAGGAGGAAAAAACCCCATTGTGTGTGCATCTGTGAGAGAAGTGTATGGCTGAATTATAGCAAAGTGTAGAAGGGTGTAAAAACTTAGAGAAGAGCATAATAGCATTGCACAATATAGTTGATTAAGAACAAAGTATTAGAGTTACAAAGAGTGACATATTAGATCAAGCAAGAATCAAAGAAGAAAGAGTTGAACAATGATCTAGAATCAGTAATTAAGGATTGCAATTCATCATGTCAAGACATTCTACCATACTTTCTAACCATTGTATTGTAAGAATGGAAATCCTATGTTGATAGGTTAGCTTAGCAGCCATATTGTAGATCCTTAACAAGATTGTAAATCCTTTAATAGTGTAACATTCCAAGTGAATGTTTGTAAATCCTTTAACCATGTCACTTTTAACAGGGTGTAAAGTCTTTAATAAGATAGGTCTTTCACAAGGCAAACCATTGGAACTGGTCAAACTTTGTAACCTTGAATAGTTACATATTGCTGTAGTGATACTTTGTGGGTGTCATCCCCACCCCAGTTTCACCTTCTTATTTTGAATGGTTTCTAGGTTACCAAATCTTGTGTTATCTATTTTTATGCATGTCTTTACTTTTATGTTCATTAGATGAATTAGATGCATGTTAATGATATCAGTGAAAAGTTTTTGAAAAGGTTAAAGTTAGTTACTTCTGATTCCCCCCCCCCTCCTCTCAAAAGTAAATCTTCCCACTTGTAAATTCCAAAAATTGGTATTAGAGCCAAGTTCTCATAAGGAGGAGCCTTATAGCTTGGAGAAAAGATCTAGAAATGGAAGTCTACAAACTTGGGAAGATCATAGAGAATCAGGCAATTGACATACAACTTGCTTTACATGTTTTGGAGGAAGCTAGAGAAGAACTGATAAAATCCTTAAAGAGAAGAAGAGAGATTTCCATAGCTGAGAATGATACACAATACAAGGAGATTGAAACCTCAAAAATATTTGCAAATGGAGATTTGAAGATTTTGATGTAGTAATAGAAGACTTGATGGAGAAGAATAGAACTCGAGTAGAAGAAATCAGAACACTCAAACTTGAACAAGAATCACAAGCCATGATGCTTTGTAAGGTAACTAAATAGAAGAAAAGAGCCATTGAATACAAGGCTTTCCTAGAAGAAGACAAGAGAAACCTTGCAAATAGACTAGAAGAAAAGTCAATTTAGCTTGCAAGAATTTCAAACATGTAGCTAAACACCCTAAGCTAGATGATGAATGCACATCATGAACTGAATGTCAAGGACATTGAGATCTCTACACTGAAGATGCAAAATGAACAACTACAAAATGACCTAAAAAGAGAGAAGGATATTGTAGAGAGCTTCAAAAAACCTAATGACGCCATCAAGTACTTTGAGAAAATACTAAAATCACTAAGGGCTAGCAATAATACTTCAGGACTAGGATATACCAACACTGAACAAGGAGAGTCATCCAAGACTGTAGGAGAAAGGAGTAACAAAGGTAAGAACACTAAACCTACTTGTAATTTTTGTGGTATAGAGGGACATACCTCTAATATATGCAAGAGTAAGAATGCTCATCAGCATGACAAACCTTAAGACTGTGAGTCATTGTCAAAAGTTAAAAAAAGCAAGGACATCAAGCACATGACTATAGGACTAGGACTATCAGAACACCAAGATTTTAAGGGAACTACTATAGTTGAAAAAAGTATGGACATAGATCTTTTGAGTGAAGATCAAAGTCTATGTAGACACCAAATTATCCAACAAGAGGAAATAACCAAGGATATCACTACAATTAAGACTACAACACCAGCTATAACTATCTTTACTATTAGGAATATGGACACATTCCTAAAAATTGCATAAGAACACAGTTTAGAGGGAACTACAGCAGATGGTTGAGCCAAACCACATGTTTCAATTTTTTGAAGATTGGTCATATCAGCAAAAAAATTTCAACAATGTCAAAGTCACCCAACTCAAAGAACAACAAAGGTAAAGAGAAGGTAGATGTTGAACATGTAAAAGGAGAAATGAATAAGACATGGAAGAAGAAATATGGGTGTAGCACATCAAATGAAGGGATCACTTCACCTAACATGTCAAGTGGTCACACTTCATCAAACTAAGCAAAGAGGAGGCATGAGGGACTGATTTGCAAAGCTTTATCATACATCAGTTCCTAAGCAAGTAAGTACTAAAAAGAAGAGATCAACATGATTAAAGATGCAAAGTTAAATTTTCAAGATTTCATAAGTGTTGCCAAGTTGCCCTCAGAAGCTGAGTAAAATTCCAGTACATATCAAGTTAGCTTTCAAAATTGTAGAAGTCAAATGATTAGTTGGAGCCGAGTTGGTAGAGGAAGTCGAGTAAAGAGGAAAATTTAGTTGAAGCTGAGTGAGTAAAACTTCTGTGGAAGTCAAGTGTTGAAAAGACAATGGAAGCCGAGTAATGTAGAGATCCCTTA
The DNA here is from genome assembly GCA_028749045.1 of Cupressus sempervirens. Taxonomy (NCBI): domain Eukaryota; kingdom Viridiplantae; phylum Streptophyta; class Pinopsida; order Cupressales; family Cupressaceae; genus Cupressus; species Cupressus sempervirens. Next base: position 440,514,051 of record CM053786.1, on the reverse strand, counting down.
GAAGCCAAGTGGATAGCTATAAATGTACTAAGCATTAAATGCAATAAAAATAGGGTATATTATCGTGTTTTCAATCATTTTTCTTCATTGCAAATGAAGAGAAAAGATGAAAAAGAGTGCAGAGTGACTTCATAGTAGAGAATCCAGTGTTTAAGCAGATTTCAATAGCATTTTAGCACAATTTCATTGATTCTAAGGTATTTACATTTGTGTCGAGCTATGTTATTTCATATTTTCTTTGTGTATAAACCCTAGATCGCACAAATGGCTTCTAGCTCTAGGAAAACTTAGGAGAAGGAACCTTTCAAAGTCTAGCTAGTGTCCAATGAGGTAAAATAACCTGATTTCTACCCAATACTACAGGTAGCATATAAAAATGACCCAGTTAGAGCCCTATCTATCATACCCCCTAAGGTAGTTATAGTTCAAGATGTAAGGAGATGTTACTTTTACAAGATTGGAGCCATAGGAGACATGGAAATGAGGGAAGCTTATGAGAGATTGTGTGATAATGGAGTGTTGAAAGAAGAGTTTCAAATTGTTCAAAAGAAGGGTTTAACACATGCCCTAGAATTCCTCATAGTATTCAAGACTAAATGGATCAGGCTAAAGCTTAGTAGAATACATGATGGAAGCTTATGGTTGGAGGATGGTCTAGTGAAAATCACAAAAAGAATTGTACATAGAGTGACAGGGTACCCAACCCTTGAACAACCAAAGACCCTTAGAAGTGATTCTAAGGAGGAAATTGAGAAAAATATTGGTGCCAAGTGGAATAAGAGAGGGATGACAATTGACATCATTCAAGACCCTATTGTTGATTATGATATTAGGTTATTGCACACAAATTCCACCAATCTAGTAGACTTAATAGTGTGCCTTGCATTGCAGTAGATGTAGGTTACAAATTGGTGAAAAAGGATCATACTTATGATCTTGCAAAATTGCAACTGCAACAAATTAATGAGAACTTAGCAGCAATTAGAAGAACCAAGGGAGAACAATGCAAATTTGGTGCCACTTTGATTTGTATATTCTTTGATGTGCAGAATGAGTTTCCTTCTTTTGGAAAAGTTGCATGGAAAACAAATAGGTCAACAATAGCTCAAGTTAATGAATAAATAGAGAAAATGGGAGCTAATTTTGAGACCTTAATGACTAGCTATTTTGAAGACTTCAAGAAGATAATGAAGCAAAGGCTAAGAATACCATTTTCCTTAATAGAAAAATGTGTAAATGATGTATGTTTTCTTGTAGATATTGACTATACATACATTCAAGCTGCCATACCAAGAGTGAGATAGTTAAGACCTCTTGGCTATGAAATAAATATAGATGAGGCATCAGCAGCAATAACTGCACTACTAGCAGAAGAAGTAGACAAGAGTACACCATATTTTAGAACCTATGATGTGGTCAAATCAAAATTGGATATGGAATTGAAGACTACCTCCACATTGAAAAAGAAAGATAAACTTGTAAAGAAATTAAAGGCCAAATTTGGTGAAGGCATGGTAGAGGAAGAAGAAGAAGGTGAAGAAGTCGAGGATGATGAAGAGGAACAAGGTCAAGAACCACTTGCTATAACCCAAGGTATGGGGGAGGATGTTGAAGAAGATGAAGGTGTTGAGAAAGAAGCACCCAAGGCTAAGCCAAAGAAGAGAAAGGCATAAAAATAGCTAGTTGCATAGCCAAAAGGGAAGAAGGCAACAAAGCCAAGCCCAACCAAGCCAACTACAAGGGCAGATACCAAGGCTACAACTCAAGTGGAAAAGGAATAAGAGAAGTAGAAGGCTAAAAAATAAGGAGGGCCTATAGAGTAGAAGAAAAGAAGAAAGTATGTTGCACCTCCTGAATCAGATAAAGAAAGCACAGAGTCTAACGAAGATCAATTCAAATCGATAAGACATTCTACCAAGTCTAAATTGGAAAGTGTTTACAATAACATTGGAGATAATGCAGATCTAATTGGTCTAAATACCATTGATTTTAATAATTTTTCAAAGGAAGAACAAAACATAGTGGAAGAGTCCATCTACACTATGATGGCTAAGTTCAAGACCACCCCACTTGAACTTGACAATTGAATGCCTAAGGAGCTAAGCTCCATTGTAGAAAATAAATGACATTACTACCTTAAAATGGGAAAAGAAATAAGGGAGTCAACATTGGCTCATGCAATTCCAAACCTTACTAAAGTTCAAATAAGCAAGGCTAACAAGAAACATGGGAGAAAATTTGCACCCAAATATAGAGCCTTCAGAATTTTACAAAATCAAATTGAAGATGTTGTGCAAAAGTCCACACAAATGTGGAAATTGATTTATGGATTGACCACAATAAAAGAAGGGTAGGAAGACCCTTTTGAGGGGAGAAATGAGGAAGAAAAAGAGGAAAATGAGAAAGAGGAGGAGGTAGAGAAAGAAAAAGAAGAGGAAATAGTGGAGAAGACACAGAGTGAAGAGGCAACAGCTGAAGAGTAGCAGCCAGAAAAGAGTGTCCAAGACACCCAACTGCCACCACCAAGTCCTCCACATATAGCACCTACAGAAACTATAATTGTTAAGGATTTTCTTGACACATTATGTTAGAATATCAACCCATTGATTGTAGAGGATCTCAAAAAGATCCTTTACCAAACAACACTGCAATCACAGTTATGCACAAATCCTATTTTGGTGAGTGTGGATGAATTACAAAAGGCTATAGAAAAAATTATGAGGGAGAACGTGAACACACAAGAACCACCTTAAAAACCTCTCATGGCTACAATAGATCAACCTAAAGATCAAGAAACACAAGATAAAACTACTAAGGTTGATCATACAGTTACAGCAACAACAACTGCCGAGGAGTCAGCAAAGGAACAAGTAGGACAAGATGTCCCTACAACACATATCCAAGGTGCACCTCCTCAAATCATCATTATTGATCAAAGAAGTAGAGAAGAATAGAAGGAAGAGGAGAGAATCCCTAAAGAAAAGGAGAAAGAGGCAATACAAATATTGGTGAACTTGCCTACATCAGGGACTCCTACCAAAAAGTCGATCACTAATGTAGTACCACTACAGATTTCAGCACCAAGCTCAAGCTCTAGCAAGATTGCAAGGGTACTTCACTATGGAGACCTTTCACTTGATGAAGAAATAGTCATACGTAGCTATGACTCTAGAACAATGAATTTAGCATTGATAAATGAAGTGCAAGAGGCACTTGAGAGAAGGAAGAAATGGGAGATACTCTGAAATGAGTATAGATAGAAGCAAGCACTTGTAGAAATCAAAGATATATTCTTTGATGTATTTAGCTTTCTAGTACTTGATGAAACCTAGCCCATCATGGAGCAACTATCCAATATAGTGGACCAGGTACAGAACAAAGACCTTGACACTAATGCTAAGTTATTAGAATGGTCTGAAAAGAAGTTTCAAATGAAAGTCAATGATAAAATATCTAGTGAAATAGCACTTTCACAAGTAGAATTGGCTAAGAAGGTTGAGAAAGTGAAGATAGTACTTGATCATATCTTCTCATTATACTCCAAATTGTGTGACTCATCATACTACACACAAGAAACTAGCCAAAGGATTCTGAGCTTGGAACAAAATCTCAAGATTTCTAGCACACAGCTACCCAGAGATCCCACTCAAAGTGAGAAGCATTTTGCAACTATGCTTCACACCTAGAAAAATTTAGCTATATTGACAATAGAAAAGGCCAATATTAAGGCTAAATTGATAAAAATTTAATTTTTCATCACCCCACATCTAGAAGTACTCCATAAAGAAATGGCCTATGCAAAAAATATTCTCAAGAAAGATCCTAATCTTTCTACACTAGAAGGCCTAGTACATCTTGCAGCAGAGACATCCATCCAAGACAAATCATTAGAAATTGCTTTAGATAATTGGGATTCTTCTCTGAATATGATTATGGAGGTAAATAAAACATTTTTTGCTAAATATTCTATTCATTCTTAGGACCTTTTGACATAAGTATCAAAAAGGGGGAGATAGTAAACAAAATTAGGAGATATTACATTCTTTGAACGAGGAAATAATGAATATCTAAAGGGGGAGATATTCAAATTCACATTTTGAAGAAGTAAGAAGGAGATACAACCAAAAGGATGCAACATTGCAAGAAGATGTGAAAAGGGGAGTAGAAAAAAAGGCAAAGTACAATCAAAGTAGAAACAGAAACAGAGGCAAAAGAATGATAAGACAAACAAGGAAAAGAGTATCAGATACATCAGCATGAGATAAATTCAGCACAAGAATCTTTGGTTGCAGGAATAGAATTTTGGTTATAGAATTGGCACATCAGCTCAGGGGGAGTTACAAGATTTTGAGGTATATAAAAATTTTGAACAAGTTTTTGAAGTTTTGTATATATGCTAAATAGAATGTGTAGTATACTCATATAGATTAGATGCATAATGTTTAGTTAAGTGTTTTTGCCACTCATGTCAAAGGGGGAGATTGTTGGTCTCATATTGGTTTTGGTATTTGAGTGTCAACACACTTAACCAATTCTTTAGTTAATGCCACATATAATATAGAAGCCAAGCTATAGTCTGTGTCAAGCCATAGAATTATATAGGTGTCGAGAAAACTTTAGGTGTTGAGTGATCTTCAAGTGCCGAGTGAATTTCAAGTTTCAAGTGATAAGTGATGTCGAGTCACTATAGGTAGCAAAATAGAATTACTATGGGAGACGAGTGAGACAAAATTCCTATATGTGTTGAGCATCAGCAATTAGTAAGTTTCAAGTAACACAGAATTAGCATATGAGTTTGTATCTTTACAAACTCAGATATAAAACCATTTTTGAGCTGACATAGGATTAATTTGGAAGGATATTGAAGATAATATTGAATCTTTTTCATTACCTATGTAATCGGCATGCAACCAATAAGAAAAATGGAGAAGGTGTGTAACCAATAGGAAAAGTTCAAGAATTGAGTGGGAAATGAAGATTTAATATTGATTATAGATTCATACCTAACCCTAAGTCTTTAAAATAATTAAAAGGAGGACAAAACCCCATTTTGTGTGTGCACATGAGAGAAGTGTATGGATGAATTATAGCAAAGTGCAGAAGGGTGTAAAAACTTAGAAAAGAGTAGAACAACATTGCAAAATCTAGTTGATTGAGAATAGAGTATAAGAGTTACAAAGAGTAACATATTAGATCAAGCAAGGATTAGAGTAGAAAGAGCTAAACAAGGATCTAGAATCAATAATTAAGGATTGCAAGTCATCAGGTCAAGACATTCTACCATACTTTCTAACCATTGTACTGTAAGAATGGAAATCTTATGTTGATAGGTTGGCTTAGTAGCTATATTGGTTTAGCAGCCATATTGTAGATCCTTAATAGGATTGTAAATCCTTTAACAGGGTAACATTCCAAGTGAATTTTTGTAAATCCTTTAACCAAGTCACTTTTAACAGGGTGTAAAGTCTTTAACAGGACAGGCCTTTCGCAGGGTAGACCATTGGAAGTGGTCAAACTTTGTAACCTTGAATAATTACATATTGTTGCAGTGATACTTTGTGGGTGTCATCCCCACCCCATTTTTACATTCTCATTTTGGAGGCTTTATGGGTTACCAAATCTTATGTTATCTATTTTCATTCATGTCTTTACTTTTATGTTCATTAGATGAATTAGATGCACGTTAATGATATCAGTTAAAATTTTTTGAAAAGGTTAAAGTTAGTTACTTTTGATTCACACCCCCACCCCCCCCCCCCCCCCTCAGGAGTAAATCTTCCCACTTGTAAATTCCAACACTTAGATAGCCTTTGATAGGGATTCACCCCCTAGTTAATGCTTAGGTAATGCTTCTATACTCATGAGCATGCTTAGGTACCTCTTAGATACTCATGAGCATGCTTAGGTAATGCTTCTATGAAGATATTAGCTATTTCCTCTTTTGTGTTAACATATTCTATCTTCACCTCTTTATCTTGAACTAATTCTCTCAAGTAATGATACTTGATTGTAATGTGCTTAGTCTTTGTATGCACCACATGATTCTTTGATAAATTTATAGCACTTGTATTATTACAATAAAATATGACTAGTTCAATGATTTCCTCCTTCATACCTTTGAGTAGCTACTTGATCCATACAATGTTTGTCCAATTTACTGCAACATCAACATATTTAGCTTCAATAGTAGATTGAGAAATGTAGTTTTGTTTCCTTTTAGTCCATGTAACCAGCCTTTTATCTAAGAAAAAATGATCCTCCACTGGTGCTCTTTCTATCATCAATATTTCTAACCCAATCAACATCAATGTAGGATTTAAATTTAAATTTCTCATTTTTCTTATAGTATAGACCATACCGCTCTATTCCTTTCAAATATCTCATTATTCTCTTTACTACCATCAAGTGATTCTCCTTGGGATTAGTAGAGAATCTTGCAACTATCCCTATAGATAATGCAATATTAGGTATTCTGTATACTACATAATATAATTTTCCAATCATAGACCTATATAATGTCTAATTCACCTCAGCTGAATCATCATTCTTTGAAATTTTATGCCTTGTCACCATAGATGTAGTTACTAGCTTGGAATCTTCCAATCCAAAAAAAATTCGGTATCTTCTTAACATACTTTGACTGAGTGATGTATATACCATATTTCATCTGATTTACTTGTAAACCCACAAAGAACTTGATCTCTCCAAACATAGACATCTCAAATTTTTTCTTCATTTCATTTACAAAAGCATTGCATAAAGTATCTTGACCTCCAAATATGATATCATTAAACAAAATTTCAAATAAAAAATTACCTTTTCCTTTCTCTTTCTTCAAGTATAGATTGCTATTATCATTAGTACTCTCAAATCCAATCTTTACTAGATAATTATGAAGTATCTCATAACATGCTTCTTGTACTTGCTTCAAACCATATCAAGCTTTGTGTAGTCTACATACCATGTTTTTGTTGTTAGCATCAACAAATCCTTCTGGTTGTTCTATATAAATCTTTTCCTCCAATATACCATTTAGAAATGTAGACTTAACATCCATTTCACATTTCACATTTTCACTTTCCACAACTTTGTTAGTGTTAGTATTTAAATGCATATAAGTTTTACTTCTTGTGGAATAACCAAGCAATATACCTTCTTCACTTTTTGCATCTAGTTTACCACTCATAAAATCTTTGAGAATATAACACTTTCTTCCAAATACCTTAAAATATCTTACATTGAGCGAGTATCCATACTATAGTCCAAAATGTGTTGAATGAGTACCTTTCTTGACTTGTACACAATTCAAGGTATAAATAGTTGTACTTATAGTTTCTCTCCAGTATTTCAAAGCAACATTTTTCTCCATTATGAGTGTCCTAGAATAGTCCATTATAGATATGTTCCTCCTTTTAGCAATTATATTTTGTGGAGGGCTTCTAGGATAAAATGTATGTCTTTTGATTCCTCTATCATTACAAAACATCTCAAACTCATTTGATATAAATTCTCCTCCTCTATTGGATTTCTATTTTAGATTTCTATTTTAGAAACATAATACTCATTATTCTAAAATAATCATCAACAAGTAGCATAATGTACTTATCTCCTTTGTATCTTTGCACTTCATTTGGTCCACCCAAGTTAGTATGAAAAATCTCTAATATTCCTTTAGAGGTATGAGTCTTACTTGTAAAACTTGACTTTGCTATTTTGCCTAACTGATATTGCTTGCAAATTATATTGTCAGGATTTTTCAACTTAGGAAAACCTTTGACTCTTCTCATGTTACTAATACTAACCAAGTTATCAAAATTAACATGACATAACCTCTTGTGCCATAGCCACACATCATCAAATTCTACAACTAAAAAAGTAGCATACTCTTTATCAAGGTATAATAGATTGCCTCTAGTTTGATCACCTTTTCCAATTAGTTTTCCATCACTATCGTATATCTTAGCAATCTTGTTCTCAAACTCAACCTTGCATCCTAAATTATTTAGTTGTGACACACTTAAAAAATTATAGCTAAGTCCTTCAACATAGTAAGCATTGTCACATAAAATATTTTTTGTGAGCTTAATAAAACCTTTTCCTTTTATTAAACATGGTGCATCATTATCAAACCTTACACTATTTCCACCATAATAATTCAAAGTAATGAACTTACTATTATCTCTAGTCATGTGATGTGAACACCCAATGTCAATGATCCATCTATCATTCTTGTTCACACAAGACACTAATGTAGTTGTCTCATCCTAGTTAGATTCATCCTTCATTTCAACATACACCACTTCATCATCATGATCATCAGATCCATCTTTTGTTTCCTTTTTAACAATGTAGCAAGACTTCTTTCCTTTGTCTTTGTAGTCTTTGTTGTCTTCATCTCTTCTACTTTTGTACTTGTCACCACCTCTGTAATTCTTCTTCTCTAGACATCTAGCAGCAATAAGACCAACCTCATTGCAATTGAAGCACATGATTGGTAACTTGCCTTTACCTCTATGAAATATCCTTGCTAATAGTGCTTCAAGTTTATCCACATCTTCATCATATGTATCATTGTCACTGGACACATATTTTTTCTTTTTCTTCTTCTTCTTCTCATAAAGTTCCTTCAATGACAACTTAGCTTTGAAAGCATATTCAATATTTTTAGATTTGTAATTATCAAAGTTAGATAGCTCAAAATCATTGAGCCTACCTACCAAACCTTCAAAAGTTAGATCATTCCCTGGCATACATCTTAATTCTTTTATTGCTAAAACTCTAATAGCATATATAGGTAGCAATGTTCTCAAAACTTTAGTTAGTACAATATCATCATATATTTTACTAGTAGCTCCTCTTATTGCATTAAAAACATCTTTTATCCTAGAGCAATATTGATCAAGATTCTCACCTTCTTACATTCTCATATTATCAAACTTACCTCTGATACTTTCAACTTTGGCTCTTAGAACATTCTTGTCACCTCCATAGATAGTGTGTAGAGCATCCCACATTTTCTTTACACTGTCACAACATTTGATATCATCAAACTTGACATAGCTTAGGGAAGAGGTAATTTCCAACATTGCCTAGTTGTGTGTTGTCTTCTTTTTCAAATATTCAATAGTTAGGGCTCCAGTAGGATCAGCGTGTTCAACAACAATGGTAGATTGTGCATGATCTCTAAGACCTCCTAGATGCAGCTTCATCAAAATTTTCCATACAAGAAATTTATCTCTATTAAGCTTGGGTACTTCTCTTTTTGACATCTTGATTTTTTTTCTTCTAATACCTTCAAACTATTCCTCTTAAGTAGATGGCTCTAATACCAATTGTTGAAATTCTTTAGAATAACTAAGAGGCGAGGTGAATCAGTTATCCAAGGTCTAGATGTACAAATAAAAAATTTCACAGCTTAGTGAACCCATATCCATAAAATATTTTTATCATGCATGCATCCATTAAATTATGCAATCACTTAAACTTGTAGGTTACTATCAAATCAATTTGCATAAATGTAAACATGAAACATAACAGATTCAACAACATATTTGATATAATTATTTAACATGGAAACCCAATTTGAGAAAAACCAACAGCAACATGCTACTCATTCTCACTCTTCCGAAGTGATGCCCTATGAAAGGCCAACCCTGTTAAAGGTTACAATGCACACTTTAAAATGTGACCCGATTAAAGGATTCCAATAACCCTGTTAGGAGTGAGCCTTGTTAGAGGACTTTAGATCATTCACTTGGAATGTCACCTGGATAAAGGATTTACATATGACTGTTAGGTCAACCTTAATCCAAAGGATTTACCCTAGACTAATACAATGATTAGAGAGTAATAGTAAGGATTGATCTGATAATAATTTACAATTCCATTTACAAATTATAGATCTTTGTTTTAGTCCCCCATTCTGCTTGGCTTTTATACTCTTCAACTCTAATAGCTTGTTTACCCTTCAAGAATCCATACTCTTAAGTCTTATTTCTTTGTTTGCCAATGAATTATATTCTCTTAGGTCATTGAATGAAGCAATACCCTAGACTCCTTGTCATGCTTAGGTTCTCACACATGACAACCCTTGCTTCTGACTAGCCATCTCTATAAAATAGAAAATTAAGATATTTTTCCATTCATCCTCCATATTCTATTTTAGGGTTAGGTTGGATTAGGTAGGATTCAATGAATCTACCCCTCATTTCATTACATTCCCTTCTAAAAACTTCTCCTTCAATCCTATTTGAATTTTCCTCAAAATGGTTTACCATGGATTTTGTGCCACCAGCTTATCAATCTTATCTTCTAAATGGTTCACACAATCCAAGAAATCAAACTTGTCAGCTCAAATTCATTGAATTCTTGATCTTTTCTCTTAATTTTGACACTTGGCATTAATTGGTTTCTAATGCTTAGCACATACTACCTTGCTCGACATCCTCTATTATATCATTCAGCATGAACTAAAGTTTACTAGTGCTTGGCATCAACTAAACTTTACTCAACTTATAATGTTTCACTTGGCTTACACTAAAATTAAATTTGCTCAGCTCCAACTTATTTTCTACTTGGATTGCACTAACTTTTATTAGCACCCACTATGCAATATGTTAAGCTTGGAAAACAAACTTTTATTAACTTATTCTTCTAAACTTAATTAGTGTAACCAACCTTTGAAACCTTAAGTAGATTATCAATGTACTATAATATCACTGTCTCAACTGATCCTTTTACTCCTTTTCATATCATTACTCAACCTTTCCTCTAGGTGCTATTGTTACCTCATTTGATCAAATCCTCTTCATCAATCAAATAAATGATAGTACTTAAATCATATAAGCAATTTTCTTACTAGCAACTAGTAGGTTTGACATTAGTGACAAAACAATGATTGAAACACATTTATCATACTTGAATCAATCTATTTTCAACACTTTCTTCAAGTCCACTTCATCAATCAAATGATATGGAAATTTAATAAATTAGTGTAATATCTAATAAACTAAGATTTGAAATTAATGAAAACATCAAAAATGATATGAATATTTTACATACATTCATAACACATCATCAATTGGGTCTAATAGGCTCTATTGTCTCCTTCAAACATATATCAGTATCCACCATAGAACATGATGGAACTCAATATTTTATAAAAAAAAATTCACCAATTATTTTGATTATAGTTTATCTCATTGACTTATTTTCATGTTGCTAATTATTTATCATTTCAAGGATATTCTTCTTAGATTAGGTTAATTATATGGTTTTGATTAAATAAAAGAATTACTTACTACATTTCTTTTTGTTTGTAGGAAATCATGATTTTATATCTAAATCAAAGATGTCTATCTCATAATGCATTCCCAGGGGTTTCTCATCACATAGTAGTCCCAATCTATGCATCTTGGTTATGATTTTCTTTAAATTTTGTGAGATATATGATTTTTTCATGTATCTCTATAGCTATAATAATGAAGCACCAAGTATAAGTGTATACTATGACAATATCAGTAGGGTTATCTTCAAAATTGGGTGAGATAATGCTTTAACCTTTAGCGATTATCAGCGAGCAAGGAGATAAGGTTTTGATTTTGGTGATTAGCAATAAATTGGGTTATATCTCTATATGATATGGTGATAAATGCTTTTGGTGACTGAAGAAAGGAGTTTTTTGTTGTAGTGATTAGAAATAAGTTGGTTGATCACCATATGTTATAGGATAGATTGGACTTGATGATGGATCGCATTTATAGAATAATAAACATAGCGATAAGCACTGGGTATTTCAATATCACTATGTATTATAGTGATAAGATGAACGATCACAACCACAATCAAAACTTATGGTCTCTATACTCTATAGAAAAAACATCTATCGAATGTTGCATAAGAGGATTTTCTTTTATAACAATGAGTGATAAGTGTGAAAAGTAAAATAGATCACTACTTAGGAGCTAAGACATAATGATCAAAGATGCATAGGTATTTTTTTCTAGGAGCTATAGTGATCAAATATTTGAATAAATTTTATGAGGCATAGAAGTGATGATAGGAAATGCCTTTAGAAAATATTTGGTGTATTGCAATGATCAAAATATTTATAACATCAATTCATGTGGGAAAATAAAGGCACAAACATATAAAGTGTGTTGTACCAAAAGGGTAATCACTCTGCATTCCAAGCTCATATAATTTCATAGAAGTTGTAAGTTTTCCATTATGGCACAAAATTTGTAGCAAATTATGGTTTAGAAAGAAATTTTAGATAAGTATGGAAGGGTCTAGCTCATCACCAAAGAGAAAGGTTGAGAAAGAGAAGAAGGTAAAAATTAAAAAGAAACAGAGAACATAAGATGAAGTTCGTCCCTGAAAATTGAATGAGAACTTGATCAAACAAATGGATTTTTTCGAGTCTAAATCAAGGATGAGTAAATTTTCTTATCCTAACAAATTGAAGATAAATATAGTGAATTTTGATATGTCTAGATGAAGATGAGGTGCTATGAGCTTTTCTTATACCATTATTTAAAAGCAATCACAAAGTTCCTATTTGTCATCCATGGGAGATGAATTCGGGAAAACTGAATGTACCCAATGTATTTGTGAATGTTGAGTTGTTGAAAGTTATCATTAGTAAGTATAATGCTAATGATAGGTGTATCTATGATAGTTCAAGGGACAAATTCATGTAAATTTTAATTGATTCCTTGAATGAGGTCTTCAAATTGACAAAGAAGTCGTCATTCACTAAGTTGAATAATGAGTACGAGAGGTCATATATATCCTATATGCAATGGAAGCTAATGTTACATAAGTCTATCAGGGAACCATTGACTATAGCATCTGGACCACCATTTAACATTAATATGTTGAAGTCATATCTTGATATAACATATCAATCCTATGGACAAGTGGGAGGAATAAGAGTTCCAGACCTAATTGAGATTGGACCCATGGTATTGGCATCTGATGTTCAAATGTTGGAGCCAAGGTTCTATAACTATGCTGAGTATGTTGTTGATCAAATTCATTCTTTTTTAATTTACTTTAGTGATGTTGATTTTCCTACTTTCAAACATTATTCTTTACTCGTGCACATGATTTTATATTATGGTCAATTGAGAAGTTTGTGGCATTAAAATTTCAAACTAAATATGTGGGAAACAAATGGGGAAGAAAAGCTAGTTCAAATGTGGACTTCCATATAGGATTTTAGATATAGTTTATCTTGTTACCTTACTTTTTGAGGATTATTTTGTCTAGTCCTTGTATATTTTTTTGGGTATCAATATTTTCCTTCCATCAGCCCTGACATAATGAGATTTTTAAGACCTAGGGATAATGGATTGGGGGAAAAAATCAACCATAATTGGGGTAATTAATGGTATTCATATGATTATTTCACTTGTTTCAAATTTTTTGGATTTGAGGTATGCCCTAAAAAATTCCAGCTTCAATACCTGATAGGATTTCTTATTTGGAGATTGTAAGACAAATTTCAGAATGTAGAAAGCAACAGTTTGTAGGGAAACAAAGGAAGCAAAATTTTCTCCCTACCACTTCATCTTTTGGTGATTTTATAATTTATGCAACCAAATAATATGATAAAATTGGAGAAAATTTATAGAATGAATATCATATGTATAATATGTATCTATGGACTCATTATGATCGTGAAGATTATATCCATACCTATAGAAAGTCACAAAAATTGGGTGAATATGTCCATCATAACATTAAAAATGAAAAAAAATATCAAGAATATGGAATGAATAGAGATTTGGTAAAAGATACAAGAGAAAAAAAGATGGTTGGAGGAAGAGAGACAACAAGAATTGGAACAATTCAAAAATGACATACAGAATCTACCAAATTCCCTTGTTCTAGTGACTAGAACTCTAGATAGGCCCAAAATTCAAGCATTGGAATATGATGTCTAGGTGCTTGCTAGAGTATATGTTGAGAAGGATGAAAGAATCCTTGAGTCCAAAAAGTTTGTGAGTGATGATGATTTTATTAGATCAAAATATTTTATTTCTATTCTATACAATTACAAAGGTAAGATATTGAGACAAAGCATTCAACATATCACTCTAGAAAATGAAAAGGATTTGATGGTTGACTTGAAGGAGGATATCAAGAAAGAAGTGGAGAATATGACTCCAATAAGAGGGAGACAATTTCTCAATGAAGATAGAATCATGGTTTTACCTGGATGGGATCTGAGTGCATCCTATATATTTGACAACTTAATCAAATATGGAAAGAAATATATGAAATGATGTAATTATTGATTCTATATTTGTTGAATATGAGATGTCTATGTTTTTATGGGCTCTCTATCCTATGTGCAAGAGGAAACAAATTATTGATATTGACCAAGCCTTTGGACACTTGATGACATTGAAAGTGGGGTAAACATACCCTAATAAATCAGCAACTATGCAAGTGGATATGGCCATGTTTAATCAAGCACAAATAAAAAATGTGACATTTGAACAAGTTAATTGGAGAAAAATGTACAAGAGCTTGCTGAAAATAGGAAGGGCATAGATTCAACCTATGATTCAATCACTTGATGATGCCTTGAAGAGTAAATTGAAAAGACTACAAGAGGAAAATAAAAGGTTGAAAGATATATCTTTTATAAGAAGAGAAATGTATGTCTCTATATCGAAACATAATTTCATAATGTTATTGACCAAGTTAGGGTGGGTTTGGAATTTGGACAATGCATACAAGCCCTTGGCTATTCAACATAATGAATTATATTGGAAGCTTGTTAAGGAAAAGAATGCACTTATAAAGGATGAAGATATTTGAAAGGCAAATAAATTGATCCAAGATCATAATGTGTACACCCATGAGTTCAAAGACACTTTTTACTTATTTGAAGATTTGGTAACTAAGCATGGAGTTTCATCTTGGCATAATGTAGATGGACATACAATTGATCGAGAGATATGGATAGGGATTTTCTATGCAATGTAGGAACAAGCCTAGGAATGATGATCTGGAGATGAAAAGGACCAATGAATAGATTGAATAGATGATCAAGATGGAGATCAAGGCTTGTGAGGTGATTGTTGATGTAGACTTTCTTGAGCATGATGGATACCAGGACTACATTAAATAGTGTGATGGTTTTATTGAGAAATTAACATCAAATTCATCCCAATGAATCTATTTTCCCTTCTAAATCTATTTTGATTAATCAACATATAATAGTTGGTTATTACTTGGCTGGTTAAGATCAGTTTTGTAAACAAAGGGTCATACCCTTTCATTTTGTAACCAATTTGTTGTCTATAACTATAAGGACCAAATTTGGCTATGAATCATTAGAATTATGATATATTCCATACATATATTATATAGGGAGTCAATATTTTTGATCTACTTCAGACTGTGTTATCTATTTGCACCAAAAACACATACATTTGTGGTGAAAGATTTCAAATTCAATACAAGGGTTTCATGTTCTCAATTGATCTTTTGGTGATATCATTTTTGTCTCATACATTTTGTTTCCTTAGATCAAATTTTATGTTTTCTTTAATTGATTGTTCAATTTACTGAATTTTGCAAGTTATTTCAAGATTTGCTAAATAATAATTTTGTATTGATTTCTCATTCTTTATTGTTGTTAATGGGCTCTTCAGAAGATTTAAATTCAATAAGACTTAATATTGGAATATACTTTAGTATTTGATAGTTTATACTTCATTTAAGTGATAGAAATATTGTTTGTCTCTGTGAGTTACCTTAAACATTTTGAATGATTGATGGAATAATGATAAAGACTCCATCAGTTAAGGTACTAGTCTTTGATTATTGTTATGATTTTTCATGTTGATTGCATAAAGGACACATATCCAAGTGACAAAGATCATCGATCCATCATACATTCACGTATCACACCAACAAATATTTATCAACTTTTTAATTGAATTCCTAGAACATCCAAGTCTCACAAATTATCTTCTCTAAAAAGCCTCTAGGGTGTGAGGTATAGGCCTAGTAGCCCTGGTTCTATAGAGACAAAATTGTAGAGGTTCTCATTTATTTAGTGTGGGACATGTCAATTAGAAATTTTTTATTAGGATTTCCCATAATTGGATCAGTATTCCATAGGAAACCTAATCTGTGAATTTGGGCACCAACAAATCAGTGACTTTACTTGGGGAGTTTCTACACAATTAGGGATTGTAAAGTAACCCAAAATTTATTGGTTTAATAAAATTAGAAATATAGAGTGAAAAGTCTATGCACTTTGTGAGAGACAAAACCTAGAAGAAAAATTTATATTTTTTCCTCTATAATAGAGGTGGTAGCTCTAGAGTTAAAAAGTATATGAACAATTAGTTGGTCATACTAAGAAAGCAGGATAGTTTTAGGATGGTGTAATTTAAGTTTATGTGGGTAAGGATATCTACACATATCGATGAGCACCAAGAGTATACTCCTAAGAAGTGCAATAGAAAAGTAGTGAACGTGGATGACATGATATTTGGAAGCTGTGGAAAAGTGGCTAAAAATTTGAGAGACCTTTCCCTTGACAATAAAGTCAATGGGACTTAGATCCAAGATGAAAACAATCTTTAGAATGGAACTTAATTTCAAGAGCACATCCCTTTTTGGAGAGGGACTCACTTCAGAAAAATCTTGAAGACCCCCAAGATGATCAATCTTCAAATGATGAATTTGAAGATGATGAAGAAGATTATGTTAGAGCAAGCAAAATGATTAAGGAATTTGCAAAGTTTATGAGAAGTAAGAGGGCTAGAAGGGCTTTGAAAATGCAATCTATTGGAGTTCTAGAATTGATTGGAATAACAAGGGATCAATGTGTTACACCATCACCAAAGAAAACTAGAACAGAGAGAGAAGAAAGACTTGGAATAGGTAAAAGTGGTGTTCATATATTTCCTAATAAATAGCATAAAAAAAGAGTAGAAAATGATGTGGATAATAGAGTGAATAACCCTACAGAACATCCACATATGGCTAAAAGAAGAGGTATTGATAGAGACTTAAGACAACCTACTAATAACTAAAACAACAACAATACATCTCATAATAATAATGCATACAATCACAATAATGCTAGAAACAACAATAAATTTGTGGGTAGTAACAAAATGCGCAAAATATCACACAACTTGGAGGAAGGAATATGAACAATAATCAGAATATGCAAAGAAATAATATACAACAAAATAATAGGTTCAATCATAAAGTTACGGCTCATGTCCCATTAGAGAGATATATACAACTAGAATTCTATATTATATATGGATTTCCAAATTGTATATCAAATGATTTAAGAACTCCAATCCCAAAACACTTTGGGAATGAAGCTATATCAGCAGAAACTCATTGTATAAATTTAAAATTAGTAATTGAGGAAATGAGAGAAGCCCATGAGGATACCCTAATGAAGTTATTTGTTCAATCCCTATCTAAAGATACAGTGAAATAGTACAAAATTTTACTTGATGGATCTTTGGGAAGTTGGCAGGAATGTGTTGGTCAACTCATTGAGCATTTTGGTGATCATAATTATCCTTCTTTTGCTTCACATAAATTAAATAGCATCAAGAAAAATCAAAATGCAACCGTACTCAAATTTAACAAGAGATTCAATAAGGTACTAAATAAGGTGTTGAGGTACATTAGGCCACTTGAAATGTTCCTTATGGACATCTATATAGTTTCTTTGGATCATAAGATGAACTACGAGATCAAGAAGGAAAAGCCTGCCACCCTTTAGCAAGCTCTCAAAATTTCCTTATCTTTGAAGAACATTAGAAAGGCTACAGGAAGAGGATTGAAAAGGGATGATCCTCAGTTGTTTAATCCTAAGGTTCCCAAGAAGAGCAAAGAAGAAGACAAGATTGACAAATTTCTAAACATGATGAAAGAGATGAATATTGGAAGTAGAACAAACAATTTCCCCCCAAAAAGAAATAATCACCCTTTTATCAAGAATGAAAAATATAGGCTACAAGACATGCCCTTTAATACTACTTGGAAAGATGGAAAGATGGAAAACCAATAGACACCAAGGAGACACTAGAACCTCTCAAAAGAACTAATCATATTTCTAATAATAAGCCTTGGTATGATGTTTTCCTATTGCCTCATATGGCAAACCAATGTGTAATCACTCAAAATATTTGGGATGAGAAAAATAATGACAATGAAAAAAAACCTAGATGTAATGTAGTATCTAGTGGATTATGCTGGGGTGAGGAATTATTAGAGGATGACTACACAATAAATTATATAGATGGAAGGTATCAAGTGAAGCAAGAACTATTTTCAGATGATGAAGAATTTCCATGAATCAAAAAATTGTCGGTGGAGGACAAAGAAGCTTATACTATTGCAACAATCAAACATGTAAGAAGAAAATATAAGTTGAGGAATCAAGAAATCAATGAAGGATAGAGAAAAAAGGCAAGGATGTTTTCCAAGATTGGAGCTAAACTAGCCAAAGGTAAGGATCAAAATATTAATAAACAGAAGGAGCAAAAAAATATTACAAAGACAACAAATGACAAGTATCCTACTAGTAAGAATTCTTGTAACTCTAATTCTTTCATAGCTCAAGCTTTATCTCAAGTAAAATTCCTTGTTGACCTAATAAAAATTATGAAATTTCCACATTACTAGAATGAGGCTTTAAAATTGATATATGAAGTAGAATTTCATAAAGAAGAAAAAGAAGATGCTCAAAAGATACCTGAAATATATCTAGGAACTGTTGCTAATAAGGATCCTACTCAAATCAATCCATTTTATTTAACTCTTCTCATAAATGATAAATTGGTAAAAAATTGCATGATTGGTTTGGGAGTAATTGTAAATGTTATGCCTATTGATGTGATGAAAATTTTAAATCTAGATGTTGATACTCCTTATGGTAAATGTTATGCTATGGATAATAGATATATCCCTATTGTGGGAATTATAAGAGATATTGATTTCATATTTCTTTTTTGTCCTGAAAAAGTTTACAAGATTGATATTACAGTAGTGGAGGTTCCTACTATGTATGGTATGCTTTTGTCTAGACAATGGTATAATTTGGTAGGAGGAAAAATTTAATTAGATTTATTTTATGCAACTATCCCAGTAAATGGTAGGAATATTAGGATAGACAAAGAACCTAGGTCAGCATATTTGGTAGAAGGTGTCAATCCAGATCAAATGACTTATTTTTCCCATACAGAAATAGACAATTTTCATGCAAGTATCTCTAAGTAAGCATTGCAAAAAGTGGGTCCCATTAATGAATATGTTTTCATAGATCATGATAAACTATGGAGGATGAATTTTGATGGCTTGTGTTCCAAAGAAGGTAATGGTGTAGGTATAGTATTTGTTTCTCCCAAAGGTAAAACTTTCAAATATTCATTCTTGTTATCTTTTGAGTGTACTAATAACATAGCTGAATATGAGGCCTTGTTCTTAGGATTAAGTATAGCCAATAAACATGGTATTAAGATTTTAAATGTTTTTGGTGATTCTGATTTGATTGTTTTCTAAGTTAGAAATAAGTTTGCTAGAAAAAAGGATGAAATGAAACAATATAAGAATGAAGTATGGGATACCATTGAACTTTTTGATGCATTTAACATAACATGGATAGATAGATCTAAAAATGTTCTTGTAGATTTTTTGTCTAATTTGGTAGTCAAGAAAGGTAGTATTCCTTATGCAGATATTACGAATAGAAATAAAAAATAGGCTGATAATTCCTACTAGTGTTTATAATTGGAAATTTTTTGAAGATGACAAAGACATTATGAATTTTCTAGCATGTGAAGGGAGGTATAAAAGTCAAATTATAGATCTTAATAATCTTGTGGTGGAGGTTGATGAGAAAAAAATGTTATTTTATAAAGGAGTCATTCAATTAAAGACAAACAAAATTCCTAAAGGATTTGTAGCATTAGAAAGAGTATTTGATAACAAGGATGAAAAAGAAATGGATAAGATTATTCTAAAAGATGAAAAGGATTTTTAAAGAATAATCTAGGGACTTAATGTTCTCCTAAAGAGGTGTTTATAGGAAAGAAGCTAACATCTAAAACTAGACAAGATATCATTAATTTGTTGAGAAAGTATAGACATACATTTGCATGGTCATATGATGACCTCAAATATTATAGGGAAGACCTATTCCAACATGAAGTGTCATTAAAACCTAATGCCAAACCTTTTAGGAAAAGACAAAGGCCTATAAACCCTACTCTTTCTCCTAAAATGGACGAGTTAATCAAAATGAGGGATGCTGGAATTATTAAACCAATTAGACACTCAACATGAGTTTCCAATTTAGTCCTAGTAAGAAAAAAGAATGGAGATATTAGATTATGTGTAGGTTACAAAAATTTGAACATCTCATCTCTCAAAGATAACTATGCCATGCCTAACATGGAAACATTATTACAGGAGGTAGGTTTGTTTCAATTTTTTTAGAATTAGTAAAGCCTATTTCTAAAATGATGAAAAAGAATACAATTTTTTCTCAAAATGATGAAACATTGAAATCATTTGGAAATATCAAAAAGACTATTAAAGAGACTCTTGTGTTAAAGTCTCCCAACTTTTCTAAACTTTTCCAATTAATTTCTTTTGTATCATTTCATACTATAGCAGTAGTCTTATTACAAAAGAATGAGGATGGTCATGAACAACCCATTGCATTTTTTAGTAAACATTTATAAGTATCTAAGTTAAACTATGATATCACTAAAAAATAGGTGTATACCCTAGTAAAGGTAGTGAATTCTTTTAGGCCATATTTGGTAGGTACAAAAATAGTAGAATATGTTCCTAATGTTGTTCTTAAGGAAATTTTTAGGCAATCAGAAGTTATAGGCAAGAGGTGTAGATGGATTAATCAAGTGCAAGAATTTAATATAGATATACAAATTACCAAACTGGTTAAGGGACAAGGATTGGCTAAGTTAATAGAAAAATTAAACTTGGAGGCTAATCAAGTGAATCAAATAGAGGAAGATCATTGTGAGGGAAGCATTGAAACATTTTTGTGGTATTTTGATATTTTTTTCTTCCTAAGAACTATAGGTGTTAAAGAAGGAAAGACAGATAGTTAGAAAATAACTATAAGATTATAGTCTAAAAAATGCATTCTTATTAAGGGTGATCTATATTCGAAAAAAAGAGCTGGCATATTAGTTTTTTTTTAAGATCCGTATCAATCAAAATAGATATTGACATAGATGCATAAGGGATTATGTGGAGGTCATTTCTCTGCTAAAACTATTGCACATAAAATTTTAAGGGCTTGTTACTTTTAGCCAATAGTTTTTAAGGATAGTTATAACTTTGTCAAAAAATATGAGGAGTGTCAAAAATTCTCTAGTAAATTAAACTTTAATGGTGTTTTACCCATGAGACCTATGCAATCAGAAGAACTATTTCAAATGTGGGGAATTGACTTCATAGGTGAAATAATAGAGAAATCAAGTGGACATAGATGGACTTTAGTTGCAACAAACTATTTTTCAAAATGGGTTGAATCTATTCTAGTAAGATAGTCCACTCATAAGGTATTTATGAAATTTTTGATGGATAATATTATATGCAAATTTGAAGTACCTCACAAGATTATTCTTGACAATGCCATTTTTTTTAGAGCAAAGAAAGTTGTTGAATTCTATAATACTTATGGTATCACTATATCTTACTCTGCCCCTTACCATCCACAGGGGAATGGGTAGGTAGAATCTAACAATAAGAACACACTTAAGATCATCAAGAGACTTTTAGATAAGAGTAAAGATGTGTGGGATTCTAAGTTGAATATGGCTATATGGGAGGACCAAATAATACTTAAAAGGTCCATTGGTTTTTGTCCTTTTGAGTTAGTATATGGAAACAAGCAAGAATACCGATACATGATTTATTGCCTATTTATAATTTCATAAATGAAGAAGGTTCAGAGGAGTTAGATCCAATGGATGTTAGATTAAATGTATTAGTTGAGCTTAAATAAAATAGGAGGGTAGCTCATGAGAAAAACACAAGGCAACAATAGAAGGTAAACGTATTGCATGATAAAAGAGAAAGATGCAGAAAGTTTTAGTTTGGAGATTGGTTTCTAAAATGGAATGCAAAGAAACAAGACAAGGGAGACATGGAAAATTTGAAGCTTTATGGCTTGGGTCACATGTTATCACTAGTAAGAATGGTGAGGATTCTTATAACTTGTAAGATATTGATGGGTGTGATCAAGAGTTATCTACTCGTGATTAGCACTTAAAAGGTTTCTTCTTTCAAGACTGAAGATTAGCTATACTCCTAAACCTTTTTCCCTTTTTCTATTTTTATTTTTTTTCTTATGTTATTATTTTTTACACCTAATCATTGGTTTGTTTTCTCCAAAGATAACTAAATTCTCATTGCACGCACAAGGGGTGCATGTTCCCAACTAGAGCCACTGGTGAACTCAATATTTTATAATATCTTCCACCTATTATTTTAATTATAGTTGATCTCATTGACTTATTTTCATGTTGATAATTATTTATCATTTCAAGGATATTCTTGTTAGACCAGATTAATTATATGGATGTGATCAAATAAATGAATTACTTACTGCATTTCTATATCATGATTTTCCATCTAAATCAAAGATGACTATCTTAGAATGCATTCCCATGGATTTCTCATCACATGGAAATCCTTATCTATGGATCTTGGTTCTAATTTTCTTGAAATTCTATGAGATATATGATTTTTTCATGTACCACTATAGCTAAATTTATTTCATGGTTCTACTTTTCAAGATTATTTTGTTCATCCCCTGTATACTTTGTTTGGGTATCAATATTTTCCTTTCATCAGCCCTAACATAAAGAGATTTTTAAGACCTAGGGATAATAGATTGGGGGGAAAATCAAGCACAATTGGGGTGATTGGTATTCATATGATTATTTTACATGTTTTAGAGTTTTTGGTTTAGAGGGTATGCCCTATAGATTTCCAACTTCAGTACCTGATAGGATTTCTTGTTTGGAGATTATAGGACAAATGTTAGAATCTAGCAAGCAATATTTTGAAGGGAAACAAAGGAAGCAAACTTTTCTTCCTGCCACTTTATCTTTTGGTGATTTTAGAATTTGTGCAACCAAATCATATGATAAATTTGGAGAAAATTTTTAGAATGAATATCATATGTATACTATGGATGCATGGACTTATTATGATCTTGAATGTTATATCCATAACTGTAGCAAGTCGCAAAAATTGGGTGACTATGTCCATCATAACATTGAAGATGAAGAAAAATTCAAGAATATGGAATGGCTAGAGATTAAGTGAAAGCTGCAAGAGAAGTCTAGAGAGATGGAATAAAAGAGAGCAAGAATTGGAAGAATTCATAAGTGACATACAGAATATGCCAGATTCCCCTATTACAATGACTAGAACTCTAGAAAGGCAAGAAATTCAAGCATTGGAATATGATGTCCAAATTCTTGATAGAGTAGATACTGAGAAGGATGAAAGGATGCTTGAGTCTAGTATGTTTATGAGTGATGATGATTTTGTTAGATCAAAAGAATTTATTTTTGTTCTATACAATTATAGATTGAAGATATTGAGACAAAGAGTTCAACATATAACTCTGAAAAATGAAAAGGAGTTTATGGCCAACTTGAAGGAGGATATCAAGAAAGAATTAGAGAATATGACTCTAGCAAGAGGGAGACAATTGCTCAATGAAGCTAGAATCATGGTTTTACCTAGATGGGATCTAAGAGCATCCTATATATTTGACAAATTAATCAAATCTAGAAACAGAGATGTGAAACTAGATGTACAAGGTGTGAAGGATGTGATTTTTGGTTCCAAATTTGTGGAAGATGATAGGTCTATGATGTTATGGGCTCTTTATTCTTTGCATAAGAGGCCACAAATTATTGATATTGATCAAGCATTTGGACACTTGATGACATTGAAAGTGGGGGGAACATACCCTAATAAATCAACAACTATGAGAGTGGATATGGCCATGTTTAATCAAGCACAAATGAAACACATGACATTTGAACAAGATAATTGGAGAGAAATGTATGAGAATTTACTAAAAATAGGAAGGCCACAGATTCAGCATATGATTCAATCACCTGATGATTCCTTAAAAAGTGACTTGAAGAGACTACAAGAGGAAAATAAAAGGCCAAAAGATATATCTTTTATAAGAAGGGAAATATATATCTCTTTATTGAAACATCATTTCAAAATGTTGTTGACCAAGTTAGGGTAGGTTTGGAATTTGTACAATGCATACAAGCCCTTGGCTATCCAACATAATGAATTATATATGAATCTTGTTAAGGAGAAGAATACATTTTCCAAAGATAAATATATTTGAGAGGAACATAATTTGATCCAAGATCATAATTTGTACACCTAGGAGTTTAAAGAAACTTTTAAGTTATTTGAAGATTTGGTTACAGAGCATGGAGTTTCATCGTGGCATAATGCAGATGGACAAAAAATTGATTGGGAGATATGGATTAGGACCAGTGAGGAATGATGATCTGGAGATGACAAGGACCAAAAAATTGATTGAACAAATGATTGAGGTGGAGATCAAGGATCATGAGGTGATCGCTGATGCAAAATTGTTTGAGGATGACCGATACCAAGAGCACATTCTATAGTGCAATGATTTTATTGAAAAATAAACATCAAATTCATCCTAGTGAATCTATTTTCCCTTGTAAATTTGTTTTGATTAATCGGCATATAATAGTTGGTTATTAGTTGGCCAGTTAAGATCAATTTTGTAAACAAAGGGTCATACACTTTCATTTTGTAACCAATTTTTTGTCTATAATTGGAAGGACTAAATTTGGATATGAATTATCAGAATTACCATATATTTTACACATATATTATATAGGGAGTCGATCTTTTTGGTCTACTTCAGGCTGTGTTATCTGTGTGCACCAGCAATACATACATTTGTGGTGAAAGACTTCAAATTCAATACAAGGGTTTCATGTGCTCGATTGATCTTTTGGTGATATCATTTATATCTCATACATTTTGTTTGCTCATATCAAATTTTATGTTTTCTTTAATTGGCTATTCAATTGATTGAATGTTGCTAGTTACTTTAACATTTGCCAAACAATAATTTTATATTTATTGCTCAATCTTTATTATTGTCTTATTGGGCTCTTCAAGAGAGTTAAATTCAATAGAACTTAATATTGGAATATACTTTAGTAGTTGACAATTTTTACTTCATTTAAGTGATAGAAAATTATCTGAAAGGGATTTATTTTCTATCTTTGAGGGTTAGTTTAGACATTTTGAATGATTGATGGAATAATGATAAAGACTTCATCAATTAAGGCATTGATCTTTGATTATTATTTTGAGTTTTTATGGTAATAATAGAAAGGACACATATCCAAGTGATGAAAATTGTTGATCCATCATACATTCATGTATAACACTAACAAATATTTATCAACTTTTTAATTAAATTCCTAAAATGCCCAAGTCTCACAAATTATCTACTCTAAAAATCCTTTAGGGTGTGAGGTATAGGCCTACCATCCTTAGTTCTATAGAGCAAGAATTGTAGAGGTTTGTATTCATTTAGAGTGGGACCTATCAATTAGAAAATTTCTATTAGGATTTCCCATAATTGGATCATCATTCCATAGGAAACCTAATCTACTAATTTGGTCACCAACAGAATATATTAAATCTTTATTCTTTTACATTTCTACTAAAATATATGGAATTCTCTCTCTCTCTCTCTCTCTCTCTCTCTCTCTCTCTCTCTCTCTCTCTCTCTCTCTCTCTCTCTCTCTCTCTCTCTCTCTCTCTCTCTCTCTCTCTCTCTCTCTCTTCTTGTATCATCTCTCTCTCTTCTTGTATCAAAGGGTTTATGATGCATTTGTTTCATTGAGAATAAAGGCATGAACATTTTACTATAAATGGTATAACCCTTGCAAATATCATCTAACACATTCTCTTCTCATTTAGTATTACTTTTATCTCACCTCTCCTTATATTAGGTTATTTTTTAAAGTTTATTTCCTTCACTTCTCCCAAGAATGACTCATGAAGATCTATATTTTAAAATCCAAAAGGTTATTTGATAAGGCACACCCTACCCCACTCTTACAAAACTTCTTAAATACCCTTATTAGGCATGAGCCTCTTAGGGATCAACAATGTTTTTCAGCATACTAGGTAAGAAAAATCTGAATGTGGTCACCAAAGTCAATGCATACTTTGTATTTTATATCTTGAATCAAAGTGCACACAACAAGAATTGATTGGGGTCCCAAATAACTATAGCTTTGTTGATTGGGTTTCTCCTCAACCTTTTTAGGGGATCATTTTCCAAGTTTATAGGAGATACTTCTTGACTTTTAGCTTGAGATGGGAATTATTAAGCTTGAAATATAATAAAATGATCTCTTATATTCCCTAAATATTCTTGAGGTGCCTCATGAAGAGACATATTTGAAAAAAATTTTGGTCCTAGAGGACCTATTCACACACAATAATGATCCAAAATATTCATGTTAAACAAGAGGTAAATCTAATTGGAGCAATTTTCAAGATTACCCCTTCTAGTTCTTGATGCCAAATATGGTTTCCTTGTGTAGGACTAGAAAATGGGATAATACCCTCTATTCTATCATGAAAGCCAACTAAAACAAAGAAAGAGACACAAAGTAAAAACTCCCTCTCTAGTTGTAGCTCTCATGTCCTTCTTTCTTCTCCATATGATGTAGCTCCAATTACCTATAATGCACACAATTGAAAAGAAAAAGTCTATGATGGGATGATATTATTGATAATACTAGAAGAGTGATTTGAAGCCTCTAGATGCTAAGAGATGAAAATTTTAAAGACTCTAAAAGATATGGCTCTTAAGGATGTTGAAGGACTCTAAAAGATTAAGAACTCAAGGATTAATGGCTTAAGGATGTTGAAGGACTTAAAGAACCATAAATGGGAGCAATGTGGCTCATTTCATAGCCAACACACAAGAGGAGAGCATTGAACTTGTCACCTTAAATGTGCAACTTGGCAAGAGATTCCTTTTGGAAATCTATGACACAAGATGCTAATTGTAAGATTCTATGACATGTGAAAGTCAACATGACTAATAATGGATGGGAACCTATAACGTGCATATGACATCCCAATGCCACTTGTAGTCAAGAATCTATGACAATGGAAGCTAAATATAGATATGCATAAGAAATAAGAATATATGGATTATGACATATCTTAGCCAAGTGTAAGGATAAAATCCATGACACATATGACACAAGATGCCAAATGTAAATGGAGAATCTATGATATTTCATGCCCATGTGTCACGATGATGTCAAGGTTATGTCAAGATTATGTGGAATATTTTGAATTAAAAATTCATTATTCCACACAATTGGAAATTAATAATTTGGAAATTAGAAGTGGAAAATAGAAATTAGGAAATTGTGAATTCCCATAGTTTGCTAAGACAAATCAATTAATGAATGAACATCAATTAATTGATAATGTTAATTAAGAAGAATGATTAGTAATGCATGATGAAAATGATTGGAATGACATAGGAAAAAATAATTGGTAATTTAATCCTATAGAGAAAATTAGTATATGATTGGAAAATTTGATTAGATAAGTGCAGGATGAAATGCAACGATTATGCAGGTTAACTAGGATGAGAGTGGATAGATCAAAGCCATGACCAAATTGACTAATTGATTAAAATTGATAACATACCAAGAACACATGACATGGTTTAAGAAAATGTAACATTTAACAGATATTGTAAATGCTATAGGATCGAGATTGATTGATAGGGTTGATCATAATAATAATGATAGACACTGTCAATGTTATTATAGTAATATGATAATGCCACAATCTAGTACTAATGGACTTGACAATGTTAAAGATCAAATGAAGTGAATGACAATTCGACCTAGTACTAAGAGACATGAAAATGCTAATGTCTGATTTGATAAGTTAAATAAGTTTTGATAGGTTTCCAAGACACGGAGAGACATGGCAATGTCTAGGATTGGACAAATGATGATAGATTTGGGATGTTTGGTATGTTTGAGGTTGATTAGGAATGATTCTAGGTGATTCTAGGTTGATTTGATATGATTCTGAGTTGATTTGATATGATTTTGAAATGATCTGCAAATGATATGAAAAAGGGGAAGGAATGATGAAGGACATTATGAAAACTTGCTCAAGTGATATTCAAGTTTGGCCAAAAGATCAAAATTAGTGAAATGAGAAAATGGGATGAGTTAGTATGAAAACGTGATAAAATCATAGATGCAAACCATTTTTTAGTGTCTATACCTTGTTCAAGGGAAGACTAGTGGTTTGGAATTCAAAGCATAATAATGAACAAACTCAACATAAACCACACCTGATACATGTGAGCGTGATCCTTGATGGAAGATCAACTTTTTCTCTTTTTAAGTATCTCCTATTTTTTGAAGACACTATTGGTATCCTTTAATGGTTTTAAAAACTAGGACCCAAAACCATAACTTAGCAATTGGATATCCTTGCTAGTTACCTCATTATTATGAAGGAATTTTAAATTGTCAACACGAGGATGTATACTTGAAATGAATTTTCAAATTATATAAATTATGCGATCCTCTAAGATATTATATCATTGATAAATAAAATGCATACGATGCTAAAAATAAATCTAATTACATAATAATGGCTACAAGAATGTATGTAATGCATAATATTTTGTTGTGTATTCTACTTCTATAACTACCAAAGGTGAAGCCTATCATAAGTGGAATTTTCTTAGATAATTTGAACTCTAATATAAGTCCTTAATTAAAATATCCTACTCAAGTGGCATACCTTCATGAAAATTTAATCTACCATTTCTATCAAAATAAGTGCTACTATTACAAATTTGTTTCTACAGGATGACAACTCTCTAAAACCAATTACTTCTACCACTTTCTACATGCTTTTCTTGATTACATATTTGAATATATAGTCTTATTGAATCTCTAAAAAACATCTAGCATGTGTACCATCATTATTTAAATATGGAAGAGACTTATTATTCTAACTAATAAGAAAACAATGACTAGGAAGTAGGGTCCTTTTACAACTTGTCTTATTGACTGATGGAAAAGAGTTTGTTTAGAATCTTTCATGAACAAAGATATTTCTTTGAAGATTTTTTGGTGTCCATTAATAGAATACAAATCATATCCAGCTTCTATTCAATTTGTAACTCAAATTTTAATAAATGGAAGAAGTTTGACTAAGTGTGATGATTTTCTATTACCACTTTTTTTGTAGTCAGCTTCAAAGGAATAGTGCTCCTTTATTATTGAGTGTTAACTCAAAATAATTTAAGAGGTTTTTGTACTTCATTTTATATTTCCAAATCATTTTTAAATAAATGTGGAAGATATGATCATTTATCTTGTTTAGTGCTAAAAATGGGGGTGACGATCAATTTAACATATACATTATATGAGGTGAATATATTAACTAAACACTTCCATGCTAACATTAAATAGAACAGAAATAAGGGCTTTCAAACATAACTCACATTAGATTATAAAAACAAAAGGAGATAAAGGGATGGTAATTCTAAACCCAAATTATATCAAGGAAATGTGCAAGAAAGACCTCTTTCATGCAATGTAGGGCTTGATTAAAGATGTGAAAATATAAATGTGCTATTGAGCTAATAGATTAAATTAGAAAAGTAAGATAGATATAAGTGCTAAATGTATGAAATAAACCTATGTAAGATATGAAAATAGGTCTAGAATAAAATGTGAAATGAATGATGAAGTACTCACTTAAAAATATGTAGGGGAATATACCTTTCTTCTCTAAAAAAAACATATTTTTATAAGTAATAAACTTTCAACTGTGGATTCATGATCACAATAGAAAACGTAGAAAATCTTATTTTTCTTAGGGCATTAGGAAGATGTTGACCTAGTGGTAGTATGTCTCGGTGATTTATGAAGAAGTCACCATATTCTTGGGACACGATAGAAAATTTGACCCAACTTCTGTGGAAATGTTTCAGCAAGTGTTTTTCAAATCTGTGGTCACAATTAGGCTATCTTGCTCCTATACACAATAAAACTTTTTTTTTGTTGGGGGTGGATGAGGATTACCTTGGTGCAGCCCTACTTTAAGGAATAAATCCTGGAATCTAAATGTAAATATGTAAAAGAAATCAAGACAAATGTAATTATTTACTATGCTTGTAGAAACCCTTGTCAATAAGGATTTGCAGTGCTTGTGGGTTGTAGATGTTGAATTTGCAATGAAAAATATAGGAAATCTCCAAAAATGCAATAAATCTACCAAAACCATGACATAGAGACATAGATGAAAATGTGCATCAATGAAGAAGATGAATACCTCAATGTAGATATCCTCCCTTTATGGCCAAAAAAATGCTAGATCTTGAAGAGGAAATTCTCATTAAGGATCCTTAAGTCTTTGAATGCCCTAAATGTTTGATGAAAATTTACTTTCTTGAATGATTGAAATTGCATCTATGATTAAAATAATTATTGTGGATAGCTGAAAATGAGGTTCCCAAGCTCCCTTATATACTATTTTTCTACCACAAAAATAAATAAAGATGATGGGGTTAGTCGATTGTATAGATTACAACCCTGAGATAAAATTGGCCTCGAGATTTAAAATCCCTAGGGAATAGTTCAAACCAGGTCAACACTATCCAAAATATTTGGACTTTTTTTTACCAATTCTAGAAGAGGTGTACCTTGGTTGATCTATTCTAGGATTGGCCCACAAGAAGCCAACTTTGAGGTCATAGAAACTGCACTGATTAAAGCGAGAGATATAGGGAAGTATAGGAGAAAGACATGATTTAGCATGAACCCAACCATGGTCCATAAGGTCACTAAAGGATGGGTGATAAAAGGTCTTAAATGATGGGTGTTTCTATTTAAGTTGGTATATTTCTAAAACTAGATTTTGACTTTCTCTACATTTCCAACAATTATTGTCACTTTTTCTATAATAATTTCAAATGAAGTGTGGTCCTTTATTATTAAGAGTTATCTAAAGTGAAGGTTTTGATCCTCCCTTTAATTCTTCCAAATACATAAGAGAATATTAATTTTATTTGTAACTAAGTGAGATATTCCCCTTTTACTAAAATTGGGTTTTTTTTACCTTTTCTACACTTTCATTAACAACATTTGAATATTGACAAGTGTCAATGCAATGCCTACCCCTAGTTTGCATTTATGTTATCATTGTTGAACTCTTTTAGGATATTTTTATGCTTGATTATTAGTAGTATTATTTTGAGATTATCAGATATTGTTTTACATTCAGTTGATTATATGATGAGATTACTTGGTGCTCTATATTTCATATATGCATGATAATTATTTAGTGATTTTAGTAATTGATGATGATTAGTTAGATGGATTATTATGTGTCTTCTTATGGATACCTAACTCATACTGCATGTTTATGGTGTTGGTGTGTGTGTGTGTGTGTGTGTGTGTGTGTTTTCTTTATGTATGGCATTTCTGATGTGGTTAAGGAAGGGAGTTGTAGTCACCTGCTAGTCTGGATCTACATGAAGCACCACTTCCTACCATTGCTTATTTAGCTTAGAATATTGTGTTTGTACATGTGTGAATTTTATGCAAGTTGCAGGTATCGAGTATCGACTTCCTTGAATTGCTAGGATGAGCATACCCTATCTCATTATCTCAATGGTAAGAGAGGGGAGATAAATTCTTAAGTCCAAATCCTAAACCTTTAAGCCATTTGTCTTAGAAAATTAGAACAAGTATCTGAGTTGACTACCCTCTGAATGCATCAGATGACATTAATTCATGATTATAACCCTTTAGTTTGATTTTGTATATGTTTTCTATGATGGGTTTCCATATTTTATTTTATGAGTCTTTGGTGAATTTTCTATTAATTAAGTCTAATCAAAAGATTAAATTAAACGTTTAATTTAATAAGAAATTATTATGATAATTTAATATTTAATTTTATTTAATTAATTAGGAAATTAATTAAATAAAAAGAATTGAATTTGAAGATGAAAGTTATAAGAATAAATTTAGAACGTGATCATATTTATTTAATTTAATAATAATATATTTAGAGCTCATTTTTAAATAAATATTAAATAATATTATTATTCAAGTTAATAAATATTTTATCATTTAAATGTTCAAAAATAAATTAAGAAGTGGAAAAAAAATTAATTTTATTAAAAGTTTTATGATTACATGATGCGTGCATGAGATTATATTTAATAAATTAATTAAAAGAGAAGTCAAGTGAAAATTGAATAAAGTTATTTAATAATTCAATAAACGTGCATGGAAAAGAAAAAGAAAAGATAAAGGAAAAGTTAATAAAGAGTTAAAGTTTGGTAAGCACGGAATCCTCTCAGGTGATCGTACAATTAGTTCCTCAATTTTAGAAGAGAAGTCCTTGTCACCAATTGAGGGTTCATTTTCAAAGGATTGTGAATTTTGGAAGGGAAAAGAATTTCAAAAAAGATAATACTTTGAGAGGAGGAATTTCTCTACAATCATCTCGAGTGTAGCAATTAGCATCAAAGTCTAGGTAGACACTTGTGATTATTCGCTCAATTTAATTATACTTTTACTTTCCTATCTTCATTGTGTCTATTGAATGGCTATTTGAATAATTCTTGTGATAGTTGTTTTGAATTCTATGAATTTCTAGTATGCATGTTAATTCCTTTATATATGTAGAGGTTGAAAATTCTTAGAAAGCCTCATTCATTAATTTTCCAAATTAAATATTAAACCAGGGAGGGTTTGAGATTTAAAAAGAAAATTTTAATTTAGAAATTCAAATGGTTAATCAAAATTTTCCTATCAGGCTAGGATTTCAAATGTTTATAAAAAAAATATGTTTTAATACAAAAAGGAAATTGTTGTAAGTAAATTTTAGATTAATAAAATTTTATGAAATAAATTTAATTAAGAATGAATTATTAAAAAATATATTAAAAAATTTGACATGGAGAGGGCAGCGGAGAGACCCCACACCCTACCCCCTCCTCCTTAATTTCTCCTCCCCACATGCGTACATAGCAAACTCTTTTGCTAATGCAGCAAGTATTGCTGCTAACGTAGCATACTCTCTTGCGGCAACAATAGAGTTGTGCACAAACCAATAGGCCTTTATAAATGTATGGTGGTTGTATTAATTTTTTTTTTAAATTATTATAGTTTTAATTATATGTTATAAAAAAATTATTAATATATTTATTAATTAATATTAATTTTATTGAATGTTATTTAATATATTAAATATTAATAAGTTTTAATTTATAAAAATGCTAATAAATTATTATTAGTTATCTTTTTATTAATAAACTAATAATTATTTAGTTATAATTTAATATAAATTATATTTAAATAAACAATTATTTTAATAACTCAATGAATAAGTGATTGAATTTTAATAATATTTGATTATTATATTTAATTAAGCTATTATTAAAATAATTTGGAATCATAAATTTACAAATTATATGCTTTATTAATTAATATAATTAAATGTAATTTAATTAGGATTAATTAATAAGAGAAGTTTAATTAGATTTTAAATTTATTAAATTATTATGATACTGATTTTAATAAAATCAAAGTATTTTCTTTGAAAATCAACAAGTATCATTTTCATAATTTAAATAAACAATTACCCTTAGTGTATTTTAGAAAATTGACTTAAATCAAAAAGGGTAATTGGACTTTTTACTCGAATATGAGAATGGGGTCACTTGTAAGGGTTAAATGGTAAATCATAAGCATTTGAAAACTTACATTAAATGAAACTTTACCTTACTATTTAACTCAACTATGTGTTTTCTAAATCAAACCAAATTGTGAGACTATTTTATTTTCTATGTGTCATCTATGCTTTGGGTTTGGGTTGACCTAGCTTTGACCAATCTTAGAATGTTACCAGAGGCTCAAGAGTTTTGTGTATGTGATTGTGATTATGATGTTTTGATCTCGATCTTTTATACTCAACCATGGTAATGTGCTTGGCATGCTCTATGATGTGTGTTGATCTATTGATTGTAATTGCTTTCTAGTGTTGTTGTGTGATGTTGAGGTGTTTGTATGACTTGTTCTTGGTGATGTCATGTTATGACATATTTGACTTAACCATTTTGAGTCTTCGATCAGTTATTTTTGGGATGCTTTCTAGTTGCTCATAGAGAACTGATGTGTTATTATGATTATCTTTTGATTTTTTCTAGTCACTTGTATAGGACTGAGGTGATTTTATATGATTCTTTGATTTGTACTTTTATGAGCTTAGGGTAGGTTATCTATATGCAATGTCAAGAAGTGGCTTGCAATGGGGGTTGGGGCCCTAAGTTGTTCCCGGTGTAACCCATGGTAAGTTGTTTAATAAGTGAAAACACTACACTAAATGAGAGTAAAATGAACCTAATAAGAGTCTCTGTATTTTCTCACCCATTCCTCGAGTACTAGTATAGACTAGGATGAGAGTAGAGAGAGAATGCTTGGTTGCGACCTTGCATCCGTAGTATGCCTTGTCAGTACGACAAGATGCTAGTGGCCACATAGGGATCACTAGGGGGACGGGGTCTTGAGAGATTTCTAGGGTAACTCTAGCATGATTCGTGTGATGGCACTTGCCTACTTACATAGTAGGTTTCCTATGTTTCTTTCTGTGCCTCTAGGTTTGGATGTTGATTTGTCTTAAAACCCTTGAGATAGAATACTTTTACGATTTCCTAGACTTAGAGAGTACTTTTGATATTTGGTTTGATATCCTATTTGGGACTTGAGACTATCTCCTTAGCATGGTAGGAGTGGGCCATTTAGGTTCCACGGAGTCAGGTGGTAGTGCTCTTTATTCTTACCATTGAGATATGTCTGTAGTCACTGTGGCTGGAGCTTCTTTATCTAATTTCCTTTCATTTTATCTATTTATCATTATGATGGATGGTTATATTTTATGATGGAAGTTTATATCTTTTATGATGGATGGATATATCATGTATGGTGGATGGTTTCATTTATTTTATTGTACTTGTATCATGGATTCGAGGAGGAGGATGTATTTCTAGTTCTATGTATGTATATTCTTTTAGCCTTTCATACCCTGTGACATGTGTAGTGGATGATTGAGCATTCCAAATTTCATTTTCCAAGAGGCATTTAGAACAAATGTATATTATTAAAATGGACATTGGACTTTTTAATTATTCTTTCATATGGATGTTGTATTTGATGGACTTAGTATTAATTAAATTTAAATGTGATTTAACCTCTTGGGATCCTTAAGGGATGTAATCTATTATGTTTTCTTATGTATGATTGTATGTTATTGCTTCCACTACTTTTTTTTTGATGTGTATGTTATTCTTCTTGTTAAAAAAAATAAATTGGTAAACTTAGTAAAACTTTAGGTTATTTCTTGTAGATCCCTTGGCGGGGCATTATAGTCAACTTGCTTATCTTTTTTATGGCTCCATTGAAAACTCAAACCAAAAACCATGTTAATCCTCTCAAAATGTTTTTTATTTAATAATAACATAATAAACCATCTTAATTTAGCATGAACTAGCTAGACATAAAAATGTTAATCAATGAATCATTAATCATACTTAATGCTTCATAAATGTAGGAAATGAATTGGAAATATATTGCAAACATGAGTTAAAGTGATATAAAAAATAAATATAAAATATGACATTTTATAGGTTCGTTAGATGATAAGGTTCACACTACACAAGTTTTAGAGATTTTAGAGATTCCTTTAAAGGTGGTATCACCCTAAGAACTTCCTCTTGAGCCCCTTTGCAAGAAATGAGAAGTGGAGGATGAATACATAATTTTATGAGATGATTTTTTATACAATACTTAATCAATGAACTCTAACTATTCTAGTAGATTCCTCCCCTATGCCACATGTGGAAGAATGAGCAATTATTGAGGTCAAAGAAATCTTGAATGTACCCCCTACTAAAATTCATTGCAAACATACCCACTTGTGCCTAGTTGGAGATTATTCTAATCCCATCAATTTCTAGTTTGAACAGATCATGCTCATGTCAAAGAATTAAAATAGTTTTTAAAATATTTTGATATGTCATCTCCTATAATGTTAGTAGAAAATCCAAAAATAGAACATTGCATCCTTAAGCTCCATGAAGTAGGCTCTACCAAACATGCCCACCTTAAGTTCAATTTTATCATGTCCCTAGATTTCCCTAGGTCAAGTAGAGATCCCAAAAACCTAGATATGATATCAGTATTGGGCATATAAAAAGCCTCATTATGAAAAATATCCTCACCAAGCACCTATTTTAAGGTAGTGAGGACCTAGTTATCATTTTTCCCTATCAATTTGAGAAACATATCATCATCTATGAACCCAAAAAGAGCTTCCTGAATCTTGAGGAAATGTGATAGTCAATCTCATTAGTATATCCATGTTTGTAGGATACAACTCTAAATCTTATACCTACAACTATCCAAGTCTTCTAGTGATTTATACCATATTTTAAAATAATTGCCTTTTTTATAGAGAAAGTAGTCAACTCTACATGCGTAATGCATTAATGTCACTCGTGATACCCCTATGATAGTTTACTTTTTAGTATTGATGTTATAATATTACATATGAACCACTTTTCATGTATGTGGTAGCTATTTTTATGATCACTATGTTTACGTTACAATGATACTTTATGTTTATGATTATAGATATCTTACCCCATAATTGCATGTGTATGGTGTGTGTATTTATTTTAGTTATTTTTTAAGTGTGCTTGAGGAAGGGAGTGATAGTCACCTACAAGTTAGGATCTATACAATGCACCACTTTCTATCATTGTATGTTATATAGATATATATTTGTACATGCTCATCTTTTATGCAGGTTTGTAGGTATCGGGCATCAACTTTCCTAAATTTCTAGGATGAGTGTGTCCTATCACAATATCTCAATCGTAAGAGCGGAGATAATGTACAGACTTAAATCTTATCCTAAGTAATTATTGTTCTAAAATATGGATAAGTATATGTTTGACTACCTATCTGAATTCATCAACATGATGTAAATTTGTGAACCTAACCTTGAACATGGTGGCCTTGTGAGTTATTGTTACATGGTTTAGTCATGTGAGTTTTAGCATATGGTTATCATGGTGAAACGAATTTATTTAGATTAATTATGACTTGGGAATAATAAAATCTTATGATTATTGGAATATTAAATGTCAGAACATTTAACTATTAAGGATTATTTAAATTATTTATTTATTTATTTATTTATTTATTTATTTATTTAGAAGACTTATTTAAAAGTATAATTGACTAATTAAAATATTTAATTAATTATTAAATTAAAAACCCAATTTATTCCTTCTTTTTTTGATAGATAAAAGGTCCTAAGACCCATTATAACCTAAGATTTATTTAGAGTATTATAGATTTATAGGATGAAGCTTCCTTTGTTTGTCTTTTATAAACCATTTATATTCCATGATACCTACAACAAAACTTGGCTAAGATCAAATTGTTAGCTTCTTATTAAGGATAGTTTAGATTGAATAATTGAGATACTAGTTTCTTCATGTTATCTTTTTTTTGAAAAAGTGTTTGGAAGAGAAGAAGAAGGAAGGAAAATATACGCAAAATAGACGTAATCTCTCAAAATATGAATCAAATATTTTGTTATATTAACCTTTACAACCATTTGTGAGAAGAGGATTACATAAAAGAATTATTGCAAATTGATCAAAGGGGTGGGTGGGTTTAATATATTATAAACTAATATTCTTGATATCTTCCCATAGTCCAACCTGATCTTCTTGTATGAATTTATCAATCCATCCAAAATCAAGAGTAAATCTTACATAAAAGAAATGTATTAGAAAATCAACATTTCTTCTAATCACAGGCTTTCATTTGTTTAACTTATTAAGTTTTACCTAGAAATTAGGATAATCAATAATAAGAAGAGTGTGAATAATACAAAAGACTCAATACATTTATCCTAGCAAAACACTTCCACTTGAATAATACAAAAGACTCAATACATTTATCTCTTTTATTGATAATAAATTTTGAGTACAAGGCTTTCATTTTGTTGTCTTACAATACACCAAGCAATCACATAAATAGATTGGAATTAGACTCTTCAACTTACACACGAAGGTCTCTTCAAATCCAAAATACAAGACCCTTCATATTTCCAAGAATTCAACACTTCATATTTCCATATGCATACATCTTCACATTATGCATGACACATGTCTTTATATAATATTATCTTAAATATTCTCACAAATGTCTCTTTCAGTTGAAGGTGACCATAACAATCATAACCCACATATTTCTATTTTATAAGAGTAGAGATAAAGATCTATATTGTAGCTACAATCTTCAACACTCCCTCTTAGAAAGAGAGAGATCTTCAATATGGCAGGCACACATACATCAAACTTCTCCTAGAGAAGAATGCATATCCACCATGTCTACTCACAAAGTGTGGAACAAGGGCTTTCATCTTAGACTTCTCCCAAAGAAGAATGCATTTCCACCATGCCTACTCCCAAAGGGTGGAAAAGGATTTTCACCTCAAACTTCTCCCAAAGAAGAACACAATTCCACCATACCTACTTGCAGAGGGTGGAGCAAGGGCTTTCACCTTAAACTTCTCAATGTATTTCTACCATACCTACTTGCAGAGGATGGTCCACCATACCCACTCGTAAAGGGTGGGACGAGGGCTTTCACCTCAAGATTCTCCCAGAGAAGGATGCATTTTAGCATATAACAATGACTGAGATTCTCTCTCAATAGAGACTCCCTCTTAGCAAGGACAATTTTGATCATTACAATAAGGTTGTTGGTTCTAGCTTGACCAACCAAGGAGCTTTAGCGATTTGACATCTCTCTCTATCATGTAACCTCCCTCTAAAATTGAAAAATATCCCTATGTATATAATCTCCCTCTTTAAAAAAAGTTAGAAAGTTATGTATCATCAATACAAGCAATCAATCTCTCATCACTTCATTGATGCATCCTCTAATGAAGAGAGAGATAAAATCAATCTATCATTAAGAGATACATATAGGGATCACTACACAAGAAAACACTACACTGAGTGTTGTAATAGAATTCAATATTATAGATATAATTAGGAATACTTATCTCTTTTACATGAAAAATCACTAATTTTTTCAACTCTATTCTATAATATGTCATTTTCTCAACAACAAGAAATCTAAAAATAGATTTAATCAATTACACAAACCACAAGTGCCACCATAGCACCAACTGTTAAACCATATCATGAACAAATAGATTTAGGTGTAATCTCTTAGAGTAACAAAAATTAAAATAGCACTCCATGATGACACTAAGCCATCCAGCAATAGAAAGTGTCTCCACAAAAAAAGTGCCAATAGAGTATCTATTTTGAAAAACTCATTCTAACAACAAATTTCTTCAAAACCAGTATGAAAGATGTTGTAAATCATATAAAGAAATCACAAGAGTTCAGTGAAAGTAAAAAACCTATAGAAGACTTCTATCAAACATGTAGATGCTAGTAGAAGTCTTCTCACAAACATTGGATCAATATATACAATCCCAATTGCTTTCATTCTCTAAACTAGTAATGGCTTGAAAGTATGACAATTTGACATTAGTTTAGCTTTCAAGAAACTGAGTATTTGTAACTGACAAGAAGAGTATAATATTTGAACTACATCTTCCTGTACAAAACTACTCATAGGAAACTCTACTCTTTGCTCAAGCATTTTATTTGACTCATATAATGAGCTTCAAATTGCATTATCCCATGGACAAAAGTGGGATCCAACACTTGATTCTCCATCAAATTCTTCTTGAATATTCTCTACCTCATTCCTTTCTCTTCTACCCTACCATGTTTGGCTAGAAACCTTGATATTCCATTTCTATTTTCTGTCAATTTGTTCAGTCACAAGAAACCTCCTCTTGATATTGTAATTGTCCTATGAAATGACCTTGACATTGAAGTCCAACTATTTCTCTGAAGAATAATCATGGTTGTTGAGAATTAAATAAGTCACTCATTTAATCTTTAATTAGAATGCCCCTAAAAAAATGATGAGAGGGAACATGAAGAAGATAAGAAGACTCTATCATTATACTTAATAAGAGTGACATGAGAAGATGCATAAAAAAAAATGATACAAGACCAAAATCTCTAGCTAATGGATATGCATGCGACATATGTAGGAGAGTCGATAAAAGATGAATAAGATATAAGATACTTATCTCTTTAATCTTCCTCATGATTTCTTTGAGGACTCTACTCAAATAAGATGAAAAACTTTCTCAATTTATTTATTTTTGACTAATAATAACCTTATCCCAACCATGAATTTTTAAACAACAAGGCTTCCATCCTTTGCCATAATTCACCCACTTATACAAGATCTAGTTTTTCAATACTATAAGCATTGTCGATAAATTTTCATTAGTGTATTAAATGAAATTAAAGATAAGCATAAGCACAATCATTGCAAATAATAATCAACTAATATTTAGGATAGAATAGGAAGAATTCCACCAAATCAAGCAAATTTGTAGCACCACTAGCTGCCACTGCCATTGAAAAGAGAAGATTAAAATTAGTTGAAAACCCATGACAACTAAGAATAAATTCAAGTTATGGTGCAAAACCATTCCCAACAATGGCGACTGAATGACTCCAGAGGCAAAGTTGTAGACAAAATATGTGCAATGATGTCTCCAATTTGCATTCTTTCTCAGAAGATCTGAATGACTATTTTACACAAATGGGTGATATATGGTCACTAAGAAAGACTTCATTATTGTTGTTTATCAAAATCTGGTTTTGATACCAATGTTAATTTTTTCCAATAAATTACAATAATCAACAATAAGAAGAGCATGAATAATACAAAAGACTAAATACATTTATCCTGGGAAAATCCTTCCACTTGAAAGGAAAATCCCAATCACACTAGCAAAATTGTATCTTTTATTGATTAAAAAAAGTAGAGTACAAAGCTTACATTTTGTTATCTTACAATACACTAAGAAATCACATAAATAGATTGCAATTAGACTCTTCAACTTACTCATGAAGGTTTGACCTTCAAATCCAAAATACAAGACCCGTCATATTTCCAAAAATTCAACACTTTATATTTCTGTACACATGCCTCTTTTCATTACGTATGACACATGTCTTTATAAAATATTATCTTAAATATTCTCATAGATATCTCTTTCAACTGAAGGTGACCATAGTGGTCATAACACACATATTTCTATTTTATAAGAGCAGAGAAAAAGATCTCTATCATAGCCACAATCTTCACAATAACCTTCTACAATCTTCAGTTTATACTATAGGGAAAAGAGGAAAGTTGTTTCTTCTTAAGATGTTTTTATCATAGTTACATGGTTTGGGAATGAGATGATCATCTTTGATATTAATTAGAACTTTCTCCAAGTCTCCTAAATATATACTTTTAAATAATCTTCTACAGAGCAGATCTATACCAATTTTTTCTGCTTCGATCATATATACCATTGTTATATGAACATGGATGAATATATGATAGAACTCTATATCTATTTGTATTGAAAATAAATTCCTTGCCAAAAATCTAGTAAACTACCCTCGTCATAAGGAAATGAGTAGATAATAACATTTCTTTTATCATGATGCATGTTACCAGTATGTCAAAAGAAATCTAGTCCTTAAGCCCACAATGTTTTATAATGGTTTCCATTATTAAAAAATTATGTTAATGTATGAGCCTAATCAATTTATGATTCAGAGATTCTTTGAATAGGTTGTAGAGAATGACTAGATGAGGAGAAATAGAAAGACTACTACTAAAAAGAAGTTGAGTAGGTAGCAAAAAGGGAACTGCAAAAATAAAATATTATTTAAATAAAATCAAACAATACATGAAACAAAAATAAAATGAGAATAATAAAAAATGAGAGGATGGAGGACAAGAAAGCGAAGAAAGTGGGAAACCCCAACACTAGTGATATTTTTATGTTCGACTTAACTGGATTAGTTAAAATAAACATGTAATATCTACTAAGATGATAATCTCTAAAAGGATCATGGGGAAAAGGTCTACATAGAGAAAGGAGAAAAAATTGAGGAAGAGAAATAGGAAGCCAGAACAAGAAACAATCAAGAAAAGAACATACAAGATTGACAATACAAAGCTGACAAGTTAAAAAGGAGAAAAATGAAAAGAGATAGAGAGAACATATAAGGAGGGAAAAACCTAATAGAGGAAAGACATGATAAAAGATGCATAGAACAGAGCCTAAAAAGGGATAATTTATGAGTCAAAAAATAGGAAAGTGAATTAATGAAAAATGTAACAAAACCAAAGATAGGGACTAGCAAGAAAAGAAAGAAAGTTACTAAAACTTTTAAGGCTAAAACAAAAATCCCACTTAGCTCTAAAAGCCTAAAACTAAAAGCCCACTAGCTCAAGAGAAAAAAATGACTAACAATTAGGATTAATAAGAGGAGATATAGAGAAGTGTTAGAAATTTGTTCCATGCTCCCTTCAGGATTCATGACAAGGGCTTAACTGCCTCTTGTGTACTATAAGTTGAGTGGTTGTATCAAGTAGTGATAGAGTGGTCTTTTGGTGCAATAGAAAGCCCACTCTAACAAGTGGTATCATTGCATAGTTACTCACAAGAGGTTTAAAAACTTGAGTAAGATCCCTATGGATATGGAATAGATATAGAAGAACCTAGAAGAAGTTCTTGAACAAATTGATATTCTCACTAAAGAAAGAGATACTTTTAAAGAGAGATATGGAAATACTAAAGACTAAATTAGGAATATAAAAGAGATAATTGATGATCTCAAGTCCAAGAAAGATCCTAAATATCAAATCAAGAATAGTGATGGGGTGATCCCACACTAATGGCTTCCACTTTTTGACCAATTTTGACACTGAAATCAATATTTTTGAAACAAATCTCACGTTCAAGTGACTATATCTCTCAAAATATGAATAATTTCAAAATGACATAAACTAGTGATTTGTAGTACTTTATTCCTACTTTGTAACCATATTTTTTAATTTTAAAAAAAAATTATTTATGTCAATTTTTCTTCTCCTCCGAAAAGTGGTACATGTTAAAAGTCAATATTTTTAAATAGTGGCAATATGTTTGACACACATAACTTTTTTTATAGAAAAGATAATGAGGTAATTATTTTGGTGTTGGATTTGTAACATCAATATCTAGAGAATGCATTTGGTTTGATTTAATTTGG
The DNA here is from genome assembly GCA_028749045.1 of Cupressus sempervirens. NCBI lineage: Eukaryota > Viridiplantae > Streptophyta > Pinopsida > Cupressales > Cupressaceae > Cupressus > Cupressus sempervirens. The sequence continues at coordinate 440,470,607 of CM053786.1, read as the reverse complement.
TTGAATATTGTATAGTTTATGAAGTTTTGAAGTGACAGCAATTGTAATTCAACCATATGTTCATTTTGACATAGATAACTTGAACTCAATTTATCATAAATCTAAATTTATTTATTTTTAATAGAAATTTGTCTCAATAACCTATATCCTAGATATTTTTCAAAAAAAAATTGACCTAATTTACTAATTTTCTTGAAGTGTCGAAGTTAGTTGATGTTCAATCAATAATGAACCTATAATGAGTTAAACTCATATTTGAATGTCTTAATGAATATAATATGTATTACAATTATAGTCATTGGAAAGCTTGCTCTAAGCAGCACAAATTGGTAATTTTTTATTTTACAATAGGAGATCAATCATTTTCAATTTCGGGTGTCAAAAGAGCCAAAAACAATTGAAAAAAATGGTCAAAAATTTTCAATTTGACATGTTCATTGCAAACATATTTTATGGGTTCACTGCAAACACGTGTTCACAAGGAACATGCACCCCTAATTTTTTCAATAGCCAAAAATTCAATTTAACATGTTCACCCAAACATGTCACATTATTGATGTTTGTGCAAACATTCAAAAAATGTTGACGTCATGAGCAGACATGTCAGTTTTAAAATAATGTGAAGTCATACTGCAAAGCCATACCAGGAGACATTTTTATATAGTTATTGAGTGAAATTTATCTTGAGGCAAGGGATAAAAAAAAATTTATGATTTTATAACAGGAAACAAGATAGGAAGGCAAAAAAAATATGCAAGAAAGAGATCTGACAAAGTAGAACAAAGAAATCTTTAAAAGACTGTTGCATGTTATCATTGAATTAAACAAGGTATGTAATTTTATATATATATATAATTATATAATTTATGGTCTTAAATTTAATTATGTTTTAATCCTTTTTTTTTATCTAATTTGATTTATTTATAAATTTGTTGTAGACAATCAACAAGGTGAAGGAAATGTTGAAGAAGGCTCAACAGAAGTAGAAGAAGTGCATATGCGAGAAAGGTCAAGAACACTCCCTACGAAATTTGAAATAATGAATGTTGAAGATTGTTCAAGATCACTCCCTACAGAGGTTCAAATAACAGAAGTCAGAGAATGGTCAAAATCTTTTCTTATAGAATCTCAAAAAATGAATGTTGGAGAAGGCTCAAGATTGCTCCCTATAGAAATTTCAATAACAAAAGTTAGAGAAGGGCTGGGATCAGGTGCATGAACTAGTATGGACAAACTCCTAAATATTTCCCAATCTATAAAGAATGGTTTTTTTCATAAAAATTTAGATCATTTACTTAAAATGGATGTGGATAAATTGAGAAGACTTGTAGCTACTGTTCAACCCTTAAGTTTGTCTAAGAAAAGGTCAATGAATAAGAAGATAAGAGAAATTATGACTAAATTTGATAACACTAAAACACTTGAACAAGCTCAATTGCTTTCACTTTTGCTTACACAAAAGAAGTTGCAAGAGGCATTGAAATTGTTAGGTGTAGATATAACATCAAAGAAGAGAAGATTTTCTAACATGAAAGTTGATGTGATTGAAAATGTTAAACAAGGTTTGAGAAACATAGGAAAACACTCTCAAACTAAAGATAAGTTTGTGGCAAAAAAAGTGATGTTGATGTCTGTTGTAAATAAGACTATGACCCAAAATAGACAAATATCTTCAATTTCATCTGAAATGGGTTTTAGTAGGAAAGCAATGAGAGAATATGTTAAGAGAAGATTAATTATGGATGGCAGTACTATGGAGGGCAATTGAGCAATCATGTGTAGAGCACCTCATTTTGATAGGATAGAAGAGTTTTTTTTTAAATTAGTTATATCATTTTGGATTGATAACACTCATCCTTCATCAAATCATAGAGATGTTATTAGGCATAGAATTGCATTTGGTCAATATGAACATCATACAAAACATTGGTTGGACATAACACAGCATGAGTTATATGTGTCATTTTGTAGTGAACATCCTAATGTAAAAGTTGAGAAAATGTTGTTTGAAAAATTGAATCCATACTTTGTGAGGTCAAACAAAGTGTTTGAAATATGTTTTTGTCGTCATCATATTGAGTTTGATCTCCACTATCAAGTATTTCAAAAGTTTGTAGAAGACACATATGGTTTTCATGTTGCTCCTCCTAGTAGGAGAAGTGAGTTTATATCATCCATTCTATGTGGCAAAATAGATGATCCAACTAGTCAAATAAATTGCATCAAAGGATTATGTGAAACATGTGGTGAATTGGCTCTATTTCCTTTGAGAATTGAAAATATTGATATAACAAAAAAATTGAATTGCAAAAGTTACAAGTATGTGAAGAATGAAACAAAGTTGGGGAAAGAGACAAAAAGGTTGGATTATGTTGAAGAGGAGTTACCTATTCTAACATTTATGGACAGATTTAAGAATTTGATTCAACCTTATATTTGTCACGCATTTTTTGCAAAGTGGCAAGCACAATAGTTTCAAACTTTGAGAGATAATTTCTCACTTGGAACAATTGTATCAGTTGTTGATTTTGTAGAGAACTATTCCTTTGTTCATCAAAAAGCAATTCAATTAGATTATTCCTTTTCTAAGTAGGTCACTATTATGGTACATATTTATTATAGACATGCACAATTAGATTTGGATGGTGTTCAAAGTATAGTTCAAGCACGTGTAATTAAAAAGGAATATCATTTTTATATAAATCGTGATAAAGAACATGGCATTCACTATGTAGAACATTGCTTCAATATGTTCTTTTCTTATTTGAAAGAAAGAGGCATAAATGTTGATAAACATTATATTTTGTCTAATGGATGTGTCGCACAGTTCAAATCATCTAGACCATTTTATGCATTATGTAGATATCATCACAATGAGAATATAAAACACATATGGAATTTCTTTGAGAGTGACCATGGAAAAGGTGAACATGATGATGTTGGAGCTTGCATCAAACATGCTCTACGAAAGTATCAAATGAATTATCAGAGAGTTCGTGTAAATGATGCACATGATGTTGTTGAATGGTGTAAGACACATTTTGCATTAGACAAGGTTAAGACATCATCAACAACAAGTCGATAGGTACCATATAGAGTCTTTTGGGAAATAACAAGTATGGATGTGTACATCTATTCAAATTTTATGAAATTAAGTTATAAAATTGTATTGTTAAGTTTTATCTTTCAATTCATTGAAGTTTAAATTTAATTTGTCCATATTTTCAATTTAATGAACTTTCAGGTGTTAATAGAAAAAAAAAAAGCATGGTTGCAAGAGGATAGAAAAGACACGTTCCTTACATTCATTCATGAGTACAGATAATTGCAATTGGACATTGAAGAAAAGAGAATACTCATGTTTTTGTGACAGTTGCATTGATGAAGACTATCAAGAATGCATCAATCAAACATGTGGATATACAGGTACATGGATTTTGGTACCACTTCATGTTACCGATACATTTGATAAAGATGAAAAAAATTTGATGATATTCCATTGATTTTTTATGATTATAATCATATCTCTAGATTGGTAAAAGTGGGTAAGTATCATAAAAATTAATCTCAACTTGTTAGTTAATTTCAACTTGTTATTTAATTATCAATTTGAACTGTCTTATACATATTGTACACATGTATGTATACTTGTTATGCAAGAGATGTCTTTGTAGTGATTGTTAAGCTTGAAAATCATGAAGGTGTCAATTATTATTTACTATGATGCACTGCAGAGAGGACAAAGTTATATGATCCTGAAGACCCATAGGTATTATACATGCCTGTGTGCATGTACAAATATATATATATATATATATATATATATATATATATATATATATATATATATATATATATATATATATATATATATATATATATATATATATATATAGATATATATATATATATATATATATATATATATATATATATATATATATATATATATATATATATATGTAACTTTATATCTATCAAATTTTAAAATATTTAGATTTGAGTTCTAGGTACTTTTGTGATAGAGGGAACATATTTGAAGCAAGACAAAATAGTCCAACATGGAATACACTTTGTTCATTATCAACCTGACGACAAGGTTTTACAATACAGCCAATTGGTCGTTGCTACTAGGCTTTGTCTACATCTAGTCAAACTTAAGCGTGTATGTCACAAGTGGAGACTAGACATGTAGTGCCTGCCCCTAGTTCGCATTGTTGTTGGTTAGTAGCATTGTTTTGAGACTATCAGATATTGCACTATGGATTCCATTGATATGTGATGAGATTACTTAGACTTTATATTTCATTTATGCATGATGATCATTATAGTGTTTTGCAGTTATTAATGATGATTAGTAAGATGATTTATTATCATATGTGTTTTCTTATGGATACTTACCCCATACTTGCATGTGTATGGTGTGCGTGTTTGCTCTTATGTTTGACGTGTTTGATGTGGTTAAGGAAGGGAGTCATAGTCACCTGCTAGTCGAGATCTACATGATGCACCACTTCCTGCCATTGCTTGTTTAGTTTAGTAAATATTGTGCTTGTATATGCATGGTTTTTATGCAGGTTGCAGGTACCGGGTATCGACTTCCCTGAATTGCTAGGATGAGCTTACCCTATCACATTATCTCAATGATAAGAGAGGAGAGATAATTCTCAAGTCCAAATCTCAACCCTTTAAGCCATTTGTCCTAATTAAAAATTAAGACAAGTATCTGAATTGAGTACCCTCCGAATACGTCGGATGACGTAATTCGCGATATTAACCCTTGGTTTGTTTTTGTATGTATTTTGGCTATGATGGATTTTTGTATTTTACCTTGAGAGTCTTTGATGTATTTTCTATTAATTAAGCCTAATTAAAATATTTAATTAATGGTTTAATTTAATGGAAAATTAATATCATATTTTAATATTTATTTTATTTAATTAATTAGGAAATTAATTAAATAAAATAATTAAATTTGAAGATAAAAGTTATAATTTGAAATTTGAAATGTGATAATATTTATTTAATAGTAATTTATTTAGAGTTCATTTTTAAATAAATGACTAAATATTATTATTATTAAAGTTACTAAATATTTTAGCAATTAAGTTTTGAAAATGAAATTAAAAAGTGGAAAATATATTAAAATTAATAAAAGATTCTAGATTTCATGTGATTAAAATATAAATATATTAAGATAAGAATAAGTGAAACTATTAAAGTTAGTGCATGAGATTTAAAAATAAATAAATTAAATTGGAAAGAGTAAAGTAAATATTATAGTAATGATTGTGCATTATTTTAATATTTGCTCACATAGGACTTGGCAAATTCTTGAGAGTTGTCATGTAGACAACACAGGAGTTTGCACTCTAAGAATGCATAAGTTGTCTACACTTAGGAGTTAGCATTTTATTTGAGCACATGGTGTCTACAACCTTATGACTTATCTAAAAGGTTGGAGAAGACTCATGTTTAGTTGTCATGCTTATCTTCTAGTTGTTTCTAGAGACACTCTAGATGCATCTTAGAGGCCTTTAAATAGAGGCTTTCCTAGTGTGTTTGGACAAGCTTCAAGCTTCAAAGCTTACATACATTTGAGAAGCTCATATGCTTCTACATGCTCATATGTTTCTACATGCTCTTATGCTTCTTTTAGCACTTCTAGTCATGTGAGAATTTTGGTTGGCTTGGATCATGGAGGAATTGCGAATGTTAGAGAAGGAAGAGATTTTATATGGACTTCTAAGGCAAGGCAAATTAGCATTAGTGTACAGGTGCACTCGTGATATTTGCATATTTCTTTTGCACTCTTTCTCTTCCTGTCTTCATCGTGTTTGTTATATGTGTCTGAATACTCTCTGTGATTGAATCTGCAATTTGAATTGGAATCTAGATATTTATTTATTTGGTTGCAAAGAAAACAATTAGAAAACCCTAGCTTCAATTTAAGAAAGAAATTAGATCTGAATCGAGTCTGGGTTCGAATTTATATTGTGAAATTAGATAGACAATATTTGAAATTAAAATAAAAATTCTAAGTTGAAAATTTGAGTGGTTAGATGTAATCTTTCTATCAATTATATTTTCAGATGCATACGGAAAAACTTATTAGATGGATGAATGGGTAAATTTAGAGAACAATTACCTTTTAGGAGAAATTCTTAATTCATCACAAACTACCCCGTCGTTGCCCCTTGAATAGACCCGAACTCAGTCATTCATAACTTTTTATCATGATCGAATTTATTTGATCGCTCCAGTCAGAATTGGCACAACTTGGCTCTCTCCAACATATTTTAATTTCAGCTTGATCCAATGGTTCATTAGGGAGATATGGCCCTCGTACTGGGACTGTTTTATTCAAGGACAGATATTTCTCCATTTCCCATAACCAAGAGTTCTTTATGCTTAAACTTCACAAAAAAATAATATATCAAAGCATGGAATGAATTAAATATATTATTGCAATCTTTCCTTAGTAGAATCTTATTAATATGCATTAGTTTTATATGATTTATTATCTAATCTAATTAAATCAAATTTAATTAAGATTAGTTAATAGTAGAAGAAGTGTAATTAATTATTAGTCAATTTAAGTAAATGGATTTTTAAATGAGAGAAAATTAAAAGAAAAGAGATATTAATAAGTGGAATTAAATAATTGAATTATTAATGAGATCATTATTTAATGGATAAGATTATTAATGAGTGATGGTATAAATAGTTTTAACGAGACTAATTGGTCGAGATAGAGGAAAGAAAATTCATTATACTACGATTAAATTGGAATCATCTCTTGAGAGAACATTAAATTATAATGATTCAAACATTTACCCTTAGTTGAATTTAGAAAGGTTGATTTCAAAACATTATAAGGATTGTACTATTTAAACGGGATAACTATAGGGTTAAAGGAAGTCTTCTTGCTTGATAATAATCATTGAGTTATCAATTAAGTTATGCAATAGATTGATTAATTGAAAATTGATAAGCATTATTTTGATAGTTTAAAATAATCAATTACTAGGAGTAATTGCACCTATCATTTAAATATAAAAATGGGTCGAATCAGGAATCTCTTCTACCTAGAAAATACTTTAAATTTGAAAATAGTAGTTGACTTATAACTTACAAATTATAGTTAGTTATTAATCAATTCATATTCATTGAGTTGTCGATATGGTTATGTAATTATTAGCTAAATCAATTAATTAGAGTTAATTAGATTTAATTAATAATTAATTTATATACTAAATTTTTTAATTTATATGATTCTTTTACCAAAGTTGCAAAGTAACTACATCGAAGTTGATAAGTCTTATTCTAATGACTTGAATAATGACTTAGATATTTTAACGGTTATTAGTGACGATTTAATTATTATAATGATTATAATTAAGAGGCTTAAGTGTTAGAGATATTTAATTGAGTTTTAACTATTAGAATGTTAAAGAGTCATGGATTGTGTACCTATGTTAATTGATTGATTTAATTGATCATTTTATTAAAGTTATAATCTTCTTATTTGAAGATTGATAATTGGCTCTCTTATAATTTAACGAATAATGATCCTCTAATTATGTTGAAAATTTGAAGTAACATTAAAGAAGAGTTAATCAATAAGAATATGGATCTTAGTTAAATAAAGAGAACAATTTAATTAAGGGTTAATGATGATTAGTTTAATGAGTAAATATTTACCCTTAAGTTATTTTTAGAATGTAATTTTAAATAATGGAAGGATAATGTTATCGAGAAAACAAATGGGTTGACGTGTAGGTCAAATGAAGAACCTTACACATTTATATTTGAAATGAAAACTAAAGCTCTACACATTATTTAGCTATGTGATTTTAGTAAACCAAAACATATGTTAGCATTGTGTATTCTATATGCTTCTTGTTTTGGGTTTTGGGTTGACTAGTGTTGACCAATTATAGGACGTCTACCAGAGGCTCAGGGGTTATGATTGTGATGTCATGATGATGTCTTAATTTGGATCTTTATAAATCCAACCATGGTAATGTGATGGCATGCTCTATGAAATGTTTGCATTTACTGATTGTTATTGCTTATCTATCTTCTTGAGTGAAGTTGAGTTATTTGTATCTGAGACACTTGACTTAACCATTTTTGAGTCATTGATCAGTTATCCTTGGATTGCTTTCCAGTCGCCATGATGGGACTGAAATGTTGATTTATTTTTTGATGATGTCATATTGTGACATGTTTTGACTCAACCATTTTGGAGTCTTTGATCAGTATTATTTTGAGATATTCTTGGTTGCTTGATAAGAACCAATGGATATTGTGATTCATGTTGGAGATTATATTTATGAGGTATATTTTGTGGTGCTTTTATGTGTTCTTGGATGGGAGAACCATCTTATTATCAGGTTGCCTGTTAAGGAACCAAGTTTGATATTTATGAGTGTTGTGGTATGTGACACAATTGTGGATTTATGTGCTTAGGAGAGATTGTCTAGGTACATGACTATGGGAGTGGCTTGCATAGGGGTCCGGGGCCCAAAGTGGTCAGTACCAGGGTAACCTAATGCAAGTTATGTAATAAGTGATAATCTAGTAATTAAAATTTATGGAAGGGGGAAACACACTAAAAAGATAAGTTAGAGATATTTGAACCACCCATGCCTTGAGTGCTTGTATAGACTAAGGATGGGAGAAGTGCCTCATCTTCTTGAGAGGGCTTATTGGTTTCCACATGTGCCACGTTGAGGGTTCAGAGTTCAGAGTAACCAGTCCAGGGTAACTCAACACTTGAGGGTCCGAGATCTAACGAGAGACCAGTCCAGGGTAACTCAAGCAGCCATGTGATGACACTCCCTAGTATGTAGACTGAGTCTCCTCTATAGATTTTGTGTACCTTCGATGGTGTACTTATTATTGTGCCTCTGGGATTAGATGTCGGTTTGTGATTGGAACCTTTGAGTTAGTATACTTTTAGGATTCTTGGACTTATGGAGATTTGTGCTATGTGTTTTGGATAGCCTGTTTGGGACTTGAGGTTATCTCCTCAGCACGGTGGGAGTGGACCACTTAGGTACCACGTAGTTGGGTGGTAGTATTTTTCCACTCTTATCATTTGAGATTTATTGAGACATCGTGGCTGATGTGTCCTTCATGATGATGGATATGTATCCTTTCAGTGATGATTAGCATATGTTAGATGATGTTATCTTATGATTTACTTTGCATGTTAGATATCTTATATATATTTGACGTAGTATGTTTAGGTGTGACATTCCTACTATGTTAATATTGATGATCTCTTCGATAATTTGGAATGTTACGCACGGAGGGATGGCTAGGATCCATAATGGTCTAATGATGCTATTTACGGTTGGGAGGAACCGTGCACTTAGTTACTTATGTTTGTGATATATGGTTATCTTTTATGATGGATGTTTATATCTTTTGTGATGATGTATCATGTATGACATGTGGTTTCATTTACTTTAATTGAATCATGGATTAATATTGGATGTTGATGTACTTTATCTACACAAATGTTTATTCTTTTAAGCCTTTCATACCCTGTAACATGTATAGTGGATAATTGAGCAATCTAAAATGTAATTACTTAAAGAACACTTGTATATTGTTTAAGAACGTTGGATGTATCATTGCTAAGGATGTGGTGTTAGATGAATAGTTAGTCTAGATGTAATTCAATGTTAAGGGATCTTTAAAGAATGTAATCTATTATGTTAGGTTTACTTTCAGTTGGATGTTACTATTGCTTCCGCAAATGTTATGAATGGTTTTACTTTCAAGTTTTAAAAAAAAAATTGTTTGGCAAACTTTAGGTTAATTCTTTGGATCCCTTGGCAGGGCATTACAAGACAGTGAAGATTATGAGAAGATATTACATGTTATAAGTGTACATCATGGTTGAATTGTCCTTTGAGATTTATTTTATAATAATTTGGATTAATTTAAAGTTGTTAGTTTACTATATAGGGTCATAACTCTTAGTTTATTAGTTTATTAATGTGTTTCTAAATGTACATACATTTTAATAATATTAATTACCATGGATGAAATTAATAATAACAAAATATAAATAGGCAATACAAGTTAGTTGGAACTTACACAATCATTAAATAGATATGTATTAGAGATAATTTATTATGTTAGAATTCTTAAATATCAACTTCTTTTCAAACTATTGAATTTCATCTTGAATTAAATATGTTTTTAATTGTACAATCATACTCTTAGTTATCATTAGTTTATTAGAAACTATATAAATTAATAATATTAATTACATACCATGGATGAATTTAATAATAACTTAATCTAAATGGGCTTGATCTATGTAAGTTAGTTGTCTAGAATTTACACAATCATTAGATAGATATGTATCAAAGATAATTTAATATGTTTTTTTTAATTCTTTTATCAACTTCTTTTCAAACTATTGAATTTCATCTTGAATTAAATGTGTTTTTAAAATTGTACGATCATAAGTTCTTAGTTATCATTAGTTTATTAAAAAACTATATATTAATGTTAGTTTATTGTAGGATCATACTCTTAGTTTAAATTAGTTTATTAATGTGTTTTTAAATATTATATTTTGTAAAAGTTTTTAAAAATAGTGTCTTGGCTTACCTAGTTCTAAAGCATATTTTTATCCACATAAAACTAATATTTATCTTTATCCCTACTAATTGATAATTTAATTTAACAAATATGTATCCTTCTAACTTCGTACTAATTGATTTAACAAATTTGATTATTTGATTATTTTATAATGATCACAATAAAATCTAAAATCTAAAGTTTAAATATGTTCACAATAAAGTTTTATAATGATTACAATAAAATCTAAAGTTCAAAATCTATAATCTAATTGATGAAGAATGTTCTACTAAAATTTAAAATAAATACACATACATGTACATCTCAAGAATAAACATCTACATCTAATATAGACTAGATATTGAAATGCATACATATGCAAACTCTAAGTCTCGAATAAACATGTATACATGTAACAAAATATAAAAAGTCATATACATGTGACCATCCAACTGCTGAAGTACTAAATAGTCAAATAAATATTGAAACATGTATGAATGCCATCTAGGCAGTAAAATACACGTGTATGTAAGTCTCTAGAATATATACAAAGTCTCCAATATATAAATGCATGCACCTAATATATAAATCGAATACTACTAGAGGAACCCCTCAAGACGCATATGAACAAAACAACCCTCTGATTGAGTCTCATGTACATCCTGTGGCTGAGGCGCATCAACTGAGCCCTACATGTATGTATGTATGTATGTATGTATGTATGTATGTATGTATATATGTATGTATGTATGTATGTATGTATGTATGTATGTGTGTGTATGTATATATATGTATATATGTGTGTGTGTCTGTATTAGAACTATCTAGAAATATATATATATACACACATGCATATATGTATGTATGTGTGTGTGTGTGTATGTATCTGTGTGTGTGTGTGTATGTATGTATGTATGTATTAGAACTATCTAGAAATATATATATATATATATATATATATACATATATATACACATGTGTACATGTTCAAATTAAATACAAGTGCATATATCTAGTTTGAAACATAAATAACTTTACAAACTATTTAAAACTTGTACCTGAGCACTACTAGGTGCCTCAATGGAATCATCTCTCTGATATACATGCCCTGACCCAACACTAGATGTAATCATGTGCTCAACGATCTATGCCTGCATGATTTATTATAGTTTTTAAATTAATTATCTATCTGAGCTGAATTTTTTAATTTCATATATTTAAATTTAAAAATAAATTGTGTGTGTGTGTGTGTGTGTGTGTACCTGGGTCTCTGGAGTGGAGATGATTTGAAGCAGACTCCATCGTATCATCTATTGATGCACCTCTATTGCCTAAAACATCAGTGTGTCCTAATACTCTAGCATCATCTTCTAAAACTCTGACATGTACTAAACCACCCTTAACACCACAATCTCCAACTATTAGTAATGTTGAGTGAAGTGGACTATGTAACTGGCTGGGTAATGGTGTAGAATCAGTGTTGGGTCTGAATAACATGTCCATGTATGATGATAATCCCATGCTCAAACTAGTATCAATCTTAGAAAGCCCTCATAACTACTCACCAAAATCATCAAGGCGCTTAGTTGTGATCCTAACATCTCCAACTCATATGCCCAAGCCATATGTAGAGTGTTGTGAGCCTGGTGCAGAATGTTGTGAGCTATGGACAAGTGTATCAACTATCACTAGTGTGGTCTGTGCTTGTGGAACTACAAGGCTCTGATGGTGTCTAATGGCATCCATCACTAAGTGAACTAGCACCCCCTGTGTATCAAAAATATAACCAATATTGTGCAACAAATCCTCCAAAAAATATAATGCTAAATCCATATGTGTATGTTATCCTGAAAGAGCATGAACATCACCTAGTACTAGTAATCCAGTAGCTCTATATGCCTCATCAGAGGAGGTGCCTAAAGTGCTACTAGATGCCTCTGAAGATGGTTGACCTAGATGACTCCATCGACTATGAATATAATGACCAAGAGAATCAAATGTGATACTAGCAGTTATAGATGCAATGTGTCATATACTGTCAATTGCTCCCCTCTGTGAAGTAATGACAACTCTATCTATAATAGACGTATATGTTGGAGTCATTGGAAGCAGTCTCTATCCAATGAACTGTCCCACATTTGGAGATGGCAAACATTGTGCACCATGATATTGGTCATGATCTGTGATCCAACCATGCCCCTATCTATAATAATCTGGAATGTCTAAGTAGTTGATGTTGAGCCCTATGTGGAACTCAATGTACAACTATTGTGCAAAATAAAGAGGTATCTGGTCATTATTAGGATAACGATCATGTGTGGCTAAAAAATGAGGATAGATCATACTAGCAATAATAGGATCTCTACATTGTGTGACTTAGTAGCCTCTCGCCCTACACTGTGCACCCTCATACGATGGAAAGAGATCTCATTTGATGATGTCTTTGGGGGCCACCCTCTTGATGTCATCAAAAGATGCATCTCTTGAAATATCATCCCTAAGATCCCTAGATATGGAAGCTAATATGTTAGGGGTAAATGAATGGTGGGCTCTAAATCTAGCAGTCAAATCCTATAAACTCCTACATATCATAGCACATATGTCTCTGTATAGACCATCATTAGAGGACAATATAGACTATTGTAATCTAGCAACCTCCTACTTTGAAAGTGAAAATAATTCATCAATATCGATGCATGGAGGTGGTGCAACAAGACCTCTAGTAAGACTTGCAAATGTAGGACCTCTAGCAAGAGCTGCAGGCATAGGACCTCCAACAAGAGCCACACCAGGAGCCATGCCAGGACCTACACCACATAGAGCCACAACATGAGCCCCATGATGAGCCCTACAATGAGGCACAATAGGAGCCCCAGCACAAGCCACATCATGAGCCTAACCATGAGCAACATGAAAAACTACATGAGGAGTCAAAATAGGAACCACATCAGGTGTCGTAGTAGGAATAGTAACAGGAGCTATAGCAGGATCCATAGCAAGAGCCGCAGTAGGAGCTGCAGTAGGATGATGAGAAAGTTGATTGTGTGAAGTCATATATGTACAACATTTGATGGAGCTACTTTATATAAAATTTGTAAATTATACATGTCTGTCTAAGTCTAGTACAAACAATTTTTTATTTAAATTAAAAGATATATGTGATCACATACATCACATGTCTAGATAATCTGTAACATGTACATATCAATAAAATTTGTATGATCACATACATATAAGAGTTAGAGTTAGAGTTAAAGGGAACTTGAGTTTTTAGAACTTTAGTCCAATTAAAGATTAGTACCTAGGTTTGACTTAAAGGGTTCAATGAGTTAGATTAGGGTTTGATTAGGATTTCATTTAGATTAAAAAGGGTTTGAGTTTTCAGTTCTGGATTACATTAGAGTTTGAGTTAAAGAAATTAGGGTTTGGGTTTTCAATTACTTGAAATCTTACATGTTAGAGTTTGAGCTAGATTAAAGCATGGCATTTCTAGATAGATAAGGATTTGAGTTTTCAGTCAGGATTGTAACATTAGATCTAGTTTGAGAACTTAGATTACGGTTTGAGTTTGAAGTTAGGATATAATATTTATTAGAGTTTGAAAATGATTTAGAAATACAATTTAAGGCTCACAACTAAAAAAGTGTAGAACTCACATACAATAAAGTTAGCAAAAATATATATACAATTATAGTTTGTTGTTGTCTATAATACAGGTCCTTGAATATAAGTTATTTGAATAATTTGACACTTGCATCACATATACATGTCTTACAAACTTTCATACTGGACCACTCAGGTTTCTAGTGGAAGCCAGGGAACAAATTATGAACTAGGATTTTTCAAGGGAAACATTGCTCATGAAAATCTCAAACAAATTATTTCTCTCATTATAGCTCCCAACATAGACCAACATAATTTAAATGTATGTATGTATGTATGTATAACTTAATAATAAAAAATCTATTGTAATCCTATTACTATTTAAATTAATAAGAGATTTTTTATCGTTCTTATTGAATTGAGATTAAATTTGTAGGAAGAGTGAGTCAATATTGCAAAAATGCTAGAAGAATTATAGGCCTTAGTCTAGGTAAGATCCTAATTTTCCTTACAACCATCATCAACATATAGGGGGAATGAAAGTGAAATTTAAGGAAGGATGGTCAATGTCTTTTGAAGAATCCCAGGTTAAGAACAAAACAAAGATATACTATTGTGAAACTTGCTCTATATAAAAACATAGAAAATAGGATCTTATTAGCTACTTCTAACCAAAACAATTATAGAGTCTACAGAAAATGAAAGTCCTCAAAGATCAAAAATACTTGATATCAAAAGATGTCAAAGTTATACAATACATCAAGAGTATTGAAAGAATTACAAGGTCTATGTGTAAGAGTTTCACATCAATATTTAAGAATCTTTATACAAGTGATGACAATTTATTAGTATAAAAAGAGTGATCACTTCGAAACATATATGTTACTCCTTGAGCTCTCTTTCATATCTCCAAGTGAAATGAAGAAAAATAATATCTTTCACATAAATAATAAACTTCTCTAAGACATCAAAATCCTTGCAAAGATCTTTGAGTGTGAATAGTTTTGAGTGTTATCTACTTCTACATTTGTCTTGATAGAGAAAAAATTTAGGGGAGTCAATATCATGAAAGATCTCATAGTGACTTGAAAGGTGTTAAGGATAGATATATTCCTTCTTCCTTCTTACATTATTTTTCTTATTCCTTCTTCCTTCTTACATTATTTTTCTTCTAAAGCTATTCTATTGTTTGGAGGGAGTAGGAAAAATATTTTGGAATCCATTATATTACCATGGTTAATGACAAATATATTTTTGGAATGTCATGAAACATGAATCTATTTGAAGATTTTTTTGTTCATTTATATCTTACATTTTAAATTAATTTTTTTTGTACACTTGAAATTGAAATTTCAATTAATCTTAGGGTTCTAAAAGGGATAGCTTGTCACCTTCTCTTACAACCATTGTATGAAGAGGTATAATCTTCACTTGTTAACATTATAAAGGATTTAGCAAGTATACTCAATGGTAAAATTACTTAGATAAAGGGTTTGATTATGGTTCAAATGGTTTAGATTACAAGGTTTTCTAAAAGTTAAAGATTACCTCATGTGATTCTAGGGTTTGATAAATAGAGATCTATCTAAGCATTTGGTTACCTGGTTTGATTTACAGGGAACTTACGTGGTTAGATTAATAGGGTTTGTGTTAGATTAGGATTGATTAGGATTTCATTCTAGAGTTTGAGTTAGGGTAACTTGAGTTAGATTAGGGTTTCAATTTGAGTTAGGGTTTAAAGATTAAGATTTTAGTTACACTTAGGGTTAGGTTCTAGGGTTATCTAGTTATCTATTAAGATTAGGATTTGAGTTAAAGAAATGAGGGTTTCATCTAAAGGGTTCAAATGATTTCTAGATTAGGGTTTGAGTTCTAGATTAAAGGGTTTGGTTGGGGTTATGGTTGTACATTATTTACTTAAACTTGGTTCGAGTTAGGGTTTGATTTAAAGGAAACTTTCAATTTAGATTATTAATTTAAGGTTTGAGTTAAAGATTAGGGTTTGGTTAGCATTTGATTTTAAAAAAATTCTAGGGTTTGAGTTTTCAGTTAGGAAATTAGATCTAAGGGTTTGATTTAGATTAGGGTTTGAGTTAGAGATCTAAGGGTTTCAGTTAAATTTAGTTCAGATTAGATTAGGGTTATGGTTCAACCTAGGGTTACATTAGCTTATTTCAATTACGAAACTCTAGGGTTAAAGATTAGGGTTAAAGAGTTTTCAAATTAGGGTTAGAGTTTGAGTTGGGGTTAGAAATTACGGTTAGAGTTTGAGTTAGGGTTAGGGTTATGGTTAGTGTTATTTTTTAGGGTTAGTTTTAGGGTTATGTCTAGATCTAGCTCATTCTAATATTTTTTAATTTTCTACACTTTTTTTTTTCCTAATATTTTGTAATGTTATATATACTAATTTATTTTCTTTAATGTTAAATACTAATATTTCCTAATGTTATAATACTAATTTATTTTTCTAATATTGTACAAGAAATTAAAATTTATTTAATATTTCACTCAGCAATATTTTCCTAATAATTCTAAACTGTTGTTTTTTAATATTTTTATAATGTTTTTCTAATATTTTCTAATTTTCAAGACTAATATTTTATAATATTTTATAATATTTTTTCTAGTATTTTCTTATAGTTTTTTAATATTTTTTAAACTAATATTTTTAAATATATGTTCTAATGTTTTTCTAATATTTAAAAATGCAATGGTTTTTCTAAGGTTTTCCTAATAAAACTTATATTTTTCTATATTTTTTTTTTCTAATTTTTTTATAATAAAACTAATATTTTCCTTAAAAAATTATTTCTAATTAAACTATTTTTTTTTCTAATAAAACTAATATTTTTCTAAATTTTATTTTGTAATATTCTACACTATTTTTTTTTAAATATTTTATAATGTTTTTCTAATTTTCAAGACTAACATTTTTAAAAATATTTTCTAATATTTTCTAATGTTTTTCCTAATATTTTCTCATAGTTTTCTAATATTTTCCAAATTGATATTTTTGAAAATATATTTTCTAACATATTTTTCTAATATTTAACTGTAATGCTTTTCTAATCTTTTTTCTAATAAACACTAATATTTGAATGTGATGTTTTTTCTAATGTTTTTAATGTAATGTTTTTTCTAATGTTCTATATTCTAG
This sequence comes from Cupressus sempervirens, assembly GCA_028749045.1. Lineage (NCBI taxonomy): Eukaryota > Viridiplantae > Streptophyta > Pinopsida > Cupressales > Cupressaceae > Cupressus > Cupressus sempervirens. The sequence continues at coordinate 440,453,239 of CM053786.1, read as the reverse complement.
ATTAACATTTTTTTAATATTTTCTAATGTATTTCTAATATTCTAAACTATTATTTTTCTAATATTCTAAGCTATTGTTTCTCTAATATTTATCTAATTTAACACTAATTTTTTTCTAAATTTTTTTTTAATGTTATATTAATATTTTTCTTATATATAACTAACATATACAAAAAAATAATAAACATTAAATTAATAGAATTAAGTAACATAAATAAACATTAAAAATATTAAATTAACGTTAAAATATGCTTTGAAAACATAAAAAAACATTCAAATAATAACATATAGACATACCTAAAATAGTGCAATGACAAGAATCTAGAGGAGAATGATGGGGCACACTAACCAGTCAAGGACATTCGCTCCAACATATAAGTCAAAATCAATGTCATAAAAATGAATAGTGAAATAGACAAAATGGCATTTAAAAATATCGCAGTCACCATAAAATATGTTCGTTGTGAACATATTAACGAGGCATGTTCACAGTGAACATACCTAATATATGTAAAATATGTTCATTGCAGACACTATTATAATAAATGTTCGCTATGAACATGCTTAATATGTTCGCGCGAACAAATGATAAATGTGATTAGTGCATTTTGCAATTTTTTTGGATTTTCTTTGTCCCACAAAAGTGGAACCCATTATTGTGGATTCACCCCCGATCAAGTTTCAAGATTGATGAAAGAAAATGAGATCCTGAAGCATGGACTGAAGATTACTGATATGAAATAGAGCTTAAAGAAAGATGATAGAAAAATTGAGTCAGAACTAAAACATGAGAATATAGATCTAAGATCCAACCTTTTAAAAGCTACATCTAACTTGAATCCACCATGTTACAGTTTGTAGAAATTGAGAAGTACAATACTATTGTGAAATGAGAGCTAACCCAGACTAAGAAACAATTAAAGAAGTTAAATTCTAGTAGTGAGAAGATTGATGAACAAATGCATTTTCAGAGACCTTCTTACGATAAGACTAGTCTTGAATATTTTATTGGAGATAAATCAGCTAAGAAATCTAAAACTAGAAAGGAACTTAGTACTAAAATTCATTAGCCTATGCAAGAGAAGAGGATCTTAGCAAGGTTGGTTCAAATCAATCTGATAATGCACCCAAGGAGATTGAACAAGTTGCTCAAACTAAACAATTTGATGAGCCAAAACAATCTGAGCAAACTGAGTCACCTAAAGAAGTGAGATATAAATTCAAAGGTAGATGTTATGCATGTAATGAAGTGGGTCATATGAAAAGAAATTGTATAGGTAAGTCATTTAAACCATTTACTAATTTGTATTATTATAATTATCATAGTTTTGGCCATAGAGAAGTTAATTATAAGAAACCTAAGTTTGATAATAATAATAGAAATAGTAAAATGTTTAGAGGTACTAACTGTACACTCAATTTGTGCATTTCTTTAAACCCTTCTATCCAAGATATCCCATGACTTGGAACACTTGAATGTCATCTTAGAGCTCCCTAGTCATAGAGTGCAAGGGGCATGAAATAAGCATGAAAGGATTTCTCAAATGAGCCTTAGAGATGCAGTCCTTGCTAGTAAACCATGAGATGGAAGATTGTTGAGAAAAGAGAAAGAATGAAAGTGTCCAAAGAACTCTCAAAATGCAATGCAAGGATGCAAATACACTAAACAAGATGAGCATATTACAACCATTTTAATTAGACTAGGCGATCTAAGCTATTACAAAAGAAATCTAAACTACTTACAAATGAATCTAAGATAATATGAGGATGATGATGAGAGAATAAGATAAGTAGTAAGAATTTCTCCACAAAATTTCTTGAGGAGGCCTATCAAGAAACATGTAGCATAACCATACTCAAAAATGGGATCCTTTGATGAAGAGAGAGCTATCCCTTTTAAAAGGTAGATGGATAGTTGAGATCAAGATCAAGAAGTGGATGATAAAGGGTGAGTGTTGACTTTTGGCATGATCCATGTACAAGATCATGTCAATCAATGAGAATGAGTTGACTTTTCATGTGAGACAGAGTCTTTTCTTTTAATTTGTAAATAGGAAAAAGAATTTATGTGTGCACATTGAGTGGGTTAGAAGAGTGGGGTCTTTTATTTAATTAAAAGGGGTCATATTATTTTAATCAAATATGGACTTAGAATATAATAATAAAACCATAGGGTAAATCACATAGAATGATTTTTAGCAATTTAGCCAAAATGTTGAGAAGGGGGTTAATAGTCTAGATGACCATTTTTAGGTGATTACATTTTCCCCTCTTTGACTAATGTGTGATCAATATGGGAATACATTACGTCAAAGAATACAAAAGCCAAGTATGTAGCAATAGAGAGATCTAATTTCGAAGAATAAAATGCAAAAAGAGATAGAAAGTCTTGAAAGTGCAGCTTGATAGCAATAGTATTGAACATTAGGAGAGAGATCATATAAAAAAACTCAAGAAGAGTACTAACACCAAGAAAATTAGATAGATCAAGAGAGAATAAAATGATCTAAAATATGCTCCTCCAAAATAGATAGCTCTAGGAAGTGATGATAGAGTATTTCTTCCCCTTAGGATCAAAATTGAAATGAGGTAAAGGGAATGTAGAAATGAGCTAGTATGAGATAATTTAGATATAGAAAGGTCCATGATGATAGATATTTGATTAAAACCAAAGAGTGACCATAAGGAAATAATATAATGCCCAAGTGTGACTAGACTTGACCAAGAAGGATAAAGCCTAAAAAGTAGGTCAAATCAAGTAGAAAGATGATTTAGAAGTGAAAGATGTGAATTGAAGTTTGTAAAAAGTGTAGAAATGGTGAAGACATGGAGAAGTGAAGATGCCCTAGTGAAGATTTGAAGATTACACCTCAAAAGGTCAGCTAACTACATAGAAGAAGGTAGAATTTTGAAATGCAATTTTGACTATTAAGAGGAACTCAAATTTCATTTTCGATCCAAAAAATGGATCAAGGACATTGAAATTATCCAGGGATGTGATTTTTGCAAAATTTCAAGGAGTTTGAAAAATGATTCAAAATGGGGTCAGAGGACTATATAAGGGGTCTAAGAGTCATTTTCAATTCATTTATATTTTGTGATTTTGGAGAGTGCTTGAGCGATTTGGAGAGAGATCATGGTGCTTGTTGGCATCCCAACCCACAAACATTATTTTGAACACAACTAACCACCTAAGCATGAGGCCCTAGTGAGTCTTCAATAATTTTATGCTTCTTTGAGCATTTAACATATTTTTAATGTGTTTCTAGGGTTTTTGAAAGAAATATCACATGGTACTTTAAAATCATCGCACATATACTTTGAGAAGTATTGCTTGATACTTCTGTCAAACAAGTTGTATCACATGCTTTAGAAATTTCTATCATATCATCCATACCCAAATATCGCACCACATGGTGAGAACTATAACACAAAAGAAAAGTATCACTTGAGTACTATAAAAACTATCACACAATAATTGTACAGCAAATTGTGTGTCTCAATTATCATGAAAAATACTGTACGAGTTATTTTTGAGATTTTTTTAACATTTAATGTTAAATTTTGCATGTGTGAGTACTATTTTTATCTTTTTGATCTATTGGTGATGTTCTTGATCTGTTTATAGATGATACATATGTTTTCAATGTTTGGTTGAATAAATTTTATAGATTTTTTTCCCTACCCTTTTGATTAGAGCCCCCAAGGTGGTGGGGTTGGGCATCCTTCATCATCTAGATGATGACAAGAAGGTTGTCATAGCTAGTATGGGATTGAGGTGGTGGACACACATGCCCCATATATAGGAGAATCGTGGGTTGTTGACTAATTTAGTTGAGCATGAGCATAACACCTTCCATTTGCCCACTGGCAAGGCCACCATCACTTTAGAGGATGTATATCTCATCCTTTGTGTACTATGCCATGGAGACCCTATGAGTATTATCATTAGGTTTTGATGGTTATTTGTTTCAAGTTTTTGACATCCATATGAGGTGTGCTGATATGAGCTTTTACATTTCACATGTTTATTACGATCAAACCCTAACAAAGGGGAGGTCGGTAGTTTGGCAGTTGTTTTAGGATATGACCATCTTGTACCAACACCTTAGCTAGGAGAGGTTGATAGATAAGTATGGAGACAAATATGCATTACCCTTCCTTCTTTTCTCACTGATTTCTCAGGCTCTAGTCACTGATAGGGGCCATAAGGGCTTCCCTCTAGGTTAGGATAGATTGGTTTTTGATTTGATTGGGTGGCCCAGGAGGATGGTACGAGGACCTACCATCCTTGCATATATGTATCATGAGTTGCATAAGATAATATATCGAGATGGGTGTACTTGGGCATGTGGTACAGTGTTGGCCCAAATATGGGCATAGGTGAATATTGCACTTACATGGCCACATGTACAACTATGGGAGCAAATGAGTTGTTCATCTTTAGATACACAAGGTTCATCCCTTAGAGTCATAGCAGGGATGTGATGTACTATTGGCACCTTTTTGATGAACTTACCTCATTTATCTAGTGTCCATATTGTTAGTATCATAGATGGTTAGATGCATGGGAGCTTGAGCACATGTGATATAGTCATCCACTAGTTGGGAGGCACTTAGAGATCATGTAGAGATTTTCTATCAGCTAATTATGGTGACAATTTAGTCAGAGATAGTTGATCTTGATGGAGAGAACCACCTATGCTTGGTTTCCTAAGGAGTTATTGGTTACCTTCAATGGTTGTTGATCTGATCTACCAACCTTCTTTGAGTACATAGTTACATGTCTATCCACATGAACTATAGCAATATACACCCTATGGTAGTAGGTCACCCTAGCTAGTTATCACTCCACCTCCCGCCTAGCCTCTATTAAATCATCCCTCAATGATCACTCTTACCTATCAGCCTCTTCTTGAGCATCCACTAGCTATTGGTCTTTGACCACTATGGTCATCCTCAACACCTATAGCTCTACCTCCAAGTCCTAAATCCTAGAATCTTGGTCATCCTCTCCATCTCCCCTAACAAGTTTCTCTTGTTGTGGATCTACTCACTCCACTCTCTTGCTTCTCAATGGGCATTCCTCACCATCATCATCATCATCATCACTCTCTTCCTCTCTCATGTCTTAGGCCCATATCCATCTCACCCTAACAAGTAAGGAACTGGTCTCAACCTCCATCTATCTCACTCCTCTACCTTTATCTCCTCCTCTTCTACCATCTCCACCATCTCCCCCCATACTACTACCATAGGCAGTGCATCTAGTTGTGTCAACCATGGGAAGGAATGTATCTGCATCTCATACAAATATGTTGGATCAACCCTTGCATTTGCTAAATCTAGGTGATAGTACCAAAGCTCCTGCATCAATGTTGATGTATCTCTCAAGGTAGTCTAATAGTCCAACATAGGCAACCCATGAATTGTAACACTCAGTTTGTGCACTTCTTTAAACCCTTCTATCTAAGATATCCCATGAATTGGAATACTCGAATGTGGGCTTAGAGATCCCTAGTCATGGAGTGTAAGAGGCATGAAATAAGCATGAAAGGAGCTCTCAAATTAGCCTTAGAGATACAGCCTTTGCTAGTAAACCATGAAATGGGAGATTCTTGAGACAAGATCAAGAATGCAAGTGTCCATAGCACTCTCAAAATGAAATGCAAGAATGCAACTACACTAAAAAAGATGACCATATTACAACCATTTAAATTAGACTAGGTGATCTAAGCTATTGCAAAAGAAAGCTAAAATACTTGCAAATGAATCTATAAGCTAATATGAGGATGATGATGAGAGAATGAGACAATAAGTAATAAGTTCTATACAAAAGCTCCTGAGAAGGCTTATCAAGTAACCTGTAGCATAACCATACTAAAAAATGAGATCCTTTGATGAGGAGAGATCTCTCCCTTTTACAAGTAGATGATATGGTTGAGATCAAGATCAAGAAGGTGATGATCAAGGCTGAGGGTTGAATTTTGGCATGATCCATGTGCAAAATCAAATCAACCAATGAGAATGAGTTGACTTTTCATGTGAGACAAAGTCTTCTCTTTTAGTCTATAAATAGGAAAAAGACTTTATGTATGCACATTGAGTGGGTTAAAAGAATGGGGTCTTTTATTTAATTAAAAGGGGGACATGTTAATTTTAATCAAATATGAACTTAGAATATTATAGTCAAACCATAAGTTTAAATCAAAAAAAAAAATTAGCAATTTGGCATAGGGAAATAGTTAATTAATTTAGCTAAAATGCTGCGAAGGGGGCTAATAGTCTAGATAACCATTTTTAAGTGGTTACACTAACCCTACAGAAAGAACATCTAAAGAAGGAAACAATGAAGCAAGGAACAACATTGTGTGTTACAAATGTAATAAATTTGGACATATAGCTAGAAATTGTAGAGCGTCTGTAAAGCAACTTGGACCCAAATCTAGAAATAATGTACTAGAATGCTAATTGTGTAATAAATTTGGGCATATAGAAAGATTTTGTAGAATGGATATGAGGAATATCAAGAGCAATCCAAAATTCAGAAGAAATATGAATAGGAATGATAGAAGAACATATTGCAATCATGATAGTCAAAATGAAATCTTAAAGGAACATATAGAAGAAATCAAAGAGGCATTTGTCAAAGATAAAGATCCATCTAGCTCACATGTGGTGTTAGAAGAATAGTCATTTGAAGCACCTAAAGGAAGAATCAAGTCAGCGATTTCATTTGATTCATCTTACTTGAATTAAGAGGAAGAATCAAGTCAGCAATTTCATTTGATTCATCTTACTTGAATTAAGTAGTTTAGATAAGAGATCAGACATCAGAAAGATAAAGGTGCTGACAAAGAATGAGTTAAGGTTTGTGTAGTTAGTATAAGGTACAACATGATATTGTGAAATTATGGTTAAGAGAAAAGATAATTTGGAGATTGTATGTGAGTGTAAAAAAGAAATTGAGTTGCTTGGTAACCAAAAATAGCTTTTTGATGATTATGTACTTGCACAATTAATGCAATGATGAATTGGAAGCAATTTAAAGAATGAAATCAATTGGTGGAGTATTGTTTGAGCATGTAAAATTTGAAGAAGTACTTTGGAGAGGATTTAAGGTGAAGCAGAAAGAGTTTTTAAGTGCAAGCAAAAGAATCCCTTCTTTTGCAAAATTAAGTTATTTATTGAATTTTGAAAGCATTATCTAAGAATTTGAATTCAAAATTTATAGTAGATATGGATAGGAGTTTGATTCACAATGTTGAGGTTGAGGCTAAACTTAAGGTCAATGTTAACCCTATTTAACCCTTAGAAGAAGACCTTGCGACAATGTTTTTTTTATTCAAGATAGAGTGTTGTATTTGGAGAAGGTAGGAAATTATCTAAAAAGAAAGTTTAAAACAATAAGTGATGGAATTATATCAAAGGAAATTGATCATGTGTACAACCAATACATGAGCTTTAAAATTAGTTATGAACACCTTGAACAAATTGAGATAATTAAGTTTTAATTCCACACGACTTTGACAACAAGGAATGGGAAAAAGTTATACTGAATAGGATTCATGATGGGTAGTTGTGACTAAGAGACAATATGGTAGATATATCAGCTAACTCGATTCATGAATTGAATGGCTTGTGCAATGAAGGATCAATAACAATCAATGAAAATAATGTGAAGAAAATTGTATTGGAAAAAACCAAGTCTAAATATAATGGAAGAGGAATTGTGATAAGAAAGATAAAGCAACATGATGTGAGGTTTATATGCAGAATCATTTCATTTAAGATATGTGTTAGTTCTAGAGAAGATGGCGTGGCAATAGGTTTTATACATGTAGCCTACAAGATGTGTGTAGAAAGACTAAAGGTCAACATGTGCAAAATCTTGAGATCATAGTTTCTAGAGAACTTGGAAAGGATAAAGGAAGTAAAGGATAGTCAATTTAGATTTAGGTCACTAATTACTTATATGTTTTTCCATTTGATTAAGAGATTTTCATTCCTATTTGTGACTAAATTGATTAACAATGATAAGTGCAAAATTGAGAAGATAAGTAGTAATGAAACTTGCAACAAATAATATATCATTTCCACATAACCCATAATAGATCTAAAACAAATATGTAATTAAAATCCACATGCAAGAGAATAGACAACATATCCACAAAAATGTAACACAAGATATACCTTGGGAAACCCTCATTCAGGGAAAAAAACTAGCCTCCAAAAGCATCCATCACCATGTATTATTCAGCAAAAACACCATTGCAATACAACCATAGAAGCCTTGAAAGCCATAGCCACATCCAAGAAATTCATGTGAACAAGCATAAATCCACACAACCCATGCCATGCTTCCAATCTTCACAAATGCTCCCTTGGCTAACTTATCAAGCCTTGTCCCGCTTGACTCTTGCCTTTCTACCTTCTTCTTCTCACACCAACAACTACTATTATGGTTTTTTATATAGTAGAAAGTCCCATAAAACCACCAAGTGGTATTACATAAACCATGTGCTACCTAACCATTGACCCCACAATTAATATTGGAAATTTAATAATTTTCCCCAATATAAAATAATTACATGAAATATTATCACAATGTTACAATACAACTCATCAAGTATATCCTATGGGAGTCTTTACATGTTGCACATCCATCTAAGTGCAACATTACATGATAAAATAAAATAATATAATATAAAAATATTATGCAATGTGTACAACACTCATTATCTCAACAATCTCCCACTTGTTGTATACATTTCATAGGATCAATTTGTAGCCACATAAATAAACAAGGGAACAATCCCTCCCAGTACTTTCACCATCATGGATCAAAGTACACCAAGTGCTCCATCCTAGTACCCACAACAAAATCAAAGTATCCAGCATCTCAAACATGAATGATCCCACCTCCTATTATGCTACTACCACTAGACATACATAGAAGCCATCCAAAGAAAAAGTCACCCAAACTGTCGCATTAGAAGATCATAAAATCTTGTACCAACTGAAATGCAAGCACAAAAACTTGATCCAAAGGTAATCACATGTATCTGTAGTTGTCACAATATTCATCGCTGAAATAGCACCCACAACAAGTGCCAAACCCATCTAGCTATCCATACCTCTAAAGGTATAACAAGAAAATCTCACATCATTAAAATATCCAATCTATAACCTGCAATCATAAGCCTCCAGAGCAATACCTACCCCATATACACCAAGAAGCTCCACTGCAAAAAGATAATGTCAAATCTATTACCAATCCACTCACAACATCTCAAAGAAGTGAATCCATGTAGTCTCAAGGACATCCACAACACATTAACCAATAACATGTAGGAACAAGTCTCATAAAAAGTCTCCATCAGTCTTCCAATCTCTCCACAACCAATAGGGGAAAGAGATAAAGGAATAACTATGTCATCTCTCACATGACATACATGAGCACAAACTAGTGACCACTATCTCTAACCAATCTCAAGTCCAATGTAAGTGAAACTAAATATCCAGGAAGATAACCAAGACCAAAGAGAGACCATGCAAATCATAACTTGCATGATGTCCTTCTACACGCACCTAAAGATGTAAACTATGCAAGTATGATCTCCTCCATAAAACCCCAACCAAGAAGCCTCAAGAACACCCAAACCATACATATAACTAATCATGTATGTAAGACTCTCACAAGAATATCAAACTCACAAACCATTCTTAATCCAAGGAATATGCCCAATATAAAACCATCTCCCAAACTCAACCAGCATAACAACATATGAAAATGGAGATAACCAATGTTAAACTGTAATGCCCTGCTCAGAGATCCTTGGAAACAAGGATGAAATACAAGCCAAGAAATTATTTTTTTACAAGTATGAATGCACATGACAACATCATACAGGGATCACAACGATTGCAACGAAAGACTTCACCACCATCCCCGCAACCAACGAATCTCCAAATGCCACTACCAAACTGACACACACAAACAAAGCCAACAATGACAACGCACATGATGAGGGCAAAAGAAACAACCACTCATCAACAAAACACCAAGCTGGGGTAAAATACAAAAACCTGAAATTTGGCTAAGCCTAAAATCCTGAAGCCCTAAAAATTTCTTAGAATCCATAACTTATCTCCGAGAGGTTTGAAACCTATCTCAAAAGATTTGTTGCATATATTAAAATATATCCTAAGTATAGTACTTAAACGATATATTTTAAACCCCAAGAGACAACAACAGAATACGAAAAACTAGATTTCAAGACAAACTGAGAGAATTCAAAATGAAACAGCATAGGGTCGAAGAATGCCCAAAAGGGTATCCAAAACCACTCTCAAAAAGTTTGAATCATGAAGAAAAGTGCCTGTTGCCGGCACGTGCAAGTTTTTCACAAAAACCTTGTGACACTTTTTACTAAGGGAGGGCGACACTTCTCCTTAAGCCATGCGACACTCTTCTAGTGTTGTACAACATATCTCAAGAAGGCATGCAACACTTTTCAGCATTGTACGACATTTTTTAAGAAGGCGTGCGACACTCTTCCAGTGTCGTACGATATTTCTCAAGAAGGCGTACGATACTTTACAGTGTCGTACGATATAATTTGCATGGGCGTGCGATACTTTTTAAAGTGTCGCACCATGCTAAACAAATGTCGCCCATAGAAAAAAAACACTCCTAGAAGCAAAAAGGACCAAAATAGAGCAAAGAACCTCCACACCAAGGAGTATCATATCCACACGAATCGAGGAATGAACACTCGAGTGCAAGAACAACACAGAATGAAGAATATCTATCCATCTAAACTACAGCAGCAAAGAACACACTGAAATAAACATTGCAGAGAGTTGAACAACCAAACTAAGTACGCGGTTCCTCCCAACCGTCAATAGCATCATAAGACCATTGTGGGTCCTAGCCATCCCTCGCGCGTAACATCCCAAGCCATCGACCAGATCGTCGGTACTGTTGTAATAGGGACCTCACTACTAAAAACATGCAACAATATAAGCATAAGGAAATCTAAAATGCTAGTAGAAAAGCATAAGATAATCCTACAGTAGATAACATCACCTATCACATGCTAAACAACAATAAGCAACAGATATGCTAATACAACAATTCACAACATCTAATCATATGCTAAACATTATAATAAGGGAATGCGTAAAATAAAATAACATCATCTAAACATGATATACATGCATCCCAATGAAAGCATAAATCACAAGAAAGAATACTCCAAAACTCGAAGTACCAAGAGAAGACATCTAGCAACGATCGTACTAGGACAAAAGATCATCTCTGTACACCGATCCCTAGCAGTGGTGAAGGTAGCTATGCCTCCCAACCACGTGGAACCCATAGGTCCACACCCATCATGCTGATGGAGATAAAGATCCAACCACAAACACACATAAAACACAACATCCATGGCTAACACTCACACCAGATAGTATGATGGCTGAACCAAGAACCTAAGACAATGCAAGGAGTACAGGTCCTGGTTAGACACTCAAAAGGCTACTATGTAGGGGCTGACATCATGGAGAGTCACTTGGCATCAAAAGGCCCAAGCTTGAATTTGTGTAGCTCAACTCCCTCAATGGAAGGCCAATACACCGTGTAGCTCAACTCTCTCAACGGAAGGCCAATACACAAAAGTACCATTTTATTATCTTAAGTTTTATTACCAGTCACACATTTTATTTAGTTATCACTTATTTAAAACTTCCTATCCTCCACCAACCCTATGGGACTAAGGTCACCGGGCTGCGAGGTAGAAGCCCCCTCCATATGCTACCCTACCCTACCCATGCTCATCCTACGAAAAGTGTCCATGGGCATGCATACTCCCATCCCAACCCCAATGATCATAACTTCTAGAAGTACCATGGAAGATCAAGCCTCATAAGTCACTCAAAAAATGTATGTGGATGTACTTGTGTGTGGCGCACCACCATCACAAAGATCATAACACAAGGATAGGAATGAGAACACAATGCAAAGAAAACACCCAACTGAAAGCAACATGGGAAAGATGGATTCTACATGAATCCCAAAGCCAAAAAAAATCATACATCATGAAATCACTCAACTGACCTCAATCCAAGAGTATGGATTCTACACAAATCCCAATGATGTAACAAGACCAAACATCATGAACTCACTAAACTGGCCTCAATTCGAGAGTATGGATTCTATACGAATCCTAGTGGTCATGAAACAAAAGCAAAGGTCCAAAAGAAACCATAACAGGTAACAAATCACTCAACCGAACACAAAGTCGGGAGTACAGGTGTGACACACATCCCAATGCAACAAAAGGTGCAAAAGTGGTTTGACTGATATCCAAATAGATCATCCAAGTCCACGACCCACATTTTGCCAAGAAAACTTGAGAAAATAGGGTGGCACGCAAAATGAGGTAAAAACCTCAAATTTTAAAAAAATTCCAAAATTAAAACTCATTTGACCTTTGGGTTCAAAAACCCCAAAAATCCAAAAATAAATAGAATCGGACACTGTATGCAAAAACGGTCAGCATAATGGCATAAAATCCCAAACCCTCATCCCAAAAAATAGGGAAATGTTCATACCCACCCAACCGAGTAGAACTAGCATACAAAAATGAAGGGGAACACTAGTTCTCAGCCTCCAAACAAATGGCTACCAAAAATAGAAGTAGAAATGGAGTAGAAACAATAAAATAGGAAAGCCCTACCTCACAGCCAAAAGGGCAAAATAGGAATCTAAACCATAAAATAAATATCTCGCAGAAGTAGCTGAAGATCATGACAATCCAAGGTTTCCTCGAGCTGGATCCAATGAACCCAACCTCGCAACGATCCCACGCCTGTAGCTCCCATAACAAACAAAACAGTAAATCCTCATGAAGAGAATTTTGGGTTTTACTCTCCAACTTTCCAATTTGAAAGTGAGAAGTGAGGAATTAAATTCCTCTTTGGATACTTATTCACTTTTTGAGTGAATAATCGATTAGGGAAAATAACTAGCCAATCTAGTTAAACTTCGAATCGACCCAAATGAAAACAAGTTATTCCTATAAATAGGAATTCATCTATGGCAAATCTGCCAAAAATTAAAATAAAACAATTTAAAATCTCAAAAACCCAAAAACACATAAATCTCCTTCATAACTTTCGCGATAATGCGAACTTCTAAATGCACAGACACGCTTACTGGTCTAATCACATAATGCAAATGAGTTCAGATTTAATAATCATCGAAAGGTTTAATTAAACATTTAATTAAGGATACGTCGACCATACCAGGATGACATTGGTAAAATATGAAAGGATGAGTCATTAACTCCATGTGCCACTGCCAGGGATATAAATCCTGCACACTAAACAACACAATCAAGTGCAATTACATATAATAACATAGCCGAAGCAATAATGCATTAAATCACCTAATTTAACCATTTATTTAATTATATTAAAATAATCTATTTACATCACTCACATTCGCATAAGGCATAGCAATGCAAGAATGAAGTAAATAACCATAGCATTAAATCCATCACATAACAAAATCAGAGGTATGTCCAAATACCAGATAACTAGATATCATCATAAAACACACTGTCATCTCAAAATGGCATCATCATGCAATATGATTAACTGAATAGCATAGTAATCTAAAATCCATGATACTGGAATCAAAGTGTAACATCTGACCCTTGGGTCCTCTCAAATGTAAACATAACATGAGTAACAAATATCTCTCTAATCATAAATATAACAAGGTAAATGTCTGCAGCACATAACCAAATAGTCCCACATGAACAATCCATTTCTAATCATTAATGCATTTAATAAAGATTGATTACTCTGCATTAAAAAGGCATTTAAAAACATAAGAAAACACACTGCTACAGGAACCTAGTCTAGTGTAGCATGGTAATAGAACATAGTGCAATCTCTGCACACATCTCAGGGTAATCACGGAACAACCTCATGATACCACATCGATCCTGGTAACCATTGGCACAAACCTCAGTGAACCATAAATCACATCATAATATCATAGATCAAACAAAAGCATAATCAAAGCAACTAATATAGAAACATAAATCCAAACACCTCAACGATGTAGACCACTCAGGGTCACAATCATGATCCATCACAACAAAAGATCATCAAGATTGCATCCATCAGGATGACTTACAAAAGTCAAAAGGGAGAGGCACTACATAAACCATATATCAAATGAACCCTCCAAAATTAACTCATGTACCATAGCTCAAAATCCATATCCATGAAAGACAAGCATAAACATAATGCACCTAAGAGAAACAATGCCTCTCAAGTAGCAAACTATCGAGTAGACCAAGAGTGGGGAATGAGAATGCTCATCAAGATATCCAAGTCTCCAACCAAGACTCAGCTAAGAACAATCTCCTCTTAATTCCTTATTAGGTGAATGCCCCTCAGTCTTCCTATTGAAACCATCAACAATCCCAAAAAATACTTCTCTAATCTAAGAGAAATCAGCATCACCACCATCTCTAAGTATGCATGAGCACCTATAATCAGTCAATCCATGCCAACTCCAAATGCAACATAGCAATATCATGAAGTATCTAGATTATGATCAATGTACTTAATACCAAGAAACTAAACCAACATCAATGTCAAAGTTCCAACAATGGCCTTAGGAACATAAACATAACAACATGATCTAACCATCTCTACCAAAGAGATAGCATGCTCCATATGAACATACTATAACATGTCAAAACTCTAAATGTGTATCAAGAGTATACCATGACATAATAATAAAAATATCCTAACACCAAGGATAGCATGTCAAATGAAAGCATAAACCACACCTTTAGCAAGAACTCCATGAGTCCTCAAGATGAAACCATCTCCATATACCATGAAGATAGCCAAGAACCCATGAGTCCTCAAGATCTAACCATCTTCACACACCATGAAGATAAAAAGTGTACCATGAAAATGTTAAAGATGTTTTTGCAGCAACAACATCTAAGACAAATCTCCAACATTTGCAAACATTCAATAAATATATCAATGCCAACAATTCTCACTCAACCATAATAGCAAGTCACCTATGACATCATAAAACCCATCTCCTACATGAAGATCCTCTAGGTCTACACACACAAAATCATGTGTAGGTACCAAGTGAAACCAAGATCTCTAAACCAAGAAGATAAAAATCAAACCAAGAACTAATCATGCACTATCACCTCATCAATATCACGAGCTCCCACTAAACCATGTATCTAAGCTATCCATGACATCATGATGAAAAAAGCATCCTATAACCATGAGAATCCACCAAGGCATCAAACCATCAAAGAACTTAGAGTGCACATCATGAGCCCCTCAAAAGAAACCAAATAACCATGATCCTCAACCAAGAAGATATACCACCATAACCAAATCAAGAATCCAAAACAATAAACATCAAATATGTACCTATATATCCAATCATGTCATGCCAAAATCCATGACACTGATCACATCCATGAACTGAGCATCTAACTCTCAATATGTCCAACCTGTCAACATAAAATAGTCAACCACAGTTCTCCACCATGACTGTACCTACTAACAACATCTCATCCCTTCTACATGAAGATAAATTAGAAAATAATATGAGTTAGGGAATAGAAAATAAAAATCTAAGCCACCAATTTGAATAAGCATCAATAATGAAAGATCAATGGGCAAAGACAACCCATGTCTAAACTATAAATGCAACCTATAAGTATAAGCCACTTACAACACTACACAAATTGTAGACCAAATAAGTCATCATACATATCCAAATCAAACACTAATAACCGTATCATCATGAGACTAGTTTGAAATATGAATTGAGTATACAATGGCATCAAATCTTAAATCTCCAAACATACAATGTCATAAACTCACAATGCTACCATAGTCAATATATATCATAAATTGTTCAGATTAATATATCACCAAATGAACCATGTCAAACCTACACTAAATCTGAACCAATGGGTAAAGCTCTCCAAGAGCTTTCTATTCACTATCCCAAGTCCAAAATCTGACTCCATATGCCCAAGTTATGCCCTAACTTGTGTTCAAAATAAATAATATATAACTTTTAGGATCTTAAAACCTAACAAAATGGAAAAATCACAGAACCAAACCTAAACAAGTTGTAGTGCTCTGAATTAACTTTCCAAGGCATGTAAGAAGTTTGAAATTTGATATTCTAATAGAAATTTATGGTCATTTTACTAAAACAGACTTTTTATCATTTTCACTGTAATTTTTTTCTAAGAAAAATTATGACGAAATTAAATTTGATGGCCATCACAGGTTGAAACTAAAAAACTCTTTCATTTCCTCTAAACATGGCCAAACTAGGGCATATTATATATCAAAATTTATGGAAACATTGACCCAAATCCAATGGTGATGTTTTTTTTTTTCTAGGAGATCATTTCTACAAGCTACCCCTAAAACCTTCATTTAAATGAAACATCTGAAAAACACTTTTGTCCAACAATTTCACATGCCCAAAAAATCTACCAACATCTCATTATAGCAACAAACCCAAAACCCTCAGATCTACAATAAACAACTCAAATATTTCCCTTTATTTTATCCTCTCATGTATTCCCATGGATTCAATCTAGGGTTACAATAATAAAACCATAGCTTTGATACCACTTGTAAGGAAACTTGCAAAAAAGAATATAATCATTTTCACATAACCCATAATAGATCTAAAATAGATATGCAATTAAAATTCAGGTGCAAGAGAATAGACAACATATCCACAAAAATGTCACACAAGATATACCTTGGGAAACACTCATTGAAAGAAAAAACCCACCCTCTAGAAGCATCCATCACCATTTATTATTCAGCAAAAACACCATTGCAATAAAACCATGGAAGTCTTGAAAGCCATAGCCACATCTAAGAAATCCATGTGAACAAGCATAAATCCACACATACCATGCCATACTTCCAACCTTCACAAATGCTCCCTTGCCTAACCTATCAAACCTTGTCCCGCTTGACTCTTTTCCTTTGCCCTTCTTCTTCTCACAGCAACAACTACTCTTGTGGCTACTTATATAGTAGAAAGTTCCACAAAACCACCAAGTGGTATTACATAAAACATGTGCTATCTAACCTCTTGACCACGCATTTAATATTAAAAATTTAATTCTTTTCCCCAATATTAAATAATTACATAAAATAGTATCACAATGTTACAATAATACTCATCAAAATCTTTACATGTTGCGCATCCATCTAAGTGCAACATTACATAATAAAATAATATAATATAATTTTATTAAATTTTTGTGGCTTATTCATCCTTGGGGTTAATGGATTTTATTTTTGTTGATGTTCATCAATGTTAGGTTTTTTGAGGTTTTTGCCTCGATTTGAGTGTCACCCAATCTTCTTAGGTTTCCTTGGCATGATGTTGATCATGGACTTGAATCATCTGTAGGATTTCAATCAAACCATTGTAGCACTTTTATGTTACATTGGTATGTGTTTCACATGCGTATTCCTAACTTTTTGTTTCGTTGAGTGGTTTTATACCTAGTATTATTGTTTCTTTTGGACCCTTATTATTATTTCATGGATACTAGGATTCGTGTAGAATCCATGCTCCCAGATTGAAGCCAATTGAGTGAGTTCATGATGTATGGTTTTATTATTCATTAAAATTATGTAGAATCCATAGCCTCAGATTGAGGCTTGCCATGTGAGTTCATGATGTTTGGTCTTATTGTATCACTGGGATTCATGTAGAATCCACACTCCTAAATTGAGGCTGGTTGAGTGAGTTCATGGTGTATGATTTTATTATTCTTTGGGATTCATGTAGAATATGTCCTCTCAAGCTTGTATTTGGTTGAGTGTTATTTTTCTTATGTTCTCATCTAGTCCTTGCGTTATCATCTTTGTGATGGTGGTGTGCCACACACGAGTACGTGTGTGCATTTGTCAAGTGACTTGTGAGGCCTAATATTCTGCATTTTTCTAGGAGTTATGTTCATTTGGGGCTAGATTGGGAAAATATAGACACAAATTATTGGATGAGAATGGGTAGCACCATGGAGGGGGGTTTTATCTCATAGTCTGGTGATCATTATGCCCAAAGGGTTGGCAAAGGAAGTTTTAGTCAAGTGATAACTAAATAAAATATTGGGCGGTAATAAACTAAGATAATGATATACACAGTGTGAGAACCTTCCATTGGGATTTGAACTACACAATATCTAACTTGGGCTTTTTGATGCCAAGTGACTCTCCATGCAACTAATCCCTACCTAATTACCCATTGAGTGTCTGACCAAGACCTATAGTACTTACATTGTCTCATGATCTTGGTTTTAGTCACCATTACTATCTGGTGTAAGTGTTAGCCATGGATGTTTATTTTATGTGTGTTTGTGCTTAGATCATTATCTCCATCAACATAATGGGAGTGGACCTATAAGTTTCACGTGTTTGGGAGGCATAACTTCGTTTACCACCATTATGGACTAGTGTATAGAGATGGCCTATTTTTCTAGTGAGATCGATGCTTGATGTTCACTTGGTATATTCAAAATTCTAGAGTATGCTTACTTGTAATTTATGCTTTCATTAGAATGCTTGGATATCATGTTTACATGATGTTAGTTTATTTGACGCATTCGTATATTATGATATTTAGCTTATGATTAGATTATATGATTTTCTTAATTTGAGTATCTATTTCTTATTGGTTTAGCATGTTAGATTTCTTATTCTTATGATGTTATTATGCTTTAGTAGTGATGTCCTCATAAGACAACTTTGACTATCTAGTTGGTAGTTTGGGATGTTATGCATGGGGGATGGCTAGGGCCTTGGAGGTCTCATGATGCTATTATGTTTGGGAGGAATCATTCATGAACTTTTTTATGTTCATTCATTGTGATATTACTTTCAATATATTTTATTTACTACTATGTCTTAGATGGTTAGATACAATTTCTATCTTGCAGTTATTGTGCTCGAGTGTTTATGCCTTAGTTTGTGGATCTAGTACTCCCTCGTGTGGAGGAAATTATCTCTCCTACCTTTTCATCTCTTGTTCTTTTTTTTTTTTTTTTGGATCTCCATGCGAGATTGTACTCTCTCGCATGAGAGTGTGAAGTTTTATGTGGTGTATTACAGTTCTCTGTAGGACTCTTTGTACTTCCTTGCACAAAACTCAACACCAGTGTAGTGTATTTTGGCTATTGGACCAAGCATTTCCTCACGTGAAAGGAAGATTCTCACATGGATCAATGTACTTCCCCATGCAAAGGAGTACTTTCTCACGTGAAACTATCTGTTAGAATTTTCTCACATAGAAAATAGGGGGCATCTCTATTGTTTTTCAGGAAACACAAATTGGTATTTGAGTACCCTTTTGAGTTGCTTGTATTTCCATGCTTCGACAAATTATATTTTTTGTGTTCTATTGTCATCTTTGGATTTTGCCTTTAGTTTGATCATGTTAGTTGGTTGTGCAATTTGGAGATCTTTTGGTGTTTGGATGTTGTCTAAGTCTTTTCTTGTGATCTTGGTGATCCGTGTATGTTGATTGGTGTATGCATCCATACTTGTTTATAATAAAAAATAATTTATATTGAATCCTTGTTCTAATCTCTAGGTGGGGCATTATATGACCTTGTTAAAGGATTTAATCACCTTGTTAGGAGTGGCTTTATTAGAGGACTTTAGAACATTCCATTAGAATGCCACCATGATTAGAGGATTTACATATGACTATTAGGTAAGCCTTAATTAAAAAATCTCAAATACTAATACAATGGTTAGAAAGTAACAACAAGTTTTGATATGATGGATACAACTCACTTTTGTAATTATAGATCTCAAGTTAGCTCAAATACTAATTCACTGATTGGACTCCATTGACATATCAATCTCTGATTCACTTGGAAACCCTTCAAGTAATCACTCTTCACCTCTTCTCAACTCTTCTCAACCTTTTGCATAAGTTCACTAGTTAATAGCCTTGGCACCTACTCCAACCTTTAACCACTCCAAAATTTATCTCATGTACCTCCTTAAATAGGAAATTCTAATCTTTTCACACTTAATCGTCACTGTAAATTTTTGGTTTATGTTAGATTCATAGAATCCTTCCACTATTTCATCTTCTTCTTTCTATTATAAAAACTTCTCTAAAATCCTTCTTGAATTCTTGTATATAAATTCACAAACACAATTTCCTTTGATTTAAATGCTCTAGGTCATCCATCCTTATCTTCAACACACTTTTTGTATTCCAAGAAATAAACTCTTTCATCTAGAAACCCTAATTTCTCATAAACTATTAAAGTGTTGTCCCTCAACAATCACTATGTTTTGACACTCAGTCATCATTGGATTACTCGGTCACTACTAGATTTTTGTTTGACACATATTCTATCACTCGGTCAATACTGATGCTTGGTTGAAATACTATCTCTTTTTGGCACTTACTGTGGCTCAATCAACACTAGCATCACTTGACATGTATTGCAAGTTCCTTAATCTTCTCCTTTGTGATCAAGCCTGTGCATTTGGTCTATCTTTGATCACTTATTCAAGGCTTTAGTATTGTTGGAAATATAGATGAAGTAACTGAGAGAGGAGGGGTGAATCAGTTACCACAAAAAAAATTCCAAAATCCCTTAGATGTCTATAATGCTTACTTACTATTGATACTCGGTAAATAGTGCAGGAATACTGTAACTCGGTAGGTTAACTAGTTATTAATCATCTAGTATTCATAGTTATTAATATGCATGCAAAGGTTAAATAAATGAACACAAGAGACACCAGATTTAACGTGGAAACCCAATATGGAAAAAACCACCAAGTAACAAGCACCAATTTTCACTCTTCTGAAGTGAGCCCTGTTAGGAGCAACCCTGTTAAAGGTTACAATACACACTGTTAGGTGTGACCTTGTTAGAGGATTTACAAAATGGCTTTTAAACCAAATCTATAAAGAGATTTTGGATTCATTGTTACAATGATTAGAAAGCAAAAATGAAGTGACTTGAATGATATGCAACTTATCTTTTGCTGATTACAGATCTTTGTTCTGCTTTAATGGATCCTTACTGATCAAATACAACTTTGTATCTCCTCCAAGATATCTAATCCTTCATCAAAATTCGCTCAATATTCACTTATTCCATCTTTATGCATATATCTACACACCCTTCAATTCACAACTTAAACATCTATATATATATATATATATATATATATACCTTTCAGACTATCAAGTCGGCTCAAATATAAGTTACAAAAACTAAAAAAATCATTACATCAGTCGGCTACACTTATTGCACGAAACAATTGAACTTATTATCAAAACAATAAAATCCTTCGTTGGCTGACCTAGCTTAGTAACCACTGCTCAAAATGGTTTTCTAGTGTTAACCAAGTGAAGCTAGGTAAACACTGCAAACCCTGCAAAAATCCTTTGGAGACCGAGTGAACTCGGTTAACACTAACCTTCCTTTGCTGACCTTGTGAGCTCGGTAGAAACTAACTTTCTGCTACAAAATCCTTTGATGCCCGAGTGAGCTTGGTAGACATTGACTTTTCTTCGTTAATCTTGGGAGCTCGGTTAACACTAAATTTTTGCTACAAAATTCTTTGATGCCCGAGTGAGCTCTATAAGAATTGACTTTATTGTGTAATGTTCAGGAACGTTCGATAGACAATGTAAATTGCTTTACTGGTCATCTGAGCTTGGTAGGCTCTGTCTGATGACTGATATGACATTTGTGTAACATCAAAGACAATACACAATTAACAATGGTATCCAACAATCTTCCTCTTTGACATTGATGGAAACACAACATGTCATAGCAGAATGAAATTTGAAAACAAGTCTAACAAGTCTTTTTCTATCAAAACAACTTTCTCTATTAGATAGCAAACTCTCCCTCTTTTAGTAGCTTCCCTCTGTGAAGGAATTACATAGCAAACTCTTCCTCTCAAACAAATTTTAGAAAGATATGATAGTAAAACTCTCCCTCTTTGACAACACATGCCAAAGACAACACAACTCAAATGAATTTTAATGTACCTTTAGTATTGATTCATATGTAATATTTCCTGATTATGCTGCATCAACTGATAGATCTTCAACTTGGTATGCATTGATGCATCACTAAAACTTCATTTTAGTGAACTTCAGATAGGGGAGTGACCCCTAACTTACCTCTTAGATACAAGAATGCATCCTTAGGTAATAGTTTTGTGAATATGTCAGCAATTTGTTCCTTTGTATGGACATATTCCAATCTGATCTCCTTATCTTGCACCAATTCTTTGACAAAATGATATTTTATTGCAATGTGCTTGGTTTTGGAATGGATCACTGGATTCTTAGATATGTTGATTGCACTTGTATTATCACAAAACATAACAACTGGTTCTTTGATTTCTACCTTCATGCCTTTCAACAATTGTTTAAACCAAACAATATTAGAACAGTTTACTACTACAGCAACATACTCTGCCTCTGTTGTAGATTGGGATGTACAATTCTCCTTTTTGCTTGTCCAAGAAACCAACCTCTTTTCAAGAAAGAATGCTCCTCCACTTGTACTTTTTTTGTCATCAAAGTTTTCTGTCCAATCAACATCAGTAAATACTTTCAAATCCAGATTACTTCCAAATTTGTACCATAAACCATAATCTTCCATTCCTTTCAAATATCCAATTATTCTTTTGATTGTCATCATGTGATTTTCTCTTGGTTTTTCTAAAAATCTTGCTACAATACCAACTACAAGGGCAATATCTGGCCTAGTATGAACCACATACTGCAACTTCCCAATCATAGATCTATACAATGTTTTCTCTACTTCTTTTGATTCATCTTCCTTGGTAAGTTTTAATCTAGTACACATAGGAGTCCCAACTGGTTTACAATCATCCATACCAATTTTTTTCAATATTTCCTTGATGTATTTTGATTGAGTGATGTAGATACCATTTTTATTCTGCTGAATTTGAAGACCAACAAAGAATTTGATTTCACCAAACATAGACATTTCAAATTCCTTGTTCATTTGCTTTGAAAATTCTTTGCAAAGATCATCATTCTCTGTGAAAATAGTATCATCTACAAATATTTCTACCAAGACAATTTTATTATCTGGTCCTTCCTTTATATACAAGCTACTATTATCATTAGTTCTTTGAAAACCAATCTGAATAAGATAGTTATGCAATCTTTCATACCATGCTCTAGGGGCTTGTTTCAGACCATACAATGCCTTGTGTAATTTGTAGACCATGTTCTTCTTATCTAGATCAACAAAACCTTCAGGTTGTTCAATGTAAACTTCTTCATTCAGGATACCATTGAGGAATGTTGACTTGACATCCATCTAATAAACTTTGAATCCTTTGTGAGCAGCATATGCAAGTAAGGTTCTAACTCCTTCCAATCTTGCAACAGGAGCAAAATTTTCTCCATAGTCTATTCCTTCTTCTTGAGCATATCCTTTGCATACTAGTCTAGCTTTGTTTCTTGATACCTTACCATCTTCAGTCAACTTGTTTCTGAATATCCACTTAGTTCCAATCACATTTTTATCTTTAGGCCTGGGTACAAGATTCCATGTCTTGTTTTTCTCTATCTGCTCTATTTTTTCATTCATGGCCTCAATCCAACTATCATTTCCCAATGCATCTTTGATATTTTTATGTTCAAAATCAGCAAGTAAACAAGTACCTTTCAACTTACTTCTTTTCATGGTTCCTTCATATTTGTCTCCAATGATCTGATCTATTGAATGATGTCTCCTGACATATTTTGCTAATACAGGTTCCTTTCCTTTTGAATGAATTTCATTGTTATCCTCTTGCACTTCAACTTTAGGTTCTGGCTATTCTAGCTCGGTAGATATTGGCTTGAGTCCTTCAGACTCGATAGACACTTGCTCGGTAGCATCTGAATGTAACTGATGTTGTTGTAGCTCGGTTTGAACTTCCTGTAACTCGGTTACTGATGACTCAGGAGAATATTCTTGATTAATTGGTACCATATCAGGTTCAATGAAAACAAACTTTCTATAATCTTCTGGTTCCCTTTTGCTTTCTTCTCTAGTCCTTTCTGCAAACTCGTCAACTTTCACATGTGCACTTTCTATGACTTTGTAAGTAGACAAGTTTAAACATCTATATGCTTTACTTTTGCAAGAGTATCCCAAAAATATTCCTTCATCACTTTTCACATCAAATTTCTCTTTTCTAGATTCTTTCAAAATGTAACATTTACTTCCAAATATTTTTAGATAATTTACATTAGGTTTATAGCCATACCATATCTCATAGGGAGTTTTGAATGAGTCTTTTTTTAGCTATACTCGGTTCAAGGTATGAACTACAGTGTTGATAGCTTCCTTCCAGTATTTGATAGCAATGCTCTTTTCAATCATTAAGGTTCTTGCACAATCCATGATAGATCTGTTCCTCCTTTCAGCTATTCCATTTTGATGAGGAGTTCCAAGAGCTAATACCTATCTTTTGATTCCTCTTTCAATGCAAAAGTTATTGAACTCATGTGAAATGAATTCTCCACCTTTGTCTGACCTCAAACATTTCAATCTTTTCCCTGTTTCCTTTTCTACTCTGGCCAAATACCATTTGAATTTCTCAAATGCTTCTGATTTGTTCATTAGATACATGACAGTCATCATTCTTGAGTAATCATCAACAAAAATAATGAAGAACTTTTTTCCAGTATAGCTTTCAATTCCAATGGGTCCACATAAATCAGTATGCACAATTTCAAATATATCTTTAGACTGATAGTTTTTACTTTTAAAACTAGTCTTTCCCATTTTACCAATCTGACAATTCTTGCATAGATCAACCTCAAGTTTCTTTATGTTAGGAATGCCTCTTACTTTCTTGAATTTTCTTATCTTCACCAAATTATCAAAATTGACATGACACAACCTTTTATGCCATAACCAACTTTCTTCAATTTGAGCAATAAAACATGAACATTCACCAAGTTCAAGATAAAATAAGTTACCTTTTGTTTGAGTGCCTGATCCAATCAGTTTTCCTTTGCCATCTAGCAGTCTTGCTTTTCCATGCATAAATTCTGCTTTGAATCCATTATTGACTAGTTGTGCCACACTCAACAAATTATGCTTTAGTCCTTCTACCCAATAGGCATTATCACATATAAGTTCTTTGGTTAGAGAGATTCTTCCTCTTCCTTTTATACAACAAGGTTCATTGTTACCAAATCTTACACTACCACCATCATAGTCTTCAAAGTATTCAAACTTAGTTTTATCACCAGTCATGTGATGAGAAAAACCACTATCTATGATCTATGTATCATTTTTGCTCATATGAGAAATGAGTTCCATTTCCTCATCATTATTAGACTCATCTTTCATAGCAATGTAGACAATTTCATCTTCTTCTTCATCATTAGAATCATTAGAATCTTTAGCCATAAAACATGTTTTCTTACCTTTATCCTTAAATGATTTGAAGTCTTTCTTGCCATTGTACTTGTAACCTTTCTTCTCATCTTTGTTCTACTTTTTTGGGCACCTAGCAGCAATATGACCAACTTCTTCACATGAAAAATAGATTAGAGGAACTTTACCTTTATATTTTCCTCTACCTCTAGAATTATTTTTTGATAGTAGAGCTTTAATCACCTCAAGATCACTATCTGAACTTTAGTCTGATTCATCTTCACTTCTTGACTGAGATTCCTTTTGCTTTTTGCTTTTCTCCTTGAGTGAAAGCTTTACTTCAAATGCTAATTCAATGTTCTTGAAAGCTAGAACATAGTTGTCAAAGTTGTCTAGTTCAAATGCAGTTAATCTTCCAACTATGGCCTCTAGATTTATCTTATGATTTGCTTCACATCTTCTTTCTTGAATTACAAAAACTCTGATTGAATAAATGGGAAGTAGATTTCTAAGAACTTTACCTATTACTGTCTCCTCCTTGATATCTCCTCCAGATGCTTTGATTGCACTGACACATGCTTTGACTCTTTCAACATATTTTGCAATGTTTTCATCCTCTCTCATCCTCATCTGATCAAATTGTCCTCTCAGACTTTTTGCTTTGGCTCCTCTTACATTATCATCTCCTCCATGGATTTCTTTTAGCTTTTCCCACATTTCAAAGGCAGATTTTTAGTCCTTGATGTCATCAAATTCTTCATAACTCAAAGAAGATGCTATATCTATCATCATAATGTTGTGGGTTTTCTTTTTAGCAATATCATTGACAAATAGTGTACCAGTTGGTTCTGCATATTTTTCATCAAGATATTTTAGTCCTGTATCTCCAATAGAAGCTAGATGAAGTCTCATCAACCCTTGCCATGCTGAGAGGTTGTCTCTGTTAAGTCTTGGAATTTCTCTTTTATAAGACATGCTGATCTTTGGCTTAGATCCTTGAAATCTTATCCTGTAAGCACCAAAAGCTCTGATACCAATTGTTGGAAATATAGATGAAGTAACTGAGAGGGGAGGGGTGAATAGTTACCACAAAAATAATTCCAAAATCCCTTAGATGTCTATAATGCTTACTTACTATTGATACTCGGTAAATAGTGCAAGAATACTATAACTTAGTAGGTTAACTAGTTATTAATCATCTAGTATTCATAGTTATTAATATTCATGCAAAGGTTAAATAAATGAACACAAGAGACACCAAATTTAATATGGAAACCCAATATGAAAAAAACCACCAAGTAACTAGTCACCAATTTTCACTCTTTTGAAGTGAGCCCTGTTAGGAGCCAACCCTGTTAAAG
This sequence comes from Cupressus sempervirens, assembly GCA_028749045.1. Lineage (NCBI taxonomy): Eukaryota > Viridiplantae > Streptophyta > Pinopsida > Cupressales > Cupressaceae > Cupressus > Cupressus sempervirens. The sequence continues at coordinate 440,426,362 of CM053786.1, read as the reverse complement.
GTTACAATACACATTTTTACGTGTGACCTTGTTAGAGGATTTAATAACCCTATTAGGAGTGGCCTATTTAGAGGTCTTTAGAAGAATACAACTGAACTGTCACCTTGTTAGAAGATTTACAAAATGACTTTTAAACCAACTCTGTAAAGAGATTTTGGATTCACTGTTACAATGATCAGAAAGCAACAATGAAGTGACCTAAATGATATGCAACTTATCTTTTGTTGATTATATATCTCTGTTCTACTTTACTGGATCCTTACTAATCAAATACAACTTTGCAGCTCCTCCAGGATATCTAATCCTTCATTAGAATTTGCTCAATATTCGCTTATTCCATCTTTATTCATATATCTACACACCCTTCAATTCACAACTTGAACATCTATATATATACCTTTCAGACTATCAAGTTGGCTCAAATATAAGTTACAACAACTAAAAAAATCATTACATCAGTCAACTACACTTATTGCATGAAATAATTGAACTTATTATCAAAACAATAAAATCCTTCACTGGCCGACCCAGTGCGGTAACCATTGCTCATAATGGTTTTCTAGTGTTAACCAAGTGAAGCTTGGTAAACACTGCAAACCCTACAAAAATCTTTTGGAGACCGAGTGAACTCGGTTAACACTGACCTTCCTTTGCTGACCTTGTGAGCTCAATAGAAACTAACTTTCTGCTACAAAATACTTTGATGCTTGAGTGAGCTCAGTAGACATTGACTTTTCTTCGTTAACCTTGGGAGTTCTGTTAACACTAACTTTCTGCTACAAAATCCTTTGATGCTCGAGTGAGCTCGGTAAGAATTGACTTTACTGTGTAATATTCAAGAACGTTCGGTAGACACTGTAAATTGCTTTACTAATCATCTGAGCTCTATAGACTCTATCTGATGACTGAAATGACATTTGTGTAACATCAAAGATAATACACAATTAACAATTGTATCCAACAAGTATAACTATCCTTTTCTCACCTAGTATGATTAAGTAATCACTTTATCTTGTCAAAGTCTAAGTAATTAAGTATCCATTTGCAGTTTCCTCTGCATAACTCAACCCTTCCTCTAGGTTTTTTTGTTTTGACCAACTTCTCAAATCTTCTTCATCAATCAAATAGATATGACACTCAAATCCAATAGAATTGTCTCACTGATAAGGTTTGACATCAATAAAAATATAACAATTATTCCAATTGTATTTTACAATAGTAATTATAACAAGAGTTCAAATAGTAATCCCTCCTAGCACTAGAAGATCAGCAAGACTGACTAGAGTGAAATGGGAATTAGTTGAGCCACAAACAAAGAAAAGGGTCGAGTAGATGGATAGTGGATTAAGAAAAAGAAGAAAGAATCTAATAGTTGAATCTAAGGAATTAGAGGAATAGGAATCAGAGACAAGAGAGATAGAGAGCCCTAAGGAAGAGGTAAAGACACCTTCTGGAAGAAAATCATGGAAGCCAAAGGTTGAGAATTTGAATGTTCAAATTATCAACAATAATAGTTTTGCACAATTAAATAAATGTTATGACCATAATAATAATATGGACATACTATGGTTGGAGAATGTCATAGTTAGGAATATGATCCTAATAAATAAAATATTTTAAGACATTCAAAAGGACATACCAAAAGATATGTATAATTGATTGATTAATAGAAGAAGAAGAGTAGTAGATGAAGATAAAATAATTAAAGAAAATCTAATTAGAAAATTGTGTGAAGTTAATAGTGATGATTATATGGAGAGAATAATAAAGGGTATTGAACCCCTAATAAGAAATAAAAGAAGAGAAATTGTGTTAATGGGTAGAAACCATGAAGAGGTGAACAAAGAAACTAAGAAAGCTATTATAAAATTCATTATCTTCACATCAAGCCAAGAATGGGGAGTGGTAGAAACAACAACAACAATATCATAATCAACTCCGCAAGTCTTTATTGGTGACGGTACCATGCAAGTGGGAAATAAAAGGATCACTTTAGACACTACATAGGATCAATTTAAGGACTATAGCACTAATGTTGGAATTTGGTGAGCTACACTAGCTCTAAGAATAAGGTTGAAGAAGAAAAGAAGAAGAAGATAGAGGCAGAAGATAAAGAGAAGGGAGAAGAAAAGAGAAAGATAAAAGATGAAAATAAAAAGAAATTGGATGAAGAGAATAAGAGAATAGAAAGAAAAGTTAGTAGCAAAGGAGAAGATATTTGAAGAAGTGAGTAGAAGTAGAAGAAAGAATATGATGAAAATAAGAGGACAAAAAGAAAAAGGAGGAAGAACAAAAGAAAACATAGGAAGAATAGAAGAAAAGATAGGAAGAAGAAGAGAAGGAGAAAAAGAAGAAAGAAGAAAAGAAGAAGAAGGAAGAAAAAGGAAGAAAAAAGAAGAAGAAGAAGAAGGAAGAATAAGTGAAGATGAAGGTGAGTGCACCTAGTTCTTCTGGGACACCCCTTACTCTAGAAGCTCTAATAGTATTAGATGATGATGATCAAACTGAGTTGATTGCATCACTTAATAAAATAATAGAGAAGAATAGAAAAGTAAAGAGTCTATAGAGCTCACTGATGGAAATAACTAATAGACTATAGGCTACATTTTAGTGAAGATGACTAAATTAGATCAAATTATTAGATATAGAATTCACAAATTTTCCAGACATTGCAGCCATTAAGATACAAACTTTGTAGGATGCAGATATATTTAGAAAGGTTTGTGAAAACATCAAGGGAGACCTAAAGAACCTTGATGAAAAGATTAAGGCTATAAGAGATTGTCTGAATGAAGGAAAGATAGTTTATGGGATTTATGTTGGAGTGCACACACTAATTAGGGATGTAACAGATGAATTGGATGGAAAAGTCAAAGAACTTGAAGCAATAATGAAAGAAGATCAAGATCCCTCAGTCAAGATTATAGATCTTGAGAATAGAACAAACAAAATAAATGATGACATCATGATTTTAGAGCTATAGAAGGAGGTAAAATTGAAAATATTTTCATTGATAAAGGAACATCTTGCATTGAAAATTGATTTCGTGTAGAGATAACTAGAAGAATGCCTCATAGTAAAGGCAACTTATGATAAATTTTCTTACAAATACTTAGACGTAGTGGAGATAGCATCAAGATTTTAGAGCTATAGAAGGAGGTGAAATTGAAAATATTTTCATTGATAATGAAACACCTTGCATTAAAAATTGATTTAGTGTAGAGATAACTAGAAGAATGCCTCGTAGTAAAGGTACCCAATGATAAATTTTGAGTGTAGAAGATGTCATGAAAGACAAATGGGACATGGAGTTCACCAAGTTAAAGAAAAACTTTGGCAACTACATTGCACAAATTTTCAACCACCAACAACCATGAAGATAAAGCTAAATATTTTGATTTGTACATATATTTTTTATGCCTTTGTCATTGATGTCAAATGGGGAGAGATAAGGAAAATTATATATATGTATAAAGGAGAAATAAGGTATATGTTAGGGGGAGTAACGTAATAGCCAATAGTATACTCAAAGGGGAGTTATAATGTAATTATGAGATACAACGAAAGATGGTTAAACTACAATGATCCACAAGTTTTGAAATTTAGAAAATTTTGATCGGGCCAATTTTGTGAAGTTTTGTAATTGCAATTTTTTGGGACTCAGTTCATTTTCCCATATATTACCATCAATGGAAAGGGGGGATATTGTTGGAAATTTGGCTAAGGTAGACATTGGATGTTTTCATTTATGGAAACATATCTTTGATATAAAGAATGTAGACCTTAAGGATTAAGTTATGACATTCATGCTTAGAAAATTATCTAAGCATCATACAGATTATCTAGCTAAACAAAAATAGTTCGAGTCGGTGAGCTTCAAAAAATTCATATTGGTAGATGCACACTTGAGGAATGATATTACAGAGTATGATGATGACGTATACAAGTCCATGGGTTAGTATGGATAGGGTTATGGGAAAATTACTAGTTATGACCGTATATAGGCAGAACAAAGCACAATAGAGAAATGGGTATTTTGGGTTAAAGAATTACTTTCTATTTGAAATAATTACTACATACTAGATATTAACTCTAAGTCATAAAAAGATAATAAATTTTTTTATAAAGTGCAATAATGCATGAAGGCTGACTAGGTAATAATATTATAACTAAAAAGGTGTAGAGGAAAGTTTGGGAATGCCAAGTTATAGAGATGAAATATGTAATGTGTGAGATGAAAATTTTAATGTTTGATTAGATAAATGTGAAATGCGATAAATTTTTGTACTAATAAGCGAAGGTAATATCAAATATTGAAGATATCAGCAGTAGTTTAAAAGAGGTTTTTGTATCTATCTCTTTGTATGAAGGAACTATATTGTATATTACATGTTTGGGAAATGGGCTCATCTTGCATACAATTTGTATTTGTATATAACAACTCCTAAAAAATTTGAGGCTTCTAACAAGTCCTAAGTCCTATAACAAGGACCAAGACACTATATGAATGTAATAGACTCCTAAAAGAGTCAATATCTTTAAACAGATACTTTTGATTAGTGGATCATTTTGTGGGTACCGTCCCCATCGGAGTTTTCTCTTGGCTGAGGTTTCCCTAGTTAATAAAATATGGTGTTATGAGTTCTCTTATTGCATGGTTATGTTTAATGTTCAACATAATAAGTTAACTTACATACGCAAGTTATGAAGTTATTAATAATATCTAGTTTTGGGTTAAAGCTTATAAAATACTTATTCACCCCCCTCTTAGTATTTCCTATTTCTAACAAGTGGAATCAAAGCTTGGTCACAATTTTGAATCCTCAAAATCCTTGGGTAACACTGAGGGGGAGATAGTTAGAAAATTTTTTAGGACTCCCACAGAATTTTTGACAAGGGCTTAACTACCTCCTGTGTAATATAAGTTGAGTGACTGTATTGAGCATTGACAAATCAGTCTTTTGGTGCAACAACCCCACTCTAACAAGAAGAAGAGAGAAAAATGACAAACACAAATAGAAGAAAATCTTGCATTGAATATTGGTCAAGATTAAGTCTCTGGAAAAATTTAACAAACCTAAAAAAATGCTAAGTAAAAATGAAGAAACTAGTAAGAGGCCTTCAAACAAGAATGAATGGGAAAGATTTCAGACTAAAAAGTGATACTGATAAAAACTACAAAAACTCATTTAGCATTAAATTGGATATTACAAACTAGAATACAAGCTAATTAATCTTACTATTAGTCTTTATTAAAATATTTTTTAACCATTAAAAAAACCCCACTTCAGAATTAGACATTATTATAATATTAATTTATTCTAAATCAAAATGGACATATTGAAAGCTAATTTAACAAGTGAATGGAAATTTTGGAATTTGTCAACTCATAGAGGAGACTACATTATGTATCCATATAAAGATTAAGTCAAATAAAATATACCTAAATTTAAAAGATTTGGAATATTTGTACAAAATAGCCACTTATTTTGAACAATCAATTTTCAAAGAAAATACTTGAAAATAGGCTTACTTGCCACATAGAAGTTGTAGAAAAAACAAATTGGATAGGGACCAAATATAATAAGATACCAAGAAGATATAATATATTAAAGTTGTTTAGAACAAAATTTGTAGAGTTTAGGATAAGATCAAAAGATATAATTAAGAAACTACAAGGATAATAAGATACCAAGTAGATATAATATATTAAAGTTGTTTACAACAAAATTTGTATATTTTAGGATAAGATCAAAAGATACAATTAAGAAACAACAAGGATCATATAGTTGAATAATAAAATAGCAAAGGGTTTAAGAGTAAGGACTAGAAATAACTTAGAGACATATTAGAGAGAAAAATACAAAGATAAGAAAAATGATCGACCAAAACCCTAATTACTTTTCATAACAATAGATGAAAATCATCTCTTTGTTAGTATCTCCATCTTCCTCTTTAGCATTCATCATAGAAGGACGAGTCATCCTTTGAATTTTGGGGTAGCTTGATTTCCTCAACCTTGGGGGCTAGAAACAAAGAGAATTATTATCCTCCTCCATTGATAATGATGGGGGAACAAGTTTATCTTTCTTAAAGATGGGAAGAAGAAAAAAGTTGTTTCTTTCCCTGATGATATTACACCATTGAAGGAGAAAATACATGTTAGACTCCATCTTTCACCAAATTTTGTCAAAAGTAATTTGATCATTGCCAATTAACACCAGATGCTTTGGGACCTTAGCCCATTTGACTACTAATGGACTGATCCATGTATTGTTCTAGGTATGGTATCTCCATTTTTTGATTGATGTTGAAAATAACTTGACATAAACCTACTAGCCAAGTTGAAATGAATATGGTATCATAGAGATGAATTGTATATGACTGAGTGATTCTTGCTCTCAAAGAAACAACAATGAAACATCCAACTATGTCATTGTTGGTGTGTTAGGAATTAACACAATTGAAATTATTTTCTCCAAGAACTCTTCCAACAACAAAATGAACCATGTCATCTTGATTGAGAAGGATGTTATTCTATCTTTTTGGCTTAACTGCAACCAAAAAGACATGGTTCATTTTTTGGACCTATGAAACACCACAATGCCAGTATCCATGAAAAAAGTGGGAGAGATATTAGAAAGATAAAGAGTCTAGGAAACTAGCCTCACAATCTCAAATCTCAAGGATTTAAGCAAGGAAAGAAGGAGAGATAACACAAAAAATAAGGAAATATTGTGAATAAATTTAGAGAATACAATCTCACCAAAAATACAAACTCATTGTCTAATAATTGCAAGTGTACTCCATCACACATTATAAGGATGGGATCATTTTTTGAAGAACTAAATACTCATGAAAAGTAGTGGCAAAATAACTATCTAAAAGTACAAAATAAATAAACTATTTGCGATGAGAAAGAAGAGTGATCAGCTAATAATTTCATTTTAGATAAGATAAAATGAAGTTGACTCAAAGAGATGGATGGAGGAGGATGAAATAAGGGGATGGTAAAAAAAGGGTTAATGGATGAAATGTGCTCAACAAAGAGGGGGTAGGGGCATAAAGGGGAAAGTGGGAGGATAAGAAGAAGTGAAACAATAATATAAAACAAGATAATTGATTTAGTTAAAAGGTAATAATAAATTAGCAATTATAATGAGATACTATTTGTATTAGAGATTAAAAATTAATTAAAAATTTCTTAATATAAAAGGATTCTAGGAAGATACCATGACATAAAAGATAAGATAATGAGCTATAGAGACCTCAAATAGCAAGAGGAAAGAAATATTAATGGTTAGAAGGGGGAAAAGTTTCAAAGATATCTAAACCTTCCACTCCTAAGTTTGTTAAGTTATCATCTTCTTTATTACCTTCCATATAAATATGGTTAATTCTAATTTCGTTAAAATATTTTCGTAATGAAAACACATATTATAGTTTGGAATTTAAGACCCAATTAGGAGTTTTCTTTTTTTCTTAATGCATTAAGAATGAATTGGGAATCTCCTTCAATAATGAGTTTTTTTGCACCTAGCTTGAGACTTAGAACTAAACCTTCAATTAAGGCTTCAAATTCTGCTAAGCTATTGGAAAGAATACCCAAAGGTTTGGCTCTTTTGGATAGACATTTTTCATTATCAAAATGAGTTATACATCCTAGCCCTATTAATCCTTGGTTATCTCTAGATTCTCCATCAAAATTTAGTTTTGTCCATCCAAGTGGAGAAGCTTCCATTTACATTGAAGCCTTTTTAACTTGCTAGCTTTTCAATATATAAGTGGGGGATTAATTAAGTTAGTCCATTTTTTAAGAATTTTGGCATCCCAATATGAGAAAGATCCTTCTTCTTTGTATGAATTTCTATATTATTATTCTCTACTTCAATTATATTGGCTTCTATTTTATTTCAGAGAGAGTTAATATCTAATTTTTTATATTAAAAATATGTCTATTTCTTTCTTTCCAAATTTCCCATAAAAGAACTAAAGGTGATATTTTCCATAAATTACTATAAATTTTATAATTAAAATTTTTTGGCCAGTATTTATGAATTCTGAAAAAGTTATTATGGAAACCTGAATACCAATTAAGCTTTTTGATTAACCAGTACCAAAATGATTTAGTAAATGTGCATGAATATAATAGATGTTCTAACATTTTAGTTTCTTGTTCACAAAGAAAATATTTCGATGGTTCTTCACAACCCATTTGACAAATTAATCTATTGTTAGTATTTTCCCTCTTATAGTTGCCCATAGGAAGATACTTATGGTAAATAGATTGGAGCTCAACAGGGATTGAAAGGAATATCAGTTTTATCCCATTGTTTAGGGTTGATAATTTTCTCGTATTCTAATTTGACTCTATAATTCCCATCCTTGGAAGCTCCCCAAATAAGTTTGTCTCACCTTTCCTTGTGATTAGCTTGACACTTAGAAATTGAGCGAAGGAATATTTTTCTTCAAATGTCAGTGGCATATTGTCTAAGGATTTCCATTGCCATCCCCAAAGAGTATTATTGTTTTTATTGTTAGTTTTATAATTATATACATATATACCCCAAATTTTAGTTTATATATATATATATATATTTTTTTTTTTTTTTTTTTTTTGGAAGATTGACCTTATCTTGAGATGGGAGCCCCTCTCATGAATCTTCCCAAAATAAACCATCTTGTCCTAAACCTATATCTGAAGTTAGATATTTTGAAATTAGCGGTCGATACTACATCATAAAATTCTAGATTCTTGATCCTTTAGGGGCTTAATAGTTCTAAATAATGTTGTATGAATATCACTATTTACATATTTAAAATATTGAATTTTGTCCCATTTTCTATTATTCTCCTTATACATTTTTAATATTAATTTAGCTCCAAGGGCTTCATTTCTTTAGCCAAAATTTTTTATACCTAGTCCACCAAATTCCTTGGGTTTACAAATATTATCCCATTAGATCAAAGCTAGTTTTTCTTTCCTTTAGTCCCTTGCCAAAAAAAATTCTTGAGTTTTACATCTAGCTTTCTTTTAAGACCTTTGGGTAAAGGTAGGCAAGACATATGGAAGGTAGGAATAGCGATTAGAATTGATTTAATCATTGTCGTATGTCCTACTTTAGTTAACCATTTTTCCTTCCACCCCATTTATGACCTTATCTATTTTATCTATTAATGAATCCCAAATGTTCCCCTCTTTGACTCCTTTTTCTATTTGTATACCCAAATATTTGCATGGGAGTGTTCCTTGTTTATAACCTATTATTTTAAAAAATTATCTTTCCAATATTTCTTTAGTGTTGATGAATAATATTTCTATTTTATTTGCATTAACCATTTGTCATGAGGCCTATATATAGTCATTTATTATTATTTTTTAATTTTTGCTTCTACTAAAGAATTTTATCTTGGTAGAATTGTTTTGTCCACAAATTTTTGATATGTTATATTAGGGATTATTTTTGTGATTTTGATTCCTTTAATTTTCTCAGCTCCACTAGCTTTGTTGATAGCTCTACCAAAAGTTGCAACTAGGATAATGAATAGAAATAGACATATAGGGTTCCCTTGTCTAACACCAAGAGAGATATTGAAAATAACCTTCGAGTGAACCATTTATTAGGAGGGAGATTTTAGGACTAGCTATACAATTAAAGATTAAGTTAAACTATTAATGTGAGAATCCAAAGGCTTCAAATGATTTACATAGGAAGTGTAAGTCTACTTTGTCATAGGCTTTTTAAATGTATTAATTCATTAACATGCATGATTCTTTATTTGATTGGACTAAAATGGATTAATTATTGTATGATTATTATCCCATCAAAGATTGATCTATTTGGAATGAAATGATGTATGAGCATCTGAGGTTGCACTGCTATCCTGCATGTTTTCAATTTTTATCTTGTTGTTGAAATTGTGTTCTGTTGAAACTGTGTTTTCTAGTTTTTGGGTTCCTATTGCAGACCATGTAACTAATTTTCTATAATGAATGAAATGATTCTCACTTAAATTATTGAATAGAGCCTAGATTACTATTTATGTTCCAAGGCACAAGTTCTAACTCCTTATAGATTGGGAGTTAAGGCAATTCTCCTAGAACATCAATTTTTGGCAATTCTGCACGATAGTTTTCTGTGCTCAACTTTTGGAATGGATGCGCACTTTTCCTTGATGAATCAAAAATTTTACACTTAATGGGTTTTAGAGGACCTAAATATCTACCCACAATTCAAAGCATGAGTTCTAACTCAATTGAAGCTAGGAAATATCATGATTTTTCTCGAACATCAATTTTAGGATAGTTAATTGCTAATGCAGGCCGACTTGTGTATTTAATGTTAGGTTTATTTTCATTTAATATTTTTTGAGAACTAACTTGTGGCTTTTCTATGTTCTATAATGATCTATAATCTATTTTGGCTAGTATAAATAAAGTGTTTAGGCTTAGAGCTAGGGTAGTTAAGAGTTAAGAGTTTTAGGAGATGATTTGAGAGCAGAACTAGAAAGTGTGAATTTGTTTCTAGATCTTGGATTTGAATGTATTTTTATTTGACCATAACCCAAAAGGCCTTATAGTTGGCATGTATGTTGAATATTTGAAGAATCAGTAAAATTATTTTACTTCTCTTCCTCCTTTGGTTGATGTTCTTTGTGTTTGCTTTCATTGTGTTAACTCTTGAAGGGTGGTTCAGAGAACTGAGTGTGCCATTGGCCCTAGTTCTCCCTATACTTCCTTGTGTTAGGTGGTGTCAGAGCTTGAGGTTCATCCTTATGGAGATTGGATCATGTAGAACCCTAATTTTGATTTGGTTGTAGGGTTGTAGATCTACAGATTTGGCCTATAACTTGTAGAGGGTTATGATCTTGCAAGAACCTGATTTGTAAAGATAGTTCATGGTAGAGGAAATGTTGATAATGCTATATTGGATTAGTTGAGACAAATTATAGTAAGATTAGATACTGTAGAGACAAACCAAAGGAGAGGATCAAATCTTGAGGATGTAAGTGATGATGAAGTAGCAGTACCAAACTTGAATCCAAAACTTGAAGAAGATCAAGATGAGGAAAAAGATTGTTGCAAGTGATATCTAGGGAAAATTCAAATCTTGTTGTAGAAGTTGTTCCTTATAATGGAAAATTAGATATCAATGTTGTGTTAGATTGGATCTCAGATATAGAGAAGTTCTTTGAGTATGAAAACACTCTTGATAATAAGAAGATGAAGATTGCAGTCACTAGGTTGAAAGGTCATGCTTCACTATGGTGGGAACATTTGCAAACTGATAAAAAAAGGAGAGGAAAGGAGAAGATTAGAACTTGACCAAAGATGGAAAATAAGGTAAAGAACAAATTCCTTCTTGTTGATTACCAAGTTAGCTTGTTGTGAAATATGCAAAATTTGAAACAAAGAGACATGACTATGAAAGAGTATATTAAGGAATTCTATAGATTGGACATCAAATCTAGACATGTGGATGATGGTACATAAATGAATTGAGATCTGGAATTCAAGATGAAATAAGTTTTTTGAAGTTGGAAAGTGTGGAAGAAACATATCGATATGTGTTGAAAGTTGAGGAGATCTTGACAAAGAAGCATGAACAAAGACAAAGAGGTAGAGGTGGTAGATTCCAGAGAGGCAGAGGTAGATCTTATGGTGTGGTGGTAGATCTGATAATTTAGTGCAGGATAAAGGCAAATCTGAATGGAAGAATGATGACAAAGACAAGACTGAGTTGAAAGGTGGTAGTTCATACCAAGGAGGTACTAGATCTTACCAAGGAAGAGGTAATTCTTATCTTAGAGGTTATTTCTATGGTAATTGTTTCAGATGTGGCAAAGAAGGACATAGATCTTTTAAATGTAGATCTTCTAAAAGTGGGTAGAATAATAGAAATGTTGTGATTCAAGGATACATTGAGAGTTCACCAAGTGGACCTAAGGCTGGAGAAAATCTAATGGTCAGAAGAACCTTATGTAATAAGGGAAGTGATGAGGAACTTGCCCTTAGAAGAAGTCTTTTCAAGACCAGATGTAAGATGGATGGAAAATGTTGCAAGGTGATCATTGATAGTGGAAATTCTAGAAATTTGGCATCAGAAGAGCTAGTTACAAAGTTGCAGTTGCAAAGATTGAAACATCCCAAACCTTATCATGTTTCATGGATCAAAGATGAGCATAAGATATTGGTAAGTGAGCAATGCCTTATGAAGTTCAAAATTGGATATTACTTTGATGAAGTCTTGTGTGATATTATGCCTATGGACTGTTTTCATATTTTTTTGGGTAGACCTTGGCAATATGATAAATATGTTGTGCATGATGGAAGATTGAATCGATATACTCTTTGGGTAAATGGGAAGAAACAAACATTGCTACTTTTCATTGAAAGTCCAGATGAGGTCCGCTATACTACAATAAAAGTTTTCATGGTTAATGGAAAGCAATTTGAAAAGGAAGTAAAGAAGAATAAAATTTGTTTTGCTATAGTTCTTAGAGGACTGAGTGTTGGTAGTAATGACCAAGTAGCAGAAGTTAGTAATGACAAAATGACATCAAAAATTGCAGAATTGTTGAATGAGTATAAAGATATTATTGTTGATGATATTCTTGATGGTTTACCTCCAGTAAGAAGTATAAGTCATTGTATGGATCTGATTCTTGGAGCTAGAGCTAGTTTTCCAAACAAATCACCATATAGATTGACACCTACAGAGAATGAAGAACTTAATAGACAAGTGCATGAATTGTTGTAGAAAGGTTTGATCAGAGAAAGTTTGAGCCCATGTGTTGTACCTATTGTATTAGCACCTAAAAAGAATGGAGAATGGAGAATGTGTATTGATTTCAAAGCTATTAACAAAATCACAATGAAATATAGGTTTCCTATGCCAAGGATGATGACATAATAGATTGTTTGAGTGGTGCAAATTTTTTACCAGGATTGATTTGAAGAGTGACTATCATCATATCAGAATCAGAGAAGGTGATGAATGGAAGATTGCTTTCAAGACAAAAGATGGTTTGTGTGAATTGTTGGTTATGCCTTTTGGTTAGACTAATGCACTTAGTACTTTCATGAGGTTGATGAATGAAGTTCTAAAAAGATTCTTGGGTAGGTTTGTGATTGTTTAAGTGGATGATATTTTGATATTCAGTAAGACTAAGGAAGAACATCTTGAGCATATTAGACAAGTATTGTAGAGGTTGAAAGAGAAAAATTTGTTGATTAATATGAAAAAGTGCTCTTTTATGCAAGAGAAAATTGTGTATTTGGGATTTGAGATTTTAGTTGATGGATTGAAGATGGATCCTAAGAAGGTTAAAACAATTTGGGAATGGCCTACACCTGAGAATGTGGGTGAGGTAAGATCATTTCATGGTTTGGCTAGTTTTTACAAAAAAATAATAAAGAATTTCAGTGTTGTTTATAATGCTATGATTGAGACAATGAGAGGAGATAGAAAGGAATTCAAGTTGACACATGGATTTGATAAGAGTTTTGAGAATTTGAAACAAAAGGTTGTTGAATTAACTGTATTGGCTTTTCCTAATTTCAATAAGATATTTCAAGTTGAATGTGATGCAAGTGGTAATGCAATAGAAGTTGTATTGATTCAAAAAGGTAAACCCATTGCTTTCTTTAGTGAAAAGTTGAATAATGCTAAAAGGAAGTATTTTGTGTATTATCAAGAGTTTTATGCTAGTGTTCAAGCTTTGAAGAAGTGGAGACATTATTTGATTCCTAAAGAGTTTGTGTTGTATACTAATCATAAAGCTTTACAATACTTGGGAAGCCAACATAAATTGAATTAGAGACATATTAAGTGGGTTGAGTATTTACAGAATTTCACATTTGTCATTAAGCACAAGAGTGGAGTTACTAATAGATTTGTTGTTGAGTAGAAGACATTCTCTAATGATTGAAATGAAGGTGGAAGTTCTTGGTTTTGATGAAATGAAAGAGTTGTATGATGTTGATCTTGATTTTTTTGAGCTGTGGAGAGAGTGTGGAGCACCAAATCTGAGAAATCATGTAAGTAAGTATGATGAGTATTTCATTCAATAAGTTATGTTGTTAAAAGGTACTCAGTTGTGTATTCCTAGAAGTTCTATGAGGTTGAATCTAATTAAGGAAAAGCATAGTGGTGGATTGGCCAGACATTTTGGAATTGATAAGACATTGAGTTTGCTGAAAGAGAAGTATTATTGGTCACAAATATATAAGGATGTTCAGAAATTTATAAAGAGTTGTGGATTTTGTCAAGTTGCAAAAGGAGTGAGTCAAAATATTGGTTTGTATGCACCTATTACTGTTCCTAAGAAACCTTGGAGTGACATTAGTATGAATTTTGTTCTTGGATTACCTAAAACAGTGAAGGGGTATGATTCTATATTTGTTGTAGTGGACAAATTTTTCAAGATGGCTCATTTCATACCATGTAAGAAGACATCAGATGCTGAGCATGTTGCTAAACTTTTCTTTATAGAGATTGTTAGATTGCATGGATTACCAAGAAGCATTATTTTTGATAGAGACAATAGGTTTGTTGGTTATTTTTGGAAGACTTTGTGGAAGAAGATGGGTACTGAGTTGAAGTTTAGTTCTACATTTCATCTGCAAATAGATAGAGGTTGTGAATAGAAGCTTGGGTAACTTGCTAAGATGTTTAGTTGGGAATAAGTCAAGTAATTGAGAGATGGTATTGTCACAAGCTAAATTTTCATATAATATTTTTTTGAATGGGAGTACAAGGAAGACACGTTTTGAGATCATTACTAGAATGAAGCCTAGAGGAGTATTAGATTTGAGAGATGTTACTAGTGAAGAAAAGAGAAGTGTTGTAGGAGAAGAATTTGCTTATTATATGGAGTCTTTACATAAGGAAGTGAAGTTGAGGATAGAAAAAAGTAATCAAAAGTATAAGAAGAATGTTGATCGCTCTAGAAGACATCATGATTTTCAAGTTGCGATGAGGTGATGGTTCATCTAAAGAAAGGAAGATTTCCAGTTAGGACATACAGTAAGTTGAGGATGAAGAAGTTTGGACCTTGTAAGATCTTAAAGAAGTTTGACAGTGGAAACACTTATGAAGTTGAGTTACTTGATGACATGGATATATTTCCTATATTCAATGTTGTTGATCTATATAAATATCATGAGTCAGATGATGAATTTTTTGTAGATGAGGACTATCCTAAGAAGTAGATTGAAGAAGTTGAACAAATATTGGATCAGAGAATTGGTAAGAACACAAGAGGAGAAGATTACTATGAATATCTAATGAAGTGGAAGAACAAACCTATGGAAGATGCTTCATGAATTTCTCAATCTGAGTTGGAATCAACTCAGGTTGTGACATCTCAATGATTCATGAGAATAACTTCTTCCAACCCTGGTTGTCTAATGTAGGAGCACTACTATCCTACATGTTTTCAATTTTTATCTTGCTACTGAAACTATGTTCTGCTGAAACTATTTTTTATGGTTTCTAGGTGCCTATTGCAGACCGTGTAACTAATTTTTCATAATGAATGATAGATTGTGCACTTCAAGGATTGAAGAGGGCCTAGATTAATATCTCCTAGGGTGCACTACTATCCTAGATGTTTTCAATTTTTATCTTGCTACTGAAACTGTGTTCTGCTGAAACTATTTTTTATGGTTTCTAGGTGCCTATTGCAGACCGTGTAACTAATTTTTCATAATGAATGATAGATTGTGCACTTCAAGGATTGAAGAGGGCCTAGATTAATATCTATGATCCAAGGTGAAATTTTTAACTCCTTAGAGGTTGGGAGTTATGGTAATTCTCCTAGAACATCAATTTCTGGCAGTTCTATGCAATAGTTTTTCTGTGCTCAAATTTTAGAATGGATGCACACTTTTCCTTGATGAATAAAACTTTGTGCACCTAAGTGGTTGTAGAGGACCTAAATATGTACCCACAGTTTGAAGCTTGAGTTCTAACTCAATCAGAGCTAGAAGATATCATGATTTTTCTCGAACATCAATTTTAGGACAGTTAATTGTTGATGCACGCTGACTTGTGTATTTAATGTTAGGTTTACTTTCATTTAATATTTTTTGAGGGCTGAATTGTGGCTTCTCTATGTTATAGAATGATTTGTAAGTTTTTTTGGCTAGTATAAATAGAGTGTTTAGGCTTAGAGCTAGGAAAGTTAAGAGTTAAGAGTTTTAGGAGATGATTTGAGAGTAGAACTAGAAAGTGTGAATTTGTTGTTGGATCGTTAATTTGAATGTATTTGTATTTGGTCATAACCCAAAAGGCCTTATATTTGGGCATGTATGTTGAATATTTGAAGAATCAATAAAATTATTTTACTCCTCTTTCTCCTTTGGTTTTTGTTCTTTGTGTTTGCTTTCATTGTGTTAACTCTTGTAGGGTGGTTCGAAGAGTTGGGTGTACCAATGGCCTTAGTTTTCCCTATCCTTCCTCGCATCATGAAACCTGTTTGTTCCTCTAATATTAATTTGTGTAGAATCTTTTTAATTCTATTAGTTAATCCTTTAGAAAAGATCTTGTAAATTTTGTGACATAAGGCTATAGGTCTAAAATCTCTTGGATCTTCATAATTGGATTTTTTAGGAATAAGGGAAAAGAAGGTATTATTAATTTCTTCTAGGAGAGAACTATTAGCATGAATTTTGATGGTATTCTTTTGGAGGAGTATCCTAAGCATTGCTAGAAAACTTTGAGAGAGTGTTATCATGAGTTACATGTTGCATTCATGACTGTAATTGTCTTTGATGTCAACATAGCATTATTTCTATGAAGACTAGCAGAGTAGAAGATAGAGAATGAGGTCATACAGATGGAGTATTGATTATCAGGTCAATTGTAGTTTAAGATGTGTTATAAATTATGTCATAATAAAGTGGTTAAGTATGCATGAAGAAACTCAAAGGCATGCAAAAGATATTTCTAATTTACAAAGGACAATATACACACAGAGAACCTGAGAAACGGTTTCTAATGTTTGGGTTGTATCTTCTAACACAGGTAGAATCTTGATATGTGAAGTTGAACAATGATAGTAGACAGCATGATGATAATTTTAGTGAGTGTTCAAGGTTATAGGTTTTATGTGTGAGAAGTTGTAAAGACAGAGCTATACATTTCTATTATTCTACAAGGGATGATACAGAGATCAGTTGGACAATGAGTTCAATGATCTTACCCCTGAAGTTGTTTGGATAGTGAGTTCATCTATCTTCCACAACTCCTAATAGGGTCCATCCTCTAACAAAAAACTTTTACATTAGTACATCATTTTGTGGGTACCATCCCCACTAAGTTTTTCCCTTTAATCAAGGGTTTCCCTAGTTAACATATATAGTTTTATTGTGTATGAGTAACTTCTTATGGTTGTTGATTATATTGTTCATGTAATTAAGAATTAATAAGATTGAAAAATGTTTGAATAGTTGGATAAATGATTCACACACACCCCCCCTTCCCCTAGTTATCACAGCATCAGGTCCTTGAATAAAAATATTAATAACTTTGGGGGATCAATGGTGGGTCACTTCAGATAAGAAAGTCTAAAGTTTGATGGAGTTAACTATGATGGTTAGAAGGAGAAGATGAAAACTAATTTTCTATGTATGGGTTTAGGGTATTGGTTGATGAAAAGACTAAAAAGATGATTGTGGAAGAAAGAAAACTTGAGGAATGTAGTGAAGTTGAAAGAGATCTATTCATGTGTAATATGTTTTCCAGAGAAGCATTATTGTCAGCAATTCTTGAGAATGAATACAGTTAGGTAAAATCCTTAGAAACATCTCGTCAAATTTGGAAAAGTTTAGAATCTACTTATGAAGGAGATAAGCACGCTAAAAGATTTAGACTATAGAATTGGATATGTTTGTTTCAAGATGCTAAAATTATGGAAGATGAATCTATGAGAAGCCATGTTGGTAGAATATGTAAGATTGTTGCAAGAATTAATTCTTGTCAAGGATCTAAAGAAGAAAATGAGATTGTTTGGAAGATTTTGAAAACATTGAAATCACCATTCTGACAAATAGTGTAGATAATTGAGGAAGTGATACCTTGCACTAAGAATTTTACCAGAGACCTAACTTGGAAGATTGGAAGCAAAAAAAGTAAGCCTAAAGTAATCTAGATAATTTCCCAAAGTGGAAACAACTTTTAGTGCATTGAGTGTTTGTCCTTCTTTATCAAGAAGTGCAAGCACTAGTGGAGATCATGCAAACAGCAATAGATCCAGATCTAAAGAAGACATAAAAATTGAAGAAGGAATAGCCCTACTTGTAAGAAGAGAACTAGATGGTAAGATTTTTTTTAATGTTGGACTTTTAATGAATTTGGTCATTATGTTTCAAATTGTCCTAAAAGAGAGAGAAAATATAAAAGGAATTTCACACCTAGAAGACCTAGAGATTATTTTTAATGCAAATGAAGATTATGAGTTTGAGGAAAGAATTAAGAGCGAAAGTGATGATGAATTAAGATTTCTGGCTATAAAAGAAGAAAATCCTAAAAAAGAGATTAGAGAACAAAAGGCCTTAGTTTCACAAGTTGAAAACAAATGTGATTGGATTATAGATATTGGATGTTCACATTATATGACTAGAGATATGAATAAGTTTTTCAAGTTTAGAAATCATAATGGAGGAATTGTTAGAGTCGGTAAGAATGTAGTGTGTCATAGCACGGGAATAGGATTTATTACTCTTGATGGAAAGACTAATACTAATGATGTTTATTTTGTTGATGGATTAAAGCATAACCTTTTTGAGTGTTGGACAATCGGTCGATAGAGGTTGTCAATTGCAATTCATAGAGAAGACTTGCATTATCAAAGATAAAGATGGTAAGTTGATTGGAACTAGTACAAGATCCAGAGGAAATGTATTTCAACTGAACCCTACTAAGATGACTTGTTTGGTTGAAAAAGTGGATAACACTTGGTTATGACACAAAAGGTTTTGTCACATAAACTTTGATAATATTGTGAAGGCTAGTAACACATTTGCAGTAAGAGATTTACCTAGAATCATGAAGCCTAATAATGCTATTTGCAAAGAATATATTATGGCTAAGTAGAAGAAGGTCTCTTTTCCTAGCAAGAAGTTCACTACCATAGAGAAATTGGAGATTGTTCATAAAGACTTAAGTGGTCCTACCAGAACAAGAGGATTCTATTGAGAAAGGTACTTTATCATTTTTGTTGATGATTTCACTATAATAATGTGGGTAGCATTTCTTACAAAAAAATCTAAAGCATTTGAAAATTTTAAGGTGTTTAAGAATAGAGTTAAGAATAAATCTGGTGTAAAGATTAAATATTTGAGATTAGATAGAGGTGAAGAGTTTATTTCTAGATATTTTAACATATTTTGTGAAGAAAATGGAATTAAGAGAGAGATGTCATCACCCAAGGCTCCTAAGAGAAATGAGATTGTAGAAAGAAGGAACATATCTGTATCAGAAGCAATGAGAGAAATGATGTTTGAGAATGATGTATCCAAGACATTTTGGAGAGAAGTAATCAACATAGTAGTATACACCATGAATAGAGTGTAGATTATAAAATGTACAAATGAGACTCCTTATGAATTATGGTTTCGACATGCACCATTAGTAAAGTATTTCAGAATATTTGGAAGTATGTGTTACATAAAGAGAGATGATGAAATTAGTAAGTTTTATCCAAGAAGTGATGAAGGTATGTTCATTGGTCATTCATTTAAAAGAAAAGTTTATAGATGATTTAATCATAGAACTAAGAAAATTGTTGAATGTACAAATGTGGAGGTGGATGAAAATTTTAGAGTTAAAGATAGAATTCTAGAATGTATTTCTGATGAAGAAGAGGATAATCCTAAACTTGTTAAAGAAAATATTGAGGTTTCTTTATTTTACTAATAGTGATTTGTAGAATGATGTTCAAATTATTGAACAAAGAGATGAACAGAGATCATAACTAAGAGAAGAGATAAGAGTTGAGGTAGCAACTCCTACACCAAATAGGAATTTGGAAAAGAATCACCATGTTGAACAGATCATTGGAAGTAAAGATAAAGGAGTAATGACAAGAAATAGAGTACATGAGGAATTATGTTTGATTTATCAAGTTGAACCAAAGAGTGCAGATTAGACATGCAAGGATGACCATTAATTTCAAGCAATGAATGAAGAACTAGATCATCTTATAAAGAATGAAGCATGGGAATTGGTTCCTAGGCCTAAAGACAAGAATGTTATAGGAACTAAATGGGTATTTAGAAATAAGATGAATGAACAAGGTGAAGTTGTGAGGAATAAAGCTAGATTGGTATGCAAAGGATATTCATAGCAAGAAGGTATAGATTATGAAGAAACATTTTCCCATGCTGTCAGAATGGAAGCAGTAAAAATTTGCTTGTCTTATGTAGAAAATAAAAAGTTTAAAGTGTATCAGATGGATGTAAAGTCAAGATTTTTTAATGGGGAACTTGAAGAAGAAGTTTACATTGAGCAACCTCAAGAATTTCCTTTGACAAAAGAAAAGGACATGGTATGCAGATTGAAGAAAGCATTGTATGGTCTAAAGCAAGAACCTATAACTTGGTATACAAGATTGGACAAATATTTGGCAAAGTTGGGATTTGCTAAAGGTGTGGTAAATAGTAACTTATATTTGAAAGAAACTAAGAATGGATTGTTTATCATTGTAATATTTGTTGATGACATAATCTTTGGAGGTAATGATGAAGCAAGTGAATCATTTGTTGATGAGATGAAGAATGAGTTTGAGATGAGTATGTTTGGTGAGATGAAATTTTTCTTGGGTTTACAAATTGTTTAAAAAGGTGATGGTATTTTCATATCACAAGCTAAGTATATAAAAGACTTATTGAAAGTACTTGGTTTGAAAAAATTTAAGCCTATTGGTACACCTATGATAACTAGTCACAAGCTATCTAGCAAAGATAAGACACCTACAGTTGAGAAGAAGTATAGATAAATGATTGGATGTTTGCAATATCTAACTCACATTAGACCAAATATAGAGGATTTAATTAGGATTGTAATAAGATCTCAATCTGATACTAAGGAAACACATTATGCAACAGAAAAGAGGATATTTAGATATCTAAAGGGTACACATAATTTTGGACTATGGTATGATTTTACTTTGTGTGCTTATACTAATGCAGATTGGGCAGACATTATGGATGACAAAAAAAAGCACTAGTAGTGGAACATTGTTCCTTGGAGGAATATTGGTTTCTTGGATTAGAAAGATATAGGATTGAATTTCATAGAGTACAATACAAGAAGAGTATGTAGCAGTAGCAAACAATTGCAATCAGATCATGTGGATGAAGCAAATGTTGAAGGATGCTATGATAGAAGTTTTAGAACCTATTATTATACATTGTGATAACATAAGTACAGTAAGTATATCTAAGAATAATGTGTTGCATTGTAAGGCTAAGCATATATGAATTAAGTATCATGTTTTGAGAGAGAAAGTTGTAGAGAAGGAAATCAAAATGGAGTATGTAAGTACAAAAGAGGAGATTAGATTAGAGTATGTAAGTACAAAAGAGCAGATTGCAAATATCTTTACAAAGCCTTTGCCTAAATATACATTTGATACTTACGAGGTATTCTTGGGGTTGTGCCCCTGCCTACTTTTGAGTAGATGATGCATAGATTGCATCATTCTAGTGATATTGAGCACTATTGTTTGACTGGACTAAAGGTTGATGCTTCCTATATGGGGGAGTATCTGTGATGAGTAGATTCATCAAGTACTCTTGGTTGCTAGTTTAGAATAGTGTATTTTGACACTTGAGATGTTTCAAGGTTTGGAGCAGATGATTGACATAATGAATCCTTTTTCATTGATGTTGATGGGGGAGAAGTATACATGAAAACCATCCTCTAATGGGGGAAGAGAGTGTATACATGAAAGATATCTCCATTGAGTGAATGGGTTAGAGTGTGTGTACATCAAAGAAAACTCCTATGCATGTATGGGGGAGACGTGTTATAATGGATAAGAGTGATTGATGTTAATATGGAGAAACATTGAATGAATGGAAGTTGTTCCTAAAAATCAAGGTGTGAACAACTGATGTTGATCCTAAGAATGAGAAAGCCTATAAAGAGCATTATTCCTATGAGCTTCATATTTGATTGATGAAGAGGATTTGAAAAGAAGAGAATGGTAGTAGTAGTAGAGTTTGGTTTGGTATTCTTGGAACTTAGATGTTTTTCATCTATGTTGCCATCAATGGCAAAGGGGGAGATTGTTAGCGTGAATTATGATAGTATTCTTTTGGGAGGGTATCTTAATAATTGCTAAAAAACTTGGAGAGATTGTTAGCATGATTGACATATTGCATTCATGATTGTGTTTGCCATTGATGTCAACATAGCATTATTTTTTTGAAGATTGGTAGAGTAGTAGATAGAGAACGAGGTCCTATGAATAGAGTATTGATTATCAAGTCAAGTACAATTACGAATGCATTCTACATTGTGTCTTGATGATGTGGTTAAGTGTGCATTAAGAAAATTTAAGACATGCAGAAGATATGTTTGATTTATAGAGGATTTATACAGATAGAGTACTTGAGAAGCAAATTTTGATATTTGGATTATATCTCCTAACAAATATAGAATCTTGATATGCGAAGTTGAACAGTGGTAGTAGACACCCTGATGATGATGTCAATGAGTGTGCAAGTTCATATGTTTCATGTTTGAGAAGTTTTAAAGACTATGATCTAACAATAATTTTAAATTCCAAAAAGATGTAATGTTTTGTAATGTCTTAATGAGGTCCTATTATCATTATTTGAGAAAACCTCAAGGGAAACTCAATGAATTATTTTGAGGATATGATATAAAGCAGTATTTTTCCCTTGTTGTGAAATATGTGATGGATGCAATTCAAGTGTGATATGAGAAGTATTTGGTAAATGTGAGTAAGCAATCCCTGGGATTATTGGATGTGAAGTTGGTGATCTAGTATCGAGATTTGAAGAGGAGAAGTATGGTTAGAGGATAGAGAAGGAGCTATAAATTTCTATTATTCTACAAGGAATGATATGGAGATCAGTTGGATAGTGAGTTTAGTGATCTTACCCCTAAAGTTGTTTGGACAGTGGGTTCAACTACCTTCCACAACAACTAACAGGGATTCAAAGTCTCCTAACAAGGATTGATATGTACTTAATGTATTTCATTGACCTCTAACAGGGTCCATCCTCTAACAAGGAACTTTTATAATAGTACATCATTTTGTGGGTAATATCCCCATCAGATTTTTCCCTCTAATCCAGTGTTTCCCTAGTTAACATATTTGGTGTAACTGTGTATGAGTATCTTCTTATGGTTGTTGATTATATTGTTCACATGCTTAAGGATTAATAATATTGATAAATGTTTGAGTATTTGGATAATTGATTCACCCACCCACCCCCACACCCCCCCCCACACTAGTTATCTTGGTGGACTTTACTTTCTAATAGGAACCAAAATTCCTAGTTGCTTCTATAACTTCCCAAAGATCATCTCCAAAAATATCTTAGCATTTTTTAAAGAAAAAAGGTTGAAAGCCATTTGGGCCTAGGGATTTATCTGGACTTAGTTGGAATAGAACTTCTTTAATTTATTCTTTTGTGAATTTTTGTTTAGAAATTTATTATCATTTTTTGTTAGAATTTTTGGAATATATTTTGAAATCTTTGATTGAGCTTTAAAGTTTGAGGATTCTAAGTTATTGAGTATATTCGAGAAGTATTTAACTAAGGTTTTTTATACTTGTTTAGGATTTTTTATAATTTTGCTTGAATGGTCCTTGATTTTTGAGATTTTGTTAATGTTTCTTCTACTAATTGTACTTTTATGAAAGAATTTAGTGTTTCTATCACCTTCAAGTAACCACTTTGCTCTAAATTTTTGTTTCCAAAAGATTTCTTCCTTGGCTAAGATGAGTTCTTGTTTGGCTAAAAGGTTTCTTTCTTTTAAAATTTCTCATTATGCATACCAACCTTGATAATCTCTTCGTTTAGATTTATAAGTGTTGCCTCATTGTTTAGTTTTTCTTCAAAAATATTATTAAAATATTCTTTATTCCATTTTTTTATTTTTCTTTTTAAAGATTTTAATTTTGATATGAAACAAATAAAATATTCACCTTCATAAGTTTCTTCATTCCACCATTCTTTGATATCATTAAAAAAAATATTATCGAAGAACCACATTTGCTCACATTTGAAAGGATTTTTTAAAGGAGTATGAAGGTCCCCAATATCCAACCTAACTAAAAATGATTTGAGCTTATGTAAGGGATAATATCTAAACTTAACAGAAACTCAAAATTAATTAAGTTGCCTTTAAGGAAAAATGTATCTAGTTCCATAAATAATTTGAATTGATTTTTAGAATCAAGTTGCGTATTGTATTTAGCTAAATTTGTAGATTATAATTTAATTATGGTTATTTTATTAAAAAATTATGTTAAAAAAATTAATTTTAAATTATGTTATAATTATATTTTTTGAATGTACTAATATTAAATAAGAATTAATTATTAATTCCAAGTTAAGAAGTTGAGTCAATTATTTATTAGTTGAGTTGCATATTATAAACTAATTAAAATTAAATAATATAACTAAAAATATTTTATTATAATTAGAACTTAAATATTTTTCAATAGAGAAGTGAATTAACTAGTGGAATTGATTATTTAATTATTATTATTATTATTTTCATAATTAAGTCTCTGATTTTAGAAAACCCACCGTCTTCTATATATGAGGGTTTTTGGGTTACTATTGTATTTGTTGTAGGTTATACTATTGCAATTAGTTATACTTAACTAGTTATTAATTTCTTCTATTTCAACCAATTAGATATAAGTATTTTTAATTTTGATTTTAGCTTTTAATTTTTGTAACATTTATTTGTGAGATTTTTAATTTTTAAAATTTAAAATTTTATTTTACTTAAATTTAATTGGCTTATAAATTTGGGATCTTATAATATTTTGAGGAAGCACTACCCAATAATTTAGAATGAAAAATATAAATCATATTAACTTTTACAATATGAAAGAGGGCTATTAACTATATACATAAATATATGAAATTGTACAAATATTTTGTTTTGTAAAACTATTAAATGAATAATATATTGTACAATTATTTTAATAATATCTTTTTTTTAATTATATTTTATGAATAATATTTTATATAATATATTTTAAGTTTAAATAAAATATTAATACTTTAAGATACAACTTAATTAGTTAAATAGTATGATAACATTTATATGTAATTATAAATTTTTAACTTTACTACTCTTATTAAGCTATTACGGAAAATAAATGCCATTATATGGCACTTATTATTATTGCATTTATAAGGTTGAAGAATTGGTTTGGATGAAAAGTTTAGAAACTTAATTTCAAAGCTTAGATTTAGAGTTGCATTGTTTACTTCATTTGATTTTTCCATTCAATTGTGGTTACAACTCAAGTTGATATTTCATTCAAAAATATTGTCTACCTTTTGTTTGGAATTGGTTGTTTCTCATTTGATCATTTTTTTGGTAGCTTTAGTTTTGTATGTTTACAAGAAAACATTAAAAAATAAAACCCTACTAGAAAATCTTAATGAAAATAATAATAATAATAAATAAATAAATAAAATAAAAAATTATCTCATAGAACTTTTAAGAAAAAGAGAAAACCATGTTAATATACTTTCAGAAAAAATAATTTTTATCTTTTTACTTTTATTTGAAAAAGATTTACTTATTTTCAAATTTTATTATTTAAAAAATATATAACTTATTTTTAGATTTTTAAAAAATTAATAGAGAAACAATAATAATAATTTATTTTCAAATTTTATTTTAAAAATTAATTTTTTCTTTTTTCTTTTTTCTTTTCTTATTTTAATTTTAATTTTTTTAATTAAATAAATAAATAAAATATTTCTTTATTTTTAGATTTATAAAAAAAATATAAAGTTTATTTTTAAATACAATAAATTTAATCAATTTAATTTATTTTATCATGTTATTTTATAAATTTTGAATTAAATTTAGTAAATATTAAAATTAAGATATATATTAATGTACATAAACTTTAAGTTCTTTTATATTAAGATTGAATTTAAATAAATAGTTAATTTAGATTAATATTTATCTTAAATGGAATGTAGGTGGAGTTCTTAAATAAAAGAAAATGGAGTTAAACTAATGAATGATTAATCGTGGAATTAATATCTTTTATTAGCACACTTTAGCATGTAATGAGATTTTGACAAAAACTCCACATTCAAATAATTATTGAATTTAATGGATATTAAAAAAATTATAGTCAAACTAATCCTTAGAAAATAATTAAACCTTTAGTCATCATAGATTGATTTTGTGATTATAACATGTTTATTTCCTTCTTTGATGTGGGTTATTGTGGGTGTTTACGTTGGCTATAGGATTGTACACAAAGGCTTGGAAAGTGTTTGGTTTTTATGATGGTTGTTATGTGAAGTAAAATTTATGTGATGTTTCAATCACAATTATTATTTTCTAACCAACATTCTAAGTTCACGTGTGTGACAATTTGAGGACCAATCATGTTATATTGTGGTCTGAGGACTAGTGTACATTCTAGTTCACCTTCTTATGGATCCATACTTGATTATTATTTGATTTATGCATTTTTTAATATTTTATGAGTTTAGGATAAGTTATCTAGGTGTATAGATGGGAATGTCTTGTAATAAGTGTTGGGACCCACAAGTGACTACTAGTATCACTTATCGTAAATAACTTAATAATTTGATAACATTATACAATACATCGGGGGTTCTATGATAAATTAATAATACATGTGACTCTCCCATACCTAAGTACTTGATTGAGGTCTTGACTAGGATGGAAGTGGGAGAAGATGCTTGATTGAGGTCTTGCATGGTCAGTGACATTGTATGTATGAGAGGTTTATTGATGTCACTTATGGTCACTTGAGTGTTCGAGTCTAGAGAGGTTGTGAGGATGAAGCTCAAGGATAAGAATATATGATGATGCCTCCCTACATACATCTCAGGTTTCTTACATGTGTTTTTGCCTCTAGTTTAGTGTGTATTACCTATACAATTGAGTATTGATCTTGAGATTAGATTTCTTTTTAGAACTCCATGCCTTGATTTGTGAGATTAGTTTTTTAGTTGATATCTATATAGAGTCTATTGTTATCTCCTCAACATAAAGAGAGTGGACCTTTTTTGGGTTCCACAAGGTTGGGTGGTAGTGCAACCTTTTTATTATTGAGACATGTTCTAACTTCTTGTCCTGGTGTTGGATGATCCTTGTAGCAGTTACATTATGATAATTCATCTTTGAGATTTATTGTATCTTTCTCATCTTATTCTTGTGTAGTGATGTACGTATTGGTCAAGATGCCTTTATAATATGTATATCTACTTTGATTTGTATCTCATACCCTCTGACATGTGCAATGGAGGTAGAGTTTTATATATTTGGATCTTATATCAGTTGGATTTGTGATTCTCATGTGTTGATGTTCTTAGTAATTCATCTACTTTATGGGAGTTTTGGTTATTGTTTGTACTTAGTGGAATGTAATATATACATAATACTATTTTATAAAACCCTTGAGATTTGTAATCTATGTTTTGAGTTGTATTATTTAAATGTCTTATCTTATTGTTTCTTTCTTTTTCTTTGTTACATTCTTATTACATTAAACTATTTGTAAACTCTTAAAGGGGAAAAATTATTCATTCAACGTAGTTACATTATTTAGCTTCATCTCTTGTGGGTTCCCTAGTGGGGTGTTACATTTGGTATCAGAGCACCAGTTCCTTACTAGGAATACTTTTTGTTTCTTTCTTTTTCTTTGTTGCATTCTTATTACATTAAACTATTTGTAAACTCTTAAGGGGAAAATCTATTCATTAAACTTAGTTGCATTATTTAGGTTCATCTATTGTGGGTTCCCTAGTGGGGTATTACACTTGGTATCAGAGCACCAGTTCTTTACTAGGAACTCTAGGATTATTGCCTACTAGATGTCTTCAAAGTTAAAACTTGAAAAATGAAAGTTAGACATATAACTCTCTTATATTTCAAACTATTATTTATGACCCTAGTAGTATAATATTAAACTTGTATATTTAGCTTGGATTCTATTTGAGTTTTGCTTATTATATTGTGAGTTTTGTATTTAAATACAAAATGATAAGATTGATTTAGAGATTAGAAAAAGGTAATTTATAATATTCTTGTTTACATTAAAATAGAGCATGCATCAATTTGAAGTCATATATTATTTATTATGTCAGTTATGTATTTACAATATTATAATGTTTTATCATAGAAAGTCAGTTGGATCAAGGACATAAGTCCCTAATTGAATTATACATTATATTCATTAAAGAACTATTGTAGCACCTCTCTAAAAACCTTACACTCTTTAGTTGTTTGTCAGCTTCCAAGAGTAAGCCTAATTATAGGGGAGGTGGATATTATACCCTAATGATAGTTTACTTTTCAATATTGATGTTAGAATCTTTTTTACAACTTTTCATCTGTGTGTTGGTTATTTTTATGATGACAATGTATATGTGATGATGATTCTTTATCTTTATGATTATGGATTACGTACTCCATACTTGCATGTGTATGGTGTGCAAGTTTGTTTTATTTTTCTATTAAAAGTGCTTGATGTGTTTGAGGAAGCGAATCGTAGGCACCTATGAGTTGGGATCTATACGATGTACCACTTCTTGTCATTTTCTATTATATAGATATATATTTGTACATATTTAACCTTTATGTAGGTTTGTAGGTATTGGGCATCAACTTCACTGAATTGCCAATATAAGTAAGCCCTATCAAAATATCTTGATGGTAAGAGGGGAGATAATATACAAACTCAAATCATATCCTAATCTATTATTATCATAAAATATAGAAAAATATTTGACTAACTACCCCTCCAAATTCATCAAGGTGATGTGAATTTGAGAACCTAACCTTGAGCATGATATTCTTGTGAGTTGTTACATGGTTTAGTCACATGAGTTTTATCGCATGATTATCTTGGTGAAATAAATTTCTTAAGATTAATTATAACTTAGGAATAATCAAATCTTATGAGTATTAGAATATTAACTATTAGAACATTTAACTGTAAAGGATTAATTAAATATCTTCATTTTTTTAACTTTATCAAAAGTCTAATTAAGGAATTAAAATATTTAAATTAATTATTATATTAAAAATC
Organism: Cupressus sempervirens; assembly: GCA_028749045.1. Lineage (NCBI taxonomy): Eukaryota > Viridiplantae > Streptophyta > Pinopsida > Cupressales > Cupressaceae > Cupressus > Cupressus sempervirens. The sequence continues at coordinate 440,397,046 of CM053786.1, read as the reverse complement.
TAAATTTAATTGCATAAATAATATGAATTAATATTTAAAATTAAGTTGCATATTATATTTGGTTAAATTTATTGATTATAATTATTTATAATATTGTGCTGAAAATAGTAATTCTAAATAATGTTATAATTAATCTTTTTGAATGCACAACAAGTAAATAAGAATTAGTAATTAATTCTAAATTAAGAAGTTAAGTGATATTAGTTGAGTTGCATATTATAAACTAATTAAAATTAAATAATACAATTTAAAATGTACTTTATTATAAATTTAGAACCAAACCTTTTACAATAAAGTTGAGTTGAGTAACTAAACTAAAGGAATTAATTATTAAATTATTATTTTTACTATTTTTTCATAAGTATCTTATTTTAGAAAACCTATCAAGTCTTCTATATATGATGGTTTTTGGGTTATTATTTTTATAATGTTTATTAAGTTGAAGAATTATTTTCAGTACAAAGTTTAGAGACTTATTTTCAATGCATGGATTTAGAGTTATGATTGTAGGTAAGGTTTGGAAAATTCAAGTTGATATTTCATTGGAAATGATTGTCTACCTTATGTTTTGAATTGATTGTTTCTCATTTAATCATATTATTAGTAGCTTCAATTTTATACATTTATGAGAAAATTATACAAAAAAAAAATAACCAAACCAAAGAACCTTAATGGAAAAAAAAAAAATTATCTCATAGAATTTTAAATAAAAAAAGAAAACCAAATTGTTATACCTTTAGCTTGAGGATTTTTTTTATTTTCTAAAAAAAAAAGTATGAATAGTTGATCTCCGACCTTTGGCCATATGAATTCGCGGGGTGATATTGTTTCCCCTAGTCCCTTTTTTGTGAATATGTAACTTTATTGTGTATTTTTTGTAATATAAGGAAGGAACTATTCATCAAAAAAAAAAGGTTTAATATTTCAATTTTTACTTTTATTTATAAATATATTTATTTATTTCTAAATTTTATTATTAAAAAAATTATTTTTTAGATTTTATTTTTTTTTAAAAAATTCTAGATTTTATTAAAAAATTATTTATTTATTTTTAGATTTAATATTTTTACATTTAAAAAAATAAAATAAATGAATAAAAAGAATATAAAGTTTATTTTTAAATAAAATAACCTTAATCAAGTAATTTTATTTTATAAGGTTTGAATTAAGTTTAGTAAATATGAAAATTAAGATATTTATTAATGTACATGAACTTAAAGTTCTTTTATAGTAAGATTGAATTTAAATAAATATTTAATTTAGATTAATATTTATATAAATGGAATGTAGTAGAATTTTTAAACAAAAGAGAGTGGATTTAATCTAATGAATTATTAATTAGAGAATTAATATAATCTATTAGTGCACTTTAACATGTAATGAAATTTTGACAAAAACTTTATGAACTATCGAATGTAATATAATATTAAAACAAAATATTTATTGTCAAACTAAACCTTAGAAAATAACTAAACCTTTAGTAATTAGAGATAGATTTTGTGATTGTTACATGTTTATTGCCTTCTTTAATGCAGCTTCTTTTGGGGGTTTACAATGGCTATAATGTTGTACATAAAGGCTTGAGAAGTGTTTGAATTTTATGATGGTTGTTAAGTGAAATAATTTATGTGTTATTTTGTTCACAATTATTCTTTCCCAAGCAATGTTCTAAGCTCATGTGTTATGTAACAATTTGAGGATCAATCTTGTTATATTGGAGCTTGAGGACCATGTATACGATAATTACGGTTTGAAGACCAATGTGTATGTTCTAGTTCACCTTCTTATGGATCTATACTTGATTATTATTTAATTTATGAGACTCTTTATTTTTAATGAGTTCAAAATAAGTTTTCTAGGTGTATAGATGGGGGTGGCTTGCAATAACCACTACGAACCACAAGTGGTTTCCAAGATCACTAATTGTAACATAATAAAGTGGCAACATGATCAATTAAATGGGGGGTTTTTTAATGAATTAATTGAGGTCTTGCATGGTTAGACGCCTTGTCTATATGAGAGATTTATTGATGTCTCTTATGGACATTCAAGTACCTGGTTCTAGAGAGACTTTCAGGGTTAGACATATGTGATGAATCTTCCTTGTATACATCTCAAGTTTCCTACATTTGTTTTTGCCTCTGGTTTAGGATGTATTACATATACAATTGAGTATTGATCTTGGGATTAGATAGTTTTTCATAATTTCATCCCTTGATTTGTGAGATTGATTTTGGGGTTGATATTTATAGGGAGTATATTTTTATCTCCTTAGCACGAAGTGAGTGGACCTTCTTTGGGTTTCATGAGGTCAGGTAGTAGTGTAACCTTTTACTATTGAGATATATTCTAACTTCCTATTCCTATGTTGGATGACCCTTATAGCAATTATATTATCATGATTGATCTTGGAGATTTGGTTTATCTTATTCTTGTGTATAGATTTATGTATTGGTGATGACACCTTTATGAGATGTTTATGTACTTGTATTTGTATTTCATACCCTACGACGTGCAGTGGAGGTAGAGTTTTATGTGTTTGGATATTGTATCAACTAAATTTTTTATTCTCATGTGTAGATGATCTTAGTAATTCATCTACATTATGAGAGATTTGGTTATTATTTGTACTTAGTGGAATGTGATATATACGTAATTCTAAGTTATGGAACTCTTGGGATTTGTAATCTACGTTTTGAGTTGTATTGTGTGTGATTGTGTGTGTGTGTAATATTATTGTTACTCGCCTCCTCTTTTTTGTTACAATGTTATTATATTAAAATATTTTTAGACTCTTAAGAAAAAAATTATGCACTAAACTTAGTTGCATTATTTAGGTTAATCTCTTGTGGGTTGCCTAGTAGGACGTTACATTGGGTATCAGAGCACCAGTTCTACACTAGGAACTCTAGGAGTGTTGTGCACCTACTAGATGCCTACAAAGGTATACCATGAAAACAAAACTTATAAATATAGCTCTCTTGTATTTCAAACTATTGTTTATGACCCTAGTGGTATAATATTAAACTTGTATGTTCCGGTTGGATTGTATTTGAGTGTTGCATATTGTATTGTGAGCATTGTAATTAAATGCAAAAGGATAAGATTGATCTAGCGATTAGAGAAAAAAAAAAAAAGGTAATTCATAATAATCTTATTTACATTAAAATAGATTGTGCATCAATTTGAAATCATATATTATTTACTATGTGAGTTATGCATTTACAAGATTAAGATGCTTTATCATAGCAAGTTAATTGAGTTAAGGACTTAAGTCCCCAGTTGAATTATATATTGTATTCATAAGAGAACCATTTTACAACCTCTCTGAAAACCTTGTACTCTTTGGTTGTTTTTCAACTTCAAGGAGTAAGCTTAATTCTACAAGAGGTGGATGTAATGTACCTATCACAATTTACTCTTCAATATTGATGTTAGAGTCTTTTGAACCACTTTTCATGTATGTGTTGGTTACTTTTATGATGACTATGTATATGTTATGATGATGCTCTATGTTTATGAGTATAGACTACTTACCTCATACTTACATGAGTATGGTGTGTATGTTTTTTCATTTTTTTGTTAGACGTGCTTGATGTGATTGAGGAAGGGGATTGTAGTCACCTACAATGTGAGATCTAGATACAATGGAATTTTTGTCATTTTTTGTTATATAGAAATATATTTGTACATGTTCGTAATTATTGTAAGTATTGGGCATCGACTTCCCTAAATTGCCAAGACAAGCGTGCCCTATCGCAATATCTCAATGGTAAGAGGAGAGACAATATACAAAATCAAATCCTATCCCAAGCCATCATTATCCTAAAATATAGACAAGTATATGATTGATTACCTATCTGAATTAGTCAAGGTGATGCGAATTTGTGAACCTAACCTTGAGCATGATAGTTTTGTGAGTTTTTTTGAATTAAGGAAAACAGGTTTTGAAGGGTGCCTGAAACCCTGTACAAAGCTTAGGATTTTCAATAAGCACAAAACCAAATATGGAACCAGTTACCCTCCAGGAAAGGAGATAACCAAGGTGACAAAACCCATCACCAACAAAAAGGAGCCAAAGAATCCAACAGTGGGCTCCATCACCTAAACCCAGGCACAACAAGGGAGCTCACGATTTGCCCTTTGATTTAGAGACTCCCTTGCCCGACCTGAGAATCATATCTAGTGGAGGAAGAGAAGGCTTAGATTTCTTTCTTTTTACTGCAATCCATCCCTCCTCCACTCTTGTTGCCTCACCAAGCCAATCCCTAGAAGAAGTAGAGAGGAGGCCAGGGAAAGTAGAAGAACCCAATAGATCAATCTCCCTGGGAGGAACCAAAGAAGATAGGCCCCCACCAGGACCAGGGAAAGTAGCCAATTTAGGGATAGGAGAAGAGATAGGATCCAGACCTAAAGGCCAGACATCTACAGCATCCAAAGTCCTCAAAGAAGCATCAGCTAGAGAAGAACCAACCACAGTGGAAGAGCCATCCTCGGGAACATACTCAGGAGAAGAGCCATCCTCAAGATCGAACTTGTGCACCATATAGTGCTCGAAGGAGACCCCATGCCACCAGGAAGGAGGATGCCTTAGCTTGTTCTTCACAGAAAAGCAACAAGCAACCAACTGACCAGTCAAATGACACTTCCTGCAGCAGAAGGGGATACCTTCGTAATCCATTATTTGAGTCCAAGAGCCTCGTGAAGAGGCCAAGCAGATATGCTCAAGGAGGCCCGTTGAGACATCCAACTCAAAAATAATGCATGCACATGTCGAATAGAGAATATTAGAAGTAGTTGAGTCCACAAACAAAAAATTGCCAGTAACATTCCCCATAGATTCCAAAATAGAGCCAAGCCAAAGATGCATAAGGAGATTCGGAAGCCTAACCCAAATAGGAATCTTGTTGAAGGACTTTGTCAGTGGGTCAAAGAACATATGCCATTGTTTGACCATGAGAGGGAAACGACCTTTCCATGAGAAAGAACCAGACAGAATAGACTTTCGGTCCTCAGTAGATGCAAACTTGACAATGAAGAAACCTTTAACAATCGGGAATATTTGAATGCCATTGTCTAAGAGTGGTTCCCAGTGCTCGGAGATCCATGCATGAAGAATAGAAAGATAGGGCCAAAAACCTCAAAATCAGAAAATAGAAGCTAGGGTAGAGAACTCCTCTGTCGTATAAAAATTTCATTATCAATATTTTGGTCTAAAACAACCCTAGCAAGGCTGGAGACACTCACAGGAGAGGCCTCTTGGGAACGAGAAGGCCCGAAAGAGAGACCCGTAGGAGGAGCAACATCTTGCAATCCAGCCTCAAAAGTGGCCACATTAGCGTATGAGGAAGCCCAACCCCACGGACCAACGGATGAGGCCAAAATAGGGGTACCCACAGTGGCACTAGGTGGGGCTGAAGCAGCATTAACACAAATGCCATCAAGAGAAGGCACAAGGGAACCCTTCCCTCCAACAACGCTATCCACCATAGTAGACCCAAACGTATCCACTGCAGCAGACCTAAACGGTAGTGGTAGTCTTGTGATTTTTTGTTACATTGTCTAATCGTGTGAATTTTCTCGTATGATTATCTTGGTGAAATGAATTTATTGAGATTAATGTCTTAGGAATAATCAAATTTTATGATTATTGGAACATTAACTATGAGAACATTTTAGTGTAAAGGGTTATTAAATATCTATTTTCAATTTAAAACTTGACTTAATTAAAAGTTTAATTGAGGAATTAAAACATTTAATTAAAAACCAAAATTTAGTTGCATAGTTCTTAAAATCAAGTTACATACTATATTTGGCTAAATTTGTTGATTATAATTTAATTATAATTAGTTTATAATATTGTGCTAAAAATATTAATTCTAATTCAATTATGATTATGCTCTTTAAATGGTTAACAATTAAATGAGAATTAATTATTAATTCCAAGTTAACAAGTCGAGTTAAGTGATTATTAGTTGAGTTGCATATTATAAACTAACTAAAATTAAATAATGCAACTTAAAAACACTTCATTATAAAAATAGAACTTAATCTTTTTAAAAAAAGTTAAGTGACTTAACTAAAGGAATTAATTATTAAAATATTATTTTTAATACTTTTTCATAATTGAGTCTCTTAATTTAGAAAATTTGTTTGCGTCTTCTACATATTTAGGTTTTTGGGATATTGTTTTCATTATGTTTACCAAGTTGAAGAATTGGTTTAGGTGCAAAGTTTAGAGATTTATTTTTAAAGCTTGGATTTGGAAAAAAAAAAAATTTGCTTCATTTGATATTTCATTTAGTTATCATTATAGATAAGCTTTGGAAAATCCAAGTTGATATTTCATTTGAAAAGATTATCCACCTTGTGTTTTGAATCAATTACTTCTCTTGTAATCATATTATTAGTGGCTTTGGTTTTCCATGTTTACGAGAAAACATTGCAAAATGAAATCCCACTAGAAAACCTTAATGGAAAATTAATTTTTTATCTCATATAATTTTAAATAAAAAAGAAAACCATATTGGTATACCTTTATGAAATTTAATATTTCCCCTTTTTCTTTTTTTTTAAATTATTTTTGTTACCAATTTAACATGCCTCTTAAATTGTTATGTTTTACGCTAAAATGATTATGTTTTATCTATTAACTAAGTGTGTTAAGCTGTTGAGAGTATATAGTACAGAACGAAAGGAATGCAGTAAGCAAAGTACAGGAAGCATAAAAAAGGAGAATTGATCACTTTTTCAGGATACAAATACAAAAAAATAATACTTTTTACTCAAGTATTCAAAAAATATTTTACAAAGTGTTCATGTTTACACAGTACTTGAATACAATGTATTCAGATATTACTAGTGCTCTCAGCTCCTAACATAAATATCTGAATTAAACATATTGTACAAACAGAAAAGTACTGAAAAAGAGATAGAAAGGAAAGGCATCCATTGCCTAAATGGAAGGTTGTTGCATTGAACTCTGAATGGCTGACCCGCATCTCCATCTGGGAGTAAAACTTGCAAAAAAATGAATAAAAAAATGGATCAGTTCATACAAACTGAGCAATGGAAAACTTTCCTATCATCTATACTCTGTTGTTTATACAACATGGTTATCCAGATAATTATGCTAAAAGGCAAGAAGGCAAGAACAATCCGAAGAAGATGAAACATGTTTTTACTAATGATTTTATTCCATGTGCAGATATAGGTATGAAGACTTGAGGCTATAGAAGGATCATGCGTAAGTTACATGCATGAAGCCTTTTGGCTGAAGTTGTTCGGGCAAAGACTGAAGATATTGGGGAGACTATTGAGGGGGCATACATAAGTTTAGGTATGGGACCTTCCGGTTAAACCAATGTAGCTGATTGAAGACTCTGAGGAGATCATTGAAAGGACGTGCATAAGTACAAGCATGAAACTTTCTGGTTGAATCATGTAGCGGCAAAGGCAAAGGATGAGAGGAGACCGTTGAGGGGGCATACATAAGTTCAAGTATGGGAACTTCTGGTCAAATCATGGAGGACATGTGAAGTTGGAACTTTTAGGCATACATAAGTTTTAGTTATTTTTGCAAGCATATTTCAGCGTATATCAGGAGGGTACATATGCAATCAGTCACAAGGTCAATCAAAATTACTTATCACTGTCAATTAAATAGGAAAACAGGAGTATCAACGTTAGAAAATCACTAACTCATAGTGTTGAGCAAACTGGGAGATTTATTTTGGTAACAGAAAACAAATTTGTGAGGAAAAGAACTTTATTTTTATGTTACATTTCTTTGTTAATATATGACATATCAGACTGCTATGAGCAAAATACAGAAGCATGAATTCATGGTATTCATCTTATTCACATTCTGCATGATCATCAAGTAATAATCAGATTTATAGAGGAATGGAACAGTGATTAATATTCAGCTGTGACAGTTAAGAAATTAGGTAGATAGCATTTAATGCAAGTGACGTATTCAGGCACAAAAACATATGAAAGGAGAGCCACTTTCAGATACGCTACAGTAGAAAGATCAGAATGGGACAAAGTGTATCAGCAAGTTGAGTTTTACGTTAGAAGCCAATCACAAAGAAGAAACAAATGAATCTAATGACATATTTGGTCAAGAACACAAGTAAAAGATAAAACTATGAGGGGAAAAGTCTCATCATACAAGTCTGAGAGTGCAGTATTAAGCTGCATGCAGATTGATGTGCAATGTAACCTGTGCAATTCCTTCTTTTGTATGTGTGCCAGCTCCAAAGATTGTGAAGTTGATTGGAGCTAAGGAGGAAAACCACATTGAGTTTTGTAGAATCCGAAATATGGCAATGAAGATATTGTACATGCATGAAAAACTTGAGTTTAGGGCCATTATCATCAAGCTGATAGATCCAACATGGATGGAAACAGGGGTGAAGATTGATGTTGAAACATTGGTAACAAAATGCAATGAGATTGCAGATGCAATTGGAAAAGTAATTTTTCTTGAAGAAGATTCAAAACAAGAAACCTATAGTTGTTCTATTATCCCTAATATTTTTTATTTATTTTTTTTATAGACATGGAATCTTAATGGAAAGGCTGTGTAAAACGTTTACATGCAGAGGATGTTTTTGTGGAAGTTGAGAGAGTTGTTGAAGCATTATCCTTGGTTGTAGAAGAGGATTTTCTTCCAATTGTCTTAAGAGTGAAAGTTGTTGTTAGTCCTCTGGGAAGTAGGCCCAAGGGCGAAATATGCTATTACAATGACCATGAGTCTATCTGATTTAAAGGAAAATGCTTTTCTCCTACTGTCTGGGCCAACACTCCTGGTGAGGAAAAAATACATGGCTTTATACCTGCTAAAGATGCAAAAGGAAAGAAAATAGGCATTGAATGGTATACTACTCCAAAAGTAGAAGAAGCATTAAATAGTTACAAGGAGGCAGTTATACAAGCGAATCTGAAAGTCACTGAAATTTTGAAGGGACTTGCAGAAGAGTTGCAATTCAAGACAAATACTATTGTGTTCCTATCTGTACTATCAGTTATCACAAAGACGTTATTTGCACAATGTTGTTAGGAGAGAAGTAGAACTATATGCATCTTTAAAGCAAGATAAAGTCCATAAGTTGGGAAATACAAATGGAGGTCCTAGAATTAGCAATGCCAATTCAAGAAACATAAGCTATCTTTGTAAAGATGACAACACTAACTATAAACAAAACAAAACCCACGAGGAGAAAAATTACAGGTTCATGTGCAATGTTCATCTACAGCAAAGGAAACAGTTATACAATGAAGAAAAATCCAACAGCAAGAGTATTGCAAGAAAGAGGCAAGTACCAGTAGCTCATGGCTCAAAAAATGAAATCTTTCCAGCAGCATGAAATTCGTGTATAAAGAAAACCTAGGAAATGGCTACCAACAGCATAAATCATGCCCAATCCGTAGTGAAAATGGTGTCTAAAGCTCATGTAGGGAAGAGAGAATCACGTCCAACATTTATGAAGATCTTAACCCAGCAAAAAAAAAGCTTAGAAATCGCAGTAAAATATGGTGAGCTCACACCAAAATATGGTCTAGCATGTGCCCAAATACACAGATCAAAACCCGCAGCCAGGGTACATAAAAATGGCGCCTAGAACCGAGTAAATCCGCTGTCAAAGTAACAAGTATGGAGTCGAATCTACAGCAAATATGGCGCCCAAATCTGCAAGATATTCATGCCTGTGGCTAGGGTTTTAAAACCCCTTTCCTCCTCCAAATGTGAGCATCAAAATGAAGACAAAACAAAATAATTTACCCTCTTTTTGTCTTTGGACATATTTCATATTTTGCCTTTGCTATTTTTAATAGGATTTCTGGTCCAAGCTTAGAGATTTGTTAACTTCCATCTTTATTTTGTATAAATTATTATATGCATTATGCCCATGTCATTTATTCAATGCATATAATAGATTTATTAACAAATGAAGATTAGTTAATTTATATACTACAAATATTATATATATTAAATAATATATGACTATTTATTTATTTATTTAATATATATGATACTTGTAATATATATTTAATATTCCCTTTAATATATTTTATAATATTGATGTGTTTTTCAAAATTAATAATATTAAAACACATCAATATTAAAATATAATAAAATAATAACTTTTTGTAAAATTAATAAATTAAAAGGTTGTAATTATAAGACCTTTAATTTTGTTAATTAATTAAGGGAATTAAAAGAAGTTTTAAATGTTTAAATGCCTAAATGAAAGGAGAGAAAATGGGAACGTTATTTTTGGAACAGGGGGACATTCAGTTAACAGGGGTAACTCATTGAGGCTAAGTTCAATTCCAGTTCCACATGCAGGTTTGTGAGTTATTTGATGATATTTTTAACATCCTATGGGGCAGTTATGATCAGTTATGCATGCAGTTCAGATTGAGGGCTTATTTTATGCATATATTGCATAATTTGGAGCATTTTCACATGCTATTTTTGAGGGTTATTCAGTGTATCCGAGTTTGAGCTTTTTTGTGCATGATTTTGGAGAGTTAGAGGCATTTTTGAGTTATCTATCAGCTGAGCAGGTGGTTGAATACAGTTTTCAGAAGCTCCATCATAGTTTTCATCATTTTTTGGTGACTTTCCCTAGGCATGATTTTGGAATCTGAGTTAGGGCTATTTTTCTATATATTGTACTTTCACCTCATTATGGAGGAACTTCTTTCGGATTCAAATTTTTTGCGCATAGCAGATTTTGAGTTGATTGTAAGGGCATTTGTAGTAGAGATTATTCTTTCAGCATTGATTATAGAGATACAGCGGTTCCTTATCATATATTCTTGTGCAAATTTTGTGAATTCCTTGCTTTAATGTTGTGTTCACCTTCATTATAGTTACATTCCTAGTTGCAGATTTGAATCGTGATACATATGATTGTAGGTCTATGTTTGTGATTATCGTTTTCTTGCAAAAAGTTGGTGAAACTTAGGTATCCCTTTCAAAGCATGAGATCTCAATCCTTACATAGAAACACTTTTGTGATTACGTGATTGTTTGATATTGTGAATCAATTGTCTTTTTCGTAGTTTGTGCTGAAATAATCAAAATTACATTCAAAAACCATTGGTGTATCACCTCACTTAGATTAGTTTTAATCATTCATTCTTTCATTTCTTACCCTTATCTCGAGTACAATTTAGGACTAGGTGATCACAACTTAGGAACCAGCCTAGCTTCCAGAGATTCTTCTCTCGTTTTAGGACAACCCACCACCCGAGAGAGTTTTCGCTATTTCATAGGATAGCTTGATTCTACATCTCACTAAAGGCGCAAATCTTGATTGACAACAATTTTACAATTATATTATTTATAATATATATCATTTATTTTTTAGATTATATTTAAAAAAAGAAATTCACTTTTAGATTTATTAAAATATATAATAATTTTTTTTACATTTAATTTTTTTTTCAAATTTTAGATATACAACAACAAAATAAATGAATAAAGTATTTATTTATTTTTCATATATTATAAAAAGAATATAAAGATTAGTTTTATTTTAATGTTTGAATTAAGTTTAGTAAATATTAAAATGAAGATATTTATTAATCTACATAAACTTAAAGCTCTATTATATTAAATATATTTAATTTAGGTTAATGTTTATTTAAATGGAATGTAGGTGAAATGTCTAAGATAAGATAAGATAAATTTATTAATGTCCAATGAGAGACCACAACGCGGGTCTATGGGACTGGAAGCTTACAACCAATAAGATAGCACTAGATGAAACACCACATGATATCGATAAAAGAGCAAGTACAAACCTAGAAAAGAAGAAGAAGAAGAGAGCATGAGTCACCCCAAATAGGATTAGGGATCCTTCCTCGAAGGGAAGAAGGACAACAATGAATGAGATGGATAGAGACAACCAGGAGCTCTATTTTGTTGTTGAATGTTGTGAGAGGAGTGTCGGTGGCGAAGAGGAGCATTATGGAGTTTCACTAATCTAGAATCATCGGTGTCAAGTAAACTATATGGTTGCTTCGTACCTTGGGCAAGAGATAAGGGCAAGAAGAAAGTTGTGATAAGTAATGGATTATTAATGACATAATAATTATATTCTATTAGTGCACTTTAACATATAATGAGATTTTAGTTGCTCCTGCTCGGCATTTGAAATATTGCTCCCACTCAACATTGTTATTCTGCTTGGTGCTCTGCGCCCTAGCCATGGCCCTTCCCGGCAGCTCATTGGTGGTCCCTCTGGTTTGTGGGGATGCTTCTACTCAGTTGGCTTCTTCCGGAGTCCGTGCAAGGTTTTAGGTTGTTCCTGTTGTTGGGGGCACCATGGTTTGGGGATTCCAGTTGTGGATCACCTGTCCTTGTCCTTGGCAATGAATCTTGTCATGGTTAGCAATCCGATCCATTTGGTTTTGGATGATGATATCGCTGGTGAAATTGCTCTCACGGCTAAAGACTTCTCTTAGAGGGCCACTATCTTCAGATTTCGTGGTTTTTGGCCTTCACTATAGGCTCTTCATGCTTTGACTTTTAAGCACTAGGACCCCTGAATCTGTCCCAATTTTCCCTATGGCTCAAGGTTTTTTCATCATAAAATTTGATGTTGTTGATGACAGGAGGGCTATTTTATGTAGCCGCTTCAGTTGGGAGGATCATTACCTCTGCTAGCCAAACCTTGGCATGAGGGCTTTGATCCTTCAACAAAATCTTTTACTCATATGCCTCTTTGGGTTAGACTCCCTAATCTTCCCCTTTAGCTATGGCTAGATTCGGTTCTTGAAGTTGTGGGAGATGTCATTGGTGACTTCTAAATGGTGGACTCCAAATCTTATAATATCTTACATACTACTTATGCTCGCATCCTTGTGGTGATGGATACGCCAAAGGAACTACCTAAGAAGATCAAACTTGAGGTCCCTAATGGTTCTTGGATTCAAACTCTAGACTATGAAGGAATTCTTTTTTGTTGTAGGGTCTCCTCTAGGACTGATCATATTGCTGCTCGTTGCCCTGTAGAAGTTAGGAAATCAAAGAAAAGACCACCTTGGTGGTCTGGGGCTTTGGTTTAGCATTACTCTGTCCTTAAAGATGTTTCTCTTAAGGATACCCGACCACACCCCCCCTCGTCTATGGTTGCTAAGGGTGCCAATTGCCCTACACTAGTTGGACCTGTTATTGATCCTTTGATGGATTTGGCTGCAACGGCTTCCCCTCCCTCTGGGGTTTGGGTTCCCTTGGACGAAGTTTTGAATGTGATCTTGCATGTTTCTCTGATTGGGTCAGATGGTGATGCTTTGGTGTGGGAAAAGGAGGCTTCTCTAGTGGAGGAAAGTTGGACAAAGGTTAAAGGTAAAAAATACAAACATCCCCAATCGTCCTTGGACATTGTTTTGAGTTGTAATTGGTGGCAAAAATGTACTGTGATATCTACATGGCCGCCCTGGTCACCCTTTTTTGGTTGGAGATTTGTTTCTCCTTTTGTCTGTGGTATCTTTTGTTCAAACTCCATTGAAAATCTTTTGTGTAAAGGGTTTCAAGCACTCTTCAAAACCTATTTTCCTCAAGAAAAAACATATAATGAGATTTTGCTTTTACCTTAATCTAAAACATATAATGAGATTTTGACAAAAAAATGTACATTGATATAATTATTGAATGTCATGGAATATTAAAACAAAATATTTATAGTCAAACTAAAAGTTAGAACATAATTAAACCTTTAGTCATTAGAGATTGATTTTGTGATTGTTACATGTTTACTATTTTCTTTGAAGCGGGTTATTGTCAAGGTTTACGTTGGCTACAGGGTTGTACGTAGAGGCTTGAGAAGTGTTTAATTTTTATTATGGTTGTTATGTGAAGTAATTTATGTGATGTTCCAATCATGATTATTCTTTCCCAACCAATGTTCTAAACTCATGTATTATATAATGATTTGAGGGCTAGTCTTATTATATTGTGATTTAAACACCCATACACATGAGAATTATGGTTTGAAGACCAATGAGTATGTTCCAGTTCACCTTTTTATTTAACTATATTTAATTATTGTTTGATTTATGAGGCTCTTTATATTTTATGAGCTTAGGATAAGTTATCTAGGTCTATAGATGAGGGTGCCTTGCAATAAGCACTAGGGCCCACAAGTGGCTTCCAAGATCGCTTATTGCAAGTAACTTAATTAAGTGGTAACATGATACATTAAATGAGGGTTTTTTAAATGAATTAATAAGATATGCTCCTCACCCATGCCTGAGGACTTGATTGAGGTCTTGAGTAGGATGGGAGTGGGAGAAGATGCTTCATCGTGATCTTGCATGGTTAGTGGTATTGTCTATATGAGAGGTTTACTAATACCGCTTATGGACACTTGAGTGCTTGGGTCCAGAGAGGTTACTAGGATGAAACTCAAAGATTATACATATATGATGAATATTTTGTATATACATCTCAGGTTTCTTACATGTGTTGTTGCCTCTAGTTTAGTGTGTATTACCTATACAATTGTGTATTGATCTTGAGATCAAATAGAGTTTTAGAATTCCATCCTTTGATTTTTGAGTTTGGTTTTGTGGTTGATATCTATATGGAGTATATTATTATATCCTCAACGTGTAGGAAGTGGACCTTCTTTGGATTCTATGAGGTCAGGTGGTAGTGAAACCTGTAGCCATTAAGATATGTTCTAACTTCCTATTTTGGTGTTGGATGATCCTTGTAGTAGTTACGTATATCATCTTATACTATTGTATTAATTTACGTATTAGTCCTAACAAATTTTCAAGATGTATATGTGCTTTTATGTATATCTCATACCATGTGACATATGCAATAGAGGTATTGTTTATATATTTAGATATTGTACATGTTGGCATAACCAACCTACAGCCTAAGGATCGACTAGTGGAGTGACTCGTGTACTCCATTATGACTATGTCTTCTTTGATGTCAAGACAAGTAAGGGACATCGATCGACATGAAGTTAGGACTAGTGAGGCACGTTGAGATTAGATAAGATGAGAAAATGATACTAATGTCCAATGAGAGACCAAGGGTCTATGGGACTGGAAGGTACACCAGTAGAAGACTACAACAATACGAGCACCAAAAGGCATCCAGGAAAAGAAAAGAAAACACCAAACAAGAAGCAAGAGAAGGGGAAAAACAACAAGAAGAGAGATAGAAGGATCAATAATCATTCCCTGGTGCAAAGAAATCCCACACAAAGGGATAAGGCCTAAGACGAGCAAGGGTCATGGCCCAAATCCATCGTTGATTATGTGTTTGTGGAGCAGTGGAGATAGGGTGCTGCCAACTGAGGAACCCACGTTGAGGTCTGACTGGTTTGGTGTGTCCAGAGAACACGTGTGTGACTCTTTTTCATAAGGGTGACCAAAGGAAGAAGAAGGACAAGCCCAATAGAGGCAATGATGGAATAAAACCACTTAGACAAAGTCATGCTAAGTGAGTAAGAACATGAAAGAAGATGCGAAGCATGAAATAAAGATAAAGAGACCAAAAATTGTGCAGAATGGATAAGACAAGTTAGCAAAAGGAAGTGAGTAATAGGATACCTGTCACTGTCATGTTATAAAGTAGGTAGAAGTGCACTCATCATTGAATTTAATTATGTTGGTATTGCCATATTGTGAACAATCGAAAATGTCACAAAACATCCATGAATTTTGATCGTACACACTACATCTAACAAGAATAAAGCATTCCAATAACAAGAAGACAAGATAGGAGTTGGCTTGAGAATTCAAGGTTTCGATGCATAGCAAGAAAAAGAATATAAAGGTGTTTTTCTCTTAAAGGAAAAAGATTAGATTACATATTATAAGTTGTATATCAAATAGAAAGAGATCTAAAGAATTCAACTCAATATAATCTCTAAGTGAGAAAGATTGCATTGAAGAGTTACTAACGTAGTGTAAAAGAGAGCTTGTTGAGAAGAAGCCAAAGTTCTCGATCAACACAAGTAACAAAGCATGTAGTAGCCAAGAGGGCCAAGAATGTAAGTGATCATGTCTGAATTGTAGAGCTATGAAAAAGAAGAAGAAAGTTGTTTCCATGTCCAAGGAGCATCAAAGAGATCTATATTCAAGCTAAATGTAGTAGTTGTTATGCTTAGATCATCCTCTTTGATTTTTTCTCATCACTACAATAGTAAATCCCATCGAGGGTGGACTCTAACAAGTATTTTGTATTAAAGCCCCTAACAGGGTGGCACATTAGTTTGTGTTTTGAAGTCCTCTGACCAGACTTCTCTTAACTAGGAAAGACTTATATAGGTATTATCTAAATCCCTTAACCAGGTGACACTTAAAAGTATCTTTATAATCTTTTAATAGAAATAAGCTCTTGACCGAACGCACTTCAAGAGAGCACAAACTTTATGAGGATTGACTCACACACTATAGTTTTTATCCTAGCTAGGTTTCCATGAGATAAATATCGTGTTATGTGATGTTGTGATTAACTTTATTATTTTTGCTTATTTCTGACTAGTTATGTTACAGCTAGCATTAACCTATAGATCGATGTGAAGATAGATGAGAGAAAAGTTAAAATTATCTAGAGTATATTGATTCAACCCCTCTTAGTATACTTACTAGTGTGTGGACCAATAATTGGTACTAGACAATAGGTCCTCTAAAGAAAAGAGTCTACGAACTCGAGGAGAAAGATCAAGATGTTTAAAAGAGAAGCACCAAAGTTTCTAAAGGAAAGCTATAACTCGTGGTATAGAAACATTAGGTTGCATCTAATAAATCTCAAAGATGCATACTGAACCCATGTGGAGGTCAAATATGTGGAATCGACTACTCCACTCAATGTTGGCCAAATAAATCTAGTTACCTATGGATAGGAGATGGTAAATCCTTGAGGCTTTCTAGCACTTTAGTTAGAGCATCCAACATGATCCATATCAAACTATCTCATTTTCTAATTACTGAAATTTGTGTATATAGATGTGTTAAAACCATTGTTAGTGCCTTGTTCTATTGTATTATTCCAAATGATTCCTTTGCCCTATATAAACAATTACAATTTTGTGTCTCTTATGTACATGTCTTACTTCCTTAATTTGTCACTTTTGGTTCTCAACTTTTGTTGTATTTTTTTGTCTTGGATAATATTCATAATTTCCACAAGTGTATATTTGTATTGAGAACAGTACAAATGAGGCGTGGTCAAGTGATTTTGACATAACATCCATACTAGAATAATCCAAGTGAAATGACTAAGGTTGTGTTTATATTATTAGCTTAGCATTTCCATCTCTTATGTGATATTGTTATTTTGATGTTTTGATAATGAAATGTAGTTTTCCTTGACTCAAGTCCTAATGTGGAAGAAGTGCATTTATTCTTCAACATATTTTTCCTGTAGACTTGAGACAATGATATTGAACCACTTTAGAATGTTAGGTTTTGTTCTTTTGTCTCTTCTTTGGCTACAAATTGTAATGTTTGAGACAATAGTGTCTTTCACATTTGACTTTCTTAATTATACATATCATATTTGTGATTATGAAACCATTTGTTTTCTCTCTCTTGCTTAGGTTAGGTGAATTTGATACCATATTTTCTTGTCATTGCAAGGTTGGTGTGCATTACAAGAGTTTGTAAGGGGCTACCGAAGACTTGGCCTTTTTGCTTATCTTTAGTATTTTTCTCTATATTGAAGGCATATTGACAATCTTCCTACAATGTTGCTCATGGTAGCAACCTGTCATAGCTCATATTTATTAAATCCACTAGTGTGTTTCAAGACTTCTACAAATTTCATTCACATAAATTCAAACATTCATAGTTTGTGAAACTCATTGGCATAATTTGACATTTACTAGTCCTTTTATTCTAAACACACCATAGTATTATTTGAGACTAAAGTATTGAGCACATATATTTGCACTAAATTTGGACAATACATCATAAGGTTTAAATTCTCTCTTTGTTCACACTTTTCCAAAGTAGCATACTAATACAATCATCTTAAAAGTTATTAAGCCATGAAAAGCTATAAAGCACACTCAATAGGCTTTGTCATGCCCAAATTTCGAGAGCAAGCCACACAATTTTTTTTTTTTTTTAATAATAATAAAGTGCACTAAGGTTTAAGAGTTGAATTGCAACAACAGATTTACTATGTTCATCAGAAGTTTAACATCTTGAGAAGTGATCCATTGCTATAGTTAAATACTCATTAAAATTTGTAACAACTTTTGGTTACTTTAATTCATTAAGGTTACAACGATGCTTGAAATAGTTTTGGATAACAATATATTTCTCTAACATTAAGTAAATAGAATATTATTAACATCGCTAATAACTCATATTTAAAAACATATTATTTACTTTTAACTAATACTTAAGACAATAATTAAACTATTACTAACACATACTAACTCCAATCAATTTTTAAAAAAAACATTATTACTAACACTACTTCAATAAAATTTCTAATCCTTAACTATATTAATAAAACCAAAACTAAAATTTACAAAATTCAGAAAGTATACTAACTGCTTACTAAACTAATTTAATACTAATTTTACATTTACAAAATTAAACAAAACTATATTAAAATATAAATTTAAAAATCCTAGCTACAACTAATCCTAAGGTTAACCACTGAGTGGAGTTGAGGTTATGCAACTCATGGTAACCACTTTCAATTTTCGCACAAAGGCAAAAATGGATTTTTTGAGTGACCTCAAAAGTCAACAAAAGGGGCTTAGGGGGTGGAAAATGCCCCCAACCCATACCCATACCCCTTGGGTATAAAGATTTCATGTTTTAAAGCCTTGGGAATTGATTTGGAATCAAATAAAAGTTAGGAATAATTAAGACCATCTAACAACTCTAAAATGCAGATTAAGCACTAATCCAGATTAGAGGTGACTAAACTCGATTAAGAAACAAATTAGCAAAAATGACACTAACTTAATCCGACTTAGGTCCAAAGGTTACACAAATAACCCTAACTAGCTTGCTAGAATGCATATGCAAATTCACGAGTGTCAAGTGACACTATCAGAACACAATTACAAACATTAACATTTACTAATCACGAAAAGATACATTCATACATCTCACAATATAATTTAGTTACGAACAACAAGGTTTCCACAAAAAGCACATAGGGATCAGTTCCGTTCTTCCATCGGGTTCCTCGGCTAAAATATCCTGCACACTCATTGCACACATCAGTAGTCTCATAAAATCACATGCATATATGTATATACGTATTAGGGAATCACATAATTTAAAACATACATCTATCAATAAATCAGGGTTTCTCTCATCCTCCTCATATTCTTAATCATTAAAATTTCATAATCAAAGTGTTAAATCCTGCATTTACTTACTTCCCAACATGCATGTTCATAAAGCATTAAATGACGAACTCAAATATCTGAAAGTAAACATCACAAAACATAAAATAATATAATATGTTCAAAGCATCAGGTAGTGTCTCGACATCTCAAGTCGTGAGTATCAAAAAAAAAAAAAAAATGTATCAACTATGCTAAGAAGGGTCAGGGCGAGGCCTCACAGGCTTGAAGTTGTGAAAAGTGGACTTACTTTAAGCCATCATCTTTCATATATTATAAAGTGAGGGCTTACTTTAAGTCATCATCTTTCATATCTTATAAAGCCTATATTATGCTAATTAGGATTTCTAATAGATTGATGCTATTGTGCCATCCAAATTCCTTTTTACGTATTTATTTGTCCATTTTAAATATCATTGGTGATAACTATTAGTTTCTTCATTTGGTCACTCTTTTGTCAATGAATGCGATTGTAATAAGTTCACAAAAATGGAGATAATAAAATCATTGTTCTTTGTTGTTTCATCTAAGCCAATATAGACTTGTGCCCTAGATTGTATTGTTCCTTCCACATCCCTTCTAGGGCAACACAACTATGATATTCTATATCTTATTTTTGTGCCAAAGTGTTTGAGCCATTTTATGCCTTTTACGTGTAGGTCAATGGAAATGTAGCCTTTAACATTTTGTTACTTCTAGGGCAGCAAAATTGCACCCATTTTATGTTTTCTCATCTTCAAAAACATTATACCTACACTCCATATAGGAAAGAAGTTTTAATGCTCTCTATAGATATTAGCTTTATTAATTCCTTATTTACCCATTAATTATTTTTCGATGACTATTACTATTTAAAGGTGCTGCCCATTTGAATCATCTTTTCGCAAATACAATATTGGTGGGTTGAAGTGGGGTTTTAAATCTTTATTAATATCAATATAATGTGATTCAAGAAAGTAACTACTAGGTAAAGTTGGAAAGCACTTTTGCATTTCTCATTGATAGATCATTTTAAGCCATCGTGAATATCTTGATTGGATAGTAAACATGGTCACATATAAGAATAATATCATGACATCATGAAGGTCAAAAAAAACAGTGATAAGAAAAGTCACATCAGCAGCAATTTTCTAATCCCACTAATTAAGGAAGCACTAAAGGGTTGCAAGAGAATAAGGATAAAAAAAGAGCATCTCAAACACCTTTCCAAAATAACCCATGGTATGACGAAGAATGCAAGACCGCAAAAAGGAAATTTAAAGGAAGAAAAGAAAACAAAACAATCATAAGAGAATACAAACAGCTAATCAAATCCAAAAAAGAGGAATATGTGATTAATCGGAGGAAAGAGCTAAACATGTTAGGAAAACAAAATCCTAAAAAAATTTGGAGGAAGTTACAAGAAGCTAGGAAACATGTTGAAAATAAAATTACAAATTCACAATGGTTAGAGTATGCAAAGACTCTTTATGACAGACTGAAGGACGAAGTTTCACTCCCCAAAACCAAAAATTCGAATGAACTATTTTTTGATGAAGACTACTTACTCTAGGGATAAGGAGATTAGCGAGTGGAAAAGCTCAAGATATTGATGAGTTGCAAGTTGAATTTTTGAAGTGGGGGACAAATTTGTTGACTCCACACATCAGGAACATTTTTAATATGGTCACGCAAGGCTGCTTTCCCACGTAGTGGACCACTAGTGTAGTTATTCCTCTCCATAAGAGCGGGGATGTCAACAACCCTTCCAACTATCGCACCATCACGGTGAACCCCCTATTAAGAAAACTCTATGAGAGTGTGGTAGAGTGGAGAATCAACAGATGGGCAGAAAAAGAAGGGAAAAGAGCTATTGGACAAGTGGGTTTCAAACCAAAACATTCTGCCATTGATCATTGCATTACCCTAAGGTTCCTTAGAGAAAAAACGTGGGATAAACAGGGGGGGAGGCTTTTTGTTGCTTTGTTGACTTTAAGAAAGCTTTTGACACCATCCCTAGAGATAAGATATGGAATATGATGGAAGAATTAGAGGTCCTAACAAAGTATAGAGGTGTTGTTTATAAATTTTATGAACAAGTTAGAGCGAAATTGTCATGTCCCCATTTTTTGGTGACAGTTCGATTTAATTAATTTAATTAATCTGGTTGTCTAAAATAATGAATATTTTAAGGACGACTAATTAATTATTTTAATTAAATAAATAAATATTAAAAGATAACTTTATATTTAATAAAGTGACTTGGATTATAAAAATATTTAATAAAGTCACTTGAGGGATAAGATCAAAAATGTTCTAGAAGTCTCTGGAGAGGATGGAGAGAAAAGAATAAATAGGCACCCCGGGGCTCCATTCGAATGAAGCAGTTGTTTTATCTCTCTGATTTCATATTGTGATTTAATCACAGGTGCATTGTGGAACCTAGGGTTTTCGCAATTGTCACAGTTGGCCATTGAGAACGATAACTCTCAATTGGTACGCAATTTTGAGGGTGTGAAATATCATCCGAATTATTGCAGATTGGAGGTGACATTCAGTCATTTCATCAGGACGATCATTTGTGACCTAAGGCCAATTTTCTGGTTCTTGCATCACTGTTCATTGTTGGATCAGCGAGAGTGGTATTAATCACCATAATAACTGGAGTAAATTCTATCCATGCGGCAGTTGGTTATTTACATCAAGGTTCAGTTTGTGATCAGGGAAGACTATCAAGTCCGAGTCACAGTGTGAGCAGATTGGGCTTTGAAACGGATCAACAAGGCAAGTAGGTGCATTTTGTGGAAGACGTTATAGGCGACGATTTATTTCACACGCAAGTGCCTTCGAGTGGATGATTCAGAGTCATAATATGTGAAGCTGGAATTAGGGCCAGTCATGGTAAAAGAGTATGCGGTTTGAATGAATTGGCAGTCTCTTAGAAACTTATTTGGCTCAGTATTGGAACCCATTCATGAAAGACATCCACGGGCAGACAGCACATTTCCAGTCAAGCGCTCAGCACACTGATCTCACAATGCGCTCTGCTTTCGCTCCCATATTCGGCCAGCGCTTTCTATGACCCAATTTGGGAACTCAGCTACAGCAGAAATCCTAGAAAGTGGATTTAATCTTTCCGCAGCCGGGCGTCATCCAAGGGCAAAGCGATTGTAAGTGCTGGAACCAACTTTCAACGGAAGATTGAAGACGGGCATGCGATACACTTGGCAGGGGAAGCGAAACTAAATCTGGATCCATTGTTAGCATCCACGATATCAGTAGCTTGGCTCTTCGATCCGGAATTGATAAGGCAACAAATAAGGCACGGGGAATCATTCTGTCTCATGCTTGGCAGTTGGATAGAGTGTCGACCCAGATTGCGAATGAAGTAATGACCCAGACTGTCAAACTATAATCAAGGGGAGCATTTCCTGTTTGTATGCAAATTTGGCTAGACGTCCTGTTTCATGTACCTGCGATCTCCATACTAATTAATGCGTGTGCAATTACTATAGAGGCAGGACATAAACTGTTTGAATCTCCAACCGAACTTCAACATTCATAGGATCAGCAGTCGGGCTCATGGAAGGTGCGGTCTTGGTGTGCATGCACATGACCACCCATGGGGAAACGACAATTTCCAGGATATATTCAGTTCTGGTGCAATAAAGTCTGCCACTGATTTCCAATATCGAGTTTTGGTGCTAAAAGAAACAATAATCCGTTGGGGTTATTTCAGTGGTATCAGAGCGATTTTCTTGCCATCCTGTGGGGTGAGAACCGACTTACATGAGTGATCAGCACTCTACTTCAACCAAGATGTATAGGTACAACACAAAGTCTCCAAGGACACAATCTCGGACAAGTAATAGACACAGTATTCAGAGTCAGAATTGTGGAAAGGAGGACTATTCAGGCATTCAGGATGAGCTCAGAAAAATCAGACATAACATGTCTGAACTGTTGGTTAAGCACCACCGTATGATTGACAAGTTGTCCGACTCAACTAAGGTGAATAAGTCAACTAGATTTCGATTCGGAAAATCTTCTCGCAAAGCACTAGCTGATACAGTGGGCGATGTTACTAGGAACCTTAATGAGGAATTCGAGGAACAAGTGTGCAACCGATCAGAGGTTTCAGTTCGGTCACAGGAAGAAGTGGTGAAGGATATTACGCTGATGGATAACAACTGTCAACTTGATACTTCAATTGAGACAGTTGTATACAGGTTTCCCAAGGGTGATGTCTCAGGTACTCAAGGTGGTTTGGTTCCGACAATCAATGATTATAGTGAAGTGAGTTCAGATGATGATAAGGATGAGATACCAGGTAGAGATGAGCAAACACTAAGTATTCATGATTTTGCTGAGAGAGAGTACCAGGCTCAGTTAGATGCTTCGTCACATAAGGATGAAACTGGTAGAACTTCACATGATTTGTCCAACCAGCTGAAGGTAAGCAAAGATAGTATTGTGGCTTCCTTATCCCATCATGACAAGATGCGGGAGATGATAGAAGAGCACATCCGAATAATTCAGTCACAAGGAAGACATAAGGGAGTTCGGGCAAAATCTTCTTGCTTTGATTTACAGATAATCAGTGAAGGAATGGGAACGACGAAGTTGAGCTATTTACATCTTCTATCAGATCGTGACCATCTTCTAAGCCTTGCCAAAGACTATTCAGATGCCTTGAGGAGGAAGGAGGAGGAAGTTGTCAAGCTTTCTTGCGAGCTTGAGGACACTCGAGCAACTTTGGCATTACAGGACTGGGAGAGACATGGAAATAAGCATGGCATGGAGCTGGGCTTAGTTTCATCTTACATGCCTGACATTTAGCTCCCTGCAGCAGACGGATCATATATGGTAGCTGATAATGTTACGAGTTCATCTTGCATTCACATCCAGGATACAAGGACAATGGCAGACAGGTATGTGAAGTTAGTTGGTATTGGTCACATTACTCAGGTAAGGAGTTTGCTTGAGTTACCAGCTGTTTCTTGTTTACGGATATGGACTCGAGAACGTTTCAACAGCATTTGGGATTCGGTTAACTGGAGATCTTTAACACTTAATGGTAGCAATGATTGTCTGAGTGCTATCATGGATTTGATTAGCAGAGTATACGGTGTTGTCTTTCCTTGTGCCAACAGAACATCCGATGTTGGTATTAGTTTTTATACACCGATATTGGGCTTGGTTCATATATGTAGACGACCATTCTTGCTGAAAGGTGTTGAAGATTTTTCATATTTGCCAGTGTGTACGGATGAGTCCCAGGATCATTTTGGCCTTGATGACATCCAGGAGGATGAAATGGACAGTTCTGAAGACACGGCTTCTTTGACAGTTTCTTTGGGTACAGAAGAGCTTGACAGCAGTACTACAACTTTTGACAATTTGGATATTGATATGGACCTTGGAGATGATTCGCGAGATATGGATGTTAATATTGAGGATACTCCTTTAAGAGCTCCAGAAGAAGCTTGTAGGAGACAGTTCAGCCAAAGCCATCGTGTGACTAGCCAGTTGAAAGTTAGTGAGCGAGACATTGCTATCGCTTGTGAGCACTTTGATACTGCTCGTCATTTGTTGGTCGTTACCTGTTGGGGTTCTTCTATGACAGATGAGTCCAACGGTGGTTACTTTTCTTTGGCAGTGATTCATGCCTTGCGTGAAGCTGTTCGGATTTTGAAGCAGGATTATTTACGATTGGTAGCCGACCGTGATCACTTGGTTGAGTGGGGGAGTACAGCCTATGAGGCACTCTTGGATCGTGAAGAGGAGGTGAGTGAGCTTGCCCAGGAGCTCATAGCGACTACTGAGGCATTAGAGGACACACAGCGAGATCTACAGAAGTCGCAATTTCAGTTGAAGGAGGTGACCGTGGAGTTGGAGCATTTGCGGTCAAAACCAGCCCCAGACCCAGTTCATGTGACTATTGAGGTGGACGATGGTAAGTACACTTCCACAGTTACTACTAAGGAGCATATTGTTGAGGCTGACACACATATTCAGGATTTGGTAGTAGCTGGTTCTAATGAGTTCGGGATACCGGTGGAGTCTAGTTTCCAGATTGATTCTTCTCAGATAGTTGATAGTGTGGTACAGTTGAATATGCCACCCTTACAGGAGGACCAGTTATGGTGTAAAGGGGAGTATGTTAATGTTTCCTCATATAATTTTTACTGCACTGAACCGTTCATGGAGTATTTGTTGGATAGTGCATGTGTTCATTTGGACTCGCATAAAGTGATAGAAGGTGTTCTCATCCATGATACTAGTGTTATTTGCAGATTGGTTGAAAAGATTATAGGGATCCTTTCTACTATGCTACCTCACAGGGATCTCGAGGAGGGGTTTGTTGAGCAGAGTGCACAGGGACCTATCCGACTTACAGCCACTCAGAGTCAGAGATTGGAGCCATATGTTGATCACCAGTTCAATGATGATGAGCTAGTAGCAGAATTTGGAGGTTCTTACCGGCATTATACGGTAGGGTACGCTCATCATTTTTCTTTTGACACAGAGATAGAAGATTTTATTTCACGCAGATGTAGATTGGTTCCAGTTTCTTACCATCCATTAGGGGATAGATTGGCACCATCTTTCGAAAATAAAATTGGTAGTAGCAAGTTACTCAGCCTGCAGCATCGACACACCCGGAGTAGTTTTACGGAGATTGGATTTGATGGCAGTGATTCAGGTACCTATGGTTGTTTTCATATCTACAGTGCAGTTGGGTGCAGGTGTCATTTTGACGGGGGTTTGAGTTTTGATAGAATTGATGTTTCAGTTGGCTTGAGTTCCGCAGAATGGTTTCTTCTACCGACATCTACAGTTGGTTTTCAGATGATTTCATCAGAAGTGTCAGTTGTTTGGATGTTGAGTACAGTTTCTCGGTTACTGGTATTGATGATTTCTCCACGGGAGTATGATGCGGATTGGGATGATACACAGATTTACATTTGGGATCCAGGCAAACTGATTGGTTCATGGTTCAGCCATTGCTTGGGGACAAGCAATTTCAGGAAGGGCGGACTGTCATGTCCCCATTTTTTGGTGACAGTTCGATTTAATTAATTTAATTAATCTGGTTGTCTAAAATAATGAATATTTTAAAGACGACTAATTAATTATTTTAATTAAATAAATAAATATTAAAAGATAACTTTATATTTAATAAAGTGACTTGGATTATAAAAATATTTAATAAAGTCACTTGAGGGATAAGATCAAAAATGTTCTAGAAGTCTCTGGAGAGGATGGAGAGAAAAGAATAAATAGGCACCCCGGGGCTCCATTCGAATGAAGCAGTTGTTTTATCTCTCTGATTTCAGATTGTGATTTAATCACAGGTGCATTGTGGAACCTAGGGTTTTTGCAATTGTCACAGTTGGCCATTGAGAATGATAACTCTCAATTGGTATGCAATTTTGAGGGTGTGAAATATCATCTGAATTATTGCAGATTGGAGGTGACATTCAGTCATTTCATCAGGACAATCATTTGTGACCTAAGGCCAATTTTCTGGTTCTTGCATCACTGTTCATTGTTGGATCAGCGAGAGTGGTATTAATCACCATAATAACTGGAGTAAATTCTATCCATGCGGCAGTTGGTTATTTACATCAGGGTTCAGTTTGTGATCAGGGAAGACTATCAAGTCTGAGTCACAGTGTGAGCAGATTGGGCTTTGAAACGGATCAACAGGGCAAGTAGGTGCATTTTGTGGAAGACGTTATAGGCGACGATTTATTTCACACGCAAGTGCCTTCGAGTGGATGATTCAGAGTCATAATATGTGAAGCTGGAATTAGGGCCAGTCATGGTAAAAGAGTATGCGGTTTGAATGAATTGGCAATCTCTTAGAAACTTATTTGGCTCAGTATTGGAACCCATTCATGAAAGACATCCACGGGCAGACAGCACATTTCCAGTCAAGCGCTCAGCACACTGATCTCACAATGCGCTCTGCTTTCGCTCCCAATTCGGCCAGCGCTTTCTATGACCCAATTTGGGAACTCAGCTACAGCAGAAATCCTAGAAAGTGGATTTAATCTTTCCGCAGCCGGGCGTCATCCAAGGGCAAAGTGATTGTAAGTGCTGGAACCAACTTTCAACGGAAGATTGAAGACAGGCATGCGATACACTTGGCAGGGGAAGCGAAACTAAATCCGGATCCATTGTTAGCATCCACGATATCAGTAGCTTGGCTCTTCGATCCGGAATTGACAAGGCAACAAATAAGGCACGGGGAATCATTCTGTCTCATGCTTGGCAGTTGGATAGAGTGTCGACCCAGATTGCGGATGAAGTAATGACTCAGACTGCCGAACTATAATCAGGGGGAGCATTTCCTGTTTGTATGCAAATTTGGCTAGACGTCCTGTTTCATGTACCTGCGATCTCCATACTAATTAATGCGTGTGCAATTACTATAGAGGCAGGACATAAACTGTTTGAATCTCCAACCAAACTTCAACATTCATAGGATCAGCAGTCGGGCTCATGGAAGGTGCGGTCTTGGTGTGCATGCA
This sequence comes from Cupressus sempervirens, assembly GCA_028749045.1. Taxonomy (NCBI): domain Eukaryota; kingdom Viridiplantae; phylum Streptophyta; class Pinopsida; order Cupressales; family Cupressaceae; genus Cupressus; species Cupressus sempervirens. The sequence continues at coordinate 440,369,163 of CM053786.1, read as the reverse complement.
CATGACCACCCATGGGGAAACGACAATTTCCAGGATATATTCAGTTCTGGTGCAATAAAGTTTGCCATTGATTTCCAATATCGAGTTTTGGTGCTAAAAGAAACAATAACCCGTTGGGGTTATTTCAGAAACTCAGAACCAAAGTGGGCATGTCAAAATGCTTTGGCAGTGACATAGGGGTCAAACAAGGATGCCCGTTATCACCTACCTTGTTTGGCCTCTATATTGACAAGTTAGAGGAATGGCTAAACAGAGCCAATGGAGAGGGAATTCAATTGGTTGAATATGTGATTAGATTGCTTTTGTATGCCGATGACCTCATTCTCATTGCTAAAACAGCATAGGGGCTGAGAGAACATTTGCAAAACTTAGAAACCTTTTGCACGGAAGTAGGGATGGAGGTCAACACTTCTAAGACCAAGATCATGGTCTTTTCCTTGAGGAAGAGAAAACAACAATGCACTTTCATATTTAATGACAAAGTGCTAGAAATTGTAGAAGAATAAAAGTATTTGGGGATAGATTTCCATCACGGGCTCAGTTGGGAAACATGCAGATCAAAAAGGATATGGGGGAATGGAAGGCATCTTATCTTCTTCAAGATAGGTGCATGACAGCAGAGTTATGGGATTGGAAGACTAAGAAAACCCTCTTTGGGTTGATGGCAACGAGGTATGAGGGAGCAGCGTACCAAACCATAAATGGCGACAAATTGAAAGAATTCATAAACACTTCGTCACAACTAATCTTAAAAACAAATCCACAGTCCTATACGAGATTATTTTAGCGAAGGCGAGCATGTTCCTAGTGGGGGCCTCAGCGATTGTTAAATTGTTGAGCTATCTAAAAAAGGTGAGTAAAAATGGATGCACATCATTGGCCTAGTATGGTGGTTGATGGAGAACTAGCTCGTCGGCAGAAGACATGGAAAAAACAAAACGATAAATGGTTCAATAAGTGGAGCATTGACTACCTAGAATGTCCGGAAAACAATTCTGAAATAAAAAAATGGTTGGCAGGAAAAGTCAAATCTGTCATGTGGGCAAACCAACTAGATAGAAAAACAGCCTATTATATCAAAGAATTTAATCCCACATGCGAACATGAAGACAGAATATTTAGGAGCTGAGATCAAAGTAAAGGCAAAAATCCTAATCACTCAATTGAGATCTAGTTCCCACTGTTTGAGATGTGAAACTAGTAGATGGAAGACCCCTAAGGAAGAGTGGGAGGACAGAATTTGTAGATTTTGCAACGAGGGTGTGGTGGAAACAGTGGCACTATCTGAAGGATTGTATAGCATACGAAAACATTCGCAACCAACAAAAAGAAATGTTAAAAGTGAATAACATAAAAGACCTTTTAGAAGGACCAGGACTCTTCAAGGGGGTCATTTTACTTATACAGATTCACAACAAAAGAGATAGACTAGAGAAATCACATCAGACTGACTAGGAGTTTTATGTGGGTCCCTCAAGCTTATGGCCTTGTGGACGTCATTAAAAATCTTTCATTCATTCATTCAATAACATAGTTACAAAATGATGGCACTCAAGTTTTGCTTTGTTCATCTAAGTACCTTTTTCAAGGCAACATTATACCTAAACTAAATGTTTGTGTTTCTTCCTCCAGCATGTTGCTCTCAAATTCCTTTGTATTTTAAAAAGTGCCTTTTATGTGTTTTTTACAAAAGATAAAGACTACTAAAACCCTTGATGCACTCTTACATATTAAAAGAAAATCCTATGAACATAGTTGTTTTTGTGACACTTCCTAGATATTATTTTGATCTATGAGATCAAGAAGCATGTTGCCTCTCTAAACATCATACTAGATTTTTTTTAACATAAATGGATTTGATATGGTACATTACAAAATCTTGTCTTTGTCTATGAGATAATTAAGTGTGTCGCCTTTACAAACACCATCGTAAATGCTTTTTATAATATCTATTAACATTGTCATAATGTTTATGTATCAAATGTTAATTTAAGAGATAATGAATCATGCTGTCTCTTACGCGAATGTTCCTGTATGTGTATCACATAGCAAAGGTTATTCAAAATCAATTGCATGAAGGTGAGCTAATATTCAGTTTGACTTAGTACATTCTGTTTGGAAGCCTCATCGTACTTTTAAAACCCCAATCGTACTTTTAAAACCCCAATGAAGTTTTCCATTGAAATTTCCTCCAAAGTCGTGTTCATGTTATTGTCTTACTATGATATTAATTAATAACGAGAACAAATGTAATATGAGTAGCTTAACTGCCCAGTTCCTTCTTATAGTAAAAGGGTTTTCCTGTAAGACTATATTGTGCAGCATTCACCAACAAAATATGATAGGGTTTGCATTCATTTAGTACAAAAAAGGCTCATTCAACTAGCTCCCATGGAGTTCAAGCATTATATATTACCTTTAAGCTTAATCTCTCTATCTCTTGACCAAGAGAAATGGGCTTACTGAACTTTCAAAGTAGTTTTAATCATATGTAGATAGAAGTCGTCAAAATTACTTGGGTTTGCGATGTTTAAAAGCTTAGGCACCAATCTCTATTAGAAATTCATAACGTACAGTAAACTAAAAGCTCCTGTACCTTTCATTCTTAATTTATTTAACAGTTGTCCTCACATGGTTTATTGTAGTTTTCACCACTTTTATTTTGTTTTCATACAAATGTAACCTCAACTTGGAGAGCAGCAGAGCTGCCCATTTATAATTAGCATACTCGTGTCTATATTCTAAAGAAGCATAATTGTGAATTATAACAATGTATGAAAACTTGCTGACACAGATTTTATTTAGGAAACCTCTAAATCTTATGCTTCGAGTATATTCTATTAATCACATATACGATTCTAATTTTAAGTTGAATCTGTATTTGATACCTCAGAGTTAGTGGAAGAGGAGTTTGGAACTACTGGTAAAGAAGAAGAATTAGATACAGAGCTTGAATCTGTTGACACCGTAGTTGATGAAATTTGGGATGAAGAAGATAAATCTTTCTCGCTCTCTTTTCCAAGGGCTTCACGGGCAGCTTTTTCCCTCGCCAGTTTAGCCCTTTCTAGCACTTCTTCCTGTAGAGGTGGATAAGACATTTCTCTTAGAATCACCAATAAGCATAGAAAGTACAAAAAGAATATATTTATAAGCAATGTTTCTAATCAAACATGCAAAAAAAGAATATTATTCATATTCAGCCAGCTTCTTTTGTCATTGTATCGAAAATCTTAATTGCTTTTACTTGGATGAAACTTTGGCTTGTCAGTCATGCTTTGATGTAAAAGAACAAAAGTTCACCTTGGTATGTCCAGGAACTTGGCAGTTGTTTTGTTGTCCACTCCCATAGGATTGTTATACATGTGAATAGAATTTCTATCCACTCACTCTTAAAGAGTTTTTTCCAAAACTTTGTAGCACCCTTTCTTATGCACAGGATTCTAAATTTTAAAAAAATTAGTGGAATGTTTCCGAGGAGAACCACATTTTAATGACTCGCCAAGTACTTGCAACTGTTTTGAAGCCCCCAAGTTTTTCAGAAAAAAGCTTGCTTACTATTTTTGCAAAATCAGCAAGTTTGTCATCCAATCTTACTCGTATACTCAGCATGGCCAGGAAAAAAAACACTTGCACAAGTTCAAGCAAAAAACTCACCAAACACTTAATAAGCAACCCTGCGCTGCACAAATGCACCATAAACATGACTAAACACTGAAAAGACATGGTTTTCTGGTATTTGAGTATTTCTGTTCAAATTAGAGTGAAAATAAACAATTTTCTCTTTTTCAAACTCACGAATTGTGGGTGCCGTCAAGGTCTATTTTCTCTCAAACATAGATGCCAAACTCGGGAAATACTTGCAAAACTTTGGCATGGTAACTCACCAGGTTTTTATGGCAAGTTTTTGGGGATTACTCACTTTTTGGCGAGCTTGTTAAAACAAATTCACCACAACGATGTCATTAACTCACAGGATGTGAGACATGCCTAGGATGCATAAAAATACTCAAGATCCAAAATTGTTTTATTTACAAAAGCCAGAACACTCCTTTCACTTCCTCACACGGCATTCTTGTGTATAATTGAGCTAAATGCAAGGATTTTTAGGCAAGTTTGACTGGCAGATTTGATGAATTTCAAATTTTCTGGGGCAGGTTAAAAAATCTCAAGCATTTTAATTCATTTAGTTGTCCAAATCTATGGTACAGAGTAAAAATTTTTAAATTCCGCACTATAAATTTAGTAGTATTTATAATTTAATTCCAAAAATTGGATTATGAGCATTTTTTTGTTCATTTATACCTTTTTTTGGAATGAAATCACTGTTTATTTTTCTATAAACAAATTATTTTGCTGCTTTATACATTTTTGGGGAACAAATCACTAGTTTATACAAAGATTATGCTGATTTGTACTATTTATACTAAATTTCTACTGATCTGTAATGAATTAATAATTAAGTTGTTCTTTGTACTCGTGGGTTAGATAGAACGGAAAAATAAGAAACCCTTGACCTCTGGATCAAGCTCCCACTTTGCATCAAACAGAAGCTCATCCATATTGATTCCAACTACTAGAACTCATCCCCCTCATGACAGAGCTAGCTTGGAAAATATGCCATGCCGGAACCAACCTGTTGTGACATTTTCACACATCGACCACTAGAAATGGGACCCCTTGTCGATTCACTTGGCCTTTTTGGCTTTGTTTTCTCAGTGGCTCTAGTGTTAGTCTCCTAGAGCTCCCTGTGTTCAAATGGGAAATCTCCCTGTGTTCAAATGGGAAATGATACATTTGGCTGACTGAAGAATTCCTTGATACTCGAAAATGGAATATGGGAGGAAGTGGTTAACTATGGTCCACGACCACATGGAATAATTGCAAAATGGTCAAGTTTCTGTGCAGTAGCACACAACGCTAGGGCAAAGAAAAGTTTGAAAACATGAAAACCTACCTTAAAGTGCTAATACACTAATCTGCAACAGTTTCATAAACAAGATAGAATCTACCAATGGATTTCATTCTACACCATATGTTCAGCAAGAAATTACAAGGCGCTCAAAAATCAAAAGCAAAGGCTGCACTAGAAATATGGAATTCATTATATCTGGAATGCAACTATTGAGCACAACTCAGTAAGTACAAGGGAGAAGATCTGAGAACAGTAAGTCTGAGAAATATTGCAAATGTTTGAAAAAATCATAGTTCTCAACAATGAATATTGCTAGAATGTGCCAAAGTATGTAATATGGAATCCTTCAGAAAAATCTATATGCACCTGTGAGCGCTGAAGTTACTATGCCAGAAAAAATGTTGCAGAGTGAAATTACCTCCAACAAAAGTTCAACATCTTGGAGTGATAAGTTTGCCCATAAGCATGGAAATGTTTCCATACTTTAAGAATCTGTTGCAGAGCTTCATAAACAACCAGGAGTGCAATCCGTAGGTACGAAGAAAACAATTCAAAGATTCACGGCAAGGTCATGAAATACCATGATATTGAGGTAAATCTCAAACAGATATATTCTTTGGACTGATATTCCCCTCACACAGATAAGGTTCATCTGCAAACAGTGAAAGAAGGATTGTTTAACCACGCTAAAGGGGAACGCATACATAAAATTATGATGCCATCACTAAATTTCCCTCTGTAATGATGTCCTATGATTAGCCTTAACCAATGGATAAATCTGCAGCTTCTTAGAGGGAAGAACTTCGTCAGAAAGAAATGGGAATGTCCAAGTCATGGGTGTGGAATACATATGCTCGGAAAAATGTTTCAGAATGCCAAGTCTGTCGCCATACTTGACAAAGCTTAACACTCATCTAAGGAAAATATTGCAAGATGGAATATTTACACCCGTAGCTCATGTGTGTTATGTGGTGCTAATACTTCACAGCAGTGGAAAACATAGAGACTAAAAAGTACCTATGCAATACATGATATGTCCTCCAGAATGCTATTCCTCCATGCACACAAAATCCCGCTCAAAATGACAAATCCATGACTGGTATAAGCATACATTCACCAGTGCAATTTCTACAGTCAGGGAATCATTGCAAATGAAAAAAATCATACAGAAGGTCAAAATGGCACTCAGGCGTAATGTCCCCTACTGGGACCTAAATTTATTCTATATTTCCCAATTAGGGTTTGGTTTATAATGTTCTCTGATAGGAATAGTCATTCATTCTATTCGATTGAAGTTCTCTTTTAAAATTATTATCATTCGTGCTTACCTTATTACTAAACCAGCTCAATGACAGAAGGAGTTGGTGTTATCCAAATTGTTCAGATAACAACTTGCAATGGATTCCCTCAAAGTTTACAGTTCCAAGCCCTTAGCCTTTCTTGAGACTTTGCTCGCAAGGTTCCCAGAGTTGTTCATCCCTACCCTATTTTGGGACAAAGATTTATTGCTTGGATTTATACAAGCCCCTCCATGGTTACACTTCAGTCTTCCCTTTTTGGGCCAAATAATAATAGGATTGAATATGTTATCAATATATAATTATAAATACTTAGTTGAATGTTTAGGCATATTCATCAATTATTTAACAATGGTTTCTTCTCCGATTATATATATATATATATATATATATATATATATATATATATATATATATATATATATATAAAAGTGTGTTTGTGTGTGTGTGTGATCTTGGCCTATTATAGAATTCAGGTATAATAACTGTAAGTCAATACTTTCTGCAGTCATAGTCTTATTCCATCCTCTCTTCCTTTTGAAGTGTACCCAATATATTTATCAATTTCCTTATTCCCAAAGGCAAGCACCCACTTGAGCCATTCAATAAGGATGCAAATATTATTATATAATAAGAAATAATCGCCAGTCCTTGATTGAATGTCTTGGATCTTTCTTTTATACTTTACCCATCAAATCGTTGCAACTCTTGAGAGTAAGAGTTAGATCCTTTCATGACTATTGCTAATCACACAATCACGTCGGGTTCTATTAATATAATTTCACTATAAATATCAATTTGTTATCTCCCTTAATGAATCCTCTTATAGTCTTACCAATCGCAGTTTACTAGATCAGTGCTGATAGAAATAGCCATTGTACCCTTCCATTCCAGCCAGTAGTCATTGCTGACATTGCATCTCATGATATTGTTCAAGTGTATTAAATCTTTAATCTTACTAACTGTTACTAAGATATGAATTACCAACATAACAATTTGATCTCCTACTTAATATAATATGTTTGATCATACTCATCAATTATTATGCAATCCACTCAACTTAGTACCTCTGACCATTGTTTAACTACTACATTATCAACCTTCACCCTTAATCAATATTAATAGATGAGACATTAGCCAATTGTGCATAGTTGCAGTCTTAACCATTAATATTGGTCTTTAACATTGATTGATGCTTGCACCTTTGTCATTGTATTTACAATTGATTTTAAAATATATTCAGACAGCTATTTGCTGATGTGTAAGCCATGTCAAAGTTTTTTCCCATGGCTTATTTATTATTATAATCGGTGCTCCTCTGTCAATGACAAGTCAGTGTTCATGGTAGCAATACTTAATATTCATAAATGATATATTAGTATTATATTATTCATTATATTATATCAAATAGATTATATTAATTAACAATGTCACATAGCATGAGGTAATCATAGTTTTGGATATCCTTTCATAAGGAGATATTCGATTGCTTTATGAAGTCATTTCATTTGCTTTATTATTATATTATTCTTTATTATTATTTTATCTTTTAATTATTATTTATTTATATTCTATTATTAGGAGGGATATTATAGTCCTACCCTCACCAAAATTCCTTGTCCTCAAGCAATTATATTTTATCCTTATAAGTTAATAATTGAGTTTGGCAACTGAACTTAGAACAAGTTTCTTTAGAGATTTATCTTTAGAATGATCCCATATGGGTGCCAATTAAATTCACATAATTAATGTTTGCGTGTACAAAGAATTAATGCATGAGGACATGGAGCAAACATAAAGTATACACATTGATGCAGGAAGACACAAGGCATACACAATGTATACACATTGATGCATGAAGACACAAGGCGTACACAATGTATACACATTGATGCATGAAGACACAAAGCATACACATAAAACACATGTTCTTAAATTCCTTTTTATTTCATTAGAATGTTTCCTTGTTTAATCTCTTGCCTTGAGGATGGCAAGATCATGCTCAAATACCACTTGTAATGCCCCTTGTTGGGACCGACCTTATTTTATCCTAAATTTCCCAATTAGGGTTTGGTCTATGTTACATCCCAATTTTTGACCCAATTTAAACTTATTATAACTGTTGAATTGAATGGATTTTCTTTCATAATCATGTGAAGAGGGTAGTTAATTATAACCGTTGTATGAAAATGTTTGTTGTCAATTATTTGTCTAACTGTTTAATGACGATGGTCGTCGTTCATTATTTGTCATATGATGATGATAGTAGTTAGCAATTGCTTGGTTTCAAAATTATGGTCAACAATAAAATTTCTTGCTAATATCTACATTAAATGTTATTATGGATTTATTATGAAACTTGTCATTATTGTGGAAAATGTTGCACAGGTGATTGCAAGCGAAGACGAAGGGGCAAAGCGTTCCCAGAATGGGGTACTATCTTAGTCCATTTCTCTGGTCAACAGGTATGACCTTTAACTATCTTGGTAAGGACCTAGCGACTTGAACATCAGGATACAATTAATGGACATGCATGAGCTAGTAAATAAACATTTAAAATATTAATGATTTTAACCTAATTAATGCGTACCTCAAATGGCATTTGGTTGACTTTTCCACCACATCATTACTAAGTTGCCGGGTTCGAACCCTGGAGCTCGGGTCCAGATCTGGATTCATCCGAGTCTAGATTTGAGACTAGGTCCGCTATGGGTCCGAGCAGGGTCCGCGATTGGGCCTGTGGGTCTGCCTGCACGGGCGCAAGCAAGGGTGGAAGGCCCAATCACAAACCCTACCTGGACCTGCCACAGACCTAGTCAAATCCGGGAGGACTCGTGGCATGCAGGGCTATAAAGTGGCCATAAAAACATTTTTAAATGGGTTTTTTATTGGTTTTTTTTCAAACCCTAAAGGAAGGCATATTAAATACTTTTCATTCATCTAATCTCTCATTTGCTCTCTAATTTTGATGTGGCCACTTTGCAAGTTTGAAGAGCAGGTTGTAGAGATTGTTTGTGGAGTCTCAAATCCTTCAATTAATCAGTGCTGAGTGTTATAGGTATGCATTTGATCCTTCCTTTTGCTTCTTTCATGTTTGTTTTTAGTTTTTCTAATATTTATTGTTCTAATTTTTTATCAAGTTTTGTATAAGTTTTGAAATATTCTTCTTTTTTTTTTTTAATTATAGATTGCAAGAATCATAGAATGAATAGTCAAGGTTCAATGGGTGGGGTGGGATCCCAAAGATTTAAAATTGATAAATGCTCTCCTTTGTGGAAGTATACAACAAGAATTGAGCAATGTGTTGGAGGGGGAGGGTATATATGGAAATGCAATTTTTGCCAAAACCAATATAGAAGCTCATATTACTGGGTTAAACATCATTTGATAGGCCCATCAGGTCAAGGGATTAGCATGCGTGAGGGGCACCCAAAGGGAGGTAAAAAGGGGTTGTCGGCTCCTCAAATAGCAACCCTATTAAAAGAACAACAAGAGGCTGATAGGTTAGTGTCAAAGGCGAAAAAAGATAAATAGCAAAAACCACCAACACCACCCTCTCAAACAACCACTAGACCACATCCCTTCCTACCTACCGCATCTGTGGATGAAGATGAAATAGAAACACCACCATCCCACAAGAGAGGCCCATTAGATAAGGCATTTGAAAATGAAAACAGAGAAATTGCTGACATAAAGATTGGATGTTGCCTCATTACAAATGGTGTTTCATTCAATCTAGTGAGATCACCTTATTGGAGAGAGATGGTGCAAGCAATAAATGAAGCACCTCATGGATACCAAGCCCCTAGATATGAAAAGTTGAGAGCCACCATATTGCATGATGAGAGAAAGAATGTAGAATACCTCCTCAAACCAATAAGAGATTCTTGGATCCAAAAAATAGGGTTGAGCATTGTCTCTGATGGATGGAAAGATTGCGAAAACTGTCTATTAATAAATGTGATTGTTGTCTATCCCAAGGGGGCAATGTTTTTGAAGGCGGTTGATTGTGAAGGGCAGGTAAAGGATGCAAATTTTATTGCCGAACTTCTCATTGAATCCATAGAGTCTGTGGGAGTTGACAATGTTGTCCAAGTAATAACGGACAATGCTAAAGTTTGTAAGGTTGCAGCTGCTTTAATAGAAGCATGATATAAGCATATCTTTTGGACACCATGCACTATCCACTCCTTGAACTTGGTTATGAAAGCAATTGGCACCTAAATTGAATGGGTGAAAAAAGTGTATGAGGGTGAGCAGATCCAAATGTTTGTGACAAACCACCATATGTCACAAGCAATTTTCAAAACTTTCTCCCACTTGGAATTATTGAAGATAAATTTTAAATTTTATTTAGCTTCATTTATCATTTTAATTTTTGTGTCATACTTTACATAATTTAATACATTTATAAATTTTTGTGTTGTTTACATATTTGATATTTGAAACGTGTTATTATATTAACTTACAATTTGATTCTTTGAATTAACATGGTAATAGGTTGCTGAAATAAGGTTTGCTTCACACACAATTGTCCTTAGGTGACTTGTGAGGGTGGAAGAAGCATTATGTCAAATTGTTACTAGCAACAAATGGGGTGGATGGAAGGAAGCTGACACAAAAAGGGCTAAAACTATAAAAGATTTGATCTTGAGTGATGATTTTTGGAATAGGGTGGAATATGCATTAGAACTCACCGAGCCCATCATGTCTATGTGCTTCGGTATGCCGACACTGATGAGCCTTGTTTGGGGGACATATATGATGCCATGGACTCGATGCTAGAAAGAATGAAATCAATAAGTTTAAATTTTTATACAATACTTTATCCTTGTTTATTGAGAGATTTTGATTTTTTAGTTTAATTAAGTTATTAACACTACATCAAGATAACTTACATGTACATCATTTGACATCCCAAGTCATTCAAAGGAGAGAGCAGGATCCTAAGGATACTTTGTACAATAAGGTGAAAAAAATTGTTCTACATCACTGGAACAAGATGACTACACCTTACACCTCCTAGCATATGCACTTTCTCCCAAATATTATAGCGGTGAGATACTTTCTATTCCTGGTAGAGTGGCACCATATAGAGATCTTGAAGTTTCTACTGGGTATAAGAGGGCATTTAGTAGGCTCTTTAGTGATCCTGATGTGGCATCGAATGTTAGGAAAGAGTTTGTAGATTTTGTCTCAGGCAAAAATACAGACCCTGATGCAATCAATGACCAAAGTAGAATGGATGTAGGCAAAGTTACATGTACCTCCAACCTCTTGCCATTAAGATCTTGTCACAAGTATGTATTTAAATTTTTTCCTTTTCTTATGGCCACTTAGCTTGTCGAAGTAGCACTCTTAAATTCCTATTTGTATTGTAAAATTACAATTTCTAATTTTTTGAAATTGTATTGGTTGTCTCTCCAGGTTGCGAGCTCTTCTACTGTTGATCGTAATTGGGGTACACACTCCTTTATCCACTCAGTGAAGCGTAACCGGTTGGGTTCAAAGAAATCAAAGGACTTGGTATTTATTCACAACAACTAGCACCTCCTATCATGCAAGGATCCAGGATATAAGAAGGGACCAGAGAAGTTGTGGGATGTACTACCCGAGACTTTTGACTTGGATATGGCTGTCCAGGATATATCTAGAATTGCCTTGCTAAATGTTGAGGAGGACAAGGAGGAGGATGTGATTGCATCTGGGGCTAGTGGAACCGGTTTGGGTTCCAATGATGAGGAAAATGATATAGATGAGGATGAAGCCATTGATCTCTCATATTTTGATGACCCATTTGACCCTTGAAGGGCATTTGCATCTTTGTTAAACTATGTTTAAACAATTGTCATTGACTCATTTATGATTTATCACCATGTTTCAAACTTTATTTTATTATAATTTATTATCTATCAATCTGATAAAGTAGTCTATGTGTTGAAATTCCATTTTGCATTTTAGTAATTCAATGTACGATTTTATTTACAACATTAACATAGATTAATGAGTGACTATTTGATGTTTATCTTTGACATTTGGCATTGATCAATAATCAACATTGATATATTCATACTATGAAATGACTTATTTTAACAACTATGTGAGTTTCTTTATATATATATATATATATATTCTCACAAACCCACCCACAAACCCAAATGGGGAAAAAAAATTTGCCAGAACCTACGAACCCAAACCACGAACTTGAATCTGTCCCCAACCCCAAAACGGCAAGTTAGAATGAATTATATTTGATGGCTCAATTTTTAATGTTTGGCAATAAATTTAAATGATATGACATTTAATTATTATTTCACTAAAATGTATTTTTTTATTGCAAATCGCACAATTGCCTTTTTGGTGTAATTAGGGTTGAACAACCTTTATAAGTTGGTGTGGGAAAGAAGGGGGGAATCATTTATAATGTCCGTTGCAATTTCAAGTTCATCGAGGACGATGAACCACAAGGGGAATGGTATGTTGCATCCCAATTTTTGACCTAGCTTAAAATATAGCCGTTGAGGTTTGCATGAAGTAAGTTGACAATTTAATTTGTTATAATCTAGCAAAATGGTAAGATAGTCGTTATGATTTCACGTGAAGATGACATGTTAGTTGGTCATTAATCACGAATTCATGGAATTGAGATGAAGGTAACTGTTATGATTAAATAATTTGTAATTTAATTATGGAGAAATTCTTTGCAGGAAGCATGTCGAAGGGTGGAAGCATTCTCAGAAAAGAATTAGGCAAGAGCATCACCATCATTGGGCAGATGGGTAGGAGATCTAGAGACTTGAAACAAGACACATTTCTAGAACTGCATGAGTTATTAATAATTAATTAAATTAAATTAATTAGGTTAAATATAAAACGTATCTTAGAAGATTTTAATTTATCTTTCATCATATTATTTTAATTAATATTTATAAATGTTCATATATGCATAATTGATTTGGCACCATTATAATTTAATAATTAATAAAGTGATGTTACTTGTACATATAAGATTTTAATAATGTTCGAATTTTAATAACATTTGAATTATTATTTTCGAGTTATAATCTTTCAAGTCTCTTTCCATTCTTTTAAGCTTTCATTGTTTATAATTGATTAAATATTTGGAAATTTGAATCGATTATAATTTTCCAACTTTATGCTCTTGCTTTACATTGAATTTATGATTGGAATTCGTATAGGTTTCTTGTAATGGATGGAAGCCATAGAGTCGGGCTCTTTATTATTTATTAGACTCCCATAGTCATATCACGTATTGGATCTTTTCCTTTAGTCTTTCAAACCCATTACCACCGGTAACCAAGGTAACAGAGCTCAGAGATTGAATTCATGTTTGTCGAACTTCCTTAACATGTTTGCCATGGGTCACAGTTCAGAGACCAAAGATTTAGTCAAGCGCAAGTCTTCCAAATCATTTAGAGGAGTCACGTAAGGCCCTGTCACATCTTATTTATTTTTCTTTTATTGCCAAATCGAGTATATTTGAATGCTCTAAGTCTCCGCCAGTTCTCTGTTCTTTCTTTCCATATGGTAGCAATGGTAGTAAGGGAGATTGTGATATTGGATTCATGTCATGATATCTTATGATTCCATTCAAATGCAAAAGGGTAATAGTAGAAATAGATATACATACCATTACCTTAATGTCATGTTGCAATCATGCGTTACCTTGTATTTAAATCACTGAGTCTGTAACATGAGTACAGAATACCACACCCATAGTGTCGTGTTACAATTCATGTTTCTTTATTCCTTTTCAGTCGTACTTTCCATGTCAATAACTCACAAATTCCTTAACAATGTTATGTGTGTATGATTCGGATTCAAGAAGATTAATAATAGAAATAAAATAAGGATATTGCATAGTAATGATGTTTTTATTTTCCTGATTTAGAAACACGACCATAGCCGGCTATGTATAGTTAGATTGAGATTAATTTATAATATCTAGCTGTTGGTTCCTTGCATTATATAGAGTTCGTTGAAGATCTTCATCAATTATCCTTGTAGTTAAACATCATTTATGAATTCAATTAGTAGTGTTCAAAAACCTGATTGTATAAATGAATCAACATTAATACACATGCTATCACAATTTTCTGAGCAAATCCAAAATATTATTAACACCGCAGAATTCACCGACAGAGAAGTCATGAAATGGTGAAGAGGTGGAGGTAATCTGCAAGAATGCGGAAGAGAAATCATATATGATTAAATTAATTAATTAAACATTCAATTTTGAAAATCTTTTAAGAACATAATTATGTAATCACAGAGTGTGAAATTGATGGATGTATGTATTCTTCATGAATAACTGACAGAGTCGTCTGCTCCGAGAATTCCAAATACTTGGGACTCACCCAGTTGTGTAGCCAAGAAGATGGGTGATGAGGTGTGAGAAAGGAATCATTAATAATATGAATCAGTATCTGTCATGACATTTCAATAGTTATCATTTAATATGAATTAATTAATAGCTCAAGCATATTCCTGTTAATTGTGATCTCCTACTACCAAATCGTATGGTGAGTTTATTACCAAGAAGCCCAATGGATGGCAAGATGAGCCTTGTCTATTCCGAATAGAGAGGGCCTTTCTCGTTGGAGATCGTGTGCGGACAAGTTGTGGTCTGAGGTTGGGTGGTAAAACCTCTAACAATGTTTCACCACTCCTTAAGTGCCAAACTTGCAACGGACAAAGATAATATTACGAGGTAATTGGTAAATACTTGCTTGTTAATAACAGAGACCGAAAGGTCAATTTATACAAAAGAATGAGACGATGTTTCCTTAGGAAACGATCGTAAAGAATAGAAACATTCCATTCCAGAGAAAGCAAACTAAAGCTAAAGATATTTACAAGATAACCATTAACTAATAATAGACGTCTTATCTATTATTGTAATACCCTCCCTTAATGGTTAATCTATCTAACACACCAACCTGTCCTCTGAATTTGACAAACTTATCAGGACCAAGAGGTTTGGTGAGAATGTCTGCAGTCTGATCTATGGTAGGAACATACTGCAGATCTATAGTCTCATCTTCAACCAGCTGTCGTATGTAATGACAATGAACATCCACATGCTCGGTTCGTTCATGGAAGACTGAATTCCGTGCTAACTTGATAACGCCTTCGTTATCAACAAACAGAGTAGTCGGTCCTACTAGTGACATCTGCATATCCCCAAGCATCCGACGAAGCCAGACAGCTTCACATCCTGCCTTAACAGTCCCTCTGTATTCAACCTCCGTAGAAGAGAGAGAAACTGCCTGCTGCTTCTTGTTGGTCCATGTGACTGCACCGGATCCCAAACTGAACACATATCCAGATGTTGACTTTTTATCATCAACAAAGCCTGCCCAATCTGAATCTGTGAACCCACTGAATTTAGGATTAGAACTCCGAGAATACAAAAGTCCATAATCAGAAGTGCCCTTCACATAACAAAGCACACGTTTTGCTGCCATCCAATGATCAGCCTTAGGAGCTGTCATAAAACGTGAAATATAGCTGACTGCGAAGCTGATATCAGGCCTAGTAGCAGATAGGTAGATGAGGTTGCCTACTAGTTGCCTATACGTAGTATCATCAATGGAAGGAGAATCAGACTTGGCTGATAACTTGAGACCTTTCTCCATAGGTGTAAATGCAGGTTTGCAATCCTGCATTCGGAATTTGTCTAACAAGGCCCTGGCATATTTGGACTGAGAGATGAATATACCAGAAGACTGTTGCCAAACTTCAACACCTAAGCAATAATGCATGAGCCCAAGGTCATTCATATCAAAAGACTGGCATAAGTGTTGTTTGATTCCCTGAATCAAAGATGTCGAACTGCCAGTGATGATCAGATCATCCACATAGATAACCAGAAGGATGATGTCATTGTCAGTAGTCTTGATGTACAGATTTGAGTCTGAAGAACTCCTCTTGAAGCCTTGATCACTGAGGTACGTATCAATCTTGATGTACCATGCCCGAGGGGCTTGCTTCAAACCATAGAGAGCTTTTACCAATCTGAGAACCTGATGGTCTTTACCAGCAACCTTGAAACCAAGAGGCTGCGTCATGTAGACCTCTTCATGGAGATCACCATTCAGGAAAGCATTTTTTACGTCCATCTGATGGACCTTCCAGCCAAACTGTGCTGCCATGGCTAGGACTAATCTGATGGTGCTCATCTTTGCAGTAGGAGCAAAGGTCTCCTCATAATCAATGCCCTGACGCTGAGAAAAGCCCTTTGCCACTAAACGAGCTTTGTACTTATCCAAAGTACCATCTGATTTGTATTTGATTTTATAGACCCATTTGCAGCTAATGGGTTTCTTCCCTGGGGGAAGATCAAAAAGGACCCAAGTGTTGTTCTTCAGCAGGCTCTGGTGTTCAGATTGCATGGCCTGTTCCCACTCTGGAATTCCTTTAGCCTCGAAATATGTTTTAGGTTCAAACACACTGTGAATGTTGGCCATAAGAGCAAAGTTAACAGAATCTATAGTTTTGCTCTTTTTTCGAGCAGTTCTCCCATCAATGAGCTCATCATCATGAAGATCAGCAAGTGTCTTAGCCCACCACTTAGGCCGGAGAGGAGAATGACCAACAGTAGTACTAGGAGATGCTTGATCAGCAAGATCCTCATCAGAAGAATCTGGATCAAACTCAGGTGAAGCATCTTCAAAACGAGGTGATCCTGCAGGAGAAGCCGGAGGTGTCTGTATAGGTATCACTAGCATGACTGGAGTTGCAGGAGCTACTGGAGCCCTCCCATCAGGTGGACCTAATGGAAGCCGAACTCCCAAATCATGAACCTGCATAGGCTAGTCTGCTGGATCAGGAACAAGAGAAACAGGCATGAATGGTCCTCGCTGTTCATCAAAGACTACATCGCGGCTGTATATGAGACGAGATGTCTCAACATCAATAAGGCAGTAGGCTTTGTGAAGACTGCTATATCCAACAAGCATCAGTTTCTGACTTTTGGCATCCAACTTGGCGTGTGAAGCATCAGGGATCCAAACAAAAGCAAGAGAGCCAAAAACCTTCAGGTGACTGATTCTGGGCTTGCGACCTGACCAGGCCTCTTCCGAAGTTTTACCTTTGACCACCACTGTGGGTGACCGGTTCAACAGATAAACTGCAGTGTCAACTGCTTCTACCCAAAAACGCTTCGGAACATGTCTGTGTTCAAGCATGGAACGAGCCATCTCGATGATTGTCCTGTTCCAACGTTCAACTACACTGTTCTGTTGTGGCGTGTAGGGTGTGGTGAACTAGCGTTGAATGCCATGTGTATCCAAGAAGCTGGAGAAAACATTAGAACAAAATTCCCCCCCATTGTCTGATCTAAGAGTAATAATAGATTTCCCAGACTCTTTTTCAACTAAGGGTTTAAACTTCTGAAATACAGTAAATGCATCGGATTTCTTTTTAAGAAAATACACCCACATTTTTCTATTAAAATCATCTACAAACAACAGAAAATACCTGTACCCAAGAACAGAAGGAGTGGCCATAGGGCCGCAGATATCAACATGAACAAGCTGAAGTACTTGAGAAGCTCGCCAAGAATCGCCACTGGGGAAAGGTGTGCGATGTTGCTTCCCAGCCTGACATGCGTCACAAACTCCAAGGTGTTGGGTTTGAATCTCTGGCAAACCAAGAACAAGCTCATCCCGAGCAAGTTGTGAGAGATAATGCACATTTAAGTGCCCATATCGCTGATGCCAGAGTGTGCTAATGGAAGATCGCCGAGCAGCCATAGCTAAGTCCTGAGAATCACCAGAATCAGTAAGTCTGAAAAGACCATGATCCTCAAGACCAACTGCAACAGTAGACTTAGTCGCCCGATCAGTGATGGTGCACTGATGTGAACTGAAGGTGACTGCCAAGTGTGGAAAATGTCGCAGCAACTAACTGACCGAGAGTAGATTTAGTTCCATCCCTGGAACGTAGTACACATCAAGGAATATGAGCTTCCTCCCAACAGACTGAATTTGAATGTTGCCTTTACCAACAACCGTGTACTCTTCTCCACCACCAAAGATAACAGAATCTGAATAAGGCTGGTAGTCAATAAACCAGTCTCTACGGTGAGTGAAATGTCGAGAGGCACCTGAATCAATGTGCCAGGCAGATCACTGCACATGATCTGCGGGTCTTTTAGCCATGAAGGCGTAAAAGGCAGATTCCGCCTGCTCAGTGTGCTCTGCACTGTTCGCTTTGGGTTGCGAACCTGATTGCTTAGATTGGGCAGCTAAGCGTTTCCAACATTCAACCTTCATGTGACCATACTTGTGGCAGTAGTTGCATTGAATGTTCTTCTTTCTGGTACCATCGGATGCTGGAGCAGAAGACTTCTGCTAAGATGGTTGCTGAAATTTGCCCTTATCCTTCTGAAAGGATTTCGCAGCAAAGGCTTGCTCATTGGAGGTGGAACTGGAGCTGCTACCAAACTGTTGTTTCCACCGATCTTGCTGAAGCAGCAGGGTGCAGAGATCAGTGAACTTTAGATCAACACCAGTAGATGTGATGTTGAGAGTCTCGATAAAATGCTCATAGGATTTTGGTAAACTCCGAAGAGTGATTACCACAATATCCTCTTCCTCCATCTTGCGATCGATGGCAAGTAACTGATCACGGATTTCTTGAATCCGATTCAGGTGTGCCTGGAGCGAGGTGCGCTCATCCATGACAATAGAAAACAGAGTGTTTTTCAGAAAGAAGGCTCTGCTCTTGTCGGAAGTCTCATGAAGACCTTTTAGATGTGTCCAGATTTCGACAGCTGTCTTGCCGGATGGAATCTGGGAAAACTGGTCATCAGCTACGGATAGTTTGAGAAGCATTACTGCCTCTCGATTGTTCAGATCCCATGTATCTTGATCAGGACCCGAAGAAGTCGGACGCTGCGTAACACCCAGAACAAGTTGGGCGGTGTTGCAATATTCGAAGATTGCGATGATGCGCTGCTTCCAGATTCCATAATTGCGACCATTGAATTTGGAATTATGTTCGAGCAGAATATTTGTCAAAGATGCCATGGCACGTTTTTCAATGAAAAACTGTAAAAATCTGTGAAGGCGCGTTCTTCGAGGCAAAAATACGAAAGACCCAGAAGAATCAAAGAATGAACCAAAAGAAAGCTCGAAAAACCCAAAAGGAATCTGCTGTCGTTTTCTGGATCTGCTGGCTCAAAAATCGAGGCACCCAGAAAAACAGACGACAACCCAGTTGAGCTCTCGAAAAACCCACCAAGAATCTGCAAAAAAAATATTTTTTCGACCCCAAAAATTAGGGTTTCGAGCAAAATAGCAGTCGGTGGCCAAAAAGGTCAAAAACAGCAAAAATGGTGTTTTGCAAGGCAAAAAATGGTCGATTTTGATCAGGATTCAAGCATTAGGGCTTTGACAGTGGAGAGAATGAGGTATGATAAATCAAACTCTGATCAAGCTTCAATCAGCGCCAAAAACGTGGGTTAAAAACGCTTGCCAAGACCAGTCACAAATCTGGCGGCCAAAATCGTGATTTGCAGAAAAAAACGTTCAGTCTTCTTGAACCGAGCAGACCAGACGCCAAACCCTGAAAAAAATGGACGCCAAACCCACGCGAGTTGCAAACCCGAGTTCGGGAATTTCTCTAGGCCAAAAACCCTATGCGGGTTTTAGAGAAATTCGACAAAAATAATTTTGAAAAAATTTAAACAAATAATTTCACGAAGAAATTATAAATTTTTTCGAAAAAAATTTAATAGCTCTGATACCATATTAGGAGGTAACTGGTAAATACTTGCTTGTTAATAACAGAGACCGAAAGGTCAATTTATACAAAAGAATGAGACGATGTTTCCTTAGGAAACGATCGTAAAGAATAGAAACATTCTATTCCAGAAAAAGCAAAAAACGAAAGCAAACTAAAGCTAAAGATATTTACAAGATAACCATTAACTAATAATAGATGTCTTATCTATTATTGTAATAGATAAGTCATACATTCAATTGTTTATCTGAAAATAGGTATTATCACTCTTATATAGAAGGGGGTAAGATTAAATTGAGTTATTTCATTGTTATCGTTATTTTAAACCTAGATGCAAGAAATAGATTCGAGGATTGTTTTTCATTTATATGAATATCGAATATAAGTATATTTTCTAATCTTGAGTTACTATCACAGTTAAGTAATCAGAAGTAAAGGAACCTAAAGCCCTAATTGAATCCGTGGTAGCGAAAGCCCTAACCGAATCAATGGTATCGAAAGCCCTAATTGAATCCGGGGTAGCAGAAGTCCTAATTGAATCAATGGTTTTGGAAGCCCTAATTGAATCAGTGGTTTTGGAAACTCTAATTGAATCTATGGTATCAGAAGCCCTACGTGATATAGCGGTAACAAAAGCCCTAAATGAACCAATGGTAAATGATGCCTTAATTGATACAGTGGTATGTGATGCCCTAGTTTAAAATATAGTGGTATTTAATTGTAATTATCATTTGATTTTGAGATACGATTTTTAGATGATAGTCCTCATGTGAAATTGTTATAGTGTATTTGTGGACTAACCTGGGTGGTTGCAAAAGCATCCTTAGTTTGATTTTGATCTCAGTTTTCCAAGGTATGTAGTTTTCAATTTCTATAGTAAATTCATTTGATGGTTTTTCAAGTTTTAGTTTAGAAATTTTGTCTAACTGATTTTAACGGTAACTCTTATTCACATGAACATGAATGATATAATTGTCTTCCTATGAAACAAAGTTATAACTATATTCTTGAGTATGATGGATGTTAATTTAGACCCTGGAAAACGGGATGTTACAATGGTTATCATTTGATTGCTTTCTCTTTGAGCTCTAAGCAAGGGTTTCAGCATTTACCATTGGAGAACGGTGTTCTTCTATGTGCTTCCATTTGAGCTAGTGAAATATCAAATGAATTTGGGAAATTGGAGAGTTTCATTCAGGAACTCTTTTGTGCTTCAGCAGAGGTTTATTTCAGCAGTCAGAAAGAGATAGGCAAAGATTAATTGCAGCTGCTACAGTGCCTGAATAGTGTCATGCTACAGTGAGGTGACTAGTACCCACTCTATAGTATTTTGCTACAGTACCTATGAATAGTAATCGCACTATAGTAATAAAGGCAATAAAGATTCATATTTCCAAAATCAAAAGTCTTGCAGGTTGCAGCACATTAATCAGGTTTTTCCATCATTTGTTTACTTGCTTTTGTAAGGAAGATTTATTCCAGAATTGTACACTTCATGGCAAAATTTGTTATCTTGACTGGCATTCGATATTGAAGTCTACTTTTGCAATTATTTCATGCAAACACATCGTATAAGAATAGCTATTTATTTAATGTCAAAAATTCTCCAAAAACTACAAAAAACAACAGAATATTACAAAAACCAAAATATAATAATGATTTTGGCACTTTTATAATTTAATAATTTAAATAAGTGATGTTTTCAAATACATATAATATTATAATAATGTTCAAAATATAATAACGTTTGAATTATAATACTCGAACTATAATCTTCCAACTCTATTCTTTCCATTTTATTTCTTGGTTTTAACCGATTAACACTCGGCATGAAAATCGATTTAATATTTGACAATTTGAATTGTATAATCTTTCAACTTTATTTTCCAACCTTTTATTTATCTTTCCTTCTTTTTGTTTTAATCAATTTAATGCTTTGGAATTCGAATTTATGGACGAATCGAAAAGCCTTCTTGATAACTGAAGTAGCCGAAGAGTCACAGCTAGCCCTTTAAGGCAAGCCGTGAACCAACCAAGGAGATCTTCCTTTCCATGACTGATATGATTCTTCAAGCCGTATGGATTGTTCTTGCCAACACTTCCATTTCGTTTTGCATAGCTAAGTACTCTGATCATTCCATTACTCCTCCGTTATTCTACTGTTCGCAAATTTAATTTCCAAACCACATGTGTGGTGATTGTCGATAGGAGATTCGACTAAGGACAGGTGAAGTCCATTTCTCTGTTTATATCCGGCCACGAACACAGATGAGAAGCCATTCATACATCAGTAGTAAAGTAAAACAGGAACCATTGTGTAATCTAATCTCACCTTATTCAAGTAAAATTACATTTCCAACTACGTTTTCTCTCTTGTTTCATTTTGGATTCGTGAACTTAGAACAAAGAATAAGGTATCCTAAAAGGGACACACCGTACTCTATATATGGTTTCCTTAGTATCATATCATGCAACTGTTTGAATTCAAATATGTGTGTCCTGGCATAGGATTAAAAATAGCTTAAGTAAAATATAGTATATAAGTTGCAATAAAATGCATTACTAGAACTTGCTGTAGTATTTAGATTAATGGGGTTTTCAATTGTAATTCTTGTTCAAGGCATTCCTAACTTTTGATCTGTGGCTAGGGTTTAGTTATTATAGTCATTATCATCATAAGCCAAATGCTCAAGCATCCACATTACTCTGCCAATAGTCTATTGCCATTCTTAGGTGATTGAGATCATTAGTTCTGCCACTGTATACTGGTAACAACTTTTCGGATAGAATTTATAACTACAAAAAAAATGCTGATAACAGTATTGCATAAACATGATGTTTTGAAATTCATGGGATTACAAACACCAAGGAATTCACTAGCGAAAAGCCATGAATGGTGAAGAGGTGACGTTAACTTGCAAATATCAAGAACAAAATCAGATATGAATAACTATATTATGAAAAACATTAATAGCTCATGCATAATCATGTTGTTGTAATCTCCTGCTATCAAGTCGTATGGTGTCATAAATACCAAGATGCCCAGTGGATGGCAAGATGATCCCTGTCTATTCCGGGTAGGGAGGGCCTTTCTCGTGAAAGATCGTGTGGGGATAAGATTTGGTCCAAGGTTGGGTGGTTAAGCCACTAACAATGTTTCACTGCTCCATAAGTTGCCAAACGTGCATCGGACAAAGAT
Organism: Cupressus sempervirens; assembly: GCA_028749045.1. Lineage (NCBI taxonomy): Eukaryota > Viridiplantae > Streptophyta > Pinopsida > Cupressales > Cupressaceae > Cupressus > Cupressus sempervirens. Next base: position 440,345,984 of record CM053786.1, on the reverse strand, counting down.
AAGCCATACATTCAATTGGTTTGTCGGAAACAGGTATTATCATTTTTATGATTAATATGCAAGAAGGTAAGATTAATTGAGTTATCTCATCGTTACACCTAGATGCAAGAAATAGATTTATGGATTGGTTTGCATTTATATGAATATCGAATATAAGCATATTTTCTAATCTTGGGATACTACCACAATTAAGTAATCGGAAGGAAAGGAATCTAAAGCCCTAATTGATTGAGTGATAACTAGAACCCTAAATGATACAGTGGTATCGAAAGCCCTAATTGAATCAGTAGTATTGGAAGCCCTATTTGAATCAGTGGTATCGGAAGCCCTACGTGATACCGAGATAGTTGAAAGCCCTAAATGAACCAATTGTAATCGATGCCCTAATTGATATAGAGGTATGTGATACCCTAATTTTAATTACAGTGGCATTTAATCGTAATCATCATTTGATTTTGAGATAGCAGTTTTCAGATAGTAGTCGTCATGTGATATTGTTATAGTGGTATTTGTGGACTAACCCGGGTGGTTGTAGGAGCATCCCTAGTTTTAATTTCGATCTCTAATTTCAAGGTATGTGGTTTTTAACTTCTATAGTAATTTTCATTAATAGTGTTTTCAGCTCTTCATTAAGAAATTTTGTTTAACTAATTTTAACCGTCAATCCCTTTCATATGAACTATGTCACAAGGTTCGCCGCACTTCTGGCTTGAAGTTCGAAATTCAGCGAACATCTTAAAGCAGTAGAAAATTCGTCAAAAATGCGTATCAAATTCGCATGGCAATCGGGTCGTTTTTTCACCAAGTATTTTTCTAAAGCGTTTCCTTAGGTTTTTCAATCTGCTGGTTCAATGGAGGGTTAACCTACCAATAAAAAGAAGCTTGAAGCCGTAGCTTGTTTAGTCGCTGAAACTAGCAACTAGGGCAAAAAAAAATTGCAGCAATTGTTCTTTTTTCAACACGTTTTCCCATCTGCGTCGTGAAAGGAGCGAGTTCAAGCATCAAATTCATCAACCCGTTGGTAACGTTTCACGTCGCTTCATCCTGCATAGTAGCATCGATTCTGTTCAAGTCTTTAAGAGATTTAATCGAAGTCTATAAAAACTAAGTAATTTTAAGTTTTACGATAGGGAATTAAAAATCAATAAAAAACTTAGTAATTTTAAGTTTAACGATAGTGAATTAAAAATCAAATATTATTAATTTTTAGTTTTACGATAGTGAATTAAGAGTATATAAAATTTAAAAATATAAATATTTTATTAGTTTTTTTGACTTATAAAAGTTACGAATATTTTTAAGTTTATTACAAATCATTTATATTAAATAAATTATTTATAAAGTTTTAAGAGTTATGAATTGTGTTTCTTTATATAGAATGATTTCTTATGGTTTATATTTTATAAATGTTAATCTATTTGATATTTTTATAGATATATTATTTATATTTTTAAAATATTAAATTTATATAAGGCGAATTTAATGTCGATTTTTTTTCGAATTTTTGCCCTTGTCGAACTTCATCCGAATTTTATAGTTGACGAATTCGAACTCGAACTCGAACCTTGTGACTTAGCATATGAACGAAATTGATTTAACTGTTTTCCATGAAAACGAAGAGATAACTATATTCTTTGAGTACGTTAGTTGTTAATTAAGACTCGGGAAAACGGGCTGTTGCATATGGTATCAAAGTGTTGGGTTCAACGCTGAACCCTTGGGTCCAACACTGTTTTTGGGAAACTAAAATAAGTGAATGTTGAAAAAAAAAAATTGCATCATTGGATATTGCAATCAAAACTGGAAAATCACATTAGGAAATCGTTCAGAATAGTCGGGAAGGCTGAAATGATATAAAATGGACAAATGTATAAACTATAATATCATAAAGACAAAACCTAATTAAGAAGATAAAATTGATTGGCAAGTCGAGTGGTGGAGATCGGGTTTACAAACCCAACTTTGAAATCCTTGGCCAAGGTAGAAACAGAGAGATGTGCCGATCATGAGATCTTTTTTGTTTGTCCAGATGCTTCAGTTATTTTGGGGAATAATTGTTGTGACACTCAAACCACCTAATTACTCAGATGGAAGGACCAAAATGATACGTGTGCCTTATCCCAAGAGGGAGGGCAATTCTCAGTAGAGAATGAGAAGATTAAACTGGGTCCAAATGTCGAGGCTTGCGCAATCCAAAACAATTTCTATAATCTTGATGAAATGTTATCAAAATCCATAATGATGGCTAACTAATTCTTTATGCAATTAATGGTAGAAATAAATTGTTACCTATTTGAACTTGAACTGAAGGAAAACAAAACTGTGAACCATGATCCTTTCTAATGTTGATTAAACGACAAGATCATTATGTGCCCCAGTATGGAGTAAACACACTTGCATAATTGGAACTATCAATGCTTGTTTACAGATGTAAACTTTCAACGAGATGGGCAAGCCTAAGTCACAGAAACGAAAAAGATAAATTCCCAAATACTTACAGTTGTATGATGAGCCACTTGATAAGAATCTTATGAATTGTTTCAGATGCTTATGATCTTGATTTGATGTATGATGATCTTGCATAATATATCATGTTTTTACTCTTTGACAAATTGCTACACATGTATAATACGCATGATGTTGATTTTACATATTAAGCTATTGTATTCTATCATGAGATGATTGTTCTAACGAAATGTTATGAGATGAAAATGACGACCAAAGTCACATAAATGAAAAAACATGGATTCACTTACCCATTCATGGTGATCTATAAGTTTGTAAGAATGATCTACCCAATAATGAATGCCATATGCCAAATGGTACGTATAAGTGATTTAAATTACGATCAAGTTATGATCTAGAACTTCCTAGTTGAAGAATTTCAATTTTGAATGCTTATCTTACTTTTAGTCATTGAACCCTGAAAAATTCTCTTAAATGAAAATATCAATATGGAATCGAACTAATGATATGGTGAGTGCCTACATGAGTATGATAGGAACATGAAATAGAAACAGCTCAAATGATGCTAACACAACCACAAGTACGGTAAAGTGAACTCAGGTGAGTACGTGTTTAATTTTATGTTACCATGCAAGTATCTTTCTGGAAACTTTTAAGTAAAAATGGATTTTGAAATTCAATTATGATTTTGATGATATCATGATGCTATATATATATATATATATATATATATATATATATATATATATATATATATATATATATATATATATATATATATATATATATATATATATATATATATATATTGTATTTGGAATATTCTTTGTGTCTAATTTGCAGAGATCATCGAGGATGATGAAACACAAAGGGGAATGGTATGTTACATTCCAATTTGAAAATACTCCTCCATAATGTTCGTTACAAGTTCATCGAAGATGATGAACCACAAGGGGAATGGTATGTTGCATCCCAAATTTTGACCTAATTTGAAATATAGCCGTTGAGGTTCACATGAAATCAGTTGGCAGTTTAATTTGTTATAATCTGGCGAAACGGTAAGATAGTTAGTCGTTATGATTTCAAGTGAAGATAACATGCTAGTTGATCGTTAATCACGAATTCATGGAATTGAGAAGATGGTTAACCGTTATGATTAATTATGATTAAATAATTCATTATGATAATATAATTTAACTGCGGGGAATCTCCTTGCAAGAAACATGTCGAAGGAGGTGGAAGCATTGTCAGAAAAGAATTAGGCAGAAGCGTCACCATCACTAGGCAGATGGGTAGAGGACCTAGCGACTTGAAACAGAATACATCTGTGGAACTGCACGAGTTATTTAAATAATTAATTTAATTAAAATAATTGAGTTAAAATATAAAACATACCTCAAAGGATTTTTTATCTTTCATCATATTATTTTAATAAATATTTATATACGTGCATCTAGTATAATAACGATTTTGAAACTTTTATAATTTAATAATTTAAATAAGTGATGTTTTCAAGTACATATAATAATGTTCAAAATATAATAACATTTGAATTATACTATTCGAACTATAATCTTCCAACTCTATTCTTTCCCATTTTATTTCTTGCTTTTAACCGATTAACACTTGGCATGAAAATCGATTTAATATTTGACAGTTTGAATTTTATAATCTTTCAACTTTATTTTCCAACCTTTTATTTATCCTTCTTTTTGTTTTAATCGATTTAATGCTTTGGAATTCGAATTTATGGAGGAATCGAAAAGCCTTCTTGATAACTGAAGTAGCCGAAGAGTCACGGCTAGCCCTTTAAGGCAAGTCGTGAACCAACCAAGGAGATCTTCTTCCTTTCCATAACTGATACGATTCTTCAAGCCATATGGATTGTTCTTGCCAAAACTTCCAATCCGTTTTGCATAGCTAAGTACTCTGATCATTCCATTACTCCTCCGTTATTTTGTTGTCCGTGAATTTATTTTCCAAACCACGGGTGTGGTGATTGCCGATAGGAGATTCGACTGAGGATGGGTGAAGTCCATTTCTCTTTTTATATCCAGCCACATTTCTCTTTTTATATCCGGCCACAAACAAAGATGAGAAGCCATTCATACATTAGTAGTAAAGTAAAATAGGAACCATCATATAATTTGATCTCACCTTATTCAAGTAAAATTACATTTCCAACTATGTTTTCTCTCTTGTTTCATTTTGGATTCGTGAACTTAGAACAGAGAATAAGTATCCTGAAAGGGACACACCATACTCTATACATGGTTTTCTTAGTTTCATATCATGTGACTGTTTGAATTCAAATATGTGTCTTGGCATAGGATTAAAAATAGCTTAAGTAAAATGTAGTATATAAGTTGCAATAAAATGCATTACTAGAACTTGCTATAATTGTTTAGAGTAATGGGGTTTTCAATGCTGATAACATTATTGCATAAACATGATGTTTTAATATTCATGGGATTACAAACACTGAGGAATTTACCAGCGGAAAGCCATGAATGGTGAAGAGGTGGAGTTAACTCACAAAAATCAAGAACGAAATCATATATAAATAACTATGTTATGAAAAACCTTAATAGCTCATGCATAATCATGTTGTTGTAATCTCCTGCTGTCAAGTCGTATGGTGTCATAAATACCAGGATGCCCAATGGATGGCAAGATGATCCCTATCTATTCCGAATAGGAAGGGCCTTTCTCGTGAGAAATCGTGTGGGGATAAGATTTGGTCCGAGGTTAGGTGGTCAAGCCCCTGACAGTGTTTCACTGCTCCATAAGTTGTCGGACGTGCATCAGACAAAGATAAGCCATGTGTTCAATGGGTTTGTCGGAGACAGGTATTATCACTTTTATGATTAATATGCAAGAAGGTAAAATTAATTGAGTTATCTCATCATTACACCTAGATGCAAGAAATAGATTTATGGATTGTTTTTCATTTATATGAATATCGAATATAAGCATATTTTCTAATCTTGCAATACTGTCACAATTAAGTAATCGAACGGAAAGGAATCTGAAGCCCGAATTGATTGAGTGATAACTGGAACCCTAAATGATACAATGGTATCGGAAGCCCTAATTGAATCAATAGTATCGAAAGCCCTATTTGAATCAGTGGTATCGAAAGCCCTAAGTGATACCGAGATAACTGAAAGCCCTAAATGAACCAATTGTAATCGATGCCCTAATTGATACAGAGGTATGTGATACCCTAATTTTAATTACAGTCGTATTTAATCGTAATCATCATTTGAATTTGAGATAGCGGTTTTTAGATGGTAGTCGTCATGTGATATTGTTATAGTGGTATTTGTGGACTAACCCAAGTGGTTGCAGGAGCATCCTATTTTTAATTTTGATCTCAAATTTCAAGGTATGTGGTTTTTAACTTCTATAGTAATTTTCATTGATGGTGTTTTCAGCTCTTCATTAAGAAATTTTGTTTAAATAATTTTAATCGTCAATCCCTTTCATATGTACGAAACTGATTTAACTGTTTCCCATGAAAATGAAGAGATAACTATATTCTTTGAGTATGTTAGTTGTTAATTAAGACCCGAGAAAAAGGGATGTTACAAGAACTGACAACTGTCCTTAAGAAAAAAAAGATTTACATTGTTACTGTCATAAAGGACAAAAACTCGTGCAACAGAAAAAAAACTTTTACATCATAAACATTCTCTTGGTGGGACCATTTTCTGCTGCATCTTTTTGTTACAATTCTTTGTTGATGAAAAGTTGATGATTAGTTTCATTTTTGTGGTAGCTCCTCAGAGGATGTAGCCAATGGGATTAATTGTGATGCATCTAGCTTTACTTGTTGCAGGCTTACTCCAACTCAAGGTTCTCCATTTATATCATCATGAACTGATAAGACAACAGTTATATCTGATTTCTCTTCTACCAAGTCACTAGCCTGGATTTTTGTGCTTGCAACTACAATTGGCTGTTCACCTTTGTCCTCTTCTTCTTTTGCTGATGTGTCAATAATTTGTACCTCGTCTTGTTCCATTTCCTCATCATCATCAGTTTCAAAACCTTCTAATTGCTCAACATGAAGGAAATCTGCCATCCACTTGTCAAAAAGTGTCATCTGGCCAATTAAATTGTAGAATGTCATGCTGTTTCTTTATAACATATTCTGCAATTTTGTCAATCTCAACAAAATCTTGCCTTAAAGAATCAAAGAATAATTGCACTTTTACAACTTCCTCGGTTGTGGCTGCCCACCATGCATTTCCTTTTTCATTTATAACTTCATTCATTCGGAGGCAAAATAAATCATCCAACTCGTGGGCCCATTCCTCCTTATTTTTCAATTTATCCTTTTTATCTAAAGCATGTGGGAACAGTCTAAAGTTAACACTCTTATATTTCTCCAGATAACTAACAATTCTCCTTTGTAGCTCAACTCTTTTATCATCAAATTCTGATAGATCATTGCCATTTTCATAAGTTTTTTCTATGTGCTGAAAAGATAAATTGATGACAGAAAAACATAAGAGTAACCTCTTTTCTCCTCTTACTCCATTTGTTGACAATTGGCTTCAAGGCTTCATCATTTGCCTTTATCTCATCCCATATATTTATTGTTTTTGTTAGTTGCTCATAAAATGAGGGCCAATCAATTTTATCAACTAAATACATGAGAGCTTTCATTAGCTTATCCTCATATTGTACATTCAGTTCCACAATTTGCTCTTTTCTTCTTCAAAATCTTCTGCAGTATAATATTGTTTCCTTTGTGGTGTATCTAGAATCTCAATAAGAGGATTGGATTTAAAAGGCTCCACTGGTGGGCAAGGATAAGTAATTCTTGGCCTGGTGGAATGTCCCATCAATCTATTCTCTAGTTCAATCCTCTTCTGAACTTCTTTATTGTATGTAGCCAAAACTTTCTCATATTTGTCTTGTAATTCCAACCTTTCCCGTTCATCTCTTTGAGTTGTGGCTAAGGTAAAGCTGGCTGATTCAACACCTAGATGTGTTGCTTCTACACTAGTAGCTTCTTCAAATCTTTTCACAATTAGGCAGCCTATCAAGCCAATATCATCAGGCTAGGAAGAGCCAGTCCTGGATCCTTTCCTTATTGACCAAATGACCAATGCAGCATGGTCCTCACTAAATTTAGCACCTTTCATTTCTTTCTTCCCCTTTTCCTCTACACTCATTTTATTTGTAACAGAATTAAAAACCATAGCATCTGCAATATCCCAATTGGGTAGCAGTAATACCCCGGATGCCTTTATCATTTGTCTCCCTTCTTCAAGGGTCAAACTCTTGAATTTCTGTATCATCTCTTCCTTGACTTGGTTTTGTACATCTGCCTCTTCCATCTCTGGATGTTCTATTTTCAATTTGCTACATCTTTCCTCAAACATTCCAATGTTTGTTCTCCAAGCAGATTGGTAAAAGGTTCTAGATTTGATAAAATCATCATCAGAGATGAATTCATGGCAAGCCTGTTCCATCATAGGGTCTAACTTCCTTCCTTTGTAATCTGCCACAGTTAACTCAAGGCTTGGCATTGGAGGTTCCTGAGGATTTCCCTCTTCTAATTCTTATTGAGTAATTAACACTCCCCCTTTGGATCCCAACTACTCCACCTGCTCCCTAGTGAGCTATTCATCTCCTATTTGTAATGGGGATTGAGTGGGCAAATATTCCTCAATTTGAGGTGTTTGTTCCTTTACTATTTTTTGCTTCTTGGGTGAGGGCTCATCAGGTCTTTCCTTAAGAACAACACTGGTTAATCCCATTATCTATTTTCCTTTATCTACAGAGGCCCTTTTATTTTGAATAACATTATAGCCAGGTCTCTTTTAAACAATCAACTACCCTGATCCTACTGTAGGAGTAAAAAATAATTTCCTCATGACCTTTTTCTGGAAAAGAATTGATAAAGAATATTTTATTTTCATTCATGTCCTCCATAATTTCAAGAACTTGGTCATTAGTTTATTTCACCTATCTGCCTCTGTTTTTGCATCAGCTAGAGGCTTGAAATTATTATCAAAACAATGAATGAATTCCAAAACCCTAGAACAAACCCTCCATTTTTCCTTTTTAATCTCCTGCTCTTGCAGAGGGAACTCATTCCTTATTATGTCTTCAGGGAATAGAATTGGTGGTCTTTTGCACCAACCTTAGCCCTTTTTCTAAACACATCAAAAAATCCTTTAGCATCACAAAAACGGGGATGAGACACAGTCATCTTGTACTGGTCCAAGAATTTATACAAGAATAGCCAACCACCCTTTGTGATTATGAAACGATGGGCCACAATACAAGTGGGGAAAATTGAGCCTCTGTTTCTTCTAGCCAATTGTGCTTCCTCCAATCCCCTTATCTGCCACAGCATATCAGCTATCCCTACCTTCAAAGGCACCTGGCAGGGTAGTACATGGGGAGTCCCTTGGAAATCATATACCCTAAAAACTGTAGAAACAGGGTAAGGTATGATATCAGCCCAATTATGTGATACTTCCAAACCAGAAGGATTATCCATAGGTTTGATAAAATCCATCAGTGCCTTGGGGATTCTGGGATTGTCCCTTAACAAGAAGCTTCTCAATCTAGAGGCAAAATACCTATCAAACCTAACAAAACTGGCCTCATTTGCATCCTAGGTCCTGTCTGCACTCCACAACTAGACTGGCAGAGCTTCTTCTTCATTCTTTTAATTCAGGACCATCTCCATTTCAAAATATGTAACTCCTTTAAATAGGAACATGTGCATTAATAGTGAATAATGGCCAAAAGTCTTTTCCACCTCGCTCTTTGCAATTCCAATTAATCCTATATGGATTTCCTCTACTATATATGATGCAAAATGAAAAATAATATCAACACCAAATGAGGAGATCTAAGTCATCATATCTATTTTATTGGCATAAAATTATGTTCATCCTCACCAAAAACCCTACACAGAGTCATGTATTTCTATGGCCCTGGAAGTGAAGAATTCCTTTTTAAAAGGTTTGACATTTGTAGATGCAGTAACCAATGACAAATTTCCAATTGAACCCAAGTGTGCCCTAAGTGCACCCTACCTGATCTTATCCCTTTTTGACAAGTATTCTTTCTCCAGTCCCGACAACTTGATAGTTGCATGATAATCTGAAAATGGTTCTAAACCTAAAATTTCTAAAATTTCTTCAGCATTTATTCTTACGAAGCATTCCCCATCTATCCTTCTCAATATCCTAGTTATCGGGTCATTATTTTGGGCAATGGCCATGAGTAGGTCAGAATCCATAAAAACACCAGGGACCATCCATAAAAACACCAAGGACCACTAATTTTCCTAAATCAAAATTCCAAATATTTCCATGGGGAGCAAACAATTTTCTTTCTGAGAACCACTTCTTAAAAAGATGGAGCCCTGTTTTAGAAGTAGTAACATCCCTAACCCAATTCCCTCTATCATATAAGCCATCCGCAATCTTGAGCCTAGGGTTCACAAAAATTAGCTTTTTCATCTGGGCAGACTCATTTGTAGACTCAAGCAATAATTCAAGGAGGTCATGATGTATATTTCTACTTGCATAATCTACCTTTCCTAAGAAAACTTATCATGTATATTTCTACTTGCATAATCTACCTTTCCTAAGAAAACTTTCTTTGGAGGCATGTTTACTAGTGACACAGAATACCTGAATTCTTTACTATGTAATGGATTCGGATACTTACTCGGTTGTTTGTTACTCTTTCATTGCAATTCTGCAACACACTGTGGATACTGGAAATCCTTTCGCACTTTAATCACACAAGGAACAATTCTTCAATGGCTCTTAGCTCTCTGAAATTCTGAAATTTGTTTGCATAGAGAAGAAATGGCGAAATCTTACAATATATCTCTGGTTCTAGTTCGCATGGGGAGCTTTCAATTTTCATAAATGAATTGTAAGGAGAAACAGAGTGGCATCACCTTCTAATTTTGAAAACAAACTGTCGATTCTAAAAAACTAACAGTTTAGGAATAAAATCATGAATGACTCACTTTCAATTTGCCAAGTTGGCAGTCAACCCAATCAAGTTTCTCCACATAAGCTTTTCCTTCCACTGCTAGCAACTTATTCTGGACCCACTGGAGCTCGTGGACAGGTGTGACACTCTCGTTGTCACTATGCATAAACATCGAGCAACTCCTGCATGCAACATAGTGACCATCGTTGATGCATCTTTGATATGACGATGTACATTTTACGAGTGTTTTATTGCAACTGTGGTGGGTCCTTCTATTTTTCCTTTGGTCGCCATGTTGTGTGCACTAAAGGTCAAGCAAGTTTCCATAGCGACATGGCGCCCACCACCAATCTAAGATGATCTGATGGCGTTAATCAATACGAATCTTATTCTAAGTGCGAATCCCAGTGGCATGTGACATCAGACTAACTTGACATGTTGCCATGGTCATTTATAACAGTTAATCCTTTTGGCACTACTTTTTGAAAACAAGTCCCACCATGTTTTTCCTTTTGCAGGAGGTCTCTATGTCGCAACTGGTGAAGTTCTTAAAAATTCCAATGGCAACATAGCGACCACCGTGTTTTTTGAAGAAATCCGACATAGTAAAGTAACACACGTTCATTTCATGGTTCACTCTTTACTACACCTGACACATCTGACGTTCCATAATGATGACAAGGCTTATTAATGACTGACAGAATTTACGGCATCGTATTTACTTTTGTCCCCGCCGTGTTTCTCTTCTGCAGGAGGTCAGCATGTCACGACCGGTAAAAATCTTGCAATTCCCAGTTGGGACATAGCAACCACCATTGATCTTGAGAGATCTGACGATGTGGGCAATACACATTAAAGTCATGCTTATTTGACGGGGTCCCAAGTGTAATACTTACTTGGTCGTATGTCGCATGAAATAAAATGAATGCAAGTTTTCATAGCAAGACGACTACCGTATATCTTTAAAAGATCTAACAATGAGGAACCTTTCAGGGAATTATGAAGCAAAATGAAAATTCCTTAAAAAGTTCCCAAAAATATACTTATTTCAAAAAACGATTTGTCCCGCTCGATTTAAAAGGTGAAACATATGACCTAAAGGGCTCGCTTATGGCATAGATTTGGTTTAATTAGGGTTTTTGTTAGGGCTAATCATTTTTTATAAGACCAAGCCCTAATTTGCTCATAAAAACCAGGAAAATTCACAGAAAGACATATTCATAAAAACATGAGGCAACAACATGACCAACAGAAAGGATACATCACAATCATCATGCATTCAATGTAGAGAGCTTGGCATCAATTCTAATGATTATGCAGTTGCAATATCTGGGGCAGCTGCTATAAAACATTGCAAATACCTTGACAAAAGGATGTGATTCAATCTATAGCTTACTATCTATCACCTCTACGTAATATCTATTGAAACCTATATAATACTTTATCAAATTCAAAGCATTTATCACCAATCATGGCTTTTGTATGAAGCCATACCCAAAATGCACAATTTCATTGGATCTTTCGCCAAGTTGAAGTCCCTGAAACTTGGAGAACTCACAATTCTACAAGTTGAGGAAAACTGAAAACACTTAGCTTTCAACTTACAACACCAATTACACTATGTCAAAATGCACAATAGAATGATTTGATCCTTGCATTTGTAATTCTCAAATGCAAATCAGCTGTAGGCTTCTTGGTCACACTTTCAAAACCTTAAAACATGACTTAGGCATTTAAAATATTTGCTTTTATTGTCTTTTTGAAATATAATAGTTTATCATATTTTCCTCCAAATATAAGCACCAAGTCACATGACAATTAAATAAACATTTAATGCACTTAACCACACCTCATAATATAAACTTTATACTATCATTAATTAAATGGAGTTTAATTAATGATTAATAATGACTTTAATAGCTCATTAAATTCTTTGAAGGACTTGCTCCAAATCTAGGTGCTCACTACCTGACTTAGACGCCAAGGTGCCCTACCCAAAAAACACTGACCACAAATCGACTTACTATAAATAGTAAGTCCGTCAAACTGAGTCAACTGACAAGTGAGCCAATCACTGTGCATACCTTGAGTCCAAGTACCCCTACCAAATATAGCAACATGGTATAACTAAATATAAATAGTAAGCCTCTGAATGAAAGCTCTGTCAATGTCACCACAACTCTATACTACTAGAAAATTGTTCAAGTGTCTTGCTAAAGATAGTAACATGTGGAATTTAGGAAATAGTAACTTAATATATAGTATGTATGTCAATCTGACTTTCATTTTGAAAGTAGAGGATGGCGTGTGAAGCTCTGGTTTGCATTAGAGCCTGCGTGCCCTAGCCAACCTGCGATGGGAGTTTTGGGGCGATTGAGCGGGCTTAGCTGCAGTTTCAAGGGCTGAGGTTCTTTTGTTGTGAGTGTCTGTTGTTTGGGCAGCCGGCCTGGCCTGTTTCAAGCCCTTGGGTGGCCCTTTTTTTGGATCGAACACCGCCTTGGGTGCGTCCTTGGAGGGGGACCTGCGATACTTTGCGAGTGTGGGGCTTCTGCCCCACCTTCCTTCTTGTTGCCTCCTAGTTCATTGTTGAATGGGGGACCGAGGTATAGCCTCTTCTCAGCTTTCTGTCAAAGATATGGAGATGGGTGAGCTTTCTTCTTTGTTGCATGTTGTTGATGTCAGTTTTGTACCACCACATAACATATAGCAATTGAACACCTAATATGGAATATCAAATCCTCAATTCCTCTCTTGAAAAGTTGATACTCATAAGTCATAAGCAAAACTCCAATGTTCCTTACACCTGTGGATACTAACTCAGTATATTGATGTGATTTGTTGGTAATCACATAGGCGGCCTTACGCTATTTCATTCAAGGATAACTTGGGTTTTTGGTGGGATGGTGGTGATGATGGTTTTTGTATGAGTTCCAAATGATGTTGATGGAGATGGTGATGATGATGGAGGGTGAGTGTTCTAATGACTTTATACCTTCCTAACCTTTCTTCTTCAAAACTCCAAATACTATACTACTTATTATTCTACTCCTACTCCTATGAATGGAAAGATTAGCAAATGGACGAAAATCAAATCTAATGAAAGCTAACCAACGGCTCCACCTCCATAGATGCAATGATTCAAAGGAAAAGAACTAACTCACCACACAAGGCTTCCCAACAAGCCGCTAGGATGATAGTGGCCTAGTTATAGATCCCTATCAAACATCCACCAATACTACCATGCAACTATCCATCTACTTTTCTCTCTACTTAACAACTTGAAATGAAATCTATTTCAACAACTTCAAAGGAAATCTTATTCTAACTATTTGAAGTAGAAACCATGCAACAATACCAAAAGTTCTTAATCACCATGCAAATCACAACAATGAGATAGAAAAGCGATTTTGACATTATCTTAGCAACAATGTTCTTCAACCCTTTACAAATGAGAGCAAATGGCCTTATATAGAGGCCAAAAATTACAATCAACGGTAGAGATTAAGAGGCAAAAGCAACAATCCGGATTGGATCCTAGAAACCCTAATTAGGGTTGCCACCCCATCAGCCAATGAGAAAATGCCACCTCATCAATGGACCAATGAAAAAAAGGAAAAGTGGCAACCAATGAGAAGGCACCAAAATGGTAGCCAATCAAAATCAAACACCAATCCTACCCAAGAAGGAGAATTTTCCACTTGGGCTTACATCAAATGATCTTCTAATATAGTTTTACCCTTTTCTTTCATCTTTTTAGCCAAAGTGATGAACTTGGCTAACTTGTCGTTGAATTCCTTCATGGGAGGGCAAGGTGTATGTTTAATCTTGAGCTCATCTGAATTCGTCATGTTGCTCGCTAATTGCAGTGTTTTCTCATGATTATACTCATATTCTTTCGCATATCCAATAAAGGCATTGAGGGAGGCAAAGGTGCCCAAATGTTTCTTCTTGATGGCAACCTTCCCCAACTCATCCAATCTCGATCCAAATTCCATCTCACTGACATTCTCCTCTTTGATATCTTCTAAATCAAGCGCAACCCCAACATCACTCATCATGGTTGAAATGGAAGTGTCAACGCCTAAGCTGTGCTGTGCAATCTCATTCCGTACCTCTTCAATTATTCTCAATCTGATAGTCAAGGCAACAAACCAAGACTCCACCGTACTCAATCCTCCTTCATCAACTAACTTGGCCCTTTCCAAATATTTCTCTGGTAGCTCAATGAATGCTTGTAGCCTGGGAATGGCTAAGTCCTTGACTGGAAGGAAATCCTTTCACTCACCTTCAAATGTTCTGAATTTGTCTCTAATAACCACTAATGACCTGAATGTCAAGACAAAGGAAGGCAAGAAATTTCGCCCATCTTAGATTGTATCATGGATCCAATTCTTGACTTCACGCAGCTGAGCCAATATCTATTCTGTGTTGCTCCTATTGTCTTGTGGAAGGGCTACCTGATGCAATTGTTGGATAGGCTGGCAATCTCTCCAATACTTGCTCTTGGCCTCCAACTTTACAATCCTTTTGTTTGCCTTCCTCAACCTTTCTTTGATTGAAACGATACCTTCTTGGATCTCATCACATTCCATGTCATCCATGATTCTTCCCAAGTTATACTCTAGTATCTCATATTCCTGAGCCACAATCTCATCAAATGCCTTGTTAACCATTGGTATACCAATCTGTACCTTTCAGTGACCATCATTGTCACTCTTGATTACATTTGCCACCATTTTTGCAATTTGTCTCTGGTTCTTACTATCACCCTTTTCTAATAATCCTTAGATATCTTCAACTGTTCGAGCAGTCACTACCTCACCTCTTGGCATAAGCATTTGCCTTAACCATAGTGTTGCAGTGCATCTCCCCAAATCTAGATTTAGTTCAACTAGCAAAGCATCACCAGTAGCCTCGGGCGCTTGGCTTACTTCCTCAATATTAATTGGCCCATCTTCTTCTTCACTAGTAATTATCATGTCATCTCAACATTGATTCTCTGAGAGAGGAGAGTACTCGGTGTTGTCACTGTAACCACTTGATTCTAAATCAGAGCTCACCACTGCAACCCCTTGTCCACTTGTATTATCTTCTTGGCCTCTAGCCTCAATTATGCTTTCCCTTGACGGTGTTGCATTCGGTCTCTTTGCCAGGGGTTCCTAATGTTCTTTACCCTTTTCAACCTCCAAACCTCTCTTCTTGCTTCTGACTATTCCTTGCTGCTGGCTACTTACTTCACCCTTCTATCCGACTAACTCCATTGGACCTCCCTTTGGTTTCATTTTTTCATAAGTATGGTGTACCCTTTGACTTTATAGTTTCTTCAACTTCCCATTGTACCATGACTCGGTGTGCAAATCAACTGCCCTTGTAACTGCCTCCAAGGAAGGATCCTGATGATCATTCCAATCCACTGGATTCAACTCCGTTCCCTCCACTGTTTCATAGTCTTCTCTTAGTACATTTTCATCATCTTCTAGTTGATCGGGAATATCAAGGCCTCTACATCTGATTGCCCTCATCATGTTCACTAACAATCTTGAGAAAGCTAGCTTTCTCACGTGAAAGTCATCCTGTGCATTGGCCCAGAAATCTTCTATAGTAGGAACATGTTTGAATGTATTTCCATAAGATGCCTTGATAAGACCATTAGGATCAAATCCTTGCCTTGCTCTATACCATGCTAGATGATACCATTCCAATTCTTACTCCGCAGCTGCAAAGGCAACAGGATTGGGACATCTATCATTGTCAATTCCAAATGAGAAGGTAATGCCTATCTCACCTTTGAGTTTCTAGCCAATTCCATCAAAACTACCTTGTCGGGTGGGTACCTTGGAAGCCTCTTGGGACATATTGTGCTTCCTGCTACTCTGATATAAGTGAATTGTGGAAATTGGATGAACCAACTCCCAGACCTCTTGACTTTTGCTTCTGCCTCTGATGAAAGCCTCTTAGCAGGTGTCCCTTGCAATATCCTTACCATTTTCATGGCAAAGGCATCACAATATATCTTATAGTCTTTGTTCTTGTGCAAGTGAAGTTGTGGAACACTCATGCACCAAACATTGCCCCGGCCCATTGCCAATTACTCCTAAGGCCTTAAGTCCCGGATTTTCATACAATCTCGCAATCAAATAGAACAAATAGGAAGCCATATAGAATTGCCTTTGATTTTGTATGGTCCTAAGTTGCAATTCTAGATTCTTGCTTATGATCCTAGCCCAATCAAATCTGTTTTTTCCTTTTTCAATTTCATCAATAAAGTACATCGAGTTTTCGAATTGCATACCTTGAACTCAGCCCATGATCCGGCTGAGAAGTACAATGAGATCGCCATACTTTGATTTGAAATCTGACACGGTAAGCCTTGATGATTTAGGAACTCCCTTCTTGCCTTCGTGTAGCCAATCTTGATTTAGATGAATGAAATAAGCCTCTTGGTTATCCTAGAATAACTTAGCGGCCTGATCCATCATTACCATTGTCATGCTTTTGCTCTAGGGGATATTGAATGCTTCTTCAATCACTTGTCCGCCGATGTTGGCTACACTCTCTTTCTTTCATCAAAAATGATGGACTTACTAACCAAATCAAACCGAGATGCACATTCCATTACCAATTTTGGACAAGGCAAGGTAGGAGGGAAAGTTGCCACGTGTACAATTCCGCTTTTGTAGATCTTCTTTGTCATGGGGGGATTGCCCTTCCTTCAGTATGTCCTTTAGTTATATCATGTTTATAGTGCCGATATTGGTATCGCTTATTTGCCTCACTGTCGAGAAGGTGGTCTTAGGCATCATGTCTTCCTTGTCTTTTTGGGTATTCGTTCCCTTAGGGTTCTTGCTTGCACTAACATCTACCATTCTAAACACTTATTTCTACCCCTTCATTCTAAGTGATATGGATTACCCTTATCGATCTCCAACTTTTTTCCTATCGATGGAATCTAGCTTATTTCTGCCTCACCAATTCCTATCACTACACTTATCAATCTTCACTCTTCAACCTAGGGGTGGGACTACCACTTATTTCTGCCTCTTCATTACCTTAGGATGGACTACACTTATATCTCTCAACTTCATTCCTAGGGTGGTCTAACTTATTTCTGCCTCACAAGTGTCCTATAATGAAATCTAGACTTATCTCTCCAATCTTCAACCTATAGATGGGATGATGAAGTGGTGGATGATGAATGCAAGAAGAACATAAGAGAAACAAAACCAAGCAAGAACAAGGAGTAAAATCCGCCTTTGAACCAATCTTCAGCTCTAAAATGAATTGAATTTTACTTTGATTTTACCTTTACCAATAGCCAAGCTCTCTTTGAATTTGGATCAGACCTTTAAAAAATTCAAGCCTCCTTGCAAAATTAGAATTTTAATCTCTTGAAAACTGCCCACACTCTGCCCAAAATCAGACTTTTGATCATGTGTTTCCTCCTCCAAGTAAAATCGCCCAGATCCGGTGTAAAAAATCGCAGCCCTTTGCAAGAAAACCAGTCCTTTCCAATCACCAAGCAAGAAGAAGATATTCTGATCTGCCCCTCAAATCGTCTAGGGCAGAAATCGCAGCCCTAGTTGGAAGAAAAAATATGCTGCCAAGCCACAAAAAATCTGCCTCAACAAAAATTGCCGAGGTCTGAAAGCCTCTTCAAAACAAATCACCAAGCAAGAAATTGCCTCTTCAAGAGAAAATCACCAAACATAAAGAAGGAAGCAGCTCCAAAAAATCGCTAAACACATAGAGCTGCCCCTTGTAAAATCACCACGTAAAAGGGCTGCTTGAAAAATCGCCAAACAAGAGAGGAAGGCTGTGATGGAATGAAGAAATGGGAGAGCAGGAGCCCTCTTAAACCACACTCCCTTCACTCCTCCAAGCTGGCCGACTAGCCCTATAAGAGAAGAAAATCAAATTAGTATTTCATTAATGGTCCCAATTAAATGCCAAGCTAAAATTAATTTTGCATATAGTGAAATTTGCATATTTAATTGCGGGTTAGGACCAAAAATTGCAAAATAAAATTAAGAAAGCCTTGGAGACGCCAAAATTTCCATTTAATAACGTTTTGGTAGTTAAAATATCATTTAAAATCGGATTTAGCAAGCTAAAATCTATTTTCAATCTCAAATTACCAATCTCTTTTAATATTTTTTAAAATCTTCAAGGCAAATTTAACCAATTTAATGCAAAATTTTGCAATTTAATTCATTTTCGATTTTTCAATGCAACTTTAATTTTTTTCCAAAATAAATCATTTTTCTAGCATTCAAAATCAATTTTCCAATTTAATTTCACTGTCACAAAATTTTCTTTTTCACTGAAAATTTAAGATTTTCCAAAACAATTAAATTAAAAAAAAATCATTTTGAAAATGTTCAAGTCTATACAATTATATCCAATTCAAAATTCGTCTAAGCCCAAAAATTTGTAAATTTATCTTGCCAAGTGTTGTTCTTTGAAATTTGTTTGGCCTAAAGATAAAATTACTTGCTTCGAAAAATCAAGTTAAGACCGAGTGAAGAAAGAAATCCGACCACAGCCCTCCTGGCATGAAGGCGTCCAAAGTGTAAAATTTTCAAATTAAAAAACTTTTGGACAACTCCAAAAAAATTCGCTAAGGCGATTAAAGAAAAGGGGATCTCCAAAATTCTGGGGCGATGGTAATAAGGCATTGAATGGTAAACCCCAATCAGGGGAAGGTGATTCCTCTCCAAAAGGGATGATTTGTTTAAGAAAAGTTAACGAATGCTTGTAGAGATTAGAGGACTGGCCAGTTTTGGTTATTCAACCGGAGCAAGCCTTGGAGGATGTTGAATACTAGAGCAATCATGCCCTTATTTGTAAATTTCTAGGCCTTCGCCTTTCTTTACCTATGTTGGAATCCTGGGCATAACGGGTGTGGAACCCAAATGGAGATATGGAGATTTTGTTAGCAGCTAATAACTATTTTATGGTTATCTTTTCAAGCATGATGGACAGGAATAAGGCATTTGAAGGAGGCTCTTATTTCTTAAACCAGGTGGGGCTCTTCATCAAGCCTTGGCACATGGAATTTAACTTTGCTTAGGAGATCCCCTCGCGAGTTCCGGTGTGGGTTCACTTGCCAAGGCTTCCTTTGGAATTCTAGAGGGAAGATATTCTTCACTCGATCTCTTTGCTTCTTGGAAAACCTGTGGGTTCGGCTACTAAGACGCAAGTTCATAAGGTAATTTCTTTTGCCCGTATTTGTGTCGAAGTTGATTTAAATAACCCATTGCCAAATTCTATGGAGATTTGCATAGGATCATCTTCTTGGATCCAACAGCTGGATTACGAGACCCTTCCATTTAGATGCAGAATTTGCCATGAATATGGCCATTTACATTGCAGATGTCCAAGGAATAAGTCCCCCTCCTTGGCTACCCTTGGTCCCTCTAGGGAGGACACGGGGAAGGCCCCTTTATCTAATGGACCTGTTGATGGCGAGGGATTTATTCAGGTTAAGTCCCGAAACAAAGGCAAGGGTAAGAAGAGAACCTGGATGGAGAGGCGGACTGATGGCACCTTTATCAAGTTTGATGCCCTTGGGGACTTGGTCCAAGAGGAAGGTAATCCAGTTGAGCTTTCTTCTGGGGCCATAGGTCAGCATGAAATTCCAGTTGAAGATATGCAGAAGGAGGATCCGATTATATCTCCAGGGGACCAACAGGCTAGACAATTGGATATTGATTTGCCTCCTCTTAATCAGGATATTGGAGACCTTCGAGGGTCACAAGGTTCGAAGGGCTCAGTCTTGGTGGCTCCTGATCCCCTTACGCCTAAGGGGACCTGTGATTCTGTAAAGTGTAACAAGGCTCTTCCTGTCTTAGGCATACAACAGAAATCCTTCAAAAAGGGGCCTTTAGATAAACCATCAAAGAGTGGTAGGAAGACTGATCAAGAGAAGGTGAAGATAATGGGTGAACATTTGGTTGAGTCTGGGTCTGTGAAACCCATTGATTCTCATTTCTCCCAACCCCATAACTGATTGTTTTGTCATGGAATGTAAGGGGGTTCAACAGCATCCCCAGACAAAAGGTTGTTCACAATTTAATTGAATCTTAGTCTCTTGATGTGGTCTTTATTCAGGAAACTAAGCTTATGATGGATGGTTTGGCTAACTGTGCTTCGCGGATCTGGCCCCAAGGCTCTTGGCAAGGAGTGGGTGCTCTAAATAGTTTGGGGGGAGTGGCTTGCTTCTGGAACCCAAGGAAAGTTTCACCCTTATGGTGGATTTCCAGCCAGTCTTCCATTTCTTTGGTTGCCTCTAGTTTTGAGACTAGAGAAAGGTGTCTTTTATCCAATATCTATGCTCCTACTGATTTTTTTAGGTAAGTCTCATTTATGGGCTCGTATCAAATTTATCTGGTCACTGGACCCATATCTCCCATGGATTATGGCTGGAGATTTTAATGTTGTTACTAGTCTGGATGAAAAACGAGGAGGGTTAGCTAGGCTGGACCCGTCTTCAAATCTGCTCAGGAATATTATTGGCTCCTTGAATCTCATTGATGTGAAGCCAACCAATGGTGTATTTACATGGAATAATCGGAGATGTGGTGGCAAGGCTATCTCTGAAAGGCTTGACAGATTTCTGATTTCCTGCTAATGGATGAACAACAGGTGGACCACTAGTCCTAAAATTATTGACTAGAGGGGCTCTGACCACTAGCCTATTAAGCTCTCCATCATCTCTTACAGAGTCACCAAAAATCCCTCTTTCAAATTTCAGCTGATGTGGTTAAGAGACTTGTCTATACCTAACCTTATGTTGGATTGGTGGTATGAGGGGAAGCTTGCCCATGGACCGGCCATGTTTACTTTTAGCAAGAGGCTCCAACATGTGAAGTATAGGCTTAAGAGATGGAATAAACAGTATTTTGGGAATCTACATGCTCAAAAGATTGCTGCTCAGACCAAGCAGGATAATATTACCCGTCAAATTCGTGACCAAGGGTTGACCTCTGATCTGAGTAAAGCTGAGTCCTCGGCTCTTAAGGGATTGGAAGAATGGGAGCTTTGGGAGGAGATTTTCTAGAAGCAGAAAGCCCGTGTTGATTGGCTTCAAGAGGGGGATAGGAACACTGCTTTCTTCCATAATTCAGTTAAGGCCCGGAGGCAAGGGAATTCTCTATCCTCTCTTGTCTCAACTGATGGAGCTCGGATCTTTTCTTGTGAAGAACTTTTCTAGAGAAGCTATCAATTACTTTACTAATCTCTTTACAAGGGAGGTTCTTTCTGCTAGGATTGAAGAGCGGGCCATCTTGGATTGTATCCCCCGCCTTGTATCTGCTAAGATGAATGGTGCCCTCTTAAGCCCTATCTTGATACCTGAATTGGAGAAAGTAGTGTTTAATATGAAGAAAGTTAAGGCCCCAGGCCCAGATGGATTTCCAATTGAGTTTTTTCAAGAATTATGGGAGATAATAAAGTTCTATCTCCTAGATGTGGTCTAGGAATCACATAGGAACAAACAGATGCTGAAGGAAGGGGCTAATCAGTTGGATCAATTCAGGCCTATAGTGTTATATAATGTTGACTTCAAGATCATAACCAAATTGATTGCTGAGAGACTCAAGCCATTCCTTGGTTCTTTGATCTCTGTTGAACAAGGTGGCTTTGTTGAAGGAAGACAAATTTTGGATGGGGTTGTGATAGCATGGAGGCGGTCCACTCTATGGCTACTTCTAAGGAGAAAGCTATGTTCATTAAACTGAACATGGCTAAAGCTTATGATTGGGTGAGTTGGGAGTTCTTACAGAAAATTCTTTTGACTTTTGGGTTTGACGAGGAGTGGGTGAATTGGGTTCTTAGTTGTGTAACCTTGTCCTCCTTCTCAACTCTTATTAATGGAGAACCTTCAAATTTGTTTGGTGCCTCTCAGGGACTTCGCCAAGGGGACCCTCTATCTCCCTACTTATTCATTATCATGGCGAAGGGTCTTGGCAGGTTTCTAAGATTCAAGTGAGGCAGGGTCTTATCCAAGGTTGGAGCTGGAAAAATGATCGTCCTTCCTACTCTCACCTTCAATTTGTGGATGACACCAGGTTGTTGGGCATGGTTAGAATCAGTGAGGCAGTGAATATCAGGAAAGCTCTGGATACCTATTTGAAAGCCTCAAGTCAGAGAATTAATGATGATAAGTCTTCTATTTATTTCTTTAATACTCAGCTTATTCAGAGCAAGATTGCTAGAATTCTTAGATTTCAAATCAATTCCCTTCCTTTGATGTACCTTGGGGTCCCTTTGTCCTTGGGAGCTCGGCGAAGGGGCTACTGGCAGGGGATTTTGGATAAATTCTGGAGTAAGGTTAGTCACTCGACTTACAGATGGTTATCTTTTGCTAGGAGAGTGGTTTTGCTAAAGACTATGGTGCAGTCTCTCCCCATTTATAGGTGTCATATTCAAGTCCCCCCCTCTAATTTTGTGAGGGACTTTGATGCTTTTATCTTGGCAATTTCTTTGGTCTGATAGCCTTCTATCCTCGAAGTGGAGCCTGGCAAGTGGGAGTCTATGTGTGGGCCGAAGCATGTGGGTGGCCTTGGTCTTAGATTGATGGCTCTTGTTATCATGGCTTTAGCTACCAAGTTGTATTGGCGTTGGTGCAACAATCAGGATCAAGATTGGGCCAAGATTCTTACCAATAAGTACTTTTTTGGTGCTGAATGCTCTAATGTGCCACAACTTCCTTTGCTGGGTAAAGGCTCTTGTATTTGGGTCACTCTTAAGAAGGGAGCCCAACTTGTTGAGGGTCTCTTATGGATTTGTAAGAGAGGCTTGGATACTCTATTTTGGCAGGACTCTTGGGATGGCCACCCTCCCATTCTCTCTAGCTTTCCCCAACTTCAGCCTCTTTGTCATACTTTTACTAATGCTGGATGGTTTATGGTGGAGCAGTTTAAGATTGTCAAGCGTTTGGGTTAGGTTGAGGTGACTTGCTAGAAGGATCCTCAGGAGTGGCCTGTTGGTGGCTCTGATGAGGATCGTGCCCTTCTTTCTAAAGCTTTCGAGAATAGGTTTTGTAGCTCTCTTAATGGGAGGGGCATTTTGGCTTGGCGTCCTAGCCCAAAAAGTAAATTAACTGTGGCTCAAGGCTATGCTATACTTGACAGGAACTTACATGGTCCAGCTTAAGTGCACTGGTGGAAGAAGGTTTGTAGCAACTTTTCTTGGCCCAAATGTAATTTTGTCTTATGGTTGTTGGCTCAGGAGAAATGCCTCACTTGGGAGAATCTTCGCAAACAAGGTTTTTAGGGACCTTCTATTTGCTTCCTTTGTTCGCACAATGAGGAGTGTGCCTCCCACTTGTGTTTTCTTTGCCCTTTTTCGAGAGAGTTATAGATGGTGGGAGCCTTGGTGTCATAGCTGTATTCATGCTACCTCTCTAATTGATTTTTGGGAAAGCTTGGGCAGACCTCCAACGAAGACTTCTTTCTTGCAGGTTGCCTGGATGGTTGGGCCAATTTTCATTCTCTGGAACCCTTGGCTGGAAAGGAACCGCAAGATTTTTTGTAACTCCAAATCAGGAAACTTTCAATTGTGGAAAATGATTCTTAATAGCCTTCAGGAGACTATTTTTGCAAAGTGTGATGTCTGTAACTATAGATCCTGGTGATCAAGTTATTGTGAGAAATCTGAACCTGGGGGATATCAGTCGGGGATGCGCTCTTGGAAAAAGACCTCGCCCTGTTAAGCAACGGGTTTGTCAGGATGGGAGGTGGACTCCTCCCCTGGCTGGGATCTTGAAGATTAATACGGACGATTCTTCTCGGGGGAACCCTGGTCATGCTGGTATTGGGGCTATAGGTAGAGGTAATAATGGTAGTGTGGTTTTTCTCTTCTCTATTTACAAGGGCCAACATTCTAATAATCTAATGGAGGCCCTTGCTATTAATATTGTTGTTGAGCGCAGATGCTCTTCAAGGTGAAAGAAGATCATCTATGAGTCTAATTCTCAAATTGTTCTGGATATGCTGAATAACCAAAGTTTGGAGGATTTTGTTGGCAACTAACCTCTTTGGCTAGACAAATTCTGAGCCCTTGTAGTTCCTTGGACTCTATCTCCTTTCGTCATATCCCTCGCGAATGGAACAGAGTGGTGGATTGTTTAGCAAAGAGTGCTTCAAAGAATGTGGGTAAATGGGATATTAGTGGTAGGGATGAGTTACCTTCTAAGTATTGGGAGATCATTGAGCAATTGTTACTGGAAGACAGGAGTATGTAGTGTTGTTATGGGCCTTTGGCCTCTGCTCTGTAACTTGGATTTGACTGAATAAATTTTTATCCCTTTTTTCAAGGAAAAAAAAATATGTCGATCTGACTTAAACAAAGAGCAATCTTGAACATACCTAACCACTAGAATGGGAATTAGCCTCTGGTTTTGCCAACTAAACCCTCTAAACAACTCCATTAGCCTATGAGGGTCAGGAAATAAGCTAATCCTCTAAAAGTTGATGCTCAAGAAATTGGGAACATTACAGTATGGATAAAATGGTATCAACAAATCCCATCTACCCTCCATGCAGCTAGATACTACCTAAACTCAATGTTGCTTTACAATGACTCCTTCAATCTAGCTAAAACGGTGACAAAGGATGTCTTCAAATCCATTGAGAGATTCTTCTTTAAATCACAAGATCGATAGGTAGCCATTACGAACTTACCTCCATACTAGTAGGGAAATGGATTTGCCACATTTGTGTAGTATAACACGAGAAATCTGAAACCAAGCATTTGCAATCAACTTTTCCCTATATATATCCTAAAACTAATGAGGATGTCAATGCATATTATAAAGCAACCATGTTCATCTATTTGTAAACATTCTTAGAGTGAGTTTGAACATCAAACACACTCACTCTAAAATACAGAATTGTTTAAATATGATTTTTTCCACCACAACCATCATTTTTTGCTCAAGAACTTTACTTGCATTTCTGATTATAAATTATAATTATTGTTTTCTATAATTTGAAATTACACTACTTGTTTTTTATATGTAACAAATTTATACATTATAGTTGATCACATCAAAGTGTGTTGGGCACAATTGAAGATTGATTTGATTGATCTGAATTCAAATGCATATGAAGAGGAGCCATTTTTATGAGGGCAACTTCACTATATTGACAGAGACTGAGGAGTTTGATGAAGAGTACTTGAATTCACTAAGACAGATGTGGACATCGGAGATTCATCATCACAACTTGCAGGCCCTTAGTGGATTGTCATTGTACTTAATAATGGCTAGCATCGTTCGCTCCCTCCGCCTTCTATTACTTTGTAATTTGTAGGTTGATGTTTGTACTTTCAAATTTTGCAGTGTATAATTGATATTGAAGTTCAAGTTTCAAAGTCAAACTCTGTAGTGATGCACTATATAGTATGCGCTCTAAAATTCCACACGCACACATGGAGATACATACATACATACAACACACACACGTGTGTATGTGTGTGTGTGTGTGTATCTGAAGTTTCTGCATTTTATAGATATCTGATTAATTGAAAAAATCTTGATCTTTCATTTTACCGATTATATTCCGAAGAAGTTTTTGTACTATGTCCTTTGTATGACAATGTTATATGTTATACTATGACTTTCTGTAGCAGGTTTGAGCACAGTTCTGTTTCTCAGTGGCTCCTTTGATGTGCATCAAGGCTATGACCCATGGAGGCATACTTTATCATAAATAATTAAGTTGATGAATTTTAACAATATATTGTTCTTACCACCAATTGTAATTGTCCTAATAGACTGTCCACGGCACCTGAAACTTGTGAGTTTTACAATTTTCAATTTTCAATTAACTTTTGAATCCAATATAAAACATCTTTACACTTTTCACTTAATTCATTCAAACATTGATTTGAACTATTTCACATACCTGAAAATCACGAGTTTGCTTTTGCTGTTCTGCTTGCAACCTGCCAATCTCACTCAAGAACTCTCCAACAGCTGCCCCTATCCGCTCATTAAGTGCTTCAGCAAAAGCCTTTCCGACAAAAAATGCATCAAGAACAGCTTTGCTACTGCTGTTACCTATTAAACATTCAAAGAATAAAATAGTGCAAGGGAGGACAATAAAAAGTAACTTATTTCCACGCAGAGGCAAGATTTGTATAGAACAACTTAAAAAGATACTAGAATCTGACGCAAATGAGTTGAGGGTTTGTGCATGCCTTTTACCCATACATTCAGAGAGAAACGTATACAAAATACTTAATTATATGAAAAATATACATTTTTTTTACCGATACGAAAAATAAACATATTGATTGTCATGAAATGCTTTGGAATTTTCATGTGCCCATACATCAATTATGCCAGGAATGTTATCAAAAGATTCAATGAGCAACTGGAATGCATCTAGTTTAGTCATTAATTCCAAAGTTGAAATTACATATTTACAAGTAGGTTGGGAAAATGCTATGAGTGGGATATTCAACAGCTTAGCAAGTGGATTAAGCACAAAGCACATTGCTACAACTTCAGCTCTGGATACAAGGAAAGCAAGTTCGATGATAAAGCATGAAAATAAGTAGACCACATAATTATCAAAAACTTTTGCAAAAGCTTACCTCTCCAATTACAACCACTATTCAAAACAATGTTGCAGGAAGAAAAAGAAAATTGTGTAGAATATTAAGCATAATGATGTGAATATTAAGCATAATGATGTTGCAGGAAGAAAATTGTGTAGAATATTAAGCACTATTCAAATAACATAATGTTTGTTCCTATTCAGATTCACTGCATCGGAAGATCTCTCCTCCATCCTCCTGAGTTCCTAGCTTTACGGCAAACACTTTCTCACTCTTGCAAAGTGGAAGCCTAGTTTCAACCCCCCTACCGAGCTCAATTGAATGGCACCTATTTGGGTCTGCCTACCTGGCCTCCCCATTGAGTTTTGGGATAAGCAGATCTTTATGTGGATTAGTGACTCCTTTGACCACTACAACTCTGAGGATACAGTTACCTTGGCAAAATCACACATGGTTTTCGCTAAGTTATGTGTTCCTTAGATCCAAGCTCAGTCACTGGACTCAGGCCATTATTTACGAGGATGCTACTCTTTTATGCCAAGTTTGCAACTATAATGGCCACATAATCTGCAAGGCCCCAGTTTGCAGGACTTGAAAATGAAGAACAAGGCTACTCTTGGCTTGACTGCGAAGGACAGAGACAAGCATACCCCTCTACTTGAGATTTCGGCTTCTACGAGAGGCAATGTGCAGTCAACTTGTCAAAGCCCTCCCCTCCCAACCCAATTGGTTGATGCCTCTACCCTAACTGGGTTAGAAGATGGAGAAATCCCCGTTCCTATGATTACTGAAATATTGAGCCTGAGCCAAAACCTGCAACTAGCGTCTACCTCAAATGTTGTTGGTATCTTAAGAAGCTATCTATTGGCCCCTTTAGTTCCCTTCTCGGATGCCATAAATGGTGATTCTCACCCGAGGCAAGTTTGGGTCTACTCAGCCCCTAAAACAACCTTCCTGGATTAGTAATAAGCTTATTGAGAGGGGGGTGAATCAGTAATCTACCAATTATGCAACTTTTCAACCACTCAAAATCTTATAATAGCATAAGCTTAATAGTAACAAATGAAAGCACTAAACATGCATTCACATCCACAAAATAATGCAGCTCATAACACAGATATTTTGGTCTTGTGGAAACCCAACTTTGGTGAGAAACACATTGGAAATTAGTACCTGCACTCTTCTGAAGCATGCCCAATTAGGAGTTACAAAGACACTGTTAAGTGTCACCCAGTCAAAGGGATTTACCTATAGCCTTGCTAGGAGCCTTATCCAATCAAGAGTATCCTTGTTAGAGAACTTAGAACACTAATTAAAGTGTCACCCTATTAAAGGACTTACAATAAACGACCTATTAGGATCCACCAGGTTAAGGGATTCTACTATTGTAATTGTTAGGGAACAACATGTAGAATGATTTGTTGATTAATTCTTCCTCTCCTTGATTAGATCCACTATAACACACACAAACACTTCACTTTATTCTACGCTAACCTTTGGCTTGATCGCACCTTCACACTTCAACTACACCACGATCAATACACCAATTCCTTTGCCTTCATCAAATACATAACATTCTATGAAACCCTAAACATTACCGCCTTAAACTTGCCCTAACATGTATGCCTTAGATCTTCAAATGCATCCATTATACATCATACTCCAAAACAGACATCTCAATGCACACATTGAATTTCCTATACCATGTTGTCTCATAATCAACCTTACATTCAAATTCACAAAGAACATTCAAACACGTTTTGACTAAACAACTCCTAGAATCTTCATGACATGCTTCCATCAATCCTTGTGTTGGTTCCCAAAACCACAGATGGGAAATCCAAGAGTATATCGCTTCTCCGATATGACTTCTCAATCAATTCTTGCCAACAAACAGGAATATTTCTCGATTCCCCTGCACTTTAGGCTCCGCTACACCCAAGCTGGTTAACCTTTACCTCAAACGCTTACTCTCTGGTTCAAGGTTTTTTTATAGCGAATTTAAACTTGGAGTTCTTCGACTGGCAAAGTCCCCAAACTCAATGAAGCTGAATGCTGAATATTTGATAATTGAATGTTTTGAATAAATTTTGTAAATAATGAATTTGATGCTTGCAGAAGGAATCTATATAGATTTTTTGACTTTAATAACAAAAGACCAGTGCTTTGTTAATCTGGGCGATAGAGTCAACTTCGAGGAACATTCACGTACAACTTCATAATGTTCAATGCACTTATACTGCCAACAATTTTAATAATCCAGATGCAACAAAACAATTATAATGCAATCTTAAATTAGTCCAAATTGAATTTTAACTCTCTGAGCAGGAGACAAACTGGACAAAGCTACGGAAACAATTTAATATTTCACAATACCTATGATGATCAAATTTAAAATGCTAATTGACCATGTCCACTTATCTGATATAAAAATCATATACAGAATTCTAAAATATAATTACGAAGGACGATTCGCCTATAGTTTAAATCTTCACGCCATTTAAAAATAAACAAAAGACATGTTATTTTATTTGAAATAAAATAATGGACTTTATATTACAAAATCATAATAGACCCCTTATTCCTCCATACAGTAATAATATAAAAATACTTTTCTCCTAAGAGAATTTAAATGTTCGAATCTATCTTCTATTTTTGAATAAAAGAACTCCTATTTATATCCTACTCATTTGGGGATATGACTTTTCAAAGTCAAGAGTCATAATATTGAAATTACATAAACACACCCTTTGAAGAGAAACTTTTGGTGCCTTTGATAGTTTGAATGATTTTAATTATCTTAATCCTTCCCTTAATAAATTAATAATCTGGCAAGATTTAAATCACAAAACCTTGGATGCGAATGGCTTCGATTGTATTTTCTCTTCCATCGCATAAAATCTCCCGATGGTCCAGGGCAAAATATTTTCATTGCTTTGTATATGCGGTGAGTATCATTGCCTGTGTTTCAACTTTCATGGCTTTGGACATGGTGGCTTCATTTTGGACTTCGATTTCTCTAACTTTTCTACACACATGAATGGATCCTTTGGATTTATTCTTTATATCCGTCACTTAAGAAATATTTGCGTGTTCCTCCTTTGTTTGTGTTCCTTTGAATCACCTTGTGACTTCAATTTCCTTTTGTCTTTTGAATGACGCGGCGGCCTTTTTTGATCTTCATCGCTATGTGTCCTCGTTTTGGTAAATCTGGTTCACACAGTTTAGCAAACACACAAATCTTTGTTTTTCGTATTTCTTTGAGGTTCCTTCTTAGTCCATTGCTAATGACCATCGTTTTTTCCTTGTGGTTATATTCTATGGTATCGCATTTGTATGATGCGCTTATAATTTTGTTGTCACGCTGTGAAGTAGTTGCAGACTCCCAAGAGTTTGAATTCAATTCGAGTCTGCAGTATTATAAAAAGAATCTCCTGTTCTATGTCTGCTGCCCTTATCCCTTCGCACCTTTTCATATTCCCTTTTAAATAGCTACAATTAATGATAAATTTCCTGGCTGAGTGTCTGGGTTCGATTGTTTGTAGTGTTCCCTCTTCCTTGGATGTTGTATCCTCTGTTATTGTACTATTAACTCTCAAAGGCTACTTACTTTCATTGTTCTAATATCACAAATTAGATACAAATTGCTGGTGTCTTCCTCTATCACCGGTATGATAGTCTATGTCTTCCCTTCCTATTGGTCTTCCTGTTGGCATGTCTACAGAGATGGCTTTGGTTCAAATATTGTATTGTGTATCCCTGCTAGAGAAGCTGTGTGCTCAATCTTCTTAGTTCAGTCTAGACAACAGGGCAAGTAACGTGGGCTCCTACTTGTCTTCCTCACACAAAATCTTCTTGTGTTATTGAAATGATGGAATGTTCAGCTTGACTACATTGCAGATACAGAGTTAAATTCCTTATGCGTGGATGTGTCTGAATCTTAACTTCAGTTCTGAACAAGTATGAAGGCTCAGTGCAATTACGTCCGCTCCTTCTCCCCAACGGTGGTAATAAGTCTGCCTTTGATGTTTATCTGCCCACATATTGGCTCTATAAGAGTATTATGCAACTGCATTTGGTGGCTCACGCACAATGTTTTGGTGACCATCAGTAGACAAAATGCTTGCTTAAACTGAATATATGAAATCCTTATTTGATGGTTCTTCCTCCGTTTTTCCTTCTATACCGTATTCATACAAAAAAAAACTTACTTGGCATAGGATTTAGGACTCTAAATTTTGTCAAATTTTAGAGTTCCATCACCTTGGAATGTCATATCATTATCAAAATTATTTTGACACGTCACCACATCATGTCCATCTTGACTAAATTCACTAACTCATCCATATCAATCACCAATCTTCAATTAGCCATCGACAGCTCAACAACACAAATAGTTTTATCCCAAAACTTCATTTATCTTCACAACACCTACTCACTGATCATCCAAATGCATTGCGGTTGTAACCACATCACCTACAAACCATGTTTTGCTTACTTGTGCGACCGATCCACTTAATCTGTTAGTAATTGCTCTAGTAGTTTCACTATCACTTTCAAGTGATTATAACTTACTCAATCCTTCACATAAAGAGTAGCGGTCATACATTTGATTGATTGAGACACCCCTAAGTCTCCCATAAGGATAGTAACCACAAACACTGCATCACCTCATTCATCACTTTCATACTTTGAAACCTAATAAGAACACTAGGTCAATACTTGACATTAATGACAACACAATAACTCATCATTATGTAACCAAATTTGTAGCATGATAGCTCTAGTCATCTTCTACCATCATTGCATCAGTTATGCCAATAATCTCCCCCTTTGGCATTGATGGCAACACTTCTAATCAACGAAACTTCTAAATAATACTTGTACTCTATCAATTGTGGAAACTCTCCCTTTCACCGATCTCCTATCTTTTTGTCATCTCCTTCGCTGCACAATCCTTTTCCATACTTTCTCCCTTTGGCAACTACAATTTGCTCTTGTATTCATTGCTCTGCATGTAGCATCTCATTCTCTCCCCAACATACTCATTGCTCTACATGTTGCATCTCAATTTCTCCTGCTTGTTGTATCTCATTCTCTCCCCCTTTAACAACAATGCCAAAGGTGCCGGATGCTTCTGACTGACCATGTCCCCAAAATTCACTGACTTCTCCACTAAGCTAGTTCACTTCCTTGTACTATGTTGTACTGACTATAAGACTATTCCCCTTAAGGAGTAGTCCCATAACATCAATCCATGCATAAGATATTCAATAAGTGCAATGGACTGATGCACCAGCATCTTCTTCTAATTCAAATCAAGTAGGGGAATGACCCCCAACCTGCCTCATAGATACTCAAATGTATCCTAAGGCAATGGCTTCATGAATATGTCAACTTGCGATATTGCTATCAGGTTTTAGCTGTGTGATTTGTGAGTCAAACTCGTTGACCCATATTCATGAGTAGTGGTTCATCGAGCCCATTTCTCATGAGAATGAATGGAACACTTAGCATTCATTTGTAATGCTCATAGCGGTGAAGCACCCGAACTTCCCAGGAGGTCACCCATTCCAATACTACTCCAACTCAAGCGCACTTAACTCCGAAGATTCCTCCATGGTTAAACCCACTCTGCTTGTAACCCCATTTACAAAACCTTCACCAAGTGGTGTGCCTTATGAACCATTCATTACAAGGCCCCTTAAGCTCATCAATTGATAAGTAGGAGATACTTCCCACAGCAAGTCAAATTGTGATATTGCTATTAGGATTTAACTGTGTGATTTGTGAGTCAAACTCATTGACCCATATTTCATGAGTAATGGTTCACCGAACCCATCTCATGAGAATGAAAGGAACACTTAGCACTCATTGAATCTAGGTGATGCTCACAAAGGTGAAGCATCGAGACTTCCCTGGAGGTCACCCATCCCAGTACTACTCCAGCTCGAGCGCACTTAACTACGAAGTTTCCTCCATAGTTAAACCCACTTTGCTTGCAACCCCATTTGCAAAACTTTCACCAAGTGTTGTGCCTTATGAACTATTCATTACAAAGCCCCTCAAGCTCATCAATTGATAAGTACGAGATATATTCCACAAGTAAAATTGTGATATTGCTATCAAGATTTAACTGTGTGATTTGTGAGTCAAACTCACCGACCCATATTTCATGAGTAGTGGTTCACCGAACCCATCTCTCATGAGTTCGACTCACAAATCACAGTTAAATCTTGATAGCAATACCACAATTGACTTGTCATGAGAAATACCTCCTACTTATCAATTGATGGGCTTAAGGGGCTTTGTAATGAATGGTTCATAAGGCACAGCACTTGGTGAAGGTTTTGCAAATGAAATTGCAAGCAAAGTGAGTTTAACCATAGAGGAAACTCTAAAGTTAAGCACGCTCAAGCTAGAGAAGTACTGGGATAGGTGACCTCTCGAGAAGTTCTAGTGCTTCACCTTTGTGAGCATCACCTAGATCCAATGAGTGCTAAGTGTTCCATTCATTTGCATGAGACATGGGCTTGGTGAACCACTACTCATGAAATATGGGTCAATGAGGTTGACTCACAAATCACACAGTTAAATCCTGATAGCAATATCACAATTTGACTTCTTGTGGAGAATATCTCCTACTTATCAATTGATGAGCTTAAGGGTCTTTGCAATGGATGGTTCATAAGGCACAACACTTGGTGAAGGTTTTTCAAATGGGATTGCAAGAAGAGTGGGTTTAACCATGGAGGAAACTACATAGTTAAGCATGCTTGAGCTGGATTAGTACTAGGATGGGTGACCTCCTGGGAAGTCTCGGAACTTCACTTCTATGAGCATCAACTAGATGCAATGAGTGCTAAGTGTTCCATTCATTCTCAAGAGAGATGGGTTCGGTGAACCACTACTCATGAAGTATGGGTCAATGAGTTTGACTCACAAATCACACAACTAAAGCCTAATAGCAATATCAGCAATATCACAATTTAATTTGCTATGGAATATATCTCCTACTTATCAATATGTCAACTACTCGCTCCTTGGTTGGCACATATTCCAACCTCACCTCTTTTTCCTGCACCTGTTCTCTAAGAAAATGATACTTAATAGTAATATGCTAGGTCTTAGAATGCATCACTGGAATCTTTGATATGTTTATAGCACTTGTGCTATGACAATAGATAACCATTGGTTTAGTGACGACCTCCTAAAGGCCTTCCAATATCTTCTTAAGCCATACAAATTGCATACAATTAAAATCAGCAACAACATGCTCAGCTTCAATTGTGAACTAAGAGATACAATTTTGCTTTTTGCGTGTCCATGACACAAGCCTAGCACCAAGAAAGAATGCACCACCACTTGTGCTCTTCCTGTCATCCACATTACCTGCCTAGTCTACATCTTTGAACACGTTCAAAGAAAAATTACCTTTGCGTGCATACCAAAGACCATAGTCTTCATTCCCCTTCAAGTATCTGAATATCCTCTTTACTGCCATCAAATGTAACTCTTTATGATTAGCAGAGAACATTGCAGCTAATCCAACTTGTGTTATGTTAGGTATATTGTGCACAACATACTACAACTCCCCTATCATGGACCTGCACAAGGTCTCATCCACTTCTTTAGACTCATCTTCCTTGGACAGCTTGCAACTATTCACCATACTCTAACATACTTAGACTAATTGATGTAGATTCGATCTCTAAGTTGAGACACCTACAAACCAAAGAAAAATTTGATCTCACCGATCATGGACATCTCAAACTCTTTCTTCATCTCATCTATAAAAGCTATACTTAACTCATCATTTCCTCTAAAAATTATATCATCAACAAATATCTCTGCAATCAATTACTTGTCTTCTTTATCAACTTTAAGATACACATTATCATCATCATTGGTTCTAATGAAACCAGTCTTAATAAAATAGGAATGCAATCTCTCACACCATGCTCTAGGTGCATGTTTCAATCCATACAAAGCTCTCTTCAACTTATACACCATATCTTTTCTATTTGATAAGGCAAACCCTTTAGGATGCTCAATGTGTACTTCTTCTTCCAGGAGACAAATGAGAAATGCAAACTTGACATCCATCTAATACACTTTGAACTTCTTGTATGCAACATATGCAAGTAGAATGTTTCATTGTCTAGTCCTTTCTCTTGTGCATAACCTTTGCAAACAAGTCTAGCCTTATTTCTTACTACCTCACCAAATTCATCAATCTTAATCTTGAACACCCACTTAGTACCGATCACATTTTTATCCACCGGTGTAGTAACAAGTATCCAAGTCTTGTTCTTCACTATTTGCTCTAGTTCTTTCTTTGCTTTCACCCAATCATTAACTTTTAATGCTTCTCTTATTGTTCTTCGTTCAAAATCATATAGTAGACATGTACTTTCTCTTGCCTCTCTTCTTGTTAACACACCAGCACTTCTATATCCAATGATTTGATCAACTAAATGATTTAACTTCACAAACCTTGGCAATACCAGTTTGGTTCTCAAAGCCTCTTCTTCTGCTTGTACCAATTCATCTTCGCTGTCTTGTCAATCTTCATCTTCAGCAGCTTGCTCTACCAGTTGTACATATATAATCCCTTTGTAATGTTTTGGTTCCTTCTTGCTAGAATCATCATTATGCTCTGAGAACTCATCAACTCTCACACTTGCACTTTCCACTATCTTGTTGGTTCTCTTGTTCAAACATTTATAGGCTTTTCTCTTTGTAAAGTATCCTAAGAATATCCCTTCATCACTCTT
This sequence comes from Cupressus sempervirens, assembly GCA_028749045.1. Classification (NCBI taxonomy): domain Eukaryota; kingdom Viridiplantae; phylum Streptophyta; class Pinopsida; order Cupressales; family Cupressaceae; genus Cupressus; species Cupressus sempervirens. The sequence continues at coordinate 440,310,192 of CM053786.1, read as the reverse complement.
AGGATCAAACTTTCCTGTATACTCATCATTCTTCATGTAACATCTACTTCCAAACACTTTGAAATAGCGTACATTAGATGAATGACTATACCGCAACTCATAGTCAATATTGTTTGTATTTTTCTTTATCTGTACCTAATTGAGTGTGTATGCTACAGTGCACACTGGTTCTCTCCAAAACACCTTAGCAACACCTTCGGATCATCAGTATTCTTGCACATTCAACAACTAATGTGTTCCTCCCTTCTGCAATATTGTTTGGTTGTGCAATCCTTGGTGTAGACATCTATCTCTTGATTCCTTGTTCTTCACAATAGGCAATGAACTCATGTAAAGTGTTCGATCTTAGACATTTCAGGTTCTTACTAGTGTCTTTCTCTACTCTGGCCTTATATATCTTGAACATGTGAAATGCTTCAAATTTGTCCTTAAGAAATACAACTCACTTCATTCTACAAGAATCATCAATAAACAACATAAAGTAATTATCACCATGATAGCTTCTACTTCTCATAGGACCACATAAATCAGTATGTACCAAACCAAAGATACCTTCGAGAGAGTATCACTTATTGATGAAACTTGAAGTAGTTGACTTGCCCAACTAGCAATCTTTACACATCACATTATCTGGTTTAACTAGATATGGCAATCCCGTCACAATTTTCATCTTACTCACATTAATCAAACTATCAACGTTCACATAACAAAACCTTTTATATCATTGCTAACTATCCTCAATGTAGCAACTAGACAACTTTTAATAGTAGTGTTAAGATGGAACAAGTTACCTTTCCTAAATTCACCAATAGCAATCAGATCTCTTGATTTACCAAGAATCCTACACACACCTTTGATGAACTCTAACACATATCCCTTATTATTCAAATATGCAAAACTCAGCGAATTGTATTCCAATCCTCCAACCCAATCGACATCATCACAATTTGTTTTACTATTCAATGCAATAGAACCTTTACCTTTCACCAGACAAAAAGAATGTTACCAAATCTTACCGATCCTCCATCATCGCATTCTTCCATTTCAATGGACTTGCTTTTGTCACCTATCATATGATGAGAGCAACCATTGTCAATAATCTAGTCACTGTGTGATTCATGCTGGAAACAAGTGCCTTCTCACCAACTGCAGATGATTCATCTTTGACTGCAACAAACACAATTTCATCTTCATCTCCTCTATCAAACTCTTCATCGGTGACTCCTTCCTCAACTAGATAACATGCCTTCTTAACCTTCTCTTTGTACTTCATTGACTTTGTCATTTTTGTCTTTCTCAAGACATCTAGAAGCAATATGACCAATCTTCTTGCAAGAGAAACACTTCAAGGGCAGTTTACCTTTGTACTTACCAACTCCTATAGGAAGCATCCTCACTAGTAGTGCTTCCATCTCTTCATGTTCTCTTAGTTCAATCCTTATATACTCCTAATCGTTAGATTAAAATGTTAGGTCAGATGAACTAACAGCATCTTTACCTTTCATTGATAGAGCAAGAGTCAAGGATGACTTAAATGTAGCTTCTACCTTAGGTATACTATAGTCAAAATTGCTTAACTCAAAATGTTATCAACTTTCCTAACAAAGCATCAAGTGAAACAGCTCTTGTTCCTATAGATCTTACTTCTTGAATAGCTGAAACCCTAATAGCATACTATAGCAATGAAGTTCTCAAAATTTGGCTTACCATATCTTCTCCTTCAAAAGTACCTCCAACTCCTCTAATAGAAGCAACCACATCTTTGATCCTTTGACTGTATTGCTCAATATTCTCATTCTCTATCATCCTCATTTCATTGAATTATCCTTTTAGGCTATCCACCTTTGCCTTTTGCACATGTGAATCACCACCATAGACAGTCTTCAACTTTCCCCACATTTCATTAGCAGTTTCCAGATCTTGGACATTGATGAATTTTGCATCAAAAAGAGTGCTTGCAGTGGCCGCCATAGTAACTATATGATCTTGTTGGATCCTCAACTGATTTGCACTGAGAGTTCCTGCAGGGATGACATATCTTGTAACCACATGATTCCAATTTCCAATATCGTTCACCCATACCTTTGAGATATAGCTTCATTCTTCTACACCAAGCTGGGTAGTTCTCCCTTGTAAACTTAGGACCTTCCTTTCGCATCATCTTGGATCTTTACCTCGCACTATTAAGCTTCACCACCATAAAGGGCCTAGGCTCTGATACCAATTGTCAGTCCTGAGGGATCGGATTACTAAGAGGGGGATAAATCAATGATCTATCCATTATGCAACTTTTCAACCACTCAAAACCTTATAACAACATAAGCTTAATAACAGCAAATGAAAGCATTAAACATGCATACACATCCACAGAATAATGCAACTCATAACACAAATATTTTGGTCGTGGAAATCTAACTTGGGTGAATAACATGGTAGGAATTATTACCCACAAATTGTGCACTCTTCTGAACTACACCTTGTTAGGAGTTAAAAAGACATTGTTAAGTGTCACCTGGTCAAGGGATTTACCTCTAGCCCTGTTAGGAGCTTTACCCTGTCAAGAGTAATCTTGTAAGAGGACTTAGAACACTATTTAAAGTGTCACTCTGTTAAAGGATTTACAAGAAAGAACTTGTTAGGATCTACCCAGTTAAGGGATTTTACAGTTGCAACTATTAGGGAACAACAGGCAGAATGATCCATTGATTAGGACCTCCTCGGCTTGATCAAATCCACTATAACACTCATGAACACTTCATTCCACACTGACCTTTGGCTTAATCGCACCTTCACACTTCAACCGTACTATGATCAACACACCAATTCTTTGCCTTCATCAAATACATAACATTTTGTGAAACCCTAAACGTTCCACCACCTTAAACTTGCCCTAACACATTTTCCTTAGATCTTCAAATGCATCAATCACACATCACGCTCCAAAACACACATCTCGATAAACACAATGAATTCCCTTACTGCATCGTTTCATAATTACTTTACATTCGAATTCATAAAGAACAATCAAAATCATTTGACAACTTCTAGAATCTTAATAATACACTTGTGTCAATCCTTGAGTGTCATATAATCATCCAAAATCATTTAGACACGTCACCACGTCGTGTCCAACAAGAACGAGTTCACTAATTCATCCATACCGAACACCAATCTTTGATCTACCATCGGCAACTCAAGAACACAAATAGTTTTATCCTGAAACTTCGTTTATCTTCGCAACACCTACTCACAATCATCCAAATGCATTGCAGTTGTAACCACATCAACTACAAACCATGTTTTGCTTACTCCTAAGACCGATCCACTTAATTCATCATAGATTTGATGAAACAATCAAATCACTTACTCTTTGTCATAATTGTTCAAGCAATTTCACCATTCTCCTTCAACTGATCATAATTACTCAATCTTTCACATCAAAAGTAGTGGTCATACATTTGACTGGTCGAGACACCCCTAAGTCTCCCATAAGGATAGCAACCACTAACACTCACTGCAACACCTCATTCATCACTTTCATACTCTAAAACCTCCTAAGAACACTAGGTCAATACTTGACATCAATGACAATACAATATTTGATCATCAATGACAGCTCCAATCATCCTCTACCATCATTGCATAAAATATGCCAACAGAATCCACTTAAATTCAATTGATGTTGAATCTTTAGTTTGAATCCATTTGATCGGATTGGAGAGGAGATGTTGATTTGAAAACCATTCGAGCATTCCTTAGAAGCTTGCACTAGGTGGGTGGAGTCATTGGCTATTCTGTGAAAGGTGTTGATTCTATTTCATTTCATTTAGATTCAGGTGTTCCTCTTCATCTAAGTGATGTTTTGTCCATTCTTGGAACCAAGGGAAATCTAATTTCCAAGATAAAGGTTATCAGTAGCATTTTCTTGAAGGTAAAGTTTTTGCATGGAAGAACTCTATCATTAAGACAGCACGTGAGATTGGTATTCATCATGACAGCCTATACAGACTTGCAGCTCATCCTTAAGTCTTAGCACATGATTCAATAAGTACAAATGAACTATGGCACAAAAGATTTGCTAATCTAAATTTCAGAACTTTGTCTTCCAAGGACAAAGTGGTAGTTGGCCTTCCAAAGTAAAATCAAGATCATGAGGGCGTCTGCAAAGGGTGTTCTCTAGGTAAGAACATTAAATATCCATTTCACAATATGACAACAGAGCAAAGGATATCCTAGAGCTGATTCATTCCAATTTGTGTGGTCCTATGTTAGCTGCTTTATTAAGTGGGTTTTTGTATTATGTTACTTCCATTGATGATTTCTCTCGTGATTCATGGATTAATTTTCTAAAATCTAAAGAATCTAATGAAGTGCTGTCCAAATTTAACGAATTTAAAGCTCTTGTTGAAAACTTGTCCAATAAGACGATAAAGGTTTTAAGGTCTAATTAATGGGGGTGTATAAACTTCTAGTATATTTCAAAATAATTATATTACAGCTAGGATTAAGAGGAAGTTTTGTGTCCCTTACAATCCTCAACAAAATAGTGTAGCTGAAAGAGAGAACAGATCTACTGTTGAGGCAGTGAAAGTCATGATCCGTGATCAAGGCCTTCAAACATTTTTATGGGCAGAAGCTTGCAAAACAATAGTATATGTTCATAATCATAGTCCACATCAAATCCTAAACAATATGAAACCCAAAGAAACATTCATAGGTACTAAACTAGATATTAGCCATCTTAGAACTTTTGGATGTCCAATGTATATTCATATTACAAAAGATAAAAGAACTAAGTTAAGACCTTCTGGAAAGAAAGGCATTTTTGTTGGTTATAGTGAATCATCAAAAAATCAGCAGAGATGTTTCTTTCGAAGAAGATGTAACTTGCAAAAGATAGAGAAGATCTTGAGCCTTCTCAAGATATGGATATGGCTGTCCTCGATTCTCCTTCAGAGATTCAGAGAGAAACTACAAAGTTAGAAAATTATGTTGATCCTATGGATCTGGCTGATCATGTTAGATAAAAAGAGACTATTGTGGGCCAGGCATACTATGCAAGAGGCGAAAAACATGCAGCCCCTCAGCACTTCCAGGGAAAGTAAAAGACCTTATCAGTTTGCAAGATATGTTGCTTTGATGAGTCAGATTATAGCATTTGACCCTTCAAGTTTTGAGGAGGCTTCAAAACAGCAAGTATGGATGGATGAGTACCAATCCATAATCAAGAATGCTGTGTAGGACATTGTTCCTAGACTCAAAGGTAAATCTAGGATTGGAAAACCAGGAAGACCATTTTTGGTTTGCTGGTTGTATATACCAGTGGTTCTCTATGGTTGTGAGATTTAAGGTGGCAGCATGTCAAACTATGCTTGGAGACAATTGGAGAGGATTCAGAAGCACCTAATCAAAAGCAATCTCAAAGTTAAGACCTTCGTTCCTTATGATATTCTTTTAGAAGAAGATAGGAGTTTTATATTTGAAGAATTAGCAATACTCAATTACTTAGTTACTTAGAGAAGGTTGAAAACATGGATGACCCATGCTGGTTGAAAATTGTGAAGGAAAAGGATTTTAACCGTGGAAAGAAACATGGATGATGCAAAACAAAAAGTGATCGAATAAATGGAACATTAAGCTACAGAAGTCCTAATAAATGTGGACATAAAAAAGTTTGTCATAAAGAAGTTTCGGAGTGCCATGTGGACTAATAACATTGGTTAAAAAAGGCTTACTAAATTCAAGAGTTCAACCCAACCAGGGAGCATGCGGAAAAAGCATATTTAGGGGTTGTTATTAAAGGGAAAGCAAGGTTGTTAATGACACAATTGAGGATGGGATTGCATCATCTCAAGTGGGAGATAGGTAGATGGAAGAGGCCCAAAGAGGTTTGGGAGGAAAGAACTCGCATGTTTTGTAAGACAGGTACAACTGAAACCAAACGGCACTTTCTCACAGAATGTGCAGCTTATGATGATATTCGAGCTCAATATGAAATCATCTTGAAGTTGATAACATGCACAATCTATTTAAAGAGGATGAGGTCAACCAAACTATTGGTTTGCTAGTTAGCATTCATAAAAGAAGATAAGAGATGGAATGGAATATGGGAAGTGTTTAAGGCTGCTTACTTATCTTTGGTCTCTTAGACCGTTTGGTCTCGTGGATGTCATTAAAATCATTCATTCATTCATTCTAAGTGGCTGTTCAAAATCGGACATGCAGCTGATGGGAGTGTGGAAAAATATAAAGTCAGTTTTGTAGCTAGAGGATTTTTTCAAAAAGAAGGTATAGATTATGAAGAGACTTTTGCACCTTTAGCACATTACACTTGTATCAAAACTATCATTGTTGTTGCAGAAATTAAAGGACAGAAACTTCATCAAATGGATGCAAAGACAACGTTCTTGAATGGGATTACTGAAGAAGAGGTATACATTGAACAACCAGTGGGTCTTGTGATTCATGATAAGGAATCACATGTGTGCAGATTGAAAAAGACCTTGTATGGCCTTAAGCAAGCTCCACATACATGGTATGAGAGAATTGATAATTATTTATTAAGCTTGGGCTTTCTAAAGACTGATGTTAATCCAAATTTATATTTTAAGGTGATTGATGATAAAGCTGTAATCTTGGTACTTTATGTTGATGATTTGTTTCTCATAGGTGAAGATGATCTAATTATTAAATGTAATGAGTTAGCTTCTGAACTTGAAATGAAAGATCTTGACCTTATGCACTACTTCGTTGGACTTCAAGTATGGCAAAGACCAAATGAGATTATCTTGAGTCAAGGGAAATATGCTATTGATATTCTAAACGATTTGGTATGTTAGATTGTAAGTTCATGGTGACTCCTATCGAAGCAAATCTGAAAAAGTTATATGAGAGTTGCAGCCAAATCGGCTTTAGTTGATCCCAATATGTAAAAGCTATTAATTGGTTCATTAGTGTATTTGGTTAATTCTAGGGTCGATATATGTTATGATGTTAATACTCTCAGTCAATTTGTGTGTGAACCAAGAGAGATTCATCTTGTTGCAGTCGAACACATTTTGAGATATGTATGTAGTATAATGGGATATGGTCCGAAATATTCTTTTTGTTAAGAAAGGAACTTACAGAGGTTCTCTAATTCAAATTGTGCAGGGTACGTACTTGACTGGAAGAGTACATCAGGATGTTGTTTAAGCATAGGTTCAACTATGATTTCCTAGTGCAGCAAGAAAAAATTATGTGTTGCTCAGACCATAGTTGAAGCGGAATATGCTGCAGCTTGTGTGGCTGCAACAGAAGCAATGGGGCTTCACAAACTACTTGCAAGATTTTTTGGGCAGCCTTTGGGACCTACAGTGATTCATTGTGATAACCAAAGCTATATAAAGCTTTTGATTAATACTCTTTTCCATGATAGAACCAAGCATGTGGAAATAAAATATCAATACTCAAGAGATATGATTCAAACAAAAGCAGTTGAGCTCAAGTAGATTTGCACAGAAGAGCAGACAATGGGCACTCTCACCAAGCCACTTCCTAGAGTGAAGCTTTCTTATTTTTTAGATAAGCTTGGTATTGCGGAGAATGTTGCTCTTGCTAAGAAAAAATCAGCTTCAGTGATTATGCATTCTTCTTTGTGAGAGAAGTTTGAGGTGCAAGCCCTTGTTAATGCATTCTTCTCTATGATATAAGTTTGGGGTGAAAGCCCTTGTTAATGCATTCTTCTCTAGGAGAGACGTTTGCGGTGAAAGCCCATGTTCCACCCTCTAGGAGTAGCCATGGTGGATCCACCCTGTGGGAGTATCTATTGTGGAAGTCATGCGTGAGATTCCATGACTTAGTTTGCTTGTTCTTTCACCCTCGGGGAGTAGCCATGGTGAAAGTCATGCTAAGTTGGCAATTTGATGCTGAGAAAATTTGATATGAGGATTTTACTGTTGACATTTTTGCTACAACCTTTATGTTTGTCATGATGCAGATGCCATGACATATGAATAATCTCTCTCTTGCTAACAGGGAGTGTTGAAATCCTGAGATAGATTATTCTTACCTATGATTGATCCTACAATATTTGACTGCATTTTGAAACTAAATATTGTTCTTTCTGTTCAATCATTCTTCAGCTTTTGTGCTTTAGTTCTCTATCTCTCAGCAGGATACTCTATGATTATGCGGAAATCATTTTCCCTCATATGTTCTCTTACCTTCTACACTATTGTTAAAGTATCATGGCTTCTTGTATATCTTGTATTGGCATCGTGATGTGGCTCATCATTACGTCAGTTGGTTTTCATCTGGCTAGAAACAGTTCTTGTAATTATTCAACACCTGTTCTATTCACCTTTGTCAGTACTGCATCACTTGATGACATGGGACTCTTACCATATGACTTGGCATCCTCGTGGGTTGCTTAAACAGTTCGTGGCTCAAGCCAACCGTTCTTGTTTGAAGGCTATCGTGTGTATTGTCTAAGTTTGTAATTGTCGACTCTAGGAATTACATAGGACTCCCTTTATGTTTTGGTAATGCTTATAAGGAAAATGTGATGTTTCAGTCACACATGGACTCCTGGTCTACCAAAAGTGACCATGGCTTTCAAAGAGTCTATTATGTTTTTGATATTGAGAATTTTTAGAGAGCTTGGTATGTGAGCAGCCCATGATACTGAGATTGGAGCATTAAAATATTTTTTGTAACAAAGTGAGAATTTGGTGTTATGTAAAATCAGAGATTGCAATTGTGAATCATAAATTTGTGCTTGTAAATCAGTTTCAGGATATATAGTATCTGTGAGATATTCTTGGTTGTTGTTGCATACAGCCAAAGTGTTTAATTTGTAAAGGAGGTATATCAGGCTTATTCATTGACTGTTTTGAAGCCATCAATCATAAGCAAGAACTTTGTGTAATTGTTTTTGAGAGCTCAATAAAGATATTATCATTTTTGTGGGCTGGGTTTTTCACACTCAAGAGGAGGTTTTTTCCACAATAAGTCTCATGTGTTCGCTGTCATTTTTTGTTTTGCACTTCAGTTTATTGCAATTTTATATTCTGGTTCAAAAATTCTAACATCACCAAGCTAAGGGAATGAATTGTACATGGTGTCCATAATGTGTACACACCCTTCCTCATCGAAAGCACTTGTTGCCCTCCAATTTTTCTTATTATCTGTCGCAACTTGGACAACACTTTCAAGACCCACCACTCTATGGACACTTTGAAGATTTTAGAAATGACACCCTTGAGTTGCCCCTCGCAACCAAACACCTTCAAAATAGTGCCCCTTTGGGAAACATTGCAAGAGTATTTATCAAAAGTTGACTTTTGTGATTTTTTCATCCATTAGAATTGATAGACACTCATGGTCAATTCAAGAATCCCTAATTGGTTTGAGTGATGTCACAACAACAAAAAATTGCCCTTACAAAACCATAACTTGCATTATTGATTATTGTCAGCATTTCCAAAAAATATGGTGATCTCACCAAGTTGAAAGAAAGAACACTAGCATAATGCAACATGCAATTTTTCCTCTATAAGGTCTCTCGTTTCATTTTGAGATGCCTTAACCAATGGGCCTCTTTTTGGGAAGGAGAAGAGGCATCTACTTTTTGAATAGAGAATATCTCCAAATGGATGTTGGGAGGCCACTACTAAACATGTGGGCATATCTCCAAAAGGAAATATTTTCCTTGCTAAAGGATGAGACTTTAGTTTGTCTCTCTCAATCATAGCATCAGATATTGTTTGTTCTTTAATGAAAGCCATATATTTTATTTTGTCAACCCCTTCTTATTTCACCCTTCATATATTCTAATTTCAAACCCACTTATAGCACACAAATGAGCTCTCCCTCGACTATATGAACTCTTAAATTGAACCCCGCACTCATTATAATTCAAATGAAATCCCCCTCTCCTGAAAGTGGATTGAGCATTTAAAATATTTCAATTAAGAGGATGCTTTATTATAGTCAAAATGTTTGTTTGTCTCAATGCCCATTGAACCTAGACTAATGGTCATTTCAAATATATTGTAATTTGTTGTTACAATGAGTTATATTATAATAAAATATACAACCCTATAATTTATTAAATTAATAATAGTTCAAACAAACAACAAAAAACATTACAAAAAAATTGAAGCTTGTTTCTTTTTTTCTAAAGAAAACAGATTTTTTTAAATAATTAAAAAAATACATTGAAAAATCATAAAAGCTCATCCCAAACCTAGAAGAATCTCTTAAAATACTTAGATTAGATTACTAGATCTGCTTTGTGCAAACACTCTCCTTCAAGAAAAAACAAATACCTTTTATGAAGCAAAAATGGCTTAACAAGAATGAGGTTTTATGAAATGATGTTGACTTCACAAAATGAGAGGCAAGTTTTAGGTATTGGATAGCTTTTTAGGGTTTTATTTTTAATTTTACAAAGAAAGTGTTTTTTTCTTGAAATTCACAACCATTCTGCTTCTGCAAGAGTGCCTAGGAGTGCCTGGGAGCAGCCAGGGAGCATCTCAGCTGCCATGGGTTCCTTGGGAACTCAGCAGTGTACAACAGGGAACCAAAGGCAGCTGGGTGGCACCCTAGCTGCTCTAAGGGAGCTGCTATTGCTGCTCCCGCTCCCAGCCCAATTGGGTACATGTACGAGTCCGAAACCCCATAGCGAAGAACCTAACAACATAGGTTTAAGGAACACTTGACGTATATATAAATATAATCATCAATCTACTTTATCTTGTTACAAAACTATTGCATTTCACATTGATACGCTTATGTATTAATATAGCTACGTCATAGGTGCTACAAAGCCTAAAGTGAAAGCGAAAAAAGTCTCTTCTTTCCTTCACTGGCCATCCCCCAGCAATAAAATTTTGCTACTATTTAAAAATTCTAGAAGAAAGTTGAAGAACACACGTCATCAGAAAAACTTCACTAGATCGGCCTCTTCACAAGATAAACTGTATGTTGTCTGACACACAAAACAAAGGAGACCATCTCTTCTTTGTCCAGCGGTTTCTGAAAACAAAAAGAATATAGGAACATCAAATTAGGAAGGAAAGAACAAATAACTGTTGTTGACTATGCAATCGAAAATCTGCATCCATGTGGCAGAATCATGATGAACCAAGAACATACGAATGATGAGCAGAGGGCAGAGGGAAGAAAGAAATTGTCATATCTTATCCAACATCTCCACCTGTCCCTTCCGCCTGCTATTTTTTTTATTTTGAGGTTAAGACCTTTAAGATGAATGGTGATTTTATTGTTTTTAACATTAACAGCAAACATGAATCCTGATATTCGAGTTTGACAAGTAACACTGAAATAGTAATTTTATGGTGTTATGTTTATTATATGCATGTTATGTGGTAAGTCGAACTTATTTAGTGTTTTTAGACTGCAATTATGTATTTGTGTGTTATATTCAAATGAGTTTCTAGGCATGTTTCAAAATGAACCCAGACCAGAAAAAATTTACACTCCTGGTAAACGCGAACCATTAAAATTAGAGTTCACCATTATTTAAGTGTTCATACAGCTCAAATTTCCTTCCTCGAAAGGCTTAGTTTTAGAGCCCAGCACATAAATGGCAGATTCAATACAGGTTCAAGCGTTGTAATTGACTTGTTGTAATTGTACAATCCTCCTGTCGACAGTCTTACAGTATGTTGGAAACATGCTATGTTGACAACCCACGTTCAAGTCTTGCCTTATTATAAATCGACAACGACAATCTGCGCTAAGCTCAGATGTGCCTGGCGCAAGCTCCAGGGGAGATCTGGCAAGATAGGTGCCCTCAGAAAGGATCTCAAACTAAAATGATAATATGATAATAGTGAATCTTAAGGTTTACTAGTTTTCCAAAGAAAAAATTAATCGATGATGATGAGGTGTGGCACATGGATTAAACTACATAGTACGGAAGATTTTGTAAGAAAGCTTGAGTAAAATTCTTTATTCTGAGAATTTCATGGACTAAATCATATCTTATTTCGAAAAAATAAGCAGTTCCTTGATTCTCAAATTCGCATAATATGTCGTTAAATTTGAGAAGATGTGTCAGACTAACATAATTTAATTAGAGATAAAAAGAAAGGGGGAGACCTGGTGGAGGATTTCTGCTGCATTTTGTTCCCACGTTGAAAACCCTTTTATGCTTGTATCGCTGAAAAACTCTTTTGGAAGGGGAAGACCTTGCCAGGCACAGAGGATTGTTACAGACTGAAGGCCCCGGGACTGTAACGCTCGTAGAGCATATTGCTGCCATTTTCTCTCCCCTTTTCTCCTCCTATTATCCACAATTACGAACTTCACACATTTCCTCGAGGTATAGATGTACGTGTTTCTTCGGAAAAATCAATATAAATCTCTTGAGCGCGCTTTTGTGAGAACTAATTAAAAAAAACTACTGCTTGATTAGAAAGGAGATGCAAGGGTTATGTCCCAAGAAATTATTACTTTTTTATTAGAAAACAATTATATTCGAAAAAAGCAATTTTTCAATTTCATTTACCAATGTTTATGTTTGTTTGGTAGCTTCACTTAGTCTAAGTGTGTAATATACATTTGCACTTAGTCTCATAGTTTATCAAGTGTGTAATATATTTGCACTCAATATCATAGTTTATCTAAGTGTGTAATATACATTTGCACTAAGTCTCATAGTTTGTCTAAGTGAAGCTACCAAATATCAACATTAGTAAATGAAATTGAAAAATAATGTTGATGTTTGGTAGCTTCACTTTTAACTATGAGACTAAGTGCAAATGTGTGTGTGTGTGTGTGTGAAAAGCAATTTTTTAATTTCATTGACCAATATTTTGATGTTTGGTAGCTTCACTTAGATAAACTATGAGACTAAGTGCAAATGTGTGTGTGTGTGGAAAGCAATTTTTCAATTTCATTGACCAATATTGATGTTTGGTAGCTTCACCTAGAAATTGAAAAATTGCTTTTCACACACATTAAGATTTTGTCATTGATTATTTAAATTCCCAAAATTTAGGAGAGGGTCTTGAGACATACCTTGTCTATGAGCCCATGGTCTCCTTTAAGTGACGTACAGTATATCTTCATTATCATCAATTACTTTGAAATCTACTAGCATCTGTTGTGGTTGAGTCTCAAGGTTAGCAACCATCTTACACTTGCAATTCCTCTTCTTCTCTCAACAATGAGAGTAGAACTCAACTAACATAGCATCAATACTTCATGTTTCCTTCTAGCTTGCATTGTATCCAACTGGGTTGCAACATTATTCATAATGTCTTGCTTGAAATCAGATAATAACTTTGAAAGATCTTTTTTTATACATCAACTCCTCCAATCTTCAAGGAATTAGAATTAATTCCTCTTCCTTTTTTTACATTGGCCCTTGAATAATTCTTGTAGTACCTCTTGATATCCTCCCATGTGCTTTGTGTAATATCTCCTCCAGCCATGAGGTCTAAGGCTTGCACACAAGTCTCCTTTACACCACTTAAGAAAAAGTGCTTTTGAGATGACTCATTCAACTGATGTCTAGTATTCCTTTGTAAATTATAAAGGAATCTTGAAACATAATCTTCAAGAGTTTCAACTTCCTTCTATTGAATCTTGAAGATATCATATCCTCCCATGCTCCCTCTACAATAATGTTTATATTTGGCAAGAAACAAGTTCTTCATTCCATCCCAGCCTACTGCAATATTAGCTCCTAAACCCATGAACCATCTTAGGGTTTCCTCTTTCAGAGTAGAGGGAAACAATTTCAACCAATGAGCATCAGTTGTGTAGTCATACCCTCTATAGATAATGTCAAATTCAAAGAGAAAGGTCTTATGTAATTAAACCATAGAACTTGGGAAGTGCGGAAGCAAGAATATTTTTAAGTTTCCTGGAGGTTGGGTATGGGAAATAGAAATGTAGGCTAAGCCATTATGGGTGGTGGTGATGGATGTGCTTGTTGATAAATGAAAATGGCTAAAGGATTATCCTGATATACAGGGGCAACAAAAAGATTATTCAAACCTAGTGCTTCATCAAATGATGATGAAGGGAGGTTTACATGTCAAGTTGCAAAAGGATTTTCAAATGGTGGTTCTTCTATAGCTGTTAGATTTTCTTCAAGGGGTTCTTCTTCTTTAGGGTGTTGGTCTTCTTGCTCAAGATATACAATTTCTTCTCTTTGGAATGGGTCATTTTGAGGAAAAAATCTACCAAGACAGTTTCTTCGCCTATGCATGCAAATGAAATAATACTAAGTTGAACTTGGAATGAAACTTGAACCACTGATTATGCATACAAACTCCTAAAAATGACCCTTGGAAAAGGTTTAAATTGACACCATCCCCGGCAATGACCCCAAAAATGCTTAGTAAAATGATTGAACTAGAAATCAAGGTTTGTGTATATGGATTATACATCCAACATAGCATCCAAAACTATCCATTACCCATTTACTTAATCGACCATGGACGTAAACTTGAAATGATATCTACAAATTATATGCTTTAAACCTCTTTAAGTATCATTTTCTATCCAATGGAACTAAGAATAGAAATACTTAATCTATATGTGAATGTAAGAAACCTTTAGCTAAATGGTAGAAATAAAATACATATAGGACTCTACATTGTTTGTCTTTGATGCAGAAATAACTATTGGTTATGTTACTAATGGTTACAGGAACAATAGAGATCTTACTTAATCCTATCACAAGAAAAAATAATTCTACCAATTAGGTTCACGCACCAAGTGGGGCCCCTTGGGTAAGTGAATAGCTAAAAATATAAACTTTAAATACTAAAATACAATAGTAACAACTTTTATTGATATCAACTTGTAATGATAGTTTATATCTAAAAAATGTTATTGTAATTACAAACTCCATTGAACTATCTTTAGGGTTTGATTCAACAACTTTATTTAAAGCAACTACAAAAACTAACTTCCTAAGATCTAGCTTTAACAATAAGAACTTAGAAATGGAATGAATTATTACATCATGGTACACATCTCAATGGAATGAGTTTTCAACAAATACATGGCATAATGGATTCTAAATTTGCACAGTAGTTGGTAGTTAGGTTGACCTGATCTTTAGCAATACATAAATATTAGATAATTGCATATCTATTCTATTGATGTCTTTGTGTGCACTCCTTCCTTTGACTTATTCCTACAATAGATTAATACACGTGTAATAATTCACAGCACAAATTTACTCCATTAATTCATGATAGACATTTAATGCGTATATTAATCCTTGCTCACAATGCTTAGCTGTAGGAACCTACCCATTAAAAGTAAGAAATGAAAAAGGTATTCACATCTGTAAATCATACATATATAATCTCATTCTTCTATATAAGTTTTAGCCATAGCAATATATCTAGGAAATCATATAGTGTCATGAAACTTATACAAAAGCAAGGCAAATATAGGTTTATATAGATCATTATAATAAAACATCTTTCAACTTAAACATAAAATATCTCATAAAAACCCATAGACTTATGTCATTTCTTTAGCCAATCAACCAATTGAACCAAGAATGACCTGTATTGAACCTCTTGGTTATGAGATCACCAAGGAGCAAATTGAAGGTTATGTAAAGGTAATTCTAAAATCAGCTAGAGATGAAGAATTTAATAGGTTTGGAACCTATGAAGAGATTATGAAAGTGATGTGTCAATCTCAGCTTGAGAAATCTTCAAAGAAAAATGTTAAGGCCACAATAAAGAAATCATGCAAGAAGAAAACATGACACCAAAAGAAGTAGTAGTTGTAAGACAAACTGTTGCTGGAATGAGGCAAATTGGTTAAGAAGGAATCATGTATGTACAACCACTATAATAGTTGCAAAACCACAAGTAGAAGCGTCAGCTATAACATATGCCACAATTTCATAGGTATAACCTATAGGTGTATTACCATTACAAAAGGAGAAAGATGAAGAGGAAGTGAGTATAACAAAAATATAGTTAGTAAGCCCTTCCGGCACTAGGAGACTAGTAAAGTTAACAGACGTAAAGCAAGAACAAGTTGAGTCATAACCAAAGAAGAGAACAAAGCAGGTGGCCAGTGGACTGGGCATGAGAAGAAAAATGCTACAAATGATTGAATCAGATGAAGAAGAATTAGAAGAAATAGAGGACAAACCAATTGAAAAAGTTGAAAGGATGTGAATAAACCTTCTGGAAGAAAAACATGGAAGCCAAAGGTTGAGAATTTGAATGTTCAAATTATCAACAATAACAATTTTGTAAAATTAAATAAGTTTTATGATCATTATAGTAACATGGACATACTACAATTGGAGAATGCTATAGTTACGCATATGATTCTAACAAATAAGAAATTTGAAGACATTGAGAAGGAGATACCAAAATATTTGTATAATAGATTGATTAATAGAAGAAGAGTAGAAGATGAGGATAGAAGAATAAGAGAGAATCAAATCAGAAAACTATGTGAGTTGAAAAGTGATGATGAAACAAAAAGAATAATGAAGGACATTGAACCCTTGCTAAGAAATAAAAGCAGAGCAATTTTGTTAGTGTGTAGAAATTATGAGGAAGTGAACAAATAAATAGAGCAAGATGTTGTAAATTTTATGACCACCACATCAAGCCAAGAATAGTGAGTAGTAACAACAACAACAACAAAGTCAGAATTAACTCTATAAGTCTCTATTGGTACTAATACCATGTAAGTGGACAATACAAGGATCACTCTAGATACTTTAGAAGATCCATTCAAAGACTATGGCACTAATGTTGGCAATTTGGTGAGTTACACCAGGTCTAAGAATGATGATGAAGAAGAAGAAGAAAAGGGGGGGGGGGGGGGAGGAAGGAAGAAGAAAGAAGTAGAAGATAAGAAGAGGAAGAAGGAGGAAGAAAGGTTAGAAGAAGAAAAGAAAATGAAACTTGAAGAAGATGAGAAGAAGAAAAGGATTGAAGAGGACAGAAAGAAAAAGGAGGAAGAAATGAAGAAAAGTGAGGAGGAGAGGAAGACATTAAAAAAGAAAAAGAGGAAAGAGGAAGAAGAGAAGAAGAATAGAGAAAGAAAAAGGAAAAATAAGAGAAGAAGAAAAGAAGAAGGAAGAAGAAGAAAAAATGAAGGCAAGTGCACCTAGTTCTTCTAGGACATCCTGTACACTAGCAAGCCTAATAGAATTAGATGATGATGATCAAACTGAGTTGATCTCATCACTCAATAAAATAATAGAAAAGTTAAAAGTCTATAGATTTCACTAATTGAAGTAACTGATAGACTGTAGAATATCATTTTAGTAAAGATGATTGAACTAGACCCCAGGATAGAGAAAAAGTTGTTATCCAATCTTTTGATACAAAATTCACAAATTTATTAGACATTGTAGTGGTAAAGGCACAAACTTTGCATGATGCAAAGATATTTTTTAAAAAATGACAATAAAGGAGGAGATCTGAAGAGTCTTGATGAGAAGGTCAAGGAATTGAGATAGTGTTTGACAGAAGGAAAATCTATGTATGGGAAATGTGTTTAGCACACACACTTATCAAAGACATATCAAATGAAATGAGCACCAAAATCAATGAGTTAGAGACACTTGGTAATGAAGCACATAATCACTCAGCCAAGATCATTGATCTTGAGAGAAGAATTAGCAAAATAAATGATGATATCAAATTGTTAGAGCTGTAAAAGGAAATAAAGATGAAAAGATTTTCATTGTCAAGGGAACACCTTGCATTGAAGATTGACCTTGTGTAGAGGCATATGGATGAATTTTTGTTAGTAAGAGCATCTTATGATAAATTTTCTTACATGGATTTAGATGCAGTGGAGATAGCATCATATGCATTAAGTGCAGTTTTGAGCATGTCAGATGCAATAAAGGACAAATGGGACATGAGGTTCACCGTGTTAAAAGAAAAAATTAGTGACTAATTTGCACAAATCTCGAGCCAACAATAACCATGAAGGTAAAACAATAAATTTTGACTTGTACATAAGTTTTTTTTGACACCTTTGTCATTGATGTCAAAGGGGGAGTTATAAGGAAAATTTTATATAAGTAAATTGTATATGTGTATAAAGGAGAATTAAGGTATATATTAGGGGAGTAATGTAACATCCAACACTATACTCAAAGGGGGATTTATAATGTAAGTGGGAGATATAAGGAAAAATGGTAAAAAAGGTAATGATCCACAAGTTTTAAAATTTGAATTTTTTGATAAGGCCAAATTTGTAAAGTTTTGATGCTATAAGTTTTTGGGACCTAGCCAATATTCTCATGCTATCAATGCCAAAGGGGGAGATTGTTGGCAATTTAGCTAAGGTGGCTATTGAATGTTGTCATTTATGGCAACATATCTTCAATGTGAAGAAGGAAAACCTTAAAGATTAAGTTATGTCATTCATACTTAGAAAATTGTCTAAGTATCAATTAGTTTATCTAGTAGAACAGATACAGTTTTGATATGTGCAATTGATAGAGACACTTTTGGCATGTTCATAGTTAGGTACATAAATGATAGTGTCAGGATGATGTATGCGAGTGCACAAGTCAGTATTGAGAGTATGAAACAAGTTATAGGTAAATTATCAGTCACAACATAGAACAAACAGATTATAACATGATAGGAAAGAGATATTTATGGATTAAGGAATTACTTTGTTTTAAAAAAAAATACTTAATTAATTAGGGATGACATCCTAGATGTTAAACCTTAAGTCAACAAGTTGTAATAGTATATTTTGTAAAGTGTGTGAAAGCTTGAAGGCTGACTAGACAATATTTTGTAAATTGTAAAGATATATAAGAAGATTACCATATGCAAAGTTGAGTGTGTTTTTGAAGAAAGACTATGTGAACTATATGTGATGTGAATTTTGATGTGTGATTAGAGGAATGTGAATTCTTGGGAAGAGAAACTAGAGCTACATTAGATATTGAAGATATCAAAAACAAGTCAAGATGTTTTTGTATCTATCTTTTTGTATCAAGAAACTACTTTGTATATTACACGTTTGGGCAGTGGGCTCTTCTTGCATACATTTGGTATCTTTATATAATAACTCCTAATAGGGTTGAGGCTTCTAACAAGGCCTAAGTCCTCTAAAAAGGACCAAGACACTATACATATGTAATAGACTCCTAACATGTCAATATCTTTAAGCAGATACTTTTGATTAGTGCATCATTTTGTGGGTACATCTCCACTGGGGTTTTCCATTGGCCAGGGTTTCCCTAGTTAACAAAATATGGTGTTATGAGTTCTCTTATTATATGGTTATATTTATTTTTCAACATAATTAGTTTTCTTTTGTATGTAAGTTACAAGGTAATTAATAATATCTAATTTTGGGCTAAATTTTGTAGAATACTGATTCACCCCTCCCCCTTACCCCCCCCCCCCCCCCCCCCCCTCTCAGTGTTCCTTATTTCTAACACTACCTACTTTGGATGAGCTTGTTTGGAAGTATTTTCAGCCTTAAGGACAACCTTGGGTTGACTCCTAGTAATGACATTTAGTCTTTCACTAAGAGAAGAAGAGGTTGCAACCCTAAGCATGACCATAGGTTTGTGCTCACTAGAAGCTTGTATTTATGAGGAGCCAATACCCCTCAAGATAACCTTAGGTCTTTCATCATCAGTATCATAGTTGAGCTCCTCATCATACTTAGGTCTCATCATGTAAATGCTCTCATCAATAGGTTCAAGCATGTGAATAACATTGTTAGTGCTAGTGTAGGTACATTTGATCTTAGCATCATTATTTTTCTTGTTTATATTTGATGTCTCCCCTTGGTCATATTTAGGGAGAGGCTCCTTGAAATCCTTGTGATTATAATTCTTAACTAGCCCATATACACCAACATTTTCATCCTCAATAAGGTCTTGAATAATGTCCTTGAGTTTGAGGTAGTTGTTAATATTGTGACCCTTGTTCCTATGGTAGTTTCAATATTGGTCTTCTCTCTACCATGAAGACTTAACAGTGGGATCATAAGGTCTTAAATTGTGTAGAAACATGCTCATCTTCTTAGCAATAAATATTTTGAGGATTACATCATATGAATCAACCAAAGAACTAAAATTATTCTTGGGCTTAGATGTTCATGTAAACTTAGGCTTATTAGAATAATTAGTTTTCATAGCTTCCTATTGTTTAGTAGCTAGAATAGCATTAGCCAAGTTGAAGATATGCTCTTTGGTTTTAAGAACATCAACTACCTGATCATTGACAACATACTTGTTCTTTTTTGAAGGTTTACCCTTGTCTTTGCCATTTCCATTGCCATTAGTTTAATTTGTATTCATGGTTATCTCCCCCTATTTAATAGCAACATCATTTATGAAATATGCACTCTCAATCATGTCATCAAAAGTGATGAACACTTGTTTTCTAAGATCACAATGTATCTTACATACACGAGTGCTAAAAAAGATGTCAATCTTTACATTTTCAAGAATTTTTTGAGGGTGTCTAGAATACAACTTTCTCCATCTTTGCAAGTAGGTGACAAAAGGTTCGCCTAGTTTTTATTTGATGTTACACAAGTCAAGAACAGTAACAGATTGTTGTATGTTTTAATAATAATTTTGTATGAACCTTTGAACAAGCTCATAAAAATATTTAAGGGGAGGTGTGATTTTTGTAAACCATTTCATATCTTGCCCATTCAATTTGAGTCTCATAAGATACGTGTCATCATGCATGAAGTTCATACTAAGAGCATAAAATTGTCTTACATGGTCATGTGGATCCCCATTGACATCATATTTAAAGAGTTAAAGAGCTCAACATCACATGGGAAAGGTATCATGTAGAGACTCTTGTTGAAATGGAGTGTAGATATAGATTCAATGGAGAATGAAGCCTTAGGTTTTTCCTTTTCCTTTTCCATGCATGCTAATGAGGGTTAAAATTGCCTTAGTTTGTGATTACATCTCCTTCATTTTGTTATTGTAAATAATTATTATTTACACTTTACTTAAATCTACTTAGAATAAATGCATTTTATTATTATGTCTTAGGTTAGACACTTAGGAGTTTGCATACTCATATGAGTTGTCATATTGACAACAAAGGAGTAAGCAACTCTAATTTAGCACATGGTGTCTACAACACTAGAGTTTGCATAATTAACCGAGTTGTCATGTAGACAACACAATTATTTGCGCTCTTAATTAAGCACATGGTTTCTACAACATAATTTTTAAGTGATACACCTTTGTAAGCTTATCCTCCCATCATCGCACTAACTTCTATGCTTAATGGAGGATAATCCACTCTTAGTGGACATGTGCTTAGTTGTGAGGATTATCATATGGCTAACTCCTAGACATTCTAAGTGCATCATAGAGGTCTTTATATACAGGCACCTCTAGTGTACAATTGTATCAATAAATCAATACAATCAATTGAATATCATATTGTTATTTTGATCATGCTCTGTTGGTCCATTTTGTGCTAGTTATTGTGCTTCTTAGTCTTGGGTGAATTTTTCCCTAAGACAAATTCTTACATGGTATCAGAGCCATAGAGGCATCATTTCATAGCTACTAGAGACTGATCTTACTTCATCTCTCTAAGGACACCTTGATATAGATCCAAAGTATCTGTAGCTATTGGGAGTGTCTAGAGCCAAAGCGGACCTCACCATTACATCTAGAATGTTGATTTAGTGAAAATTGACTATAAATTCACCTATATTGGGCCATAGTCAATTTTGAGGCAAATTTTTTTTGCGAACCAGCACCCAAAGGCCCAATTTGTAAGTACATTATGATCTATTAGAGCTGCAATTTATTTTGTTTCAGATCTATATTCTTTGCATTTTTTTCTCTGCATTTTCAGAGCAATTTGTTTGAATATTTTTTTAAGGCCATTAGGCCCATAGAGAATTTTTTTTGTAGGAAACTGGTGGTGAAATCTCAGCCCTTGCAGGTGGAATATTCCATTAAATTACAACATATTCTACCACATCCGGCCAAGTCCAACTGATGAGCGCATCATAATATTCCCGGTGTTACCATCTTACACGTTTTGACAAATTTACCACATTCACAACAACCACAGCCTACATCATCAATGGCTTGATTCATTTTGACCCTTGTGGGCTTTGCTTTTTATTAATCACAAAGTTCATTCCACAGTCGATGTGGGATTAAAACATCCCCCCGCCAGCCATTTTATATCTCTGAAAATCACTGGCAAACCTCTCATTTCTAATGTCAACTTAATGTTGCACCCAACCTCGCCACATGACAATAGTTGCTCCTTCCATGTGTACTCACAACCAATTTAGCTCTATCTCATCTCATCCATGTCAGCCTGCCCAATCACAGTACCATGCAGATAATATAGTCAGTGCTAACTGTACTAGACACGTACAACCAAGTCAATCGCCATGCGACATCCACGGGATAGACATGTCATTGCCTAGTCACAAGGACATGTGTTAGTGCTAAGTCACATAGTGACTCAACACCATGTGTTACCACATCAACAGTCCCACTTAGGGAGCATACTCTTATGTAGACAACAAGTCATAGCTTAGTCACATGCTAATGCCAGTGCCCATATAGCTGACATCATCAACCATACAAGTTGACATTACTAACACGTCATCCAAAAGAGAATCTTTTGTTGGCATCATCAAATCACTAGCTTAAAATTGATGATCATTTGATCATCATCCATAGGCAAAATTGAACTGTTGCAATGACCATTTGGATGTCAAATTTAACATCGCAATTTGTTGATCCAACCCCTCTCTAGATTTAATTTTGATTCGATAGTCCGACTTTGGGAGGCCATATCTTAGTCATCCGGGCTCCAAATTAGGTGCAATTTTTTAAATTTTGGCTAGAATTTCCTAAAAAAATTAGTACTTCTATTATTTTCTAGTTTTGGTGCACAAATTTGTCAAAATTTGTAATTTTTGGTGATTGTACCTATCCAATCCTGCACTTTGCAACTTCAAATGCTCCATACGGGCTCATCTGGACACATAAACAAGTTCCATTTTTTTAAAAGTGAATAATTTTTCATCTACTTTCTAGATCTACAATAAGATTATAGGCTTGTGTGGACAAAAATATCACTTTTCGAAATAGGTCCTTTCTTTGAGTTGTAATGCTTCAAAATTATTATATTTATGAGCTACATTGTAAAGTTCCAGATTTGAACTATCAAAGGAGGTTGTAAACAAAAAATTAGAAGTCAACTAAGGTCAAAATTGACAAAGTGGCCCATTGTAATCGCACTACCTATAAAGTGTGAAGTGTCAAATCATGCATTAGGGGGGTTGATTGATTATTTTTTGCATTTTGAGGGGTGCATACATTCATTGATCTCATGGAGCATTGTTTCATATGTTAGGGTGGTCTTAAACCGAAGTTGACAAAGAGGAACTACCAAAAATGGAGTGTCTTAATCATTGATCATCTAAGAAGAGAGCATAAGGAATTATTTCCTTATTTATGTTTCAACGAATTGATCTCTTCCATTCAACAACCACTTGTTGCAAGACTTTTGGAAATCATTTATTTCAATGTCACTCATTCTTGCTTTAAAGTCATTGACAAGTACAATTATCCTTATGACATTTGGCTAGGTCTTTGGGAAGCATATGCAGATCCATATATTCCTCCCATTCCAAAAGATATTATATCTTTAGTCACTTCAGTTATGGTACCTCCAACTCCAGATGACATCACACATCCTGATACTCCTGTTGATTTTATTGATTTAGTTCCTATTAGAAATGCTTTATAATAACTGAGAGGGGGGGTGAATAAGTTATTCAAGGTCCAAAAGTACAATTAAAACTTTTTCATCAAGTAAAGTGAGCCTATAAAACTGTTCATGCATCCAAGCTTAGACTTTCCTACTTAGCAAGTTACTGTAAATCAACATGCAAGAATAACACATGAAAGATCAACACATAACATAGAGATTTATGTGGAAATTCATTTTGGGAAAAACCACCAGTAACATGCTACTCAATTCTCACTCTTTTGAAGTGATGCCCTATGAAAGGCCTGCCCTGTTAAAGGCTACAATACACTGTTAAATGTGACCTGGTTAAAGAATTTAACCACCCTATTAGAAGTGGGCCTAGTTAGAGGACTTTAGAACATTCACTTGGAATGCCACCTTGTTAAAGGATTTACAAATGGTTGTTAAACCAACCTAAGTCCATAGGATTTTACCCTAGCTTGCACAATTGTTAGAGAGCAACAACAAGGGCTTTTGACTTGATACAACTCACAACTTAACTTGTAGATTTTAGATCTTTGTTCAGGTCTTCACTATTTTCTTGGCTTTCAGTCTCTGTAGCTCTGACAACTTGTCCTCTTTTCAAGCTTCGTCTCCTTGAGTCTTCATACTTGATATACCAATGCAATCTCCTATATGACCACTTATCAAAGAAGAGTCTCTGTGCTTTGTTCTTCCTTCTTAATGCCTTCTCCTTGACATCCCTCAACAACTTTGCATTTTGGCACCCCAACAACTCTAACTTCTTGGCTTGTAACTCCTTAAATAGAAGTATAAAAAATGCTTTTCCTGCTTGATTCTTCCCTCCTTTAATTTTAGTTCGAATGGATTAGGTAGGATTCAATGAATCTAACCCATATCTTGTTTCTTCTAGAAACATCATGAAAAATGCTCTTGAATTCACTCAAAAATGGTTTACCTAAAATTTTGTGCCTCTAGCTCATCATCCTTATCCTCCATCTGGTTCACAAAATTTAAGGTAACAAACTTGTCAGCTTAGATCTGGGGAATCTTTGACTTTTCAAATAATGTAGCAGCTCGACACTATTGAACTTTTGGTACTTGGCACATACTGTGTTACTCAACACCAACTACGTTTACTGATGCTCAACACCTACTGTGGATTCACTTGACATCCACTATGTTTTTGATGCTCAACACTTGAACTTTGCTTGGCTCCTTCTATATCACTCGACATATACTAGATTTTTTATTTGCTTGGCACTAACTGAAAATTTTCTCAGCTTGAACTAGCTTGCTCGACACTCACTAATAAACTTAGTTAAGCTTTGTAGACAACCTTGTTACAACTTATTCTTCTAGTGTTTTAAAGTGTGGACAACCTCTATATATTCAAGTATATTATCAATACATCATTTTACCATTGTCTTAACTGATCATTGCACTTCATTATGAAACCATAACTCAACCTTTCCCTTAGGTGCTTTTGTTACATCTTGTTGATTAAATCCTCTTCATCAATCAACTAAGTGATAATACTTGGATCTTATAAGCAATTGTCATTCCAACAAATAGCAAGTTTGACATCAGTGACTAAACAATGATTGAAAACATTCTTCATCAACAATCTCCCTTATTCTTCATCAGCAATCTCCCTCTTTGCCATCAATCTTCTTTGTTTTTCAACAATAATATTTTCAATCAGATTTCCAACAATCTCCCTCTTTGGCATTGATGGCAAACCAAACTGATCAACCAAGTTATCAAAATTGCTAACTAGGTTAAAATAGTAAATCAAATGCTAAAAAGAAAACTTTATTCAAAACTATTTGTTCTATCAACAACATAAACTAGCTTATGACTCCCTCTAAAATTTTTGCTGATAAACTATCTTCTCCCTTTTTTGCTATTCCTCTAATTGATTCTTGTCTACACTGTTTTCTCCCTCTGAGCTGTTATTTCCTTTTTTGTTTATTTTTTGCTATTCTCCCTTTACATATCTGAACATTATTTTTCTTTCTCTTTTATGTGGCTTACCAGTGTTCACTTTGTTCTTGTGCTACTTTTGCCTCCCTCTTACATTATTTCTCCCTTTGCATGCATTAATCATTTTCTACTATTGTAGCATTTGCAGGTACTCCAATTTCTAGTGTAGCATTTGCAAGTACTCCAATTTCTCCCTCTATCACCTTGCTTGTGACTTGTTTGGAATTTTAGCACTTTGATTACTTCAAGCATGATCCTAAAGTAAATATCCTCTACATCAATGTGTAATATTTCAACAATCAACTCATTTGATGTAGGGCAGTCTTGCTTTTTGCTCAAATAGCCTTGGATAGGGGTATCACCCCTAGTTTACCTCTATGATACTCAAATGCATCTTTAGGTAGTGCTTTTGTGAAGATGTCAGCAATCTGTTTCTTTGAGTTGACATATTCCATCCTTGCTTATCTTCCACCAATTCTCTTACACATTGATACTTAATTGCAATATGATTTGTTTTAGCATGCATCACAAGATTCTTTGATATGTTGATGGCACTTTTGTTATCACAATAGAGTATCATAGGTTCGATTACCTCTTCCTTCATGCCTTGTAGCAGATGTTTGATCCATACAATATTGGTGCAGTTGATAGCAGCAGCAACATATTCAGCTTCTGCTATGGACTGTGAGGTGCAACTTTGCTTTTTGCTAGTCCAAGTAACCAATCTTTTGCCTAAGAATAGTGCTCCTCCACTGGTACTCTTTCTATCATCAATATTTCCTTCAACTCAAACTTTTAACTCCTTTTGTAGTATAAGCCAAAGTCATCTATTCCTTTTAGGTACCTCAATATTCTTTTTACTCCCATTAGATGATTTTCTCTTAGGTTAGCAGAGAATCTTGCCACTATTCCAATAGCTAATGTAATGTCTGGTCTACTATGCACAACATACTATAACTTTCCAATCATTGATCTATACATTATCTAATTTACTTTAGCTGATTCATCATTATTGGATAACTTATGTCCTATTACCATTGATGTACTGGCTAGTTTTGAGTCTTCTAATCCAAATGTCTTGAGTATCTCCTTGATATATTTTGATTGGGTCATAAATATGCCATGTTTCAGTTGATGTACTTGCAATCCAACAAAGAATTTTATTTCTCCAAACATTGACATCTTAAACTCATGTTTCATTTGGTCAGAAAAATCTTTGCATAGGACATCTTTATCTCTAAATATTATATCATCAACAAAGATTTCAGATATCCGAATATCTCCACCTTTTTCTGCCTTGATATATAGGTCATTGTTGTCATCTATTCTTTCAAATCCTATCTTCACAAGGTATTTATACAGTCTCTCATACTATGCTCTAGGTGCTTTCTTCAAACCATAGAGTGCTTTATGCAGTTTACAAACCATATCCTTGTTATCATCAACAAACCCCTCTGGTTGTTCTATGCAGACTTCCTCTTCTAGTATACCATTTAGAAAAGTAGATTTTACATCCATTTGATAGACTTTGAAACCTTTGTAAGTAGCATATGCAAGTAGTGCTCTCACTCCTTCCATTCTTACAATAGGGTAAAATGTTTCCCCATAGTCCAGTCCTTCTTCTTATGCATAGCCTTTGTAGACTAGTCTAGCTTTATTTCTTGTGATCTCACCATTCTCATCAAGCTTGTTTCTAAAGACCCATTTGGTACCAATCACATTCTTATTAGCTAGTCTAGGAACTAGGGTCTAGGTTTTGTTCTTCTCAATATAATCTATCTCCTCTTCCATAGCTTTATGCCAATTATCATCTTGAAGTGCATCTTTCACTATTTTGGTCTCAATCTTGTTCATCAGACATGATTCATTCCTTAGTATGTTTCTTGTCATTGGTCTAGCTTCCTTGTCACCAATAATTTGTTCTATAGGTGATGTCTTCTCACATACTTGAATAGTCTTGGTTTTATCCTTCTTTCCATGTTTGGTCCTTCAGCTTCAGAAGCACTTTTCACATTACTTTCAAGTATTTCATTATCTCTTCCATGTGTATTGATTTTAGAATCAGAATGTGCATTTTCTTCATTCTACAACTCGGCTTCTGAATGTAGCTCAACATTCACTGGGTGTGACTCGACTAATATTGAAATTTGTTGTTGATTTTCAACTTGGTTAGCAACTTTATCTTCTGCAGGCATTCCTTCATAGAAGTATACAAAAGATCTATAATCTTCTAGTTTCTTGGATTTATCAACTTGGACTTCTGCATGCTCATCAAAATTTACATTTGCACTCTCCACAATTTTGTTAGTGTTAGTATTCAAACATTTATATGTTTTGCTTCTAATGGAGTATCCAAGGAATATGCCTTCATCACTCTTTGCATCAAACTTGCCATTTCTAGAATCTTTAAGAATATAGCATTTACAACCAAATACTTTGAAATGTTTTACATTGGGTGAGTGACCATACCATAGTTCAAAAGGTGTTGCATTTGTACCTTTCTTGACTTGTACTCAATTAAGGGTATACATAGTAGTACTTACAGCTTATCTCTAGTACTTTAGAGCAACATTTTTTTCCATCATCAAGGTTCTGGCACAGTCTATTACTGATCTATTCCTTCTTTTTGCAATCTCATTCTATGGGGAAGTTCTTGGTGCTGATGTTTGTCTCTTGATTCCTTTGTCATTGCAAAATATCTCAAATTCTTTTGATGTAAACTCTCCTCCTCTATCTGATCTTAGGCACTTTAGATTCTTTCCTATTTCCTTCTCAACTCTGGCCAAATATCACTTAAACATTTGAAATGCATCATATTTTTTCTTTAAAAACATGGTAGTCATCATCCTAGAGTAGTCATCCACAAATAACATTATGTATCTGTCTCCTTTGTAACTTTGTATTTCTATTGGGCCACATAAGTCTATATGGACTAGATCTAGTACTTCTTTGGAAGTGTAGACTATGCTTTTGAAACTTGACTTGGTCATCTTTCCTAATTGACATTGTTTGCACATTGTATTTATAGGCTTCTTTAGCTTAGGCAAACCTCTGACTTTCTTCTTTTTGCTGATGCTAATATGATTATCAAAGTTAACATGACATAACCTTTTATGCCATAGCCACACATCATCAAGTTTTACAATAAGATAGGTTGCATCTTCCATATCTAGGTAAAAAAAATTACTCCTAGTTTGTTCACCTTTTCCTATTAGATTTCCATTAGTGTCATAGATTTTGTAAGTTTTGTTTTCAAATTCTACTTTGCAACCTACATTGCCTAATTGTGATATACTCAGCAAATTGTAGTTCAATCCTTCAACATAGTATGCATTGTCACATGAAATTTTCTCTGTAAGTTTAATAGAACCTTTTCTTTTGATTTGGCATGGAGCATCATTTCCAAATCTAACACTATTTCCATCATATTGAGTAAAGGTAATAAACTTACTTTTGTCTACTGTCATGTGATGTGAGCATCCACTATCTATGATCCACTTGTCATTTTTGTTCACACAGATTACCAATGTTGGTGTTTCATCTTCATCTAATTCATCCTTCATGGCTACATAAACTACCTCATCATCATTTTCATAAGAATCTTCTTCTTCAACAATGTAGCACTTTTTGCCTTTCTCTTTGTAATCTTTGCTATCATCTTCTCTTATGTTCTTATTCTTGTTGCCTTCTTTGTAGTTCTTCTTCTGTGTGCATCTTGCATCAATATGTCCTACTTCATTGCAATTAAAAAAAATGATAGGAAACTTACCTTTGAATTTATCTTTTCCTTTGTGAAATTTTCTAACCAGTAGTGCTTCCAATTGTTCCACATCTTCTTCATTTGTGCTGCTATCACTAGATGCATACCTTACCTTTTTCTTCTTCTTCTTCTTTGTTTTCACCTCTTTAGTGTCTTTCAAATATAACTTGGCCTTGAAAGTAGATTCAAGGTTCTCAGGTACGTAGTTATCCAAGTTAGACAATTCAAATACAGTGAGTCTCCCTACTATTCCTTCAAAAGTTAACTAATTTCCTAGTACACATCTTAACTCTTGGATGAGTAAAATTCTAATAGCATAAATGGGGAGCAAGGTTCTTAAGTATTTGTTATTGACAGTATCATCTTCCAAATGACAACCCAAACTTTTTATTGCACTTACCACTTCTTTCATTCTAGAGGCATATTGAGCAGCGTTCTCACCTTCCTCCATTTTCATGTCATCAAACTTTCCTCATAGGCTTTCTCTTTTTATTCTCTGAACATTCTCATCTCCTCCATAGATATCAGTCAAGGCTCTCCACATCTTGAATGCAGAGTCACATCCCTTCATGTCATCAAATTTAGCATTGTTGAGGGTAGAGGTAATCTCCAAAATTTCCTGATTGTGCTCCTTCTTTCTCTTCATATCTTCTGCAGTGGGTACAATTGGATCAACATGTTCTACTTCAATTGAGGTTTGTGCACGATCACTTATTGATCCCAAATGTAGCTTCATCGACCTTTGCCATGCAGTGAAGTTGTCTCAATTAAGCTTGAGAACTTCTCTCTTGGACATCTTGATCTTCCTACTTCCAATACCTTTAAACTAAATCAGCAGATGGCTTTGGTACCAATTGTTATAAATGATTTAAAACAACTAAGAGGGGGAGTGAATTAGTTATTCAGGGTCCAAATGTCTAATTAAAACTTTTTCATCAAGTAAAGTGAGCCTATAAAATTGTTCATGCATCCAAGCTTAGACTTTCCTACTTAGCAAGTTACTATAAATCAACATGCAAGCATAACACATGTAAGATCAACATATAACATAGTGATTTACATGGAAACCCAATTTGAGAAAAACTACCAATAACATGCTACTCAATTCTCACTCTTTTGAAGTGATGCCCTGTTAAAGGCTACAACACAATGTTAAATGTGACTTGGTTAAAGAATTTAACCACCCTGTTAGAAGTGGGCCCGGTTAGAGGACTTTAGAACATTCACTTGGAATGCCACTCTATTAAATAATTTATAAATGGTTGTTAAACCAACCTAAGTCCATAGGATTTTACCCTAGCTTGCACAATTGTTAAAGAGTAACAACAAGGGCTTTTGATTTGATACAACTCACAACTTAACTTGTAGATTTTAGATCTCTATTCAACTCTTCACTATTTGCCCAATTTTCAATCTCTACAACTCTGACAACTTGTCCTCCTTTCAAGCTTTGTCTCCATGAGTCTACATGCTCGATATACCAGTGCAATCTCTTATATCACCACTTATCGAAGTAGAGTCTTTGTACTCTGTTCTTCCTTCTTAATACCTTCTCCTTGACATCCCTCAACAACTTTGCATTTTGGCACCCTAGTAACTCTAACTTCTTGGCCTGTAACTCCTTAAATAGAAGTCTAAAAAATGCTTTTCCCACTTGATTCTTCCCTCCTTTAATTTTAGTTCGAATGGATTGGGTAGGATTCAATGAATCTAACTCATATCTTTTTTCTTCTAGAAACATCATGAAGAATCTTCTTGAATTCACTCAAAAATGGTTTACCTAAAATTTTGTACCTCTAGCTCATCATCATTATCCTCCATTTGGTTCACAATATTCAAGGTAACAAACTTGCTAGCTTAGATCTGGTGAATCTTTGACTTTTCAAATATTTCAATAGCTCGACACTATTGAAATTCTAGTGCTTGGCACATACTATGTTACTCAACACTAACTACATTTATTGATGTTCGACACCTACTGTGGATTCACTTAGCATCCATTAAGTTTTCTGATGCTTGGCTCCTTCTATATCACTTGGCACATACTAGATTTTTCATTTGCTCGGCACTAACTAAAAATTTGCTCGGCTCGAACTAGCTTGCTTAGCGCTCACTAATGAGCTTAGTTAAGTTTTGCAAACAACCTTGTTACAACTTATTCTTCCTGTGTTTTTAAGTGTGACCAACCTCTATATCTTCATGTATATTATCGATACATCATTTTACTATTGTCTTAACTGATCCTTGTACTTCATTACTAAATCATAACTCAACCTTTCCCTTAGGTGCTTTTGTTACATCTTTTTGATTAAATCCTCTTCATCAGTGAACTAAGTGATAGTACTTGGATCTTATAAGCAATTGTCATTCCAACGAATAGCAGGTTTGACATCAGTGACAAAATAATGATTGAAAACATTCTTCATCAACAATCTCCCTCTTTGCAATCAATCTTCTTTATTTTTCAACAATAATCTTTTCAATTAGATTTCCAATAGCTCCAGCCTCATATGCTTCTGATTTAGTGCAACAGGTATTAACATGTCTTCCTACTTCAGCTTCATGGGATGACTTCCTTCCAAAAATTGCAAGGCTATTTGTGGAGTCTCACATTGAAGATGTGGGGGACATCATCGATGACATCAATCTTCTCTTTGTTGAGGAGGCTTCTTCACTTGTTGCAAGGGTACACTTTGACCCTCAACTGCTTGATTGTTCTGACATGATTATGGTTTCTTTACAGTAGTTGGAGAAGGACCCTTTTACTTATGAGGAGACATATTAGTTTGTGGACATTCTCTTCTAGTTTCCATAGACATCATATTTTTTGAGGATTCTTCCTACCAATTGGGGAGCATTCTCTACTACACCTATGGCACCATTTCTTCCTACAAGGAGGAACATCATTCAACTTTCATGGTGCAGCTTCTTCAATCATCAAGGAGCTTCTTTCATGGATGGACATACATCATTGAGGGGAGGCGACATTGTTTCTCTTTCATTATCTTCCTATTAGGATGCTTCATCATCTTTGGAGGTTGATTAAGCCTCATACATAGACATGTTACCTTGTTTGCCACCTTCTCTTGGGCATCCACCACATTGGTTCATGGCATCTACATTCATCAAGGAATTGTCAACATATGAGTAGACTTCAAAGGCATCATCCACACCATACTATATCTAGATCCCTTTTCCATCTTCCTATCCACAATGGGAAGCATATTTGCACCTATACTTGGTGTATCTTCTTCCTAAAGGGAGAAATGTTGTTTGTCGGCATTGGATTTACTTTTGTCTTCAAGCACTTATCATTACAAGATCCTTCACTAAGGGGGGGATTTCAATGGATTCTCTAGTGTATATGCATGATCTATGTCATAATGGGGGGGTTTTGATTACTCCAACCATTCATGCATCTTTCTTTATTGTACTTTTCTCTCTTTTCGGGGGAGGGTTTTTCCCATGAGGTTTTCCCTCTTTCTCCATTTGCAAAGAGATTTTATTGTGTGTTCAGCGTTGCATTTATACACGGGTACCTAACATGGCCTAGTAGCGAGGACCCATTATGCATTTTGTCATAGCCTTTGTAAGCTTAAGTGCATTCCCCTAAGTTGCACTTACGGGGGATGTTAGTGTAAATAATAATTATTTACATTCTACTTAAGTTTACTTAGGATAAATGCATTATTTTATTATTTCTTAGGTTAGACACCTAGGAGTTTGCATACTCATATGAGTTGTCATGTTGACAACATAGGAGTAAGTAACTCTAATTTAGCACATGGTGTCGACAACATTGGAGTTTGCATAATTAACTGAGTTGTCATGTAGACAACATAGTTATTCACACTCTTAATTAAGCACATGGTGTCTACAACATAATTTTATGTGACACACCTTTGTAGGCTTATCCTCTCATCATCGTACTAACTCCTGTGCTTAATGGAGGATAATCCACTCTTGGTGGACATGTGCTTAGTTGTGAGGCTTATCATATGGCTAACTCCTAGACATTCTAGATGCATCATAGAGGCCTTTATAGACATGCACCTCTAGTGTACAATTGTATCAAAAAATCAATACAATCAATTGAATATCATATTGTTATTCTGATCATACTCGGTTGGTCTATTTTGTGCTAGTTATTGTGCTTCTTGGTCTTGGGTGAATTTTTCCCTAAGGCAAATTCTTACACATTTTTCATGATCACGTGATTCCTAAGTCACCAATTAATCAATAAAAATACATGCAATATGCCTAATTGATTATTGTTGGAAAGAATGATCTTTTTTGTTGTTTTTGGTGCTTATATGACACGTGTTTGAATGTTACAAGTGAACAAACCTAAGGATGCTATAAGACAAGATTGACAAGGAAATAGAAGATTTGGATTTTTATGAATCCTCATTTCGATTGTTGCCTTTATGTAGTTGGTTTATATTCTTTGGATAGTATTTAGTTTGTTTATGGCTTTTTGCATATGGTTGAAGTCATAATCTTAGTTTGTTAAGACTATTAATTGGTTAGAACTGATTCTCCATTTTCATTCAAATTTTATGGGCACAAAACATTCGAAGTACTTATATATATGTATGTTTAGACCTTTATATATGAGTATAAAGTATGAAAAAGGTGCAATAAAGCCTTGCAAAAAATATATATAAACTTTTGATTGAGACATTCATTCTATGGCTATGCATTGAGATAGTTTCTACTAATTTAAGCTAAATTCTCACTACAAGAACTAGAGGAAGGGCCCACTCTCAGAACCCAGGTGAGATTGTTTCAAATGCTTTCTATTTATGTTTTATGATTTCTAATTTGTGATTGATCAATGCTTCATGATAGTCTTTGATTTAGTTTGTTTATATGTGGTGTGATTCTAGTGTTTATTCTAAATTCATTCATTCCATAACTCTATGGCAATTCACCTTAAGGATTAGAATTAATTCTATGATTGTAAACATTGTGCTCACTAGTCTAGTAGTGAACCATAGTATTGCCAAAGTTTTCATTATGCTCTGTTGCTTTGTCTACATCTGTTCCGACCATATTGAGTCTCGTATTTATATCATCATTCTATTCATTTCTCAACACATCATCCTGTCGCAAAATACAAGCCTCCTATCACTCCTTATTACCTACCTTAGTAACTGTCATTCCATAGATTTCCTATCACATTTAAGCTTCCTGTCGCAAATCAAATCCAACCTGAACTACCATTATTATTTTAGAGTAAATTGATTTAATCATGAATATTTTGATGTTGTATTAGTTAATATATTTGGCCTTCATAATTATAATGATGTTTTGTTAGTTAATATATTTGGCTTTCATAATTATAATGATGTTGTGTTAATTAATGTTTTTTAGATTAAGGTAAAAATACATTTTGAGGGGACCCAAAACCCCTTACAACTAAGCAAAAATACATGTGATAAAAGGTCCCTAGGTTTTACAAGGACCTAGAACTT
Organism: Cupressus sempervirens; assembly: GCA_028749045.1. NCBI lineage: Eukaryota > Viridiplantae > Streptophyta > Pinopsida > Cupressales > Cupressaceae > Cupressus > Cupressus sempervirens. The sequence goes on along the minus strand of CM053786.1, from coordinate 440,275,240 downwards.
ACAAATTAATGAGAAAGATCAAAACTAGGTTTTACAAGGACCTGGAACCTAATAGAGTATAAAAAAATAAAAGCTAAACACGAAACAAAAACAAGAAAACTAGGAACAACAACCCAACCAACAACCAGAGACCACAACTAAACTAACTATTTGATCGCCTTATCTAATTCCTTACCAGCCACCAAAGTACCTTGAAGGATGTCCTCCATAGCCAAACCTAGAGCAACAACAACAACTTTCTTCATAGTTTGCCTAGTTCTTTTACTAGGGCCACCAAATAGCTTAACTGCAACATGTGATATGATTTCCCCATGACTTCTTTTATCGATGCTTGTAGCAACAACACACAAACTCAAGGTTACCATGTTCATCCTTTGACCACTATCCTTAACCAATTGGCATAGTTCCATTTTGTAGGCCTTTAACTTCTCAAGGATATTACCCACTTGATTCTCCAGCTAGATTATCTTCGTTTTTCTTCATCCAGTTCATTTTGGACCTCTCCTTTTTTTCTTGAGTATAATGATTTCATTATAGAGCCAAGAATCAACCTAGAGAGAGGCATCAACTTTCAATTTAGCCTTATAGAGGAAAGACAAATGCATCATTTTGTTGTTGTCTTCATTGGCCTCATCATCACACATTTTCTTTGAATTAATAGTCACATTGTGGATATCATCCAAATTAAACTAATTTACTTTGTTTAAACCCTCCTGAGCCATGTTGTCCTTTTGGTTCTCCTTGTTCAAATTCTTCTCTTTAATCACAAGGGCATTATCCTCAACATTCTTTTCTTTTTTTTAGTCCACTAGGGGCTTAACCTCATTAATATCCATCTGGGTAGGCATAGGCCCTTCACTTTGAGTCGTGATATTCTTTTCCTCATTTTGGTCCAAGGGTTCTAAATGCAACTTAGTCTCCATTTCCCCCTCATTATTGCTTTCCCCATTATTTTTAGCCAAAGAGGCTCCCCAACTACCAAAATACCCATCCAAGTTGGAGCTAAGATCACCAGTTTTTATTTTACCCTCATCTTCTTCACTTATCTTAGATTCCATAGCTTCCTTATTAACTTTATGAGTATTCTTAGCCTTAATCTCCTTCTTTTTACCCTTACTATCACTACATCCATTTTCAATTTTTTGTTAGAATATATAGTCGACTGACATAACTGGGTGGAGGGGGGGGGGGAATAAATCAATTAGAGGATGGACCCTATTAGGAGTCTATTACAACATTAAGTACATATGAGTCCTTGTTAGGAGACTTTGAATCCATGTTAGGAGATTCTAACCCTATTAGGAGTTGTGTAAGATAGCTGGACCCACTGCCCAAATAGCTTCAAAGGCAAGACCAATGAACCCACTGTCCAAATGATCTATGTATTATTCCTTGTAGAATAATAGAATGGTATTGTACCATTCCTTCCTCTTTCTTTGTCCTATCAACCAGACCTCTTCTCCTTTTGATCTTTTGAACTTTGAACTTCAATAATGATCTCAATACTTACATACACACACCATGCTTCTTATAATCAAGGAAAACATCTTTCCTTTATACTATATCTTCATAATAATTCCTTGAGTTGACCTTGAGGCTTTCCTAATTAATTATAATAAGATAGTTAATTAATTACAATTACAATAGCACTATCAGCTCACAGTCTGCACAAAACTTCAAACATGCAATATTAGGGCTTGCTCACTCACTTGCATCATCAATGGACTATCCTTTGTCACTACCTGATTATGCATCTCTTCATTACATCTTAGATGTAAGATAGCCAACAACCATCAGGATCTTCTTTCCCAATACTCTATCTCTAAACTGCTCTCTGTAAATTAGGTAGATCTTCTATACATCTTTGACTTAGACTCTGCACACTTGACCATGTTGTCAGGACATTATGCTAAACATGTCCATAATTTTGTATCACCAAATAATCAAACCATTTTCCATACCATCAAGATCTATGTTTGTTACTTAGCCAGTCTTTACAAAAACCATGCTATGTTGACATTGATGACAAACACAGTCATGAATGCAACATGACAATACTCTCCAATGCTTAGGATACTCCCCAAAATAGTATCATCAAAATTCATGCTAACAATCTCTCGCCCTTTTGCATTGATAGTAACATAGATGAAAAACATCTAATTTCTAAGAATACCAACTAATAATTTGTTGTTGCTTTTGTCCTCATCTACTCAAATCCTCTCCATCAAGCAAGTCTAAAATCCTCTGGATTTTGAGACTAGCATCAGCTGTCCACATGCTAAAAAGAATCTTAAACACCATAGACATACACTGGTGCATACTCCTTAGACATCAGTTGTTCACTTCACACCAAACAATTCAGAATACATCAGGTGCACATTCCTACATCCTTTCATGAATCTTTCCAAATCTCTCTAAAATGATATCTCTCCCCCATACTTAGGAGATGCTCTCCCCCATACCTTAAGAGATTATTTTCATTCATATTCTCTCCCATTGACATCAATGTTAAAGACCTCAAACATATACACAAATACCAATTGTTATAACTACTTCTTCAACCCTTCAATCAACCCGAGTGTCCAAAGACATTGTTCTATACCAAATACCAAGAGTCCTCAATGACTCAGTACATACAAGATACTCCCCCATATAAGAAGCATTAGCATTCAATCTAGGTTAACAATAGTGCTTTGTACCACTGGACTGATGCACTCTCTACATCATCTACTTAGAAGTAGGCAGGGGCATAACCCCAAGCATATCTCTTAAGTACTCAAAAGTATCTTTAGGCAAAGGCTTCATAAAGATATTTGCAATCTAATCTTTAGTACTTACATACTCTAATTTGATCTCATTTTCTATTATTTTCTCTCTCAACACATGATACTTAATAGATATATGCTGAGTCTTAGAATGTAATACATGATTCTAAGACATTCTCATTGTACTTGTGTTATCACAGTAAATGATAATAGGTTCTTCAAACTCAATTCTGATACCCTTCAACACCTGCTTCATCCACATAACTTGATTACAATTATTTGTTGTTGCAACATACTATACTTCAACAGTACTTTGCAAAATAAAATCTTGCTTCTTGTTTAGCTAAGAAACCAATCTTCCTCCAAGAAAGAATGCTCCACCATTGGTACTCTTTCGGTCATCCATAGTGCCTGCCTAATCTGCATTAGTATATTCACATAGAATGAAATCACTCAATTTGTCATACCAAATTCCATAGTCAGATGTCCCTTTCAGATATCTTAATATTCTCTTCACTGCTGCAAAATGATATTCCTTAGGATGAACTTGAAATCTAGCTACAATCCCAATTGCATTTGCTATATCTAGTCTGGTGTGAGTCAGATACTACAAAAACCTCTAATCATGGATCTGTACTTCTTCTGCTCTACTACAAGTGTCTCATCTTTGTTGGATAACTTGTGACCAATTACCATAGGTGTACCAATAGGTTTACAACTTTCCAAATCAAACCTTTTCAATAAGTCTTTAAAGTACTTAGTTCATGAAGTGAAAATACCATCACTATTCCGTACAATTCAATCCTAGGAAAAACTTCATTTCTCCTATCATGGTCATATCAAATTCATTCTTTATGTCTTCAATAAATTTATCACTTTCTTCATCATTACCTCCAAAAAATGATATCATCAATAAATATTACAATAATCAGCAAACCATTTTCAACTTCTTTCAAATACAAGTTATTGTTTGTCATACCTTTAGCAAATCCAAGCTTTGCCAAATAACTATCCAACCTTGCATACCAGGTTCAAGGTGCTTGCTTTAGACCATATAAAGCTTTCTTTCATCTGCACACCATGTCTTTATCCTTTGATAAAGGAAAACCTTTAGGCTGCTCAATATATACCTCTTCTTCAAGTTCTCCATTTCAAAAGGTTAATTTGACATCCATTTGATAAACCTTAAACTTCTTATTCACTACATAAACTAGGAACATCCTTACTACATCCATTCTGGCTACAGGTACATATGACTCCTTATAGTCTATGCTTTCTTGCTATGAATATCCCTTGCATACAAGTCTAGCCTTGTTTCTCACAACTTTGACTTGTTCATTCATCTTATTCATGAATACCCACTTGGTTCCTATCACATTCTTGTCTTTAGGTCTAGGAACTAACTCCCATATATCATTCTTCACTATCTAATCTAATTATTCCTTCATTGCTTGAATCCAACAATCATCTTTAACTACTTCATCTGTGCTCTTAGGTTCAACTTGAGATATCAGACATATGTCCTCATTCACTCTGTTCCTTGTCATCACACCTTTGTCTTTGCTTCCAATTATCTACTTAGGAGGGTAATTCTTTGTCAAATTCCTATTAGGAGATAACATCTCAACTCTGAATTCTTCTCTAGGTTTAGATCTCTATTCTCCTCTTTGCTCAACAATTAGCACATCATTCTGCAAATCATTATTAGTCTCAACAAAAACATTTCACATTTCATGGTTAGCCTTTGGGTCAACTATACTTACCAAAGCTATCTCTTCTACTACTTCCTCTTTCTTAACCAATTCAAGTTCATTATCTTTATCATAATAGTCATTCAATAATATTTCCATACTTTAAATTCTTCATCTTCATCAAAAAGTGAACTCTTTCTAATTTTTTTTAACTCTTAGGATATCTAGATGAAAAATGACCAAACTCTTTACATGTCCAAACAAAAAAAAATTCCATACCTTCTGGCTCTCTTACCATAAGCATATCAATACCTTCCTCAATCTTCTTATCTTCTACACATTAGGATCTATCTTTACTTGTGCCTCTATTCTTTTGTATGCAACAAAAGGATTCTAGATCCAAATCCGTCACTCACCAAGAATCTACATCATCTAGGCATCTAAATTTCCTCTATCTGACCTAGGACTATCTTTTCTAAAATAACTTGCCACTAATCTCCCAAAGCTGTTAAGCTTATCCTTCAAGGGCCTGGTGCTCTAATACTGATTTTTAGAATATATTGTCTGCTAATATAACTGAGCAAGGAGAATTAGTTATCCAACTAATATCACAATTATCAACCTTAAACAATCTTTAACCATATGAGTAATATAAAATAAAACCACAACATGATACTAATACACAATAACACCAGATTTGTTAATAAGGGAAACCCTTGATTAGAGGGAAAACCCTGGTGGGGATGATACCCACAAGATGATGTACTAATATAAACATTCCTTGTTAGAGGATGAACCATGTTAGGAGTCTATTACAACATTTAGTACATATGAGTCCCTAGTAGGAGATTCCAACCCTATTAGGAGCTGTTCCAAACCTATTAGGATTTGTGGAAGACAACTAGACCCACTGCCCAAGCAACTTCAATGGCAAGACTAATGAACCCACTATCCAAATGATCTCTGTATTATTCCTTGCAGAATAAAAGAATGGTATTGTACTATTCCTTCCTCTTTCTATGTCCTATCAACTAGACCTCTACTCCTTTTGATCTTGTAACCAGATCATAAATCTCGCATCTAATAATCCCTTGGATCTCTTACATGCATTCAATAAGCACTATGCTCCTTTTCACACTTTGCACTTCAATAATGATCTCAATACTTGAATATACACACCATGCTTCTTACAATCAAGGAAAACATCTTTCCTTTATATCATATCTTCATAATAATTCCTTTAGTTGTCCTTGAGGCTTTCCTAATTAATTATAATAAGATAATTAATTAATTAGAATTACAATAGCACTATCGGCTCATAGTCTACAAAAAACTCCACATGTGTGATACTAGGGCTTGCACACTCACTGACATCATCAATAGACTATCCTCTATCACTGCTTGATTGTGCATCTCTTAATTACATCTTAGATGTAAGATAGCTAATAACCATCAGGAACTACTTTCCCAATACTTTGTCTCTCAACTGCTCTTTGTAAATTAGGTACATCTTTCATACATCTTTGACTTAGACTCTGCGTACTTGACCATGTCATCAGGACACTATGCCAAACATTTTTGTAACTGTGCATCACTAGACAGTCAAACCATTATCTGTACCATCAAGATCTCTATCTATTATTTAGCTAGTCTTTATAGAAACCATGTTATATTGACATCAATGAAAAACACAACCATGAATGCCACATGTCAATACTCTCAAATACTTGGGATACTCCCCAAAGTAGTATCATTAGCATTCATGCTAACATTTTTACATTACAACTTTTATTTTTTTTTGAGCTCATTTTGTCAAGAGACTCTTTCCTAAGAGATTTCCTCTTCTTTTCCACTGTAGGTGAAAGATTCATTGCATTTTTCTACAATAATTTTTAATTAATAGAATAAGATCTTCATGGAGTATGGGCCCAGTCTCTTTCTTTTTATGGACCTAGAGGCTATTCAATAAAGAAAATTTCAAGTAAAAGGGAAAGGAAAACCTATCCTTTATAGAAAGTGGTTGAAAAATAAAAATGGAACTTATGAACTCTTTTTGATCTATCATCCAAAATAAAATACTCATAAACACAAGATAAAATATCTTGCCATATTACCTTAATATGGTCTAGGTCATAGAAATCTTCGTCCTTCACAAGATTTTTTCCTCCTCTTCATTTTTGGGAAACTTCTTGAAGGCTGCATTTGATATACTAGTTTCCTTCTTGAATTTCACACCCTTCATAGGAAGACCAATAATCTCAACAATGAACTCCTTCGTCAATTCCACTATGAGACCAATTCTTGGAGAAATAATCAATTATGTCGGGTTTAAATCCATGCAACTTCTCAATATACATAGTCACCTCACCCTTTTGGAGTATATCCCAGATCATGCATTTAGATTTCCATTATTTACAACTAGAAGGCTCCTCCTTCCTTAGCTCCTCACCCATAATGTACCTAGCTCTGATGATTCTACTAAAAATAGTAACAATCATAGAAGACAAGTCATCTTTTAACTCAAAGAAACATTTTACCCATAATACATGCCCTATACTCTTAGTAATTATGAAAGGGTACTCCCTCGAGAAATGATAATACTCCATATTAAAGCGACCACTTTCCAAATTAATCTGCAAAATCTCACATAATCTTTCCTTTGATTACATTAGTCATGTCATAATTAATGATTGCCATTATTTCCCTTTCCTTGTTGAGGTGGTCAATCCATGCCAGCTTCTCTTTCGCATTCTCTACTTTATTAACAATCTAGTTAACCACTTTGTTTCCCTCTTTGTAATTATGAGACATAATGACATTATCAAAAAATTTAATCAAATTTTTAATTTATAGAATGATCCCTTCAATATTCCATGTCACCATATTCTTATTATTTAGCATATTAATTATATTTAAGGAATTCCCTTCCAGCCATAAATTTTGATAACTAGTTTCCACTGCCATTATAATAGTGTAAAGAGTAGCAATAGCCTCTACTTTATGGCTAGTCAAATGCCTAATAGGGATAGCTACAACATCAACCACTCTACTATAATGGCACCACACCCAGTTCTTCCAGGATTTCCTTTAGGAAAACCATCAAAGTTAGCTTTCAGCCATCCCAAGGGAGGGGAACTCATATCACACCCTCTTTGTGCTCATTGTGTTTCATTTGATTTCTTGTTATTCTCATGTCATTATTTTTTTAATTCTGAGATGTAAAATTTTCTTTGACAACCCTAATAATGTTTTGGCCCACCACCCATTCAAGAGTTTCTCTGTTCTAAAAAATTTGTTGTTCCTTTCTTTCCAGATACCCCAACATAGATGAGGAAGAGAAATATTCCATAGGAAGCCAATATCAAAACTTTTAACATGACACTTCCAACTCTAAAAACATTCAACAAGATTATTAGGTTGAACCCACAATATGTTCCAGTACTGGAGGAGGGATCCCCAAACATTATGGGTGAAACTACAATTGATGAAAAGGTGGTCAATATCTTTAGTTTCCATCTTACATAAACTACATCTATTCACTATATAGATACCCCCATAGTTAAAATTTTATTTTGAAGGGTGGTCATCCATAAGAAAATATTAATTTTAGGAATAAGTTATTTCACCCAAGCTTTAGCCCATGAGGGGAGGGACTGTCCTTTACATCATATTTAATCGAAGATGATACCTTGAAATTACCACTAGATTATATCCCCCAAACCACATTATCCTCCATGTTAGGATAAAGATTACAGGAGTTTAGAGAAATTTGAATACTGTTAAAATTGTGGCAAATCTCAACAATATTCACCCAACCTTATTTGTCTAGTAGTTACCCACAAAAAATCCAAAAAAATATTTACATATTTCTATAGGAGTGTTATCATTAAATTCATCCAACAATAGATGATCCAATAACCACACATCTTCCCAAAACTAAACCTTTCTTCCATCCCCAATTTTCCACTTACAACCTTTATTTAGAATATGTTTATAACCTTGAACCACACCCCAAATAGTAGAGGAACTAGAGATATTTGGGTAGGACAGAAACTCAAATATCAATGGAACATTATAAATAACTTATATTTCTAGATAGAACTCCATTTGTTATCATCTTGGTACACTCTCCATCCTTGTTTAGCCAAAAGGGATTTATTCATACTTTTAATTGATTTGATGCCTAGACCTCCTTCAATCTTAGGTTTACAAACCTTTTCCCAGGCTATCAAAGCCACTCTATTTCTTTCTTCAATACTTGACCACAAAATTTTTCTCTAAATTTTATCAATAGAATCGACAAAATTAGCTACAATTTTGAAAAGGCTAAGAGCATGGGTAGGGATACTTTGAAGACAAGTCTTTAGTAAAGTCACTTTGCGTGCTTGACTCAACATGTTTCCTTTCTATCCAGTTAATTTCTTATTGAATTTCTTGTCTAGATCCTATCAAAGAGATTCAAGAGGACTAAATACCAGGGAGACCAAGGTAAATACTAGGAAAGGATCCTATAAAAAAACCTAAAATATTTGCAATTTTATGGTTCTTGTGAACAAGAGTGTTAATAAAAAATAGAGATCTCTTATCCCAGTTAACCAATTGCCCAGCGACTAAAGAATGTAAGTTAAGAGCCTTTTTAAGACTCTATACCTCCCTTACATTAGCTTTGCCCGTGAAAATAGTATCATCCAAAAATTGTTCACGAGAATAGAATAGTGGTTGGGAAGTTGGCCTCACACCTTGAATTTCCCCTCTTGGCACAAGCCTGCCAATATGCCTATCAAGACAATCAACCATAATAGTCAAAAGAATAGGAGATATAGGATCACCTTGTCTCAAACCCCTTGAAGGTTTGAAAAAATTAGAAGAGCTCCCATTAAATAAGACAACTAGAGAAGAGGTAGTAACAAGTTGCATTATAATCTTAAGACATTGTTCACTAAAACCAAAGGTCAGTAAAACCTTTTGGAGAAAATTCTAGTCAACTCTATCACTTTATCACAAAACCTTGAGAATTAGATAGATATAAAGAATGAATGTTTTCATGAACAAAAATAATGGAATTTAGAATTCATCTTCTAGGGATGAAGCCATTTTATTGATCATAAATCACATCAGGAAGGATAGCCAATAAATGCAGAGTTGGAACTTTAGAAATAATTTTGTAGATCAAATTACATAAGCTAATAGGCCTAAAATGTTTAGGGGAATAAACACCTCTCTTCTTTGGAATTAGAAAAAGAAAAGTAGAATTGATCTCCTTTAGCAATCTTTTAGCCCCCAAAGAATTCTTTTACTGCATCATAAACATCTTTACCAATAACTTCCTAGAGTTTTTGGAAGAAAACATAGGAAAACCATCTAGATCAAGGGATTTATCTCCTTCAAAGAAACATACAACTTTATAAATTTCATGCCTAGAAGGAATAGCTATCATCATTTTGTCCTATTCATTAGTACTCACTTGAGGGCTAGATTCAAGGAGGTCCGTCTATCTAGTGTCACCAACATCTGGGTCAATAAAGAGGAGGGATGAGAAATAGGACACCATCTCTCTTGTGATCTCATTTTCATTTGTGATTTTATCCCCTCCCCTAGTAACATTGCTAGAAATTCAATTCTTAGCCCTATGTTTTATAGTATTTAGATGAAAAAATTTCTTATTTCAATCACCTTCTTCATGTCAGATAGATCTTCATCTCTACCTCCAAAAGGTTTATTCTTTAGAAATAATATCATGGTAATTTTCCAACTTTACATTCTCTTCTTTTACCAATTCCTTAGAGTAACCATCAAAATAGATTCTATCTTGGATAATCTGTAGTTCCATTTTCAGATTAGACTTACTATCAAAGATATCACCAAAATAACTCTTGTTCTTTTTTTTAACCCTTTTTTTCACATTCTTAAGTTTATTTGTAACATGGAAAAGAGCAGAACCATCTATTTTGATATTCCACCAAGTTTAAAAAATAGAGATAAAGTTTGGATGTTGCATCCACATTTTCTTAAACTTGAAAGGGGAATTCTTCCTTGCTTAAATAGGCTCAGATTTGAAAAGAAGCAAGAAGTGATCATAAACAATCTTTTGAATAGAAAAAAAGGCACAAATAAAATCATTTTTCCAATCTAGAGATATAAGGACTCTGTCCAAGCATGCTTGAATATAGTCATCTCCAATTCATTTATTGCTCTAGGTAAAATTGATTCCTTTGAGGTCCATATCTGTTAATCCTTCTCTATAAATAAAATCCATAAGATCCAATCTTCCTTCCAATGGCTTGTATTACCTCCTCTTTTTCACATTCATAGAGAGGAACATTAAAATCCCCAAGTGGAACCCATTTTCCATTATAATCTAAACTCTTAAGCTTAGATAAAGAGTCCCAAAACTTTTTTCTCACATTTTTTTGTTAGGAGCATATACATTAACCAAATACTAGTAGGTTCCCTAAGATAAATTTTGGATCTTGATTGTAATAAAGTGCTTATTAGCATCCATCAAAGTCCTAGAGAACATTGAGTTCTTCTACATGACCAAGGTGCCTCCTGAGGCTCCTTCGAAACTACTGGTCATAAGACCATAGTTATTAAAGAATTTAAAATTTTCATCTTTTCATTTCTCAATTTTCATTTCCTGGATCACTATTATATCAAGTTTATGATCCTAGGCAAAATTTATAATTACATATAATTTATGGAAGCTATCCACCCCCCTTACATTTTAGGATATAAGCTTTATTATTTTTTAGGGGTAAAGTTCAGAACAGTTGCTTGTTTTCCATCAACTATAATCTGCATGCTTTTGGTTTCTCTCTTGTTTTTTGTAGTCTTTCTACCTATTTTTCTTGGGGTTCCAACATATTTCCTTAATTTTGTTTACCTTATCTCTAGATTACTTCTTTGAGTGGCTACTCTTGGCAACAAGACAAGTGATGTCATTTTCTTTTCAGCCTTCTTTCTTTGTCTTGTCTTCTATTTTGATTCTTCCTTACCAACTTTCTATTCCATATAGTTAGGAGAACTAGGTTCAAGAGTAGTCGAGGAAATCTCATCAAAAAGAGGTTCTGATAGAGGGAGATTTCCTCCATCTAGAGAATCCTCCACATAGTATTCCAAAATATCTTCTAGATCTCCTTTCCCTTGCTCTTAGATTTCTCCTTAAACTCCCCTTTCCCATCCACATTGCCTAGATCCTCATCATTATTTTGATAAATAATCATTTGGTTTTATATCCTTTATGATTCCTCACTATCCTATGGGGAGGATAAAAGATTTTTCTTTTAATTCATTGTCTTACTTCATCATCTTGCATCCCCCTCTTATCATCTTTAGGTTGATGGATAAGGATTTCTTCTATTTGTTTTCCTTTAGATAAAGACTCTTCATTTAATACTTTAAGTTTCCATACCCTTTTTGGAGCCCTTTTTTCCATAGTCACCACCATTTTCTTGGGTTTAAGTTTCAGTGGACAATTTTTTGCCCAATGACCTATATTCTTATAGACAAAAAAAGCATTAGGGAGATCTTCAAAAAAAAAATCTCTTGTGCCCATTTCCCCAATTTTGAGTTAATCTCCACCTTTTGAGGTAGATCCTTTAGATGCACAACTTTAACATAGATCCTAGCAAACAAAAGTTTAGATCTAGATGCATTCATATTATCAATGGCAATTAGCTCTCCAAAGGATCTAGCTATCGATTTAAAAATATCTTCATGCTAGAACTCCAGAAGGAGTCTTGAGAGTCTTACCCATATAGGGTGGTGAGAAAGAACACATCTAAAAGATTCATATTAGGTTCCCATTTTTTAATCATTAGGAAACTATTGCCAAATAACCATGGTCCACCACATAAAATCATATTGAGATACTCCTTACATGTAAATAAAAAGGAGAAAAAATGTTTAGACATCTGAGCAATGTCAACCTAACCCTGAAGGACCCATTTTCTTTTAATCATGTTTCTTAAGGTTTCAATATCTGGTCAGGCCCCTAAAAATTTCCCAACTAGGCTTAAATCCATAGAAAATATAGAAAAATCAACTACCGAGTCTAGAAAAATAATTTGGAACTTACCTTTTTCCTAACATGATTTTGAAGTAATAGGGGGGAAGGTTAAAATACCTCCTAGTCTTTTCCCAAAGAGAGAAGATCGCTTCCTTTGTCCAAATTCATCTATATCCTTCTTTGGCTCCTCATCACGTGAATGCTCAATATCTTGACAAACCGTAGTGGAAGGGCCCCCTTTTATGATATTCTCAAGTGGGTCCCTCTGAGGAGCTAGGATAGAGGACAAAGGATCTGACTAAAAATGTCAACATCCCTACGCCTTATTGAACCAAAACCCATCAAAACTTTGTCTTCTTCCTGTTCCTGGAGTTCGCCCAAAGTATCATTCTTGATATTTCTATTACTAGTATCCACATCCACATGTTCTAGAATTTCATTGCCAATCCCTACAACCAAATTCCCACCCAAAACATCTATCATTCTCGCTCGTGGTGTCACTAGGGGTAACTTGTGTTAATTAATATTAGTTAATTGGATCTGAATAGATTTATATCTGCAAGTTAATAATTTTTGTGAACTTAAAATACAATTCAACTTGAACTCTCACTTATGCATGAAATAAAATTTATTCATAATCATTTGTCTTGTTATCTTCATCCTTTAATAAAATAGTCATTATATCTCTTGCTAGTTTATGAATCTCAGATTGACACTCTCAGGGTATTTAAATTCAATTATGTCTATAAATAATCCATCAAGTTAGACTCCAACATTACCCAACATTTTTGGCATAATTGACCATGAGAGATATTAAAGGCATGAAATCATAGTAAGTCAAGATAGGAATTATGTGTCTTTGGGACTGGTTGATCAAGTGTCAACGTTGCTCAGTTCGGTACCTTGGGTTTGCATTGTAGTAAATCATTTAGGTGCATTAATAGGCCTAGAGATAGTTAATACAGGTTTGTTAAGAAAGAGATAGTAGGTGGTTCAAAAATTCAAAAACCACAAAAAGAGAAAGGTTCATTAATCATCAAACCCAAACCAAATAAAGAAGTCAGTTTATGACTACCTTCTCAATCAATTTCCCCTACCATTCCTTCTAAAAAATTTCAACAATTCAAAAGTTCATACAAAGCTAGGTGTAGTAAACCTCTAGATCCACAAGAAAAGCCTTTTAAGACATACTACACACCTTGGGCAATAGAAGTCTTTGAAGGAGTCATGGTTGATAATATAGGAATTTGACGCAGGAGGTAATATTGTTGGAAACAATGGTAATGCAATTGTTTAACATAATATGACCTTTGAATTTCCTATTCAACCTCCTAAGGATAATGCCTCTATGAAGAATATCTGTCACTTAATGCTTCCTATATTTAGGGGGTCAACCTCTAAAGATTTTGATATGTTCCTATTTGAATTTGATGTCCTTTGTATTAACTATGATTATCAAAGTGATGCACAAAAAATAAAGCTATTCCTGGCTACATTGAAAGATGTTGCATTACGATAGTTTATGAGCCTTAGGGACATTAGAACATAGGACCAAATGAAAGATTCTTTTCTAGAAAAAATATCAATAATATTGTAAGACCAAGGAAGTATGGAATGAAATCTTTTGCATGACTCAATGAGAGGAAGAGTCAGTTGAAGATTTCCTAGAGCCTTTTGCCTTTAGTTTACAACATTCAAGATGCCCTAATTTAACTACATAGACCATCAAAATGTTGTTCTTGAAGGGAATTCAAGATGAAACCATGGATGGTTTAGATCTAAATGGTAAAGGTGATATTTCTAAATTATCCTTTGATGATATTTGTGATATATATAGGAACTATTTGCGGTCTCATAGATATGTTCATGGACACTCAAGTAAGTTTTCCACTATGGGTAATGCATCAGGTATCTTCAAGCAAGAAATTAGTAAACTATTTGAAAACCTTAAAATGGATTTAAAAATCATATGGGCAAGAAAATTGACAATTTGTATACTCACAAGAAAAAAGAGGAAGTTGAAAAGGCCTTGGTGGTATATTGCCCAACTCGTCATAAGAATCATGGACTGAAAGACTTCCCCTATAATTAGACTCATGTAGCATCCCTCAAGGAAGCAAGAAAGCTTTGACACTACAACCTTTTCTTGAAGGGATGGTTCTTATGGGGTATATTGAAGAACCAATTTACTTAATGACACCACAATACCAGTTCCAACCTAGAGGATTCTCTAACGAACATTTTTCTAGACCATCTCAGCAATTTTCTAACCAAGGTCCATGGTATGGAGGTTGGCAACAACCTTAACCCTATCCTCAATGGCCCAAATATTTTCAACCTAGTACACAACCATGGCATTAGACATGGATTCCATATGTGCTACAATCCTTGTATCCACCTCCATAACCTTATACACAATCATATCTTCCATAACATTCTTTTCCTCCACTGCCAATGATAAGTCCCTATCAAAAACCATGATAATTTCTTCCTCTAATACCTTAGTCTTCCTCTAATCCACCTTCAAGTCCACCACAACTACCTAAATCCACATCCATGTCAACCAAACTAAATCCAAATCCTAATAATAAGCCTTCTCAATCACTTTATAATAATGAGGTGGCCAATTTCCCTACTTATCCTATAAACATAGTTGAGTTGGATGGTGTATAACTAAGATCAAGGAAGGATCTTAAAGGACCTACTATCATAGAGGTCCATGATGAACCTAAAGAAGATCTAGAAAAAGAGTCCCCTTTCTTGATTGATTCATCCCTAAGCAAGAGCCTCAAGAGTCAACACATTTAGAGTTTGATATTTTAAATGGCTTACATAATGTTAATACCAAGATTCCTCTTTTGTAGGCTCTTAAGGATATTCTGGTATATAATGAAATGGTACATGAGTTATGCACCTAATGATAGAAAAAGAAGGCAGATCCAAAGGCTATTCAAGTTATTGGACAATTAGTAGAATTAATGTTGGGGAATGTAGCTATTCCAAAATATGCAGATCCTAGCTATCCATTCATACAAGTAAGTATAGGTAAAATCATTATTTGTAATACACTTGTAGAATTAGGTGCTACTATAAATGTGATGACCAATGAAACAAAAAAATAAAATCATTGGATGGACTTAGACCTACTCCTATGGTACTTTAGATCACTGATTAGTCCTTAGTCAAACTAGAGGGGGTTATAGAAGATGTCGTTCTTTCCATTGACAGTTGCGATTATCCAACCGATTTTATGATTATGCGACCAAAAGTTAACTTGAGGGGGGGAGGCAACCTTTGATTCTAGGGAGACCTTGGTTAGTTGCTGCTAATGCC
The DNA here is from genome assembly GCA_028749045.1 of Cupressus sempervirens. Lineage (NCBI taxonomy): Eukaryota > Viridiplantae > Streptophyta > Pinopsida > Cupressales > Cupressaceae > Cupressus > Cupressus sempervirens. The sequence goes on along the minus strand of CM053786.1, from coordinate 440,259,443 downwards.
TACATCAATTATCAGTCATCTAACATGGTTATTTCTAGTGGAGAACAAACAAAACAATTAACCATCTATCCCTCTACTCAACCCTTGTTAGATACAAAAGATCTTGCATGGGTTGACAGTGTTCTAGAAGATTTTGTAGCAGTTTGTTGGTGCGCTTTAGGTCTTCTCAATTTTGAGATTCTAAGTAAATGGTAATCCAATATAAAATATGTCAAGTCAAATCTAGATTGCCATTGGGATGGCTTTTCTTCTAATCTACCCCTATGAGCCTACCCATGCAAGAAATGGAATATGTCAAGTACTATTAACTAGGTCATTCTAGGATAGGTGGGCAAGTGTCAAGATTTTCTTAAGATGAGAAGATAGATAAATGAACTCTATCAATACATCTATCCTTTCTTAGAATCTACTTGAAGTGAAGAACCTATCAGAAATAGATAATACTGAGAGGTTGGGGGGGGGGGGGGTGTGGGTGAATCAATATTCTACAAACTTTTGCTCATAACTGAATATTGTTAATTGATTTATAACTTGCATATGAAAGTAAACCAACAATACAGAACAATAAACATAACCATACACATAAAGAACTCATAACACCATTATTTTTTAACTAGGGAAACCCTGACCAAGGGAAAATCTCAATGCGGATGATACCCACTAGATGATTCACTAAACAATAGGATCTTGTTAAGGATATTGACCCTATTAGGAGATGAAGTATATTTAGTGTCTGAAGTCCTTGTTAGAGAACTAGGCTTTGTTAGAAGCCTCAACCCTATTAGGAGTTGCTACAAACTTGTTAGGATTTGGTGAATTAATTACAATATATGCAAGAAGAGCTCATTGCCCTAACATGCAATTATACAATTCAGTTCCTTCATAGAATAGATATACATACAATACTTGCTTGTTGATGTAACTTGCACTTTCTTTGATCTTATATCAAATTTGACATCACATAACACTTGCAAATGGTTCTCATAACAGTTCGTATGTCACATATAATCATGCAACTTCCATGATATCTGCACATTACACACATTCACTACACAACACACTTTCCCACTTATTTGCGCAACATAATATCTTTACTTATATCTTGCACATTCACAAATTGTTGCTTAGTTGGCTTCCATGTCTTCACATGATTGACATAATATAAAATAATATCCACATAGTTAGCTTAACATGACTCAGTAATTATTTTGAAATCAAAACAATTCCTAAAGTCATATATCTCTGTTTTATGTTATATTATGTTTTGCACTATTAAATACCAACACAGTTAAACTTACTAGAACTTATGTGGTATGGATCGTACACACATGCACACTGGTACACATTATCATGATAATGTTGCAACCTTTCCTAAACTGTCATTAAGATAATTCTTTATGCACCGTTTGTATTGTTAAGATCTATTCACTATACTCCTGTAAACTATCTAATACTTGTCTCTGAATGCATAAATGAAATGCTAAATATATGTTGCCATAAATGAAAACCATCAAGACATATAACTAACCATATTTCCAAAAATCTCCCCCTTTGGCATTGATGTCAACATTTGGGAAAAATGGCTAAGTCCCAAAATGATATCATACAAGAAAAGAAAAGAAAATAACTACACACAAATTGCCTTCAAAACATAACAATTTTATTCATGTTTTGATGGATCATTACATTCGTTATCACTCCTTTACATTGATACATACATAATCTCCCCCTTACATGTACATTAACATCTATACAATTTTTCTCTAATAATACTCCCCCTTTCACATCAATAGCAAAGGTGTCAAAAACTGTAAGCTGCCTACTGATGATCAACTCGTCATTTGGGATATGCAATCTGCAAAATCAATCTTTAACTTGTCAAATCCCTTCTTCTAGTTTCCTTTGACTATATTAGATATACTAATGAGTGCTCAAAGTGCATAGGATGCAACATTAACTATGCTCAAGTCAGTATAGGCAAAATTGTCATAAGAATTCTTTGCTGAAAGACATTCCTCCAATTACCTCTGTACAAAATTAGAACCTTGGGTGCAAAATATTCTCTTAGAATAGAGAATATTTTTATTACCTTCCCCTTATCAAATTCAATGCTTCTAAAAACATTGTGGATCTTTTCAATCTCATTCTCAAAATCTTCAATTTTGATCCTTGGTTGCTGCAATCTTGTAGTCAGTGACTGAAGCTCACTCATATAGCCTTCAACCTTTGCATCAAAATTAGATAAGTAAGTATAGGACATTGTACAATACCCATACAACTTCTTACCTTCAGCAATACACTGTCTTAATTTCTTGATGTTTCCATCAAGTGCCTTCAAATCATTGCACATATTAGTGCAAAATGTGTTGAATAGAGTTGCATCATGATTATTCTATGCTTGCACTATTGATACTTCAGCCAAGTTTGTGAATTCACCATTAAAGGTCTTCACCAACTCTTTTGCCTTGTCTTGCAAGTCTAGATTAGCTATAGTTTTAGAAACTATCTTCTACATGCACTCCAAGAATTCAACAAGAGTCTTCTCCAAAGACTTTAAACATTTTTTTTTCTCAAAAAATTTGCTCAAGGTGTCCAATAGCTCTTTCTAGTCTTCATCATCAAATGAATAGGTGTTGATGTTCCAACTACTAATACTACTAAAGATATAGTAGTCTTTTTCATCTATTCCTCTACACTCTTCTTTTCCTTAGCCTCTTTCTTCTTTTTCTCTTCTTCCTCTATATTTTCTTTTCCTCTTCTTCTTTCTACATCTTCACTTGTTCTTCTTTCCTCTTTGTTTCTTTATCTTCTTCTTCCTTCTTTTTCTCTTCCTCTTCATCATCATAACTAGTAAAGGTAGTGATATTGCCAAGAATATTTGCCCCATATGCTACAAACATATTCTCCTTTGTGTCCATAGTTATGTGCATACTATCCACTTGCATGGATTTAGTACCCATAACAATGTGAGGTGGAGATAGTGCTTGCCATGTCCCTTTTTCCATTTCCTCTTCACTGGAAGGTGTATCTTCTTTTACATACATTGGACTATCAACTTATGCTTGTGCACTCTCCTTAGGTATTAAGGACATATATTTCATTATAGCCTCCTCTATTTCTTTCCTTACCTCCTCATAATTTTCTCCCATAAGAAGAATTGCTCTTCTTTTGTTCCTCAGCAAGGGCTCAATACCCTCCAAAACTTTCTTAGATTCCTCTTTTGATCCAACATCACATAACTTATTTATGGATGTGATCCTCATATTGAAATTTTCTTCTACTACCCTTCTCTTCCTATTGATCAACCTATATTATAGGTCTTTAGGATTCTTATTCAGAATGTTATCCAATCTCTTATTCCCTAGAATCATATTCCTTATTAAGGAATTCTCTAGTTGCCTCCTATCCATACTACTATACATGCTATAAAATTTATTCAATTGAAAAAAATTGTCATCATTTACAATCTGCATGTTTTGATTCTCTACCTTTTGTTTCTATGCCTTCTTGCTTGTGGTTATCTTGGCTTCCTACACATCTTTCTCAATAGGTTTATCTTCATCATCACTTGAGCTTTCAAAATTGCTCACTCACATGGTTTTCTTTCTTTTTCCAAGCCCACTACTGATCTACTTTACTCTTTTCTTAGCTTGAGGTGCAGGTTCTTGCTTAACCTTCATCAATCTCCCTAACTTCCTTTGCATAGTAGGTGCTTCCACCTCTAACTACCTTGTAGATTTCTCATAGCCTACTCTTGTTGGTTGCACTTAAGCAATTGCTGCATATGGTGCAATGTAAGCTTGCACACATGGTTGTGCCACTGTTAGTCCTTTTGAAGGTCTTGCAACAACAATAGCTGTTGTTGCCAACACTTCTGACTGCCCACTAACCTTTATCTCTAGCATAATTCCCTTTATCTCACTGAATTCTTGTTAGGTCATTCCATATTCCTTGAGTATGGAATCTATCTCCTTTTCTACTTTCTTCTTTCTCTCCTTGCTATAGAGCTTAGACTCTACAATCCTTAATCTCTCATCATATGTTCTGCATTTGGGACATTCTGTGTCCTACTTAGACTTGAGTATGATTTGCGCATACCCTTCAATAAGTTCTACACTCATCTCATAGCCTATAGGCTCAATGAACTTCACTCTAGGTATCACTACTTCCATGCATGTGTTATTAGTTTCCACCATGAAGCACAAATCATCCTTATATTTCTTTACCATAGAGGGAGGTATCCTATACCTCAATTTCATCTTAGACTAAAAATTCTTCATCATCGTGTCAATATCAATGTTTTTGACATTCTCAAGTATAGATTTGTAGCTTTAAGTTACAATCTTCATTGCGCACTCATTGTTATCCCAATTAATTGCTCTAATAAACTTCTTAGTAACATAAAAGAATAAACGAGTCAATAGGGACTAAAATCTAAATAATGCACTCTTAGTTTTCTTTATCTTTGCAATATTGTCCAAAAGCTGCACTTTGACTAACTTTTCTCCTTTCAATGACCATCACATATGCTGTATGAAGAAAACTAGCTGGTACAAATTTTACCCTTGATCCATGGTTCAACTTGTACCCTAATATTTTGGTCAACAACTTGACTCCTTTATTCTGAATAGGATCAACCTTTATATTTCTTCTGTTGAACTTGGTTTTCAAGTTTGTCTACCTTAATTTCTTGATACTTTTCTCATTAACAGGATTACAACCTTCATTGCTAAATCCTATGACCTTGTGGATTAGGTCATTGTCAATGACAATCTGCATATCACCTAACCATAACATATCATCATGTATTCTACTTAATATAATTTGGGTCCACTTGTGATTATTAAATTCTATGAAGAACATATACTTCACCAAATTCAAATCTTCAAGGTGTGTATATTCAGACTTTAGGGATAAGTCATTACTACACACGACTCCTAAGTCCTTGTGAATTTCCTCATCACCTATACTCTCAATCTTGCAATGTATATAATTCCTTATATCCTCTACATGTAACACATTTTCTAGAACTTGCAAAAATGCACCTATAGGATCATCTAATAAAGAAACAAATGGGTGTTTCTTGAACTCATACCTTGGTTTGTCACTAATATCATACACTCTTTGACTAGCCATTCTTCAATAACTATAAATACTTTAAGAAACTAGATTCAATACTTCATAAAATACCTCAAATTCATGAGTTTAGTGCTTTTCTAACTTTCAACTTCACAAACTTTCTTTGTATTTCAATCGTTGTCAAATTGCTCTTCAATTGACTCAAGACACTTCACATGATCAAATGGTACATCAATTCTTGTTCGCGATCCTTAAATCATTTCAAATCACACTACACAATAAATGTGTATCCACCACAAACTTAGAATACTGTCTCTATTTATCAGTAACCTTGATCTTAAAATTCTCACTTACTAGGATTAAATCAAGATTTGCACACTAAAACATAACTTTCTCTCTATCTTCTACCTTTTGTTAACTGTGCAATTGTAACTCACTCTCTAACATCAGTTTTGACCACTGATGTTCTGTTTCTTTTGCAATAACTTAATTCAGATAGGTTGAGCCATAAACAATTAGTGACTTCGAATTTCCATTAGGTGTATCAAATAATTTCTCCTTCACTACTGTATACGAAGTCTTTGGATTACAAGCCTTCACAAATGCTTCTTTGAATTACTCAGCATGTTCCTTGACTACTTCTCTCTGATTGTTGTTGCCTCCATTTTTATTCCTTTTATCATCCATATAGTTGTTCCTTCTATGATCAGGGCTCTTGTTAAAGTTTCCTCTATATGTTCTATATAATCTTGTTGTGTGTCCAAAGTTATTGCATAACTAACATACAAGTGCATATCTCTTCTAATTGTTCCCATTCTAACTTTCAAGTGCTCTGCAATTCCTTGCAGTATGTCTAATATTGTTACATTTGTAACAAACAAACTACTTTTTCTCACCATTAGGTTTCTCTCCATTAGTAGATCTACTCTATGATCTAATTCTTCCATTACCTGCAAGGTTAGTATTTCTAAACATTCTACTATTCTTAATATCATCAACACACTTAGGTTTCTTACATTCTACTGCCTTATGTTCATAACCATGACAATTATAATATAAATTAGTAATAGGTTTAAAATACTTACCTGTACAATGTCTCTTCATATTTCCAAATTCATTGCATATGAAACATCTACTTATGAATTCATGTCTTATCTCTTTGGATGAATCATCTTGCTTAGGTTCTTCAAGTTGCTCTGTTGTTCTAAGTTCATCAAATTTCTTTGTCGATTTAGTTTTCTCAACTTCATCATACCACTTGAACTTTTCTTTAGGGATTTTTGCTATAGAATCTAGTTCTATCCTAATCTCATCTTTCTTCGCTGACTTCTCTCTCGAAGATATCCAAGGCCTATCTTGTCATAAGAAGGTCTTTGATGAAATATTTGTTCACCAATTTTCTTAGAACTTGTGTAAAGTTTCTCTAACTGTTGTTTTGCTTGTGTCAACTCTCCTTTCACAATTATGTTGTATTTTTCCAACTCTACATGCTCTATCTTAATAGAATCTAATTTAGATGTGACTTGACTCAACTAGAATCTAAGGTCTACATTCTCAAATTTTAGATTAGGTTCACTCTTATTGCCACTAGTCTTGAGACTCAACTTTAGTTCAACAATTTTCAACTTATGTTTCAAGATCTCATTCTCTTTCTTGATATTTTCTATATCATCATTAAGACTAGTCTATGCAAATGATTCCTTACCAGATTTTAGATCATCAATATCATCTTTCAGTTTGCCAATGTAAACTTTTGCATCTTTGTATCTTTCTTTCAAGTTGTCTCTCTCTTCAATAAGAAGGTCAATCTATTCAAGATCTTCTTCAAGACTCTTCTTCAACTGTTCCATATTCACTAGGATCTCACTTAATCTATTAAGCCTCTTCAAAGTAACAATGCTCTAATACCATAGTTTGAGGAAGAAAGCCTTGATTGTTGCTGCTTCTTCGGCTGCTAACTCCATCCAGGATACAACTATGATTGGTAAGGAGGCAGTTAAGATGATCACAGAACTACAATAGTTTCTTTGGGTCTTCTTTTCTAGTTGGGTTCCTATTCAGGTCCTTTTTGCTGGTTGTTACATCTAGTTCCTGTGTTTGATCCTATTTTCTGGTTTTTAGTTTAAAACTGTATTGGAGGTTCTAGGTCCTTGTAAAACCTGGGTACTTTATTTGGACTATGTAAGTGGTTTCAGGTACTTGTAAAACCTGATTTTGGTGTTGCTTCTAGTAGGTTTAAGGACTCTTTTCCTGATGGCTGTCTTGTTTTTTCCTTTTTGAGGATGTGAAAGGGTTTTGGGGTCCCTTCAAAACCTATTTTTACAGTAATCTAAAACTATGCTCTAATACTAATTGTTAGAAATAGATAATATTTGGGGGGGGGGGGTTTGGTGAATCAATATTCTATAAAGCCCACAAGTGAATATTGTTAATCACTTTATAACTTGCATATGAAAGTAAGCAAACAATGATAAATAGTAAATATAACCATACACATAGAGAATTCATAACACCATCATTTGTTAACCAGGGAAACCGTAGCCAAGGGAAAACCTTTGTAGGGATGATACCCACTAGATGATTCACTAAACAATAGGATCCTTTTAAGGATATTGACCATGTTAGGAGTCTATGAAGTATATATTGTGTCTTGAGTCCTTGTTAGAAGCCTGAAACCTATTAGGAGTTGCTACAACCCTGTTAGGAGTTGGTGGATCAATTACAATTTATGCAAGAAGAGCCCACTACCCTAACATGCAATTATATGATTCAGTTCCTTCACATAAATAGATATACATACAATACTTGCTTGCTACTGTGACTTGCACTTTCTCTAATCTTACATCAAATTTTACATTACATAACACTCACAGATGGTTCTTACAATAGTTTGCATGTCACATCTAATCATGTAACTTCCATGATATCTGTGCATTATATATATTCACTGCGCAACACACTTTCCCACTTATTTGTGCAACATAAGATCTTTACTTATATCTTGCGCATTCACAAATTGTTTCTCAGTCAGATTCCATGTCTTCACACACTTGAAATAATATCCACATAGTTAGCTTAACATGAATTAGTAATTTTTTTGAAATCAAAACAATTCCTAAAGTTGTACATCTCTATTTTTTGCTATGCTATGTTTTGCATTGTTAAATACCAACATGGTTAAACTTACTATAACTTGCACTGTACTAACCATAAACACATGTGCATTGGTACATGTTATCACAAAAATTTTACAACCTTTCCTCAATTGCACATTAAGCTAATTCTCTGTGCATTGTCTATACTGTTAAGATCTGTTCACTATACTCTTGCAAACTATCTAATACTTAGACAATTTTCTATCTCTGAATGTATAAATGAAATGCTAAATATATGTTGCCATAAATAATAAGCATTGAGAAATCTAATTGACCATATTTCTAATAGAACCAATTCTGTGTACATGAAAGGAAAATATTCCATGAAGATCCAGAGCCAGAGTGATGAAGAAGCAACCAGTTGAACGGAGAGATCATTGAAAGAATAGACACAAATTAGCGATGCATTTCATGTCATTGATGTGATTAGAGCAACAATCTAGATTGAATTGTGATCAAAGACATTGGGAGGTAAAAAAATTCAAATATCATATAAGTAAGGATTCATATGACTAAGCATTAAAGAGTCAAATCTCCAGTCATAAAGATCCATGTGGAAGCAGACTTACAACAAGCCAAGTGAAGTGGTTAAGAAGCAATTGAATCCTACAACTCTTAATTTAACACTTTATCAAGATACAAAATCTTTAATCTTCACAACATATTAGCAGCCATAGATCTCCTTCCACCTAGTAAGTTGCTGGCCCAGATCATCAATTTATCCTGATTGTCCAACAAAGCTAAGATTGAATGGTCCTAATCGTGTTTCAGGCCTAAATGTTGAGGGACAAAAGGTTTTGGAGAAAGTCTCCAGAGTAGTGACACTTTTCCATACAAAAATCCATTTTGGGCCTAAATGTTGAATGACAAAAGGTTTTGGAGAAAGTTAATGTTAACACTTGTCACACAGTCAAAGAAGTTGTGAAGTTATGCTTGACGATTAAGCATAGATAGGGAATCAAGCCAAGCACCATTTGATCAACCTAGATCAATGACACTCACTATGTCATTATCAAAAGATGGAAGTCCTTTAGCCAAAGAGACATTGTGATGCATGTCCAGTGGGATTGGGCAAATATAGTAGAGCTCAAAATTAACTTTATCCGTAGATTGACCTCAAGATCAATTATCATCATTATAGAAAGTTGTAAGGTTTTTAGTTTAAGTGATATAAATATAGGATGCAATGTGTCCCACTTAATGTTGGAGAATTTTAAATGATGGTTTATGCATGAGGATTTTCTATGGCTAGGATTTAACCTTCAACAAATTGTGGCTGCCCATCAACTCATCAGAAGATTACAAGATCAATGACTCCAAATGAATTTTGGGCCTAAATGTTGAAGGATAAAAAGATTTGGAGAAAGTCTATAGAATAATGACACTTGTCCACACTCAAATCCATTTTAGGCTGAAAAGTTGAAGGAAAAGAGCTCATGTGATCATGGTCATAGATTTTGAGGAAATCAACAGCGATCACAAAATAGTTGAAAAGATAAATGCATGGACCTAGAGAAAATAGAGTAATGCCACTTGGAGGTGCAGACCCAACTTATTAACATGCAATTTCTAGTCAAAGCATGAAGACTCTATCATGAATGTTGATCTGGATTAATTGTGGCCATCCATTTTCTCATTGAAGGAAGGATAAATTTAGAGGCCTAGTCAACACATGAAGACCAATCTTGATCATTGACTTGGTAACTAAAGATGGTCCATCAATGGTAAAGATTTTGACTTAGAGAAATAACTAGAAATATGAAATGGAAAATGTGGCATTAAGGGTTTTGCTAAACCAATAAGGTAAAATGAAGTGTTTCAAGCATATTCTTGAATGACAGTGAACAGAATAATCCATGGAGGATGCCAGAGGTTAATAAGGAATATCAAGCTATCAAATCTAGAGTGAGGAACATTAGCAAAACCATGTAATGATGCCAAAATATTAGGGTTTTAAGGGTTTCTAACCATTTATGCTTTCTTACTTTGATATATTGAATTGTAACTAATGAATGATGATTCCTGAGCAATTCAAGTTCTCTGTGATTATAATTGATGAATCTATAAGTAGCCAAGAACCCTAAGAGGGGTCCTATATATGTAATTTTTAAAGATAATGTAAGCATCGATAAAAGTTAGATTTGGGAAAACCCCTATAGTTGGGACTACTATGTGAGACTCTACATCCATATTTTAATTTTGTCATTTTATGTTAGTCTAGTGTTAGTTCTTGTATGGTGCTTAAAATGAAATGTTCTATCGATGAAAACTATGGGATTACAAATAAACTGGGTTTTATTTTTTTCTTTTTAGTGGTTGTAAGCTTATTTCCTTCATTTACAACACTACCTCATTTCCTTTGTTCTATACAAGTTAGTGCATTTTCATTTTCATGGATGTATGAGAAGTTTAGGATTTGGTTAATATTAGGTGTTGAGTAGGAAGTAAATGGTTGTTGTGGAATCTTAGTAACTTGGGAAATCTGAGTATTTCTTAGTTTGTCAAACATCTTCTCTTTATATAGTATGCATTTTTAGGTAGTCATTCATTACTACACTTTGCATTCAGTAGATTAAATAGGCTACATTTAGGTGTTGAGAGAACTTAAAAGTGGCTCATATGAATTCATAGTTGTGGAGGTTGTGAATCATCATCTAAAATCCACATGAATTACTTTAAGTGTTGAGAAATATGGTCATACCTCTTTTGCTCTTTGGTTAAGAGCATACCCCTAATATCGTTGATACACTAAAAACACTATTCATTGCAAATCTTTGCACACAAGAGAGTTGTACCTTTAAATTAAAGGGTCCTTGATAGAACACCTACATTGACCCATTCTATTGCTAACTACTTTGTCTTTCACTACATTGGGCACATTAAGAGTCAGGGTATTAACCAAAATCCAAGGAAGACAAAATATTAACCAACAATTTTTGGTGACTCTACTGGGGAATCAAATGTAAAAGATCTTTAATTTAAAATACAAAAAAGTCTTAGTTGTTATCTTCCCCAATATTTAATGTTACAAGGGAGATAAAAATCTCGTATGTTTGTTATTCATTGCATAAGTATTCTTAGAAAGTCTATCAATGGGTTCACTAAAATAACTCTAAACTTGACACTCATACAATTTTTTTGACTCCTATTTATTGAGCCATGAGGAAAAATGGTACTTTCTCATGAAGGCCAAACCCCAGTAGTACAAGCCAACTTTGGTTTCCAAGAGGAACAAGAAGACATAATCAGTTATTTGAATATAGTCACATGGAGGAGCAAAAAATCCATAAATGAGTATAGAAGAGTTAGCTTTCTATTAGAACAAGAAGAAGCCAATGTTGAGTATTGGGAAGGTATGCTTCAATAGAGAAGGTTGAGGCAAGTCTAAAAACACATATCTGTAAACAAGCTAGTTCACCCTAGATCCCAAGTGTATTAGGAGTATTCATGATTGAGGTCAAATTGATCTAGTGTTTGAAGAGCTCAGGAAAGCTGATTTTCCCATATTAGAAGATCCCCTAAGAAGAGAAAGAGATTTCTCAAGGGACTCGATGTTTCAAGGTATCCATGGGGCTCTGTTTCCACCACCCCATCTTGCTTCCTAAAGATGTAGTTAGTCCTCTTCCCCTCCTATTTTTTGAACACAAACTTCATATTTGTGTAATGCTCTCACCATACATAGAGTTGTTACCCCAACTATTGTTACTTTCTAGCCAATCCTAGTTATTATACTTGCATCAATGGTTGTACCTTGTGGTAATGTTATTGGTCCTTTGCACCTTGTTGCTAACAACAATTTACCAAGAGCCTCCTAGAAGAATTTCCCCAATTTTTATGGTGATGGGTAGGTTTCTGAAGATGAACATATTCATGCTTCTTTGTAGAATGTAGTGTTGTCTCCCCTCAACATGAAGATGTAGCCATAATAATGTTTGTTGAGAAAATGCGGTTGATTGTTTCCAACATCTTCCTATTGGATTCATAACTACTTGGGATGATATGAGAAATCAATCTGTAGTTCACTATTAAAGCACAAAAGATTAGCATACATTGTTCTCTCAACTCACTCAGATAAAAAATAAACCAAATATTCCCATGAGGGATTTCATTGCAAAGTTCAACAAATTACTTAACACAATTCTTGCTACAAGTAGATCAACTGTAGATAATTAGAAGATGTTCTTCATTAATTCTATGCCTCTAGATATTAGTTTTCAAATTAGAAGAGCACATGTGGAAAATCTCTTAGCTACCCAAACTCTAGCTATAGAATTAGAAGATGATTTGATAGTATCTATGAAATGGAAGAGAGACATTCAAAGTGGAACTTCTGCATGCACTACTACACTACCAACAACATAGAAGAAATGCTTCAAAAATATTCAAATGAGATGATTGCCATGAAAAGGCACATGAACAAATCAACTCCCTCATTTTAGAAACCTTATCAAGGAAAGGCCTTATAATTACCACTTGCTCAACAAAAGATTTCCATTCAGGCAACTCCTAAGAAGCATAACATGTGCACATTCTACTTGAGAGTAGATCATGATGGTGACTCTTGCCCTGAAATGAATAGATACAAGCAGATGAATGCAAGTAATGAGCTAACAATGGAGTATCCTAAAAGTGAACATGATTCTACTCCCCTTGGTGACTCTAGAACATTTTATTTGGAGTATGAATTAGATTCAAAAAGAGGAGATGATTATTTTTCCACTCTAGAAGGAGTAAAAATGATTGTAGCAACGATAAGCCAGAAAAACAAAGGTCTGACAACCTCAGTCCCTATTCAGAACAATAGTCCTTCTACTTTACTAGTCATGGCTAGTACATCTTCTCCCTCCACTTCAAGGAGAGAACTATCAAAAGCCAAGCCAAGTAGTAAGCCTAATTCCTCATTAAACATGATTCAATATTATAAAGATGCTCATATTCAAGTTTCTCCTCTATAATACTTAAAGTCTAATCCTGTTGAATTATAAAAGCTAGTTGACTATTGCAAATGAGAAACTAGTAATAGGGCTCATTCAAATGTCAATTTTATTGTAGTGATAATAAGTCTAGTACTAATATGTTTCTCCCTCCTAATGAAGAACTAGTCCTACCTATGTTGTTTAATGAAGAACCTTCAGTCCTAGATACCTCCCTTGGCCAAAAACATGATCCCTTTTGTCTATCCTTGTATGTTAATGGTCATAAACTAAGTAATTGCATAATTGACTTGGGTGCATCAGACAATGTCATGCCTTCTACCATTTCTCATGCCTTAGGCTTGCCCTTAACTAAGACCTTTGGAAATTGTTTCTCTATGGATGCAAAACAAGTTCCCCTAATAGGCCAACTAAAGGATGCCTAAGTAGCCTTAGGTGCACACCCAACAAAAATAATGAAGTTGACCATCCTTGTGGTTGATATCCTTGCCAGCTATGGCATGCTACTAAGTAGGATTTTTTGTAGGGATATGGGAGGTGGAATTAAACTAGATTGGTCTCACACTATTATCCTCGTTGGAAACAAAAAGATCAAGCTTGAACCTGAAGAAAAGGCTAAATTTACTATAATGAAATCTAATGATCCTAAAGCTCAAATCTTGTATCAAGAAATGGAGTGTGGGAACTATATGATGCTCACTAATTTCAGTACTCATGAAGAGGAATTAGATCCTTCTAATGATCAAGGAATTTGGACCTTAGATTTTGATGGCAGTTGTGCAACTACCAAATCAAAAGTAGGTGTGGTGCTCATTTCACCTAAGGGAGAATTGACATAACTAGTATTCAAGCTGTAGTTCAAGAACACAAACAACATTTCTGAATATGAAGCATTACTTTTAGGCATTACTGCTGCAAATAAAAGAGAAGTACAAATTCTAAAAGCCAAGGTGATTCAAAACTCATAATGAAACAAGTTCAAAGTCAATATACTATGAAAAACTGAAGACTTCAAAATTATAGGAATGAAGTCTGGGATGAGATAGAAGACCTTGATGCCTTCTCTATACAAGCTATTCCAAGGGAGAAAAATTTAAGGTCTGATATGTTAAATGCCTCTTCATCCTCGATGTTACCTCATCCAGAATTCAAAGACAAATAATACAAGGTTGAAGTCCTCTTTATACCTAATATACATGATAATGTTGAATTATGGCAAGTCTTTAATAATGATAAGAAAATCCAATGCTTTCTAGAAGGATCCAAACCTTTCACTGACCAATACTTTGAAGGAAGTGAAAGCCCTTGCCAAGAGTCCTCTCCTAATAACAAGAAATATTTGGAGCTAGGTGTGGAACAATTAAAAGGTAACAAAATGCCTAGACACCTAATCTCTTTACAAAAATTGTTTAATAGACATGATGCATCTATCAAAAGAGAAAGAGGTAGAAAAGGTGAAACCTCAGAGATTATGAGGGAATGAATGTAGAAAAACTTAAGACTTAAAAGAGTAGTACAAATTTTAAAAGCCCAAGGTGATGCAGAACTCATAGTGAAACATGTTCAAAGTCAGTATACTATGAAAAAAATCAAGACTTCAAAATTATAGGAATAGAGTCTGGGATGCGATAGAAGACCTTGATGCCTTCTCTATACTACTGCAAAGCAAAGAGGAATACAAATTCTAAAAGCCCAAGGTGATGTAGAACTCATAGTGAAAAATGTTCAAAGTCAGTATATTGTGAAAAACTCAAGACTTTGGAATTATAGGATCAAAGTCTGGGATGAGATAGAAGACCTTGATTCCTTCTCTATACAAGCTATTCCAAGGTAAAAAATGTAAGGGCTGATATGTTAGCTACCTCTTCATCCCTTATGTTACCTCATCCAGAATTCAAAGACAAATAATACAAGGTTGAAGTCCTCTTCATACCTAACATACTTGATAATATTGAATCATGGCAAGTCTTTAATGATGATAAGAAAATCCAGTGCTTTCTAGAAGGATCCAAACCTTTCACTGATCAATAATTTAAGAGAAGTGGAAACCCCTACCAAGAGTTCTCTCCTAATAATAAGAAAGATTTGGAGGTAGGTGTGGAACAATTAAAAGGTAACAAAATGCCTAGACACCTAATCTCTTTAGAATTTTTTTTTAATAGACATGATGCATAGATGAAAAGAGAAAGAGTAGGAAAGGTGGAACCTTAGATGATTATGAAGGAATGAATGTAGGCACTGAGTTCAAGCCTAAAATGATTAACATTGGTAATATTTGTTCAACTAAAGAAAGAAGTAGAGCTAAAGTGCCACTTTCTGAATATCAAGATGCATTTGCATGAGGTTATAAAGATTTAGAAACTTTTAGGAATGGTGAGTTTAAGCACAAGATTCCCCTTAAGCATAATGCAGTTCTTTTTAAGAAAAAGTAACACAAGTACAACCTAATGATCTCATATGCCATCTTCATAGAAATTCATAAAATCTTAGAAGCTAGGATCATTTATCCTATACACCATTCAACATGGATATCTAATGTTGTCCCTATCATGAAGAAGAGAGGGGAGATCAGAATCTATGTTGATTTTAGAAATCTAAATCAAGCATCTCTCAAAGACAACTATGCTCTCCCAAACATGGATCACTTACTGCAAACAGTCGTAGGTTCTAAAATGATTCTATGTTGGGTGGTTTCTCTAGCTTCAATTAGATTGAAGTACACCTAGATGATCAACTTAAAACAACATTGACCACTCTATGGAGAATATTTTCTTACAATAGAATACCATTTGGGATAATTGATGCTCAAGCCACCTTTCAAAGAGCTACGAATTCATCCTCTATGGATTTGAAGGAAAAAATCATTTTTATCTATTTGGATGATTTGATAGTATTCTCCAAGAGAAGAGAAGAACATTTGAAGGACTTGGAGAAAGTGTTGAAAAGATGTAGGGACCATGGAATCTCCCCCAACCCTAAGAAGTTTTTCTTTTATGTTATAGAGGGCAAGTTGCTAGGTCAGATAGTGTCTCAAGAAGACATTAAGATTGATCCTAAATGAGTCAAAGTTATCCAAAAACTCAACCTACCAGCAAGAAAAACTAGAGTTACATACTTTTTTGGTTAGGTAAATTTCTTAAGGCATTTTGTTCCTAATTTCTTTGAAATTACAAAGTGCATAATTGACATGATGAAGGGCAGTCAGAATTTTAAGTGGAGTGACTCTAGAAGAAAGGCCTTTAATGAGATCAAAACTACTATATCTCATGCCCTTTTCCTAATTCATCTAGATTATACTAAAATTTTTATTTTATATTGCTATGCATCAATCCATACATTATCTGCCATACTTATGCAAGAAAACAAGGAAGTTATCCAAGAACCTATTGCTTCTATGAGAATCCCTCTAAAGGAACATGAACTCAGGTACTCCCAAATAGAGAAACATGCCTATGCTATAGTCAAAGCCCTTAAGAACTTCAAATTCTATGTTATACATTCACATTCAATTGTTTATGTTCCCGATTCAATAGTTAAAAGTATCTTATCTCAACAAGAAATAGGATGCAATTCAAGAGGAGCCAAAATAGCCAAATTCCAAGAGTATGACATTGAGATAAAGCCTATGAAGTTGATTTGTGGCAATGGTTTGTGAAAAGAAATTGCAAAAAATCTAGAGGTAAGTGAAGAGGAGAAAATCTCAAGAGCCCTGATGGTAAGCCTCCAAGACCCTTGGCTTTCAAATATTTCTTATTTTCTCACTTATGGATAATGCCCCAATGAACTAACCTATAAGTAGAGAAGAGATCTTAGGATTAGGTCTACTAAGTATGTCATTTATGATGATCAATTGTACAAAAGGGTGATTGGTGGCCCACATTCCTAAGATGTGTAGATAAACCTCAATAAGAGAGGTTGCTCAAAGCATTCCATGATGAAGCTTGTGGTGGGCATTACTCTTCTACAGTCACATCAAATAAAATTTTGAAGTAATTTTATTATTAGCCAGGTATGTTTAAGGATATCTACAAATGGCTAGCCCAATGTGAAAAATGTAAATTGTTTGATGGAAAACCTCATTTGGTTGCCTTGCCTTTAAGACTAGTAGTCATAGAGGGCCCCTTACAACAACAGGGATTGATTTTATTGGTCCAATTAACCCCTTATTTATTTTTT
Organism: Cupressus sempervirens; assembly: GCA_028749045.1. NCBI lineage: Eukaryota > Viridiplantae > Streptophyta > Pinopsida > Cupressales > Cupressaceae > Cupressus > Cupressus sempervirens. Next base: position 440,242,099 of record CM053786.1, on the reverse strand, counting down.
GTACATTTATACATCATCACTACTACATTCTAGCTTGAAGCTAAACCTACCAAAAGAACCACCTCACAAGTTGTTTGTGAGTATATAAAAGAAAATATCCTTGTAAGATTTGGTATCCCACTGAAGTCTGTCATGGACAATGCTACATATTTCCCTTCAGCAAACATTTTTGAGTTATGCTAGGATAATAGTATCCACCTTAGTCACTCTTTAGACTATTTCCCCTAAGGAAATGGTCAAGAAGAATCAAGCAACAAGAATTTAGTCAATATCATGAGAAAGATTATCTCTAACAACCAGAAGAATTGGCACAAGAAGATACATGAATCTCTTTTGGAAGATATGGTAACACCTAAGAGGGGAATTGGTATTTCCCAATTAGAGCTAGTATATGGAGTTGAGGCTAGTCTCCCCCTTCTGTCAGAGCTACCAGTCTGTAAGTTGTAGTAGACAATTGAAGACCCTATATTTCAGAGTCATTTGGAAAAGATAATAATATACCTAACCAAGTTGGAAGAGTAGCATGAAAATTTGGTTGACAACATCATAGAGCATTAGAAGTGTGTGAAGAGCTTCTTTGACAAAAAAGGAAGGCCAAGAAAACTCATGAAAGATGATCTAGTCTTGTTGTGGGATAAGAGACATGAACCCAAAGGTATGTACCATAAATTTGATTCTCTTTGGAAAATTCCCTCCAAATAAAAATAATATTTCACAATTTCCTATCCCACTGGTGATGTTCTACCATTTCTTGCAATGGCTAGGACCTAAAATTGTATTAGTTATAAATTTGAAAGTAGTCTAGATAGCTTTTCTTCTTGTTGAGTGCTTTAGTTTAGCTTCTTGCTTTCCTAGTTTAGTTTCCTTTCTGTTGTGTGTTTAGTTTAGTTGTTGTCCTTTGAAGTTTTTCATTCTGGCTATGCAAAACCATAGATATCTAGGTCCCTTCTTAGGCATTTACATGTCTAACTCCCCAAGTCAAAGCTAGTTGTTGGTTCACTCTAGGTCTTCCCAATTTTAAGCTCCTAAGTGAATGATAAACCAATGAAAAATATGTCAAGTTGAGTCTAGACTACCATTAGGATGGATTCTCTTCTCATCTACCAATGTGAGGCTACCCATGTGGGAAATGGAGTAGTCATGCACTATCAGTTAAATAGGTGATTCTAGGATGGGTGGGTAAGTGTCATTCTTTTCCTAAGATGAGAAGAAAGCTAATGAGCTCTATCGATACATATATCCATGCTTAGAACCTACTTGAAGAGAAGAACTAGTTTTTTGTACACTAGAGGAAAATATTACATGAAGATCCAAGCTAGAGTGATGAAGAAGCAACCGGTTGAATGAAGAGATCATGGAAAACATAGATAGAAGTTAGCAATGCATTTTAAGTCATTGATGTGATCAAAGAAATGGTCTAGATCAAATTATGATCAACCATGTCAGGAGGAAGAAAAGTCAAATATCATATAAGTAAGGATTCATGCAACTAAGCATTATAGAGTAAAATCTCCAGTCATAAAGATCCATGTGGCAACAGACCCATAACGAGCCAAGTGAAGTGGTTAATAAGTGATTGAATCCTACGACCCTTGCTTTATCGCTTTAGCTAGATGCAAAATCTTTAATCTTTAAGGTGTAGAGGGAGCTATAGATCTCCTTCCACCTAGTAAGTTGTGGGCCCAAATCATCAATTCATCCTGATTGTCCAACAAAGATAAGATCGAATGGCCCTAGCTGTGTTTTGGGTCTAAATATTGAAGGACAAAAGGTTTTGGAGAAAGTATTTAGAATAGTGACACTTCTCCACACTCAAATCCGTTTTGGGCCTAAATGTTGAAGGAAAAATGGTGTTGTAGAAAGTTAATGTTAATGCTTGTTGTGCAATCAAAGAAGAAGTCAAAAAGTTATGCCTTATAGTCAAGCATAGACAGGGCATATTCGATCAACCTAGATGAATAACGCTTGCTATGTCATTATAGATGCAAGTCCTTTAGCCAAAGTGACATAGTGACATTGTGACACATATCTAGTGGGACCAGGCAACTGTAATGGTGCTCAAAATCAAATACAACCACAAATTGAACTTAATTTTAATTGTTGTCGTTATACTATTATAGAAAGTTGCCAGTTTTTTAGTTATAGTGGCATAATGATAGCATGCCACATGTCCCACTCAACATTGGAGGGTTTGAAATGATGGTTTATGCACAAGGATTTTCTATGGTTAGGATTTAATCTTGAACAAATTGTAGCAACCCATCAACTCCTCAAAAGATTACAAGATCAATGACTCCAAATGAATTTTGGGCCTAAATGTTGAAGGATAAATTTTTTAGGAGAAAGTCTCCAAAATAATGACACTTGTCTACACTCAAATATATTTTGGGCCAAAAACAAGAGCTCACATAATCATGGTCATAGATTTTGAGGAAATCAATAATGATCATGAAATAGTTGAAAAGATAAATATGTGGACCTATAGCAAATAGAGTATACCATGTGGGGGTATGGACCCAGCTTATTAACATGTAGTTTCTAGTAAAAGCATGAAGACTCAATCACGATCATTGATTTGGATTAATCATGGCAGTCCATTTTCCTAGCAAAGGAAAGATAAAGTTAAAGGCCTAGTCAAAGTATAGAGATCAATCTTGATAGTTGATTTGGTAACTGAAGATGTTATGTCGATGACAGAGATTTAAACTTAGAGAAACAACTAGAGATATGAAATGGAAAAGATGGCACATAGGGTTTTGCTGAACTAGTAAGGGAAAATAAAGTGTTTTGAGCACATTCATGAATGACAGTGAACTACAAAAGCCATGGAGGATGCTAGAGGTTAATAAGGATTATTAGGCTATCAAATCTATAGTTAGGAACATTACCAAAACCATGTAATGATGCCAAACTCTTAGGGTTTTAAGGGTTTCAGACCATTTATGCTTTCTTTCTCTAATATATTGAATTGTAATTGATAACTAATGATTCATGAGTGATTCAAGTGCTCTATGATTATAATTGATGAATATGTAACTAGACTAGAACCCTAAGAGGGGGCATATGTATAACTTTAATAGATAATCTAAGCATTGAAATTTTTTGGATTTGGGACTTTGTGAGACTCGGCATCCATTTTTTAATTATGTCATTCATGCGAGTCTCGTATTGGTTCTTATATGGTGCTTGAAATGAAATGTGCTATCAATGAAAACTATGGGAGTGCAAATAAATTGGGTTTTCTTTCTTTCTTTCTTTTGAGTGGTTATATGCTTTATTTCCTTCATTTGTAGTGCTATCTCATTTCCTTTGTTCTATACAAGTTAATGCATGTGCATTTTCATGGCTATATGAGAAGTTTGGGATTTGGTTAATAGTAGGTGCTAAGTAGGAAGCAAAAAGTTGTTGTGGAATCTTTGTAACTTGGTAAATCTAACTATTTCTTATTTAGTCAAACCCTCTCTTTATACAATATGCATTGTTAGGTAGTCATGCATTACTACATTTTGCATTTAGTATATTAAAATAGGTTGCATTTAGGTGTTGAGAGAACTTAAATGTGGCTCATATGCATTCATAGTTATGGAGGTTGTGAGTCATCATCTAAAATTTGCTTGGATTGCTTAAAGTGTTGAGAAATCTGGTCATACCTCTTCTACTCTTTGGTTAAGAGCATACCCCTAGATATTTTTGATATACTAATAATAATATTCATTGCAAATCTTTTCACATAAGGGAGATGTACCTTTCAATTTAGGGGTCCTTGATAGAACCTCCACATTGACCCATTCTATTGCTAACTACTTTATCTTTCACTACATTGGGAACATTAAGAGTCAGGGTATAAACCAAAATCCAAGGAAGACAAATTGTTAACCAACATAGTCCTTACCATCAAACATGCACAACACCTTGAGAAACCTACTAATGATAACATTTTACTAAACTTTCTTTAGAATAGGTACAAGTATAATGATATCTTAGAAACTATGGTTTTTCCTTCTCATGTGATGGTTGACTCTCCTTTTGAAAAATTTCCTCTAGTAGGTAAACCTCAATCTATCCAACACTTTCTCATATTACACCAACTTCTACCATATTAGTGTTTGTATAGTTCATTATTATCTTTAGATAAACCATATCCATTACCAAAGCTTATTCTTAATGCTCCTACACCATCAAAACCTATGAAGATCTTACTAGGGCATACTCTCAATATTAATCCACAGTTAATGCTAACTCATTTCAAAGATCTCATAGGCATGCTCAACAAACATAAAGATGCATTTGCATGGGAATATCAAGACATGTGAGGTATTCACCTAGACACTTATACCCACCACTTTTACATTGAAGAAGGAAGTCGCCTAGTTTGACAACCACAACAAAGACTCAATCTCACCTTATGTGATGTAGTCAAAGAAGAACTTAAAAAACTATTGAATGCTAGTTTCATTTATCCTATCTTAGATAGTAGGTGGGTATCTCCTTTGGTTGTCATACCAAAGAAAAATGATAAGTGGCATATTTTTGTAGATTATAGGGCATTGAATAAGGATACTAAGAAGGATCATTTTCCATTACCCTTTATTGATAAGGTATTGGATACTCTTGCAGTGAAACATTTCTTCTCTTTCTTGGATGGATTCAGTAGGTACAATCAAATTCATATTGCCCCAGAAGATCAAGACAAGACAACCTTCACTTGTCCAAGGGGAACCTTCACATACAACATTCTTCCTTTTGGGTTATGTAATGCTCCTAGCACATTGCATTATTAATCAACTTTGTTGATCTAGTTAATGATTGTGTAGAATTTTATATGGATGATTTCACTATCCATGGAAACACTTTTGAAGAAGCTAGAGATAACTTGGAGAAAGTACTTAAAAGATGTATAGACACTAACCTATTTCTAAGCCATGAGAAGTGTCATATGTTGATGACTGAGGGAATTGTATTAGGCCACTTAATCTCCTCAAAAGGTATCCAAGTTGATCCCAAAAAGATTCAAATCATCTAGGACCTCCCTATACCTTCGACCCAAAAAGACGTTAGGAGTTTCCTTGGTCTTGCTAGATATTATAGGAGATTTATTCAAAACTTCAATAAGATTGCTTCCCCTTTGTTTTCCTTGTTAGTCAAAGATATTGTCTTTAGTTGGACCCTTGAATGTCAAGAAGCCTTTAAGACTATCAAGAACAAGCTTGTGACTACCCCTATTCTCAGAGGCCCTAATTTGGAATTTCCTTTCCATATTCACTCTAATGCTTCTAATTTTTCAATGGAAGTAGTACTCAGACAAAAGGAAGATACCATCTTCTATTCCATTTACTACATTAGCAAGAACTTTACTGGTGCTGAGGTCAATTATACGGTGATTGAAAAAGAATTTTTAATTATTGCTTATGCTATTAATAAATTTTGGCATTACATTAATAGTTATAAAGTGTTTTTAAATACTAATCACTCAATAATTTGTCTTTTAATAAATAAACCAATAGTAACTAGTAGGGTTATTAGATGGTTGCTCTTATTACAGGAATTTCATGTCACTATACTTGATAAACTTGGCTGAGAAAATGTAGTTGTAGATTTCTTGTCAGGTTGTAACAAATAGATAATGAACCTGTTCCTATTGATGAAATGTTCCTTGATGAACACCTCTTTGCCATTTCTACAAAGAGTTCATGGTATGCTGACATTGCCAACTATTTGGTAACATGCAAGTTCCAGCTGCATTTTTCTCCTAGAGAACATAGGAAGCTAATCGTTCTCAATGGACAATACACTTGGATAAATGGTCTACTTTTTTAGATTGACATTGACAACATCACACATCAATCTATTCCTAAGGAGGATGTCTTTGATATTCTTCGTGCCTATCATACTGAACCTTGTAGTGGACACTTTGTTGCTTAAATGACTACTCAAAAAATTCTTATTGTAGGATATTAATGGCCTATGCTCCACAAGGATTGAAAGTGCTATGTTCATCATTATGATTAGTGCCAACAAATGTGTCATCCTACATGATCTGATCAAATGCCACTCAATGCTCAGCTCTCTATTGAACCTTTTGAAAAGTGGGCTCTCAATTTTGTAGGACCTATCAACCCACCTTCTAACAAAAATCAACACATTCTTGTTTATACAAATTATGTTACCAAATGGGTTGAAGTGGTTGCACTTAAGCATGCCCGTGATACCAAGGTTGCTGACTTCCTCTACTCTAAGATACTCACTTGCTTTGATGTTCCTTGGGAGATTACTATAGATCAAGGTGTTGGAAATATGACCAATCAATCAGATAAGGTAAGTTATATGGTTTTCATTTATGGAAATGTATTTGTTTTGGAGATTAGTCATGATCATTTGTGAAGGAAAATTGTCTAAGTATTAGATAGTGTTACAGTAGCATAATAGATTTGATGATAGTAGAATATTCCCTTGGAATATTCTCTTGCACAATTAACTAGAGATGCATGACATCATATTGATGATGTATACAAGTGAAAATGTCTGTATGACCAACCAAGTTTGAGTTATGAAGGAATTACTAATGCAGTGATGATACAACACAGAATAGAGCATATCAACAAAATGTGTTAAACAACTTGATTTATTATTTTAATTACTATTTCTTAATGAGCTAGTAACTCCAAGGATGTTATATGAGTTGACTAAGGAAGAATTTACCAATATGTTTGGTATAAGTAAAGGACTTCATTTTCAAAGTTAGAGAGTAGTATGAAAAAGTGTAATAAGTGATTGCGAACTTGATATGATCTTATGAAATGAGAGTAACAAGTGAATATGATATTAGGATATATGATGCAAAGCATTGTTATGTGAGATATGATGCAGATTGATATGTGTGTAGTCACTCTTGTATGAAAACTTTTTAGTTAGAATATTTCCAAAGTACAACAAGTATCTCAGTATTGTATTTATATTTATTTCTTGAAGATCTTATTGTATAGTTGCATGTTAGAGCAGTGGGCTCTTCTTGCACACATTTGTATATAATCTACCAACTCCTACAAGGGTTGAGGCTTCTAACAAGGCCTAGTCTCCTAAAAAGGACTCGAGACACTATACATGCTTCATAGACTCCTAATAGGGTCAATATCCTTAACCAGATCCTTTATATAGTGAATCATCTTGTGGGTTTCATCCCCACCAGGGTTTTCCCTTGGCCAAGGTTTCCCTAGTTAACAAAACATGGTGTTATGAGTTCTCTTCTTCTGTGGTTGATTATTTTTTTTAGCACTATTGGTATTCTCTTTCGTGCATGTGGTAAAGTAATTAACAAAATTTAGTTGTGGGTGAAAAGATTGAAAATATTGATTCACTCCCCCCCTTTTAGTATTATCTATTTCTAACAATAAAGAGATCCATTCTCCTCATGGGAGGAAATTATGAAGAAGTAAACATGGAAACTAAAAAGACTATAGTCTCATACATGTCCACTATGCCTAAGAAGAGTACACCGCCAGAAAAGGAAAGCCCAATGACATAAAAGAGCGCACAACCGAAGAAGGAAAGCATTATGACAAGTTTGTGGCTATAGACTTGAACACAACAGAGCTAGCCACATATGTTTTATGTGCACTAATTAGTGTATCTAATGCATTGAAAGAAAGCTAGAAGAAACTCATTGTGTAGGTGAAGACCAACTTTAGTGATTGCTTTTCCAAGTTTTGATGCAACTACTAGAGTTTGACAGGCTTTTTTTTTTTGCACCTTTGTCATTGATGTCAAAGGGGGAGAAATATAGAAAATTGTATTTTAATTGTAATTTGTAAGGGGGAGCAATAAGTTGTAATTGAAGTTATAAGGGATGTAATCCTTTCAAAACATGAATACAATGTTTTTACTATGTTACGATTATTTGTTTTGATTGGTATGACAACATGTTTGGGACTTAGCCAATTTTCCCAAAATGTTGCTGTTGTCACTGAGGTCTACACCCTTGTCCAAAGTTGCTACCTAAGGATGACATCATGAAAAATGGAAACAACCTCCAAGCTTTGGGACTTGAACTATGAGGTTGAGTCTCCGGAGAAGGCCAGTTTCGTCTTACTATTAGGATGCACCTAATGACTCTTGGAGAGGAAAAGGGAGAAGGAGAGCATGAAAGAAAATCTACCTAATCTAATCTAAAGAAGTGATGCACCAAAATAGAGTGTTTAGATCAATCTCTGCCCATATATGCACTTTTGAACCAGAATAAAACTAAGGATATACACATTCAGAGTTGCTTTAATCTAATAATCACATGCAGATCAGAAGACCAAGATGAGTGACATAAGGAAAGAGAGATTCACTTATATTATCATCCATAGGCCAAGGAGATATAGTCATGCAGATCATAGATCTCTATAAAACACCAGTAAGAGGTAAAGAGTTCTTGCACTTTCATACCAATGGTTGAAAGAGATAAGGCAGAAAATCATGTAGTTCAGAGGCATAGGGGTATTTATATTGAGAATTCCATCAAGGAATCCCACAACTAAAGATTCTGTGGCATCCTTCAATCCAATTGCCTCTATCCATCTAGTGAAGTAATCTGTAGCAGCTAGAATCCACTTGTGACCAAAACTAGGAGAAGGATTGATATGGCCTATGAAATCCAATCCCCATTGAGCAAAAGGTTGGTCCACCTGAATAGGATGAAGGGGAAGAGCTGCAAGTCTTTGTTTGCCAGAGAATAAGGCACATTTTTTACACTTCCTCACATACTTATGACAATCATGAAATAGAGATGGCCAGTAATAACCAGCCCTCATGATCTTCATTGCAGTTGTCCTTGCTGAGAAGTGGCCACCATCAGGACCATCATGAAGTTCTTCGATCATTCTTTCAGCCTAGTCTGCATCAAGGCATCTTAATAGGGCTCCATTAAAATCTTTTCTAAAGAGGACACCATCAACTATGACATAAGGAATTGACTGCAATCTATACTATCTCCTTTTAGTTCTATCTAATCCTTGAGGGTATCCATTGCCTAATAAGAAATTTATCATATCATCCATCCAACTCCTTGGGTCACTATTTCTTACCTCTTGTTGCTCTATCAGTATCATAGCAGCTTCCTCATCAGGTTCTTGAGATGATAACACTTGTTTACACAACCCCCTCCTCCTTACCAGCTTGGTAATCTGAATGTTAATATCATATTCCATCACTTTAGTAATCTGGCCAGCTCTTTTCTCACTAATATCTTTGCTCAAAAGGAAATCCTTCACATTGGCATGGGGTACTAACAAATGAATCTTATTATGAGACATGAGGTGTCTAAATTTCTTTAAAGCTCTGATGACTGCAAGGGCTTGCTTCTCTACATAGCTATATTTATCTTCATATTCTTTAAGCCCTTCACTAAAGAAAGCCATGGGCTGCTCGTCACCTTTATCATTTCTTTGAGTCAGGACAATAGAAATGCTTGACTCACCACCTAGGGTATAAAGGATGAAATCTTTCTCAAAATTTGGATTCATGAGAGTAGGGGTTGAGGCTATGGCTATCTTGATCTCTTCAAAACTTTCCTTCCCTTCCTTGGTCCATGTAAAGACCATACCTTTCTTGAGCATAGCTGTAAGAGGTTTCACCATGGTAGCAAGATTTGGACTAAATCTTCTCACAAAATTTATCCTGCCTAGGAAACTTTGCAGCCCTTTCTTGTGTTTAGGAAGAGGGAGGGCAAGTATTGCTTTTGTCCTCTCTGGATTAATGGTTAAGCCATCCTCAGATACAATATGTCCCAATAATTTTCCTTGGTTAGTAGCAAAGACACACTTGCTTGGGTTAAGGGAAACCCCAAACTCTCTGCATCTTAGGAATACCTGTCTTAGATGATCAAAATGATCCTCTGCATTCTTAGAATACAATGTAATATCATCAAGGTAAACTAAGACAAACTTTTCAATCAATCCTTTGAAGGCCATTTCCATTGCCTTCTAAAATGTAGCACCAACATTGGTTAGCCCAAATGGCATCTTACAATAAGCATAGGTACCCCATTTAGTGGTAAATGCAGTCTTGTATCTATTAGAATCTTTAACCAACACTTGATTGTAGCCAAAAAATCCATCAAGAAATGAAAATCTCTTTGAACCACTGACCTTGGACAAAATCTGCTCCATAGAAGGGAGAGGATGGTGATCTTTAAGGGAAGCTTGGTTAAGGTCCCTAAAGTCCACACATAATCTAATTTCTCTATTCTTATTCCTAATAGGGACAAGGTTTGCTACCCATGATGAGTGTTTGATGGGAAAAATTATATTGGCCTCAATCAACTTGGATAGCTCCTTTCTCATTAAGGGTTCAATTTTAGGATTCACTGGTCTCTATTTTTGTCTTACTGGTTTTACATCATTAATTAAATCTATGGTATGCTGAAACAACCTTGGGTCAAAGCCCTTTAAGTCATCATATGTCTAAGCAAATATATCATTAAATTCTTGACATAGATGAATAAAAATCTCCTGCTCAATTTCAGAACATACCTTACCCATGTTCAAGGATTTTCCATCGGCAATCATGACTGGAGTGTAGTCATCTTCATCAGCAACTAGGTTCATAGCCCTGCCTCTTGCTTGAATATTAGGATTAAAAACACTTTCTAAGGTAATGAGACCCTTAGGAAATTTGTTAGAACTGAGATGAATGATCTAATCACCATACTAATGCTACAGTCTCAACTGGTTCCTGCCTAAAAACTTTGCTTCACTCTGCAAGAAGCTAACAATTTGCTCATCAGATTCAAACACTTGCCAATGGATGTTGTTATCAAGGATAACAGACCTTACTACCACTCTAATTTGTTGCTTCTTTTCCTCCTCAAGATTCCCTGGCACATCATAAGATGCACCTATTGCTGCAAGTCTATCGGCATATCTATTTTCTTTTCTAGGGATGCTTTGAATATTAAATGCATTAAAACCCTCAAGCAAATCCCATACCCTATTTTTATAAGACTTGAGCAAACCATTCTTGGTGGTATTCTGATTTCTCACTTGATTAACCACTAAATCACTATCTCCATACACCCTTAAGGCTTGGATTCCTCTATTTTGAGCAAGTAGGAGACCTTGAATCAAGGATTCATACTTGGCTACATTATTAGTGCAACTGAATTGGAGCCTAAAGGAGAAGTAGTACCTTACTTGTGCAGGAGAAATCAACATCACACTAGCCCCTGACCTAGTCTTATTCCTTGATCCATCAAAGTACATACTCCATATCCCACTCATATCTTCTTTAGTACCCACAAGATTGGGAACTAGAGCATCTTTCTCAAACATACAATATGTACTGAGACCTGTCTCAAGGGTTTCTGACATAGGGTCAAATTGATACGCATTAGCCCATTCATCCAAGAAAAAATCAGGTATCTCTAGTAGGGGAGTGGTGGGCTCATTTACTATGTCATTCTCATCCATCTCTAGAATAGGGAAATTCATGTTGATGAGATTAGGGGTGTAGGGTTCAGTATGACAGAGAGCTAGAGGCTCTACTCTAATTGAAGCTTTGGCTCCATATCTTGTTCTTAAAAACATATATGACCAATCAGAAGATATGTAACCACCTATTTGGGCCATGAAGTCCCTTGACAAACAAATGGAAAAATGCGGCTTAACTTCAACCACTGATATATCTTGAGTTACAGTATAACCAAGGCATGCATGTAGGGCCATCTCTACATTCTTAATGATCCCTACAGTCTTGACAATACTACCATCCAACTATAACACATCCTTGACAATGGACTCATATTTCATCTCCAAAGCATCAACAACACACCTAGGCATCACTGAACTACTAGCTCCTGAATCAATCATGCAATTGTGAACTAGTTTATCCCCTATAATTAGAGAAAAATAGAATGGAGGAGGTCTAACCTTTTTACTTGTTTCCACCTCCCTTGATGGTTGCACTAGGCTTGTGGCACTTTCCATACTAGGTGGCTGATCCTTTGGTTCAATTCTTTCCAATTCTTGTTGTAGTAACCTCTTTTGCACGGGTATAGTAGCAACAACATCCCACATGGAGATATTCACATTTGTCTTCTTCATTTGTTCTACCACACTGAATGACATACCAGGTGTTTTGTTAGAACCTTTGGGAGTTGTGATTATATGAGGTTGAGATGGAATAACCTGAGGATCACTTGCATTCTTTCTACCGTGATTTTGCCTTTGCTGCTAAAAGGTACTTGATTGATTATTTTTTGCTTGCTCATGAGATATCGTATTTGAAGTTGAGGCCTGATTGGGAGGAGGAGGGACAACATCTTCCATAGCTCTTCTTTTGCTTGTAGTGTTATGAGCAATGGAATCCTGGTTTACATTACAATGCTCCTCAATCTGATGATTCATAAAAGAGCAATCGCCCTATCTTTGCATATCCGAGGCATCTTTAAATTGGTCCTCCTTGTATGATTATTTTGCTGCAAGTTCTTGGACTGTCAAAGCCATAAAAGATTCAGCCTTCTAACACATACAATAGGCATAGGAGTAGTTATAGGAGAGACAAGAATCTTGATCTTGAGCCATATTGTTTTGAGGGACTATGGCCCTACTTTGGTTTACATTTGAGGTTGAAGCATGGCTACCTTGCCTACTCTGATCAAAAGAATTGTTCCAATGATTAGGATTTGGAGGCCTACCATTGCTTGGAGTTTGATATTGCAATTGATGAGGTTTACTACCTTGAGTTTGTTGTCTTTCTAAAGTCACCACCTTGTTGCTTACATTCTGCATCATAGAGGAGTTATCCTCTAGCTTCTTCGCATAATCTTGCAATCTTTTCTCTTTTATCCATGTTTTGCATCAGAGATTGCATCATCTCTTTGATTTCATCTATCCCATTTGAAGATGTGGAAGCTTGAGGGACTGGGACAAGGGATTGTGATGTAGAAGTTGTAGAAAGAGGAGCCATTGGTGGTTGATGATTTGGAACATCAGGAAAGAAGGGCATAGGAGGCCTTGGAGCTAGTTTACCTCCTTGTATTAGGATGTTCTGTGATTTTATTGCTATGTCATAAGCATTAGGCAAGGTATCTCCTCCCATAGTTTGGATTGTAGTGGTAATATCACTGTTAAAAGCTCTAAGGTAATGCAAGAAGGCATTACCAGGGGTAGGCTTCATTGAAGTAGGTATTCTATCCCATGTCTTTTGAAATCTATAATTAAAATCAGTCATACATTCATGGGGGGCTCTTTTTATAGTAGTCAACTACTCTAAAAGTGACAAATAGTCACTTTTATCCTCAAAATGTTTGCACAATCCTGCTCCTAATCCATCCCAATCTATTATAGAACCATGAGCTAAACCTCTATACCATTGTAGTGCTTTTCCTTTCAAGGACAAGGCTAGGAGCCTAACTATAACATCATCCTCTGTAATACCATAGATATTGTAGACATTTGCAACCTCTTGAATGTGTTCTAAGGGAGAGATAGAAGTTTCACCAGTAAACTCTAGTATACTTTTGAGGGTAGCTACTGGTATGTCATGTATTTGGGCTAATAAGAGAGGGCTCCCACCATTGAAGGTGGAAAAGTATGAGCTCTAGGCAATGCCATATAGGCAAGTGATCTATTGATATGTATTGATGGTAGTCTAGGTTGAGATCTAATAGTAGGAGTAGATATAGATCTTGTAGGTCTATTTGTTACTATTGCACTCCTAACCGGTGATAAAGATATTCTAGTCTTCCTTCTTCTAGGGTTTGAAAATGAAAGCTCTTGATACTGAAACTTACCTCTAGAAGATGCCCTTGTTTCAGCTCTGGGCATAAATCACTGCAACTTTGGTCTGGAACTAGATATGTATTTGAAGCTTAGAGTCACCAAGTACTTTGAAGAATGAGCCTCTTGAAGGCTTAAACACCGAAGCCAGTACTATCTCCTCTATATTGATCTTGAAATATTCCCTTTTGACACTAGCAGGCTTGAATTTTTTTGAAAAGAGTCCCACCGGGCGTACCAAAAACTGTTGTCACTGAGGTCTGGACCCTTGTCCAAAGTTGCTACCTAAGGATGACCTCATGAAACATGGAAACAACCTCAAAGCTGTGGGACTTGAACTATGAGGTTGAGTCTCTGGAGAAGGCCGACTACCTCTTACTATCAAGATGCACCTAACTACTCTTGGAGAGGAAAAGAGAGAAGGAGAGCATGAAAGCAAATCTACCTAATCTAATCTAAAGAGGTGATGCACCAAAATAGAGTGTTCAGACCAATCTCTACCCATATATGCACTTTTGAACCAGAATGAAACTAAGGATATGCACATTCAGAGTTGCTTTAATCTAATAATCACATGCAGATCAGAAGACCAAGATGAATGACACAAGGAAAGAGAGATTCACTTATATTATCATCCATAGGCCAAGGAGATACAGTCATGTAGATCATAGATCTCTACAAAACACCAGTAAGAGGCAAAGAGTTCTTGCACTTTCATACCAATGGCTGAAAGAGATAAGGCAAAAAATCATGTAGTTTAGAGGCACAGGGGTATTTATACTGAGAATCTACAGAGCAGTAACAGAGAAAATAGAGAAAGGTCCACCCCCACAAAATTTAGAAGTTGCCTTTATAGCTCAGGCATAACAAAGATGTTCTCCAATTGAAATTACTCCCCAACCACTACATTGAAGTCCTACAAAGAACAATCATGGGGATCCAGAAGAAAATATGATCTAAATATAGCTTTTTGGTACCATGAAATCTAATTTTTAACTAAAATAGGGGCTCAAAAAGATAGAAACGGCATCATAACTATGCTCTGACCAAGTAGATAGGTTGGATCAAGGGGTAGAGTGTTCCTCTTTGTTTCGTATGTACTCCAGGGTGGTTGGAATCGATCCTACGATCAGATTATGCAAAAAACCTCGATATCCCCTATTCCCAATTCATGAACCAGCATCGTCAGCAGGTCAACATAACCTTGGCATTGGAATGAGCCACGTGGACCAATGATCTCTTTTCACTTTGCCACCCCAAAAGGTCTTCCTAAGGTTGACCAATCTTTCTTTACTAACTGTGCCAATTCCTCAAACTCCAACTGTGACGGTCACATTAACTGCCAGTGCATCTAATCGTTACTGCCTCCACCGAACCCACTGGGACACGTGTCACCGAGGTGCTATGTCGCTATGCATATCCTTCGAGCAATTTCCTAAAGTGAGATAGCACCCACCATGGATTTAGACTAATCTGATGATCGTGAAGACTTGCCATATTACTGTGCTATCTCCTTAAAAGAAACTTGAAAACTTTGGCCCATGAACCACTTGGAAACCACCTAGCATCTTCATCTTTGTGTGACTTGGCCCCACTGATCCACATGGCACAATGGCGCTATGTCACTATGGGTAATATCCTCGCAGTTTTCCATAGCGAGATAACACCCACCGTCGATATTCCTTAGATCTATGGTGATAAAAAAAATGCATGATTGCACACCGAGTTGGTTGAGTGGACCAATGAAATATCACCACTGTATTATGACCCACCTGACAATTACCACTGAGGATGAGCTGTAATATTACTTTGGAGAAGGGTGGGCCCATGATGTTGTCTGTGCCATGTGTCATCGAGGTGCTATGTCGCTATGGATAATATCCTCGCAGCTTCCCATAAAGAGATAGCGCCCACCATTGATCCAGACTGATCTGAGGGTGAGGAAATCTTCATGTGTTCAAAAGGGGCATGGGTCCAAGTAATTGCTGACATCAATGAACTGCCCCAATTGGCGATGAATCAAAGCCTCGTTCCAAGCATAGTCATCCTTCCACGTTGCCTGAGGTCCCACCGTGTGTGCCAAATTTCATCACTGATATCCAATAAGGCATGCTTGGGACCCACCTTCCTTCTAATGTTTCCATAGTATCATTTTTTGTCTGGGCGCTATGTTGCTAATGGCGAGGAACACAAATTTTCTGATAGTGCCATAGCACCCACCGTGGATCTATCAAAACCCAGCGTCAGAGAAACAACAAGGAAAAGGAGGATCCATTGGCCATGTGGCCAAAAGGTGCTATGTCACTATGGCAAAACAATGTTCAACTTCCCATAGTGAGATAGCATCGACCATGGATATTTTGAGATCTGATGATGGGGACTTGCGAGCCCTCAAAAATAAACCTAGGAAATAAGGAATATCATAAGGTTCGATCATTTAATTTTTTTTTCGATATTTTTGGGATGTTTAAAATAATATTAAACTGGAAAGTGACCGTTGGGCGGGCAAATATTTAAAATTCAAATATTTAGTGGGGGGCACAATATGTAACAGTTGCCATCAATAACAAAGGGGGAGATTGTTGGCAATGTGACCAATCAATTAGATAAGGTAAGTTATATGGTTGTCATTTATGGCAACATATTTGTTTTGTAGATTAGTCATGATCATTTGTGAAGGAAAATTGTCTAAGTTTTAGATAATGTTACAACAACATAATAGATTTGATGATAGCAAAATATTCCCTTGGAATATTCTATTGTGTAGTTATCTAGAGATGCATGACACCAAACTGATGATGTATACTAGTGCACATGTCTGTATGACCAACCAAGTTCGAGTTATGAAGGAATTAGTAATGCAGTGATGATATAGCACATAATAGAGTATATTAGTAGAATGTGTTAAATGGCTTGATTTATTGTTTTAATTAGTATTTCTTAATGAGCCAGCTCTAAGGATGTTATGTGAGTTGAGTATGGAAGAATTTACCAATATGTTTGGTATAAGTAAAGGACTTCATCTGCAAAGTTAGAGAGTAGTGCAAAAAAGTGTAATCAGTGATTGCAAACTTGATATGATCTTGTGAAATGAGAGTAACAAGTGAATGTGATATTATGATATATGATGTGAATCATTGTTATGCAAGATATGATATAAAATGATATGTACAAAGTCACTCTTGTATGAAGAATTGTTACTTGGAAGATTTGTGAAGTACAAGTATCTCATGAGTATTATATGTATACCTATTTCTTGAGGATCTTATTGTATAGTTGCATGTTAGGGTAGAGGGATTTTCTTGCACATATTTGTATATGATCTACCAACTCCTAACAGGGTTGAAGCAAATCCTAGCATGGTTGAGGCTTCTAACAAGGCTTAGTCTCCTAACAGGGATTTGAGACACTATACATGCTTCATAGACTCCTAACAAGGTCAATATCCTTAACCAGATCCTTTATATAGTGAATCATCTTATGGGTTTCATCCCCACCAGGGTTTTCCCTTGGCTAGGGTTTCCCTAGTTAAAAAAACATGGTGTTATGAGTTCTCTTCTTGTATGATTGATTATTTTGTCTAGAACTATTGGTATTCTCTTTCATGCATGTGATAAAGTAATTAACAAAATTCAGTTGTGGGTAAAAAGATTGAAAATACTAATTCTCTCCCCCCCGCACCCTTAGTTTTATCTATTTCTAACACAAGGACCCTAGTTCACTTTAGATCTCATTGCTACATTAGCCAAAGAGTATGAAATCTATCATTGCAAATCATCACGCTATCACCCTCAATAAAATGGACAAGTAGAGGCCAGCAATAGGGAACTAGAGAATATTCTTACCAAGATTGTTGCATTTCATAAGCATGATTGGGTCACATAGATTACTAAATCCATGTGGGCCTATTGCACCAAGTGGAAAACTACCACTAGTCTAACCCCCTATGAAATAATTTATGGTAAGGAGGTTGTTCTTCCTATTGAGTTCGAGATGAAGACTTTTTAAACTGCACTTCAACTCAGTTTGAGTCTCTTTGATGCTCAATGTGAATGCATAACACAACTCCACTCTTTGCATGAACTTCATCAGGAGGCACTCCTCCATACTAAACATGTTTATAATTAGTGATCACTGTGGCATGACAAACACATTCATCAACATCCTTCCAGCTAGGGGATTGGGCACTTTTATACGATTCTTAGTTTCAAGATTTCAAAGGTAAATTTCATACTTGATGGCTGGGTCCCTATGAAATTGAATATGTATTTGATAAGGGTGTTGTATAGCTCTATACAGTGGACTCTAACCACTGCAAGCTCCTTGTTAACAAGTATTGTCTTAAATTATACTGGAAGCCTCTATTGAAGGAAGTCTTCTTTCTCACTTTAGCCAAGGAATTAACCATGGTCCCTTTTGAGCTCCTTCGAACATAAAATTCCCAAATTTTAAAAATTAATTTGCAATAAAAGATCCAACAATGAAAAATGAACTCCATGTTAGAGTTTTAGGTGATTCTACAACACCCCCAAGATCAAATGAAAGACCAAGATAACTTCCACAAGAGATTGGTAAGACAATTGCATGAAGATGCGAGAATGCTACTATTGATAATGAACTTGATTGACATCCAATGGATTGATTTAAAATGTACATGATAGGCCTCCTTATATAGGAGATGCAATAAGAGACAATGATAAAAAGGACATAAAATATCACCCACACAAGGTGGAATCACATGTCCACCAAAGGTGGATCATCCTCCATTATGCAATGAAATATTTACAATGATGAGAATGATAATGTGATAAGTGCACTAAAGGTGGAATGAGATAACTACTATGACCACCTACAGTGGAATTCTCCTACACCATGTGTTTAATTTAGGTGCAAACTCCTAAGTGTCTCAATCACAAACTACTATATAAAGCATTATTGTAAGTAAGCTTAGGTAAGTGTAGTTAGTGAATATTTAATTACACCAACACCCCCCTTAAGTACAACTTAGGGAAATGCACTTAAAATCATAATGTAAGATGGGCCTTGGCTACTAGGCCATTTTAGGTATCCAAATACAATATGGAAATTCATGAAATCTAATCTCTCATAAAGTGGAGAGAGAGAAAACCTCATGGGAAAAACCCTCCTCCAAAAAGAGATGAAAGCAAGATGCATGGATGGATGGAGTACTCAAAATGGCCTAAAAATTGCATACATCATGTATATACAAAGAATGATCCCCCCATAGGAAGGAAATAAGGATACATGCTATCCCCCCCATAATAAAGAAGCTCCAATGTAGATAAAGAGTACTTACAAGAAAAATATAATATAATGCCTACAAGAAACATGTCTTCCCTTAGGATGAGATAAATACATCAAATGATGAAGAATCTACTCCATGTAAAAAGTGAGGAAGGAGGAAGAAGGTCTCCATGTATGCATCTTTGAAAACTTTATAGGTGTCTCCAATCTCAAAGATTTTGTCACACCATCAAGCTAACCTATGAGATGTGAAAAAACAAGAGAGCATGAAGAATTGGGAAATCCAATCTCCAAAGAAGGTGAAGAAGTATCTTGAAGAGAAACCTCCTCACATGTATTAACCAAATCTATATTATGAAACTCATCTAAAAGAGCATCTAGGAATTCATCCCACACTACAAGATCTAAAGCATAAAGATCATCTTGCTGAATAGTAGAACTTATGTTTGAAGAAGCAGGAGGTGGAGGAGTAGGAAGTTCAACACTTGTCTCAAGAACAAAATGTTTAAAGTGTCCAATGTTCTCTCACATGAATTATTCACCCTTGATAAAGGGTTAGTTACATCATGAATATCATCATCATTATCAACAAAATGTGCAAAAGAATACCAGCATGGTGTATGATCAACAACTCCCATAGCTATGACATCTCTAGTCTCCATGTCCCTAATATAGACATAATCAAGCGTGAAATCAACAATTTTACCTTGTGCCCTATGAGTAATTTAGTATATAGAAAGGAGATTAGTGGTCAAGGATGGCACACAAAGAACATCATCAAATGTACCCTCTCCCATAGGAATAAAACCTTTCCCACAAACCTCCATGTATGTATTATTACCCATCAATATAGGTGTAGAAGTAAAAGGATCAATAGAAGAAAACATATCCATAGAAGATGCCATATGATGTGACATACCTAAATTAAAAAGCCATTTACCTTGCTTAGGATGTGTGGAAGCAATGAGTGCTTGTCCTTTACCTTTGGATGATGATGTAAATGTAGAAGCTGGCTGATATTGAGAAGGAGAAGACACTAATGAGGGCAACTGGATATTTTTCTTTTGAAGAATGTGAGTGAGTTCATCAATCTTCTTATGGAAACATTTATGCTCATCATGTCCTAGATTTTTGCAATAAGCACATTTTATCTTTCTTTCTACTAGATGTTTCCTCTCTTGAAGATGACTTGGATTCAATATTATGTTATGAAGGAGAGTCATCACGTTTCTCATGTTGCTTAGGATCCTTGTGCTATTTTTTTCCCTTTCCTTTGGGAGCCTTTGGAGAGGAGTAATTTGAAACCAATGCTTGATGCTTAGAAGGCTTCGATTGACCCATGTGTGCTAACTCTTCTTGTTCCCTTGTGAGTTGAGCTAAAAATTCATCAAGAGGAGGCATTTTGTATGCACTACCAAGAGCATCCATATTAGCATAGAATGTGGAAACAAAGATTGAATATTCAGGACCTAGCTTGGAAAGAATAACTAATATCAATTTCTTAATTAGAAAGTTCCAATATAATACTTAGAGAAAAAGTCTTGAATATTGTCAAAATCACACAGACTTAGACCTATAAGCTCATTCTCCAATTTGTATTTTCTTATTCTATTAGGTTTACCAAAGATTCCTTCCAATGTAGTTCAGGCATCATGAGGATGTGTGTAGGATGTGATATGATATAGCAAATCATGAGATATGGTGGATCTAAGAGAGCCAAGTGCTTTATCCCTCTGATCAAACCATTTCCTTCTTTTTGCAACACTATAGCTGGTTCTAGATCTTGTCCAAGAATCATTCTAAGCAATTTGATACTCATCAACTGATTTGAAAATACTTGTTTCCATTCATGATATTTATAGGGAGTGAGTAATGGAACTTTTGAAAAATCCATAATTAACCCAAAAAATGACTGAAATCAACTGATAACTCCTTCAAATTACTGATTCAATTAAGAAAATTGAAATCCAAGTATTCACCAAGTGCAAATATAGCCAAAAAATACCTATTTCTAAAAGTGATATGTACACTCCAAATTACTAAAATTTGATTACAGATCTAGAAAGTAGAGGAAAAATCATGCACTTTTAAAAAAATTGCACCTAAAAATGTTACCAGATGTGTCCAAACAGAGCCTTGAAAGTTGCAAAAAATGAGACTCACAATTTTCAAAAAACTTAAGAGACAGAGATCCAAAATCACCTACACCACTATGTAGATTGTGAAATTATTCCTAAAACAAAAAAAAATTGCTTGGAAATAGGAGTTTGTGTAAGGGAGATATCACTATTTGAAGATTGCCTCTGAAATTATTTTTTCTGAATTGCTACTGCCACACCTTCAAAAATCAAATGGCTATAGATTTGGCCTTAGATGTTTGATTTGGATGAAACAAAATTTGATTTAGGGGTTTTTGAACCTCCTCTATATGATGCCAACCTCTTATTTTCACCAGCAAGCTCTAATTTTCACCTGCAATAGAAGGTCACAAAATACAACTCCTAAAATCTCCTCCAAATTGTGATGTCCAAATTTCCAAATGCTGCACCAACAATTAATCAAGCCAATATTGCACTTCTTGAGAAGAGGTCCTCACACCATGAGAGCTCTGATACTATGTTAGAGTTTTAGGTGACTCTGCAACACCCACAGAATCAAATGAAAGACCATGATAACTTCCATAAGAGACTGGCAAGACAATTGATTGAAGATTCAAGAATACTATTATTGATAATGGAATTGATTGACATCCAAAAGATTTATTTAAAATTTACATAATTGGCCTCCTTATATAGGAGAGGGCATAAAAGACAATGATAAGGAGAAGATAAGCTATCACCTACACAAGGTGGAATCACATGTCCACCAAAGGTGGATCATCCTCCATTATGCAATGAAGTATGTGCAATAATGAGGATGATAATGTGACAAGTGCACTAAAGGTGGAATGAGATAACAACTATGACCACCTAGAGTGGAATTCTCCTACACCATGTGCTTAATTGAGGTGCAAACTCCTAAGTGTCTCAATCACAAACTACTATATTATGCATTATCCTAAGTAAGCTTAAGTAAGTGTAATTAGTGAATATTTAATTATAGAACCACTCTAGGCATTGTTGGCCAACTATGGGTTGAAAATTGGCTTTCCAGTGACTCTTAGTTGCAATAAGCCCTGATTATGAAAACTAATGTTCTAGCATAATCAAATGGTATGGGGTTGAAAATTGAGTTCTCAATGACCTCCTATCATTATCAATAATGATCTAAAAAAATCCCCTTTCATCCACACTCCTTTGCTCTCACCATTTTTCTCAGTGCACTAGGACATTTCTTCCTCCACATTGCTTTCTTCCTATCACCCTTTTCCCATGGAATTTGCCTCTTCTATTGCTCTCTTCCCTTCTGGTTGTTGTGGTAGGATGGTATTTATCTCCTTTCATCCATTTCTGCTCCGCTCTTTGGTTTTCTATCTAGACTTTGTGTGGTCCACTTTCTACTTTGTACTCTTCTCCTCCACCCTTTCACATGGACCTTGCAGTGCCACTTTAGTTTCTTTTCTACTTGGCAATCATGCTACTTCTATCTCACGTGTGACTCTATTTCTCAATCTAGGAAATATTTTGATGTCCACCTTGCACCCTTTTCACATGATTATTCTTTACTACCTGTCCATCACCATTACCATATAAAGTACTCCTTTCCACTTAATAATTAATTAGGTTTTATTTGATGTTTTTTTTTTTTGCATTACTTGGTGACCCAAGGGATGTGTTGTGTTTTAGTTAGGGGGAGGATAGATTTATATATTACCATTATTAACTTGCAATTATTCACTTGTCATACAAGCCTTGTCTTGTCATTTTGTTATTGTCCTTATCCCTGTCTTTGTACATTTTATGACTATTGTGTTAAGTGGTTTGCTTTGTGGCATTTTTTTGGTGGGTTTGTCTATATCTTTTTTCCATGAGAGGAGCCCAGAAGTGATTCAAACTTTCATACATGACCAAGTTAAGAAATAGTGGAGAGGTTTTCAAAATATTACATTTTCATTGGGTGCTCATTCAGGATGCTATCAAAATGAGGGGTTTTGAATTTATGGTTACATTTCAAATAGTGGCTCAAGTTACAAGGCTTCCTCAAGTGAGTGATGTGTGCATAAAAGTATCACACTTCTATAAACCATTATTCTTGAGAGAACCCATAGAAGAGGGAGTCTCAAGAGCTGGCTTATGGCTCTCTATCTATGATGTGTAAAGGCTATGAGATGGTGGCTCTCAAACGAACCAAACTGTGAAACCCTTGCAAGGTGCACCATAGAACAAGAGATTCAAAGAGTAGAGGCAAGAGTGCCAATATCTAAGAATCTACAATAAAGTGCAATGCAAATGCAAGCTATTCTAAATGAAATGCAAGCTAACAAAGAGAACTAAGCTAAAGCATAAATAAAACTAAGATAAAAAGTATGCCATAATGTAAGTAGAATGAGAGCTAAGCTAAAATGAAAAAAATGCAAGAATGCTCTAAGTCTCCAAAATCACCAAGAAAATCTGCAGCATAACAATAGCATGAGAGACTAAGATTTTTTGAATGAGGAGAGAGCCCTTCCTTTTAAAGAAAAATGGACGGAAGAGATTAAGAGACAAAAGAGGAATAATCAAGCGAGGAGAATACATCTTGAGTGATCCATGTGCATAAGCATCTCAACCAATCACAATTAATGGTTGACTTTTGAGAGGGTTTGAAATGTGTGGAGGAGAATTAAAGTTATTTTAAAAGTAGAAGATTCCTCTCACATAGAAAAATGTGCATTCATGTGTAGACAAAAATGCCTTTTCCTTTATTTCTAAAATAGGAATAACGCTTTATGTTTGCACACTTAGGATAAGTGGGAAGTGAGGATTTTATTTAATTAAAAGGGAGACATGTTCTTTTAATTAAATATGTACTTGGGATAAAGTGGTCATACCATAGGTTATAATCGAAAAAATAGATTATTAGCAATTTGGTCTAGGTAAGTGATTAATTAAATTAGCCAAAATATTGAGAAGGGGGCCAATAGTCTAGATGACCATTTTTAGGTGATTAAATTTTCCCCTCTTTGACTGATGTGTGATCGATCTGAGAACACATTATGTTAAAGAAAACAAAAGCCAAGTAGGCAGCAATAGATATAGATATCTAATTCCAAAGAATGAAATGCAGAAAGAGATAACAAATCCTGAATGTATAGCCTGATAGCGATAGTACTAAACACTAGGAAAAGAAAGACGATGTCAGAATCCAAGAAGGATGCTAACAGCTAGCAAAGTAGATAGATCAAGAGCAAGTGAAAAGATCAATCATATGCTCCTAAGAAATAGATAGTTGTAGCAAGTGATGATAGAGTATTTCTGCCCCCTTGGGATCGAAATCGAATTGAGGTAAGGGGGATATAGAAATGAGCTAAATATGAATAAATTGAGATATAGCAATGTCCAAGATGACAAATAAATGATTAGAACTAAAGAGTAACTATTAAGAAGTGATAGA
Source organism: Cupressus sempervirens (assembly GCA_028749045.1). NCBI lineage: Eukaryota > Viridiplantae > Streptophyta > Pinopsida > Cupressales > Cupressaceae > Cupressus > Cupressus sempervirens. The sequence goes on along the minus strand of CM053786.1, from coordinate 440,217,545 downwards.
ATGCCCCAATTTGACCAGAGTTGACCACGAAGGATAAAGCATAAAAATTAGGTTAGATCATGCAAAAAAGTGATTTAATGCATGGAAAGGTGAATAGAAGGAGATACGAAGCATAGAAATGGTGAAGACATGAAGAAATGAAGATGCCCAAGTGATGATTTGGAGATTAGACCTCAGAAGTTCAGCTAACTAATTAGAAGAAGGTAGAATTTTAAAATGTGATTTTGACCATCAAGATGAACTTGGATTTTGATTTTGATCCCAAAAATGGATCTAGGACATTGAAATTAGCCAGGGGTGCAATTTTTGCGCAATTCTAAGGAGTTTGAAAATTAGGTGAAAATGAGGTTAGAAGCTAATAATGGGGCCCAAGTGTCATTTTCAAATTCATTTTTTCTTTTGTGATTTGTTGAGAGCTTGTGAGTGGTTGAGAGGCTACATGGCTTTGGCAAAGATTCTACTTCATTGACATCATTTTGAGCACAATCGGTTGGACAACCGGCCAGAGCAGTACAAGGCACCAGTAAGTAACAACTTTTTGTCATTTTTTTGAGCTTTTTGTGGTGTTTTTTTTGCATGGTTTTAGGGTTTTATGTAGAATATCATGTGATACTTAAAAAGTATCACATAGGTACTTTGGTAAATATTACACGATAGATTTTTGCCCAAAATGTATCACATGAATGCTATGTAGTTTATCGTATGGGACATACCCATATGTCCCATGAACCATTGCGAAATGTCACACGATAGAATTGTGTCACACAACTTTAGAAAAAAGTATTGCACGATACTATGTCAACAAATTATGTCACCTGTAGTATGAAAAAGTATCGTATAGCTAATTTTTAACATGGTTTTGTGATTTTTTCGCATTATGATCACATTTTTGATGCATTACTAATGTGTACATGCTATGTGTTGATAGGATATATTTCCAATGCTATTGATTAGAGCCCCCAAAGTGGTGGGGTTGCATGTTGTACAATATCTATGCGATGATGAGTATGCAACCATATTTGCTATGGGTATGCGATAGGTCATACAGATGCCCCATATATGGGCAAACCATAGATTGTTGACTGCGCTAGTTGAGTGGTGGCATAGTGAGCATAATACCTTTCATCTACTGATTGGAGAGGCATTGATTACATTAAAGGACATGTATCACATTCTTCAAGTGCCATGCCATGGCGAGTTGGTAAGTTGTTTGATTGATTATTCTTGTCATGTTTTGCAAATATTGATGTGGGGGATACTGATGTTAACCTTGGTTATGTCACAGGTATACTATGATCAGACCCCAACAGAGGAGCAAGCCATGATGTAGCTGTTATTTCATGATGTCACCATTTAAGACCAGAATCTGGGTTGGGAATGATTGATTATCAAGTATGAAGCAGATTTCCCTCTTCCTAGCTTATTATGTTCGTTGGTAGCATAGGCTTTGGTGACAAACAGGGGCTAGAAGGGCTTCTTAATAGGATGGGGTTGACTAGTGTTTGATTTGATTGCATGGCCATTTAGGATGGCATTGGGGCTTGTGATACTAGAAGAGATGTACCATGAGCTACATGAGATAGTGTTTCATGAGGGCCACTCATGGGTATGTAGTACAATGGTGGCACAAATATGGGCTTGGGAGCACATTGCTATGATCTAACCATAGGTGCAGCTACAAGAGTAGAGATAGCCATATATCTTTGGTTAAAGAGGATTTATTCTACAGACACATAGTGGGGATGTGACCTATTATTGGCACATTTTTGATGAGATGACAATGTTTACATGGCAACCCTATCAAAAGTGTCATAGATGGTCTGATGCATGGGAGTTGGACTACATGAGATATAGCAGGCCACTGGTGGGTAGGATGGCAGATGTAGTGGAGTAGTTTGTGATCACCCGAGTATGGTAGCAGTTTGTAGAGCACTAGGCAATATTGGTGGAGACTACCACCTATGCTCAGATGCATTCACATGAGGCATGAGGATGTTTTCTAATGCTGAATTATTAGATGACAGTACAAGATACAATGGCTCTAGTGCTGACTCCCTGGGATTATCACCCAGATGTAGCAAATGTAGGGGTAGATCCTACATACTTATATGAGAGGTAGATACACCCATTCCCATGATTTATAGAGCTTGATGTGCTACCCATAGGAGGGGGACACAAAGGTGGTGGAGGTGGAGGCAGAGGAAGGGGTGTGAGATGGATGGAGGTTGGAGAGGGATCTTGATCAAGGAGGAGGAGGATGTAGGCACAAGCCACGAGGGAGATGGAAGAGGAGGAGGAGGAGGAGGTGCCACTAAGGTGACGACAAGTAGGGAGAGTGGAGGTAGAGCCAGAGTAACCAGCTGGGGAAGTGATGACAAGCATGATGCTAGGATCCACACTTTAGAGGTAGAGCTACAAGTAGCTCAGGTTACCATTGCAGTGTGAGATCAATAGCTCATGGATGAGTGAGCATGAGGAGATGAGCTCTATAGGGATCAATATGCAACAAGGTGAGGGGTGGCTCATCATGGTGCTCATGCCACATACTATTATGTTGCCTATAGGGGTGTGGTGCCACTAGGGTAGGGACTATCTAATTATTCAAAGCAGGTGGGTAGATCAAAGGGTGTAGCACAACCACCAAATAGGAGACATGCTCCACCACTAGGGCCACCACCTCCTCTTGCTACAGAGGATGGGAGTCAGTCTTAGGTTGATACCAATAGTTTTGACATTTTGATTGTACATTATGTATTTTTGAGACAGATATCCAATTTTTGGATCTCATTTTTGTATATGTACTATAACACATTGAGCTATATATATATATATATATATATATATATATATATATATATATATATATATATATATATATATATATATATATATATATATATATATATATATATATATATGAGATACTAGATTTGATTTACACTCTTGTGTACTTGTCTCAAATGGATGTTTCAACATTTTAATTTTCATGCGATGTTTCAATTTCTATTTCTTACTCATGTATGCATTTAGTTGGATACTTATGCTTATGTATCTCTCTTATGTATGATGTTTTTAGCTCTCATGTATATGATATATACTTTATGTTTCTAAAAATATGTGACACTTGGATAGATTTAATGTGATGTTTAGATTAACCCCTTGTGATGACATGATAGCGAGATAAATATGAAATGTGAAAGACATGATAAAGAAAGCAAAGAAGGACATGAAAGCAACTAGCTAATAGGTCTGCAAAAAAGATAAAGAGAGAGTTCTTCTCATATGCAAGAATGCAAGATTAGACTAGAAAAATGGACCTGAAATGAAAGTTAGTATGTAAAGTGGTTTACCGGCAAGGGACACATAACATTTAGACTCTTATTTCATCATTGAGCACTTATTACGGACATCATGAGATCATACAATCATCACTAGTATAACTATGAGGATATGAATATGATCAATATCAGATAGGTATATGGAAATCTAATCTAAGCATCAAAGACATAGAAGTAAAGATGACTACATGATCATATTCCATAAGTTTAATATAGCAAGATTACACCTATATCAAGGCATAAGTGCCAGGATAACCCCTGAGTGCAGTCTTGCAAAAAAAAAGTCAAGGATGATACATATATAAGTCAAAGTGTCAAATTGAACAAGTGTGAATGCTATAAACACCTTAGACTAACAAAGTATACCCACAAGTAGTAAAACATTCCCCATGCCCCCAGTCTTCTAGTTAATGACATCCTTGAGAAACTATTAGGGAGGGAATACATAGTAAAGAAATCATCATGGGTAGTGTTGACAAGTGTTGAGAAACACTTTTTTGTGAGTTGTCAAAGAAAACCCTAATGCACAAGAATACCTCAATAGGATAACTAGCTATGCCCCCAAGACAAGGACAAGAAACAATCCCAAGTTAGGGAACATGTAGCGAAATGGGTGATTGAGACTGATAGACATAGGTGCAAGGGTCTCAAGCAGTGCCTGTTTCCAAGTTTTCACCACTTGGCAGGTTTCTTTTTCAAGACTTTTTTCAATTTTTTTTTTGTATTTTTGAATTTTTGAATTTTTTTTTGGTGATACATCAAAGTGCCTATTGCTAGGTTTAAACTAAGATGATCATTTTTTTAGGACATTTTCTAATTTTAAGGATTTTTTTCAGGATCATAAATATGTACAAGATAGCTGAGTAGTGTTAGTGTAGTTTTTTATTTTTCCTATTTTGCTAGGTTTTTCCTACACTTTTAATAATCTCTCTTAGGTTAATAAAGCATATCTTATTAGGTGAATGGTTGTGAGGTGTCACCTTCCTACATGTGAGCATTCATTAGCTATCTTGGGAAGATACTTTGCTATCTTTAGTCCGATAGATGGTTGCTCCTCATTGGTTGGTGTTGCCATCTCCTCCCTCTTCCTAGCCTATATAAGCATGCTACCTGGCTTGTATTTGCATATCTCTTGTTTTTGCATCCTCTTAATGCTATTTTGCTTCCAGCATTTGCATTACTCTCTTGGAGACTAACTCTATGATGCTATTTTGATTTTGTATCATCTGCATTCATAGTTTAGATATTTACTCTTTGCACTAGTTTTTTGGGTTATTAATCTTATCAGATTCTAACATGGTATCAGAGCTTTTCTATGTGCAAGAGTAGATTTTAGTTTCCGTATTTGAGAGATTTGGGGGGGCTAGTAAACTTTATTGTAGTTTTTTGAAAAATTAAGTATGCTTTTCTCTTGCATCTTTGGATGATCCTGAGAATCAGAAAAGTTTTGACAAAAACGGTTTTTCTCTGGGGTTTCAATCTCAAATCTGACAACCAACTTGCATATTTGAAGTTTTCAATCAGTATTGCAGGTTCCAGCATACCATTGATGGACTTAGGAAGCTGATCCAGCATTTTCATGTCATATTTTGGTTGCTGGGGTCATTTTTTGATTTTTGGAGCCATTTTTTACTGTTAAAGGCATTTGATTTACACTACAGCAACATCTTCTGTACATCAGCAAGAAAAACGCTTTCTAAGTTTTGTTTGCAGCCTTGAAAAACCATCTGAGTATCTTTTAGATTTTGCATGCAAGCTGTATATTTTGCAGAATCGAGCATGCAAAGCTACAACCATACCCCTCTCCGTTGGAGTTCGTAGATTTGAACGCAGTTTTCAAATGTCTCATTCTTGCTCATACAGACTCTGATTTTGATGATTCTTGTTATGACCTTGGCTATTTTTTTGTGCTCTATCCATTAGTAGAGTTTTTAAAAAATTTTCATGCATGAATTCTTTAGAAATTGCAGATTCTCAGCCGTGACTGTGCACAGTTCTCGTTTTGGAAACTTCGAAGGATCATAACTTTCTCATACGACCTCGTATCGAGGCGATTCTTTTTTTGAAAATGCATGATTTTTTGAGTAGATCATAGTGGTGCTACTTGTTTCCTTGATTATTATGCCCAAGTTTCACTTTTAGCATATGCTCTTCATGAGGAGGCCCTGTCGATTTTTCTTCCGTAACTTGAGCATACAGACATATTTTTTTGATCCGAAAAATGCGTCGGAAAGCTGGTTTTGAGACGGAGATGATGGTATAAGTTTTTTTGATTTTTGCTATAGTTTGGTTGCCTATTTTGGCAGTCAAAGCCAGATGTTCTATTTTGCCTTCCGGGAGCCATATCTCGCTCATTCAGACTCTTTTCTGGGCTTGCTAGTTCTATGAGTTATTCAGTTGTAGAGGTCTTTTATCCAGATTTTTCTCCAAGTTCTTTCTCCTTCGAGTTTTTCACTTTCGCACTCTGGCGGATTACTTGGATTCTACAGGTCCTGGAATCTCTTCTTCTGTTCTTTTGGCTCACTCTTCTTTCTAACTTCTGAGCATTGTATGCTTCTATTCTGTTGCATTCCTTTTTTTGTAAATGCACTGAGATAAAGTGCCTACTTTTGCATATCTGGGATCTTGTACACCTTGTGTTTGTTTGTACTCACACTCGTTATAAAGTGCCATGGGGGGTCATGATGTTTTGCCATTTTGTGCTCATCCACCTTTGTCAAGTGAATTTTTCTTCCACGACATTAGCCCATGCAGTGTGTCGGTGACATCACCCTTTATCCTATGCTTGTACTTCTATTGCACTGTTGGTGTTCCTGATTCTTTTTCTTGCAGATGTTTTTGGCATTGCATTTTAGTGTTCCTGTCACCCCTCTCCCTGTTCAACATTATGGGGGGGTTCACCTATTGGCTCTATTGCTTCTTTGGTTTGGTTGAGTGATCTACGTATTCAATTTTTGTTCCTATGTACTAGGCGGATGCAGTGGCTAGGCACCTATGCATTTTGGTGAGATGGTTCATCTACTATATAGAAACTCATTCATTCCTACCTTTGGAGGTCACCTCTTCAATTGATTAGCTCTTCAGACTTTGTCTTCTCTACCTAGTCATGCACTATTTCAGTGGGGGTTCCAGCAGTTTCTTCTGACAGTGTTTGTAGCTTCATGCTTCGGAGATGCTTCATGCTCTTTTTTGTTCCTCTCTTTGGGACATTTCCTAGATTGGAGGCTTAGTTTCCTTCATCTAGTTCTTTTTCTTGTATTGGGTACCTGATCAGGCCTTGTTGCCGGGACCCATTTTCCTGCTTTCATAGCTTTGCTAGGTTAGCATCCACCTAAGCTTCGCTTATGGGGGGGTGTTAGTGTAGTTTTTTATTTTTCCTATTTTGCTAGGTTTTTCCTACACTTTTAATAATCTCGCTTAGGTTAATAAAGCATGTCTTATTAGGTGAATGGTTGTGAGGTGTCACCTTCCTACATGTGAGCATTCATTAGCTATCTTGGGAAGATACTTTGCTATCTTTAGTCCGATAGATGGTTGCTCCTCATTGGTTGGTGTTGCCACCTCCTCCCTCTTCCTAGCCTATATCAGCATGCTACCTGGCTTGTATTTGCATATCTCTTGTTTTTGCATCCTCTTAATCCTATTTTTCTTCCAGCATTTGCATTACTCTCTTGGAGACTAACTCTATGATGCTATTTTGATTTTGTATCATCTACATTCATAGTTTAGATATTTACTCTTTGCACTAGTTTTTTGGGTTATTAATCTTATAAGATTCTAACAAGTAGTAGGCCTTTAAGCATAGAATTTTTTTAAGTGTAGGACATTAATAGGCTCTGCAAGTTCTTCACCTTCAGGAGTAGACAGTTGATAAGCACCAGACCCATATGCTGCTATGATAATGTGTGGGCCTAACCAATTGGGTTCAAACTTTCCCTTCTGCTCTCTATGTTGTTGATTTTTTGGATTTTCTCTAAGCATGAGGTCACCAACTTGAAACTCATGTGGATGAACCTTTTTGTTATATTGAGTAGACATGCACTTTTGATAAGCCCTCATGTGATCAAAAGCTGCCTTACAACACTCATCAAAAGTCTCTAATTCCTGTATTCGCATAGCTCTATGGTCTTCATCAGTTATCAACCCATGAAAAGAGACTCACAAGGAGGGGATCTCTACTTCTAATAGGAGAATAGCCTCATAACCATAGACTAAAGAAAAGGGCATGGCCCCTATAGGAGTATGAATAGTAGTTCTATAGGCCCAAAGTGCTAGATTTATCTATAGGTGCCAATCTCTCCTAGACTTATAAATTGTGCGATGCAAGATTTTTAGCAATGTTTTGTTGGAGGCCTCTACTTGACCATTCGCTTGAGGGTGATAAATAGAAGACTGATGTTGTTTGATCTAAAACTTCTTGCATAGCTATCTTAGGTCCTTATTTTTGAATTGTCCTCCATTATTAGTGATAATAGAGGAAGGAATACCATATCGAAAAATAATGTGATTCAGTATAAATAGGACAACATGTTTTCTTGTAGCAATAGATAATGGCACTACTTTGACCCATTTAGTGAAATACTTAGTTGCTGTAATGATGAACTTGTGGCCACTAGATGAACTTGGGTGAATTTTGCTAACCAAGTTAAAGGCCCATTGTTGAAATGGCCAACATGTCATAGAAGGAATCAACTCACGTCCAGGAGCATGAATTAAAATGACAAGACTTGGTATAACAAACATCATCAGCTTGCATAGTTGGCTAGTAATAACCTACTTTAAGTAGCTTTTGAGAAAGTGTAAGGCCATTAGAATGTGCCCCACAAATGCTGTCATGGACTTTGGAAAGTGCCTTTTTAAAATCTTCTAGCTCTAAACACCTAAGCAATGTTCCGTGTAGACCCCTTCTATACAAGTCACTAGAGACCAAAATGTAATGTGAGACATTGCTAAGGAATTGGCATTTCTGGTTGTGTGAAAGGTTCTCAAGAACAATTTGATCATGCATGTAAGAGAAGATGTCAGCATGGGGGAGAAATCATGACCTACAATGGTGTAGATCACTTGATTATTGAGAGAATCATAGGTGGGATAACAAAATTCTTCCACCAGGAACTCAAATCAAGATTCATGTTCTTGTAGTTGGAGAATAGATGCTAGAGTGGCCATAGCATCAACAACTTTCTTTTTTGCTCTAGGAATTTTCTAAAATGTCACAAAAGTGAAGTAGTTCCTTAGAGCATCTATCAACTTTTTATAAGGTATCAATTTGTCATCTTTCATTTCATAGTCATTATTTACCTGGTTAATAACAAGTTGGGAATCTCCGTAGCTATGCAATTTGATTCTTCTTCATTCAAGAGCCATCGTGATCCCATTTGTTAAAGCTTCATATTCAGCCATGTTATTTGTATAAGGGAATAAGAGTTTGTAAGATTTGGGAATCATATATCCATGAGGGGAAACAAATAATATACTTGTTCTAGCTCCATTTTGTGTGTGGGAATCATCAAAGAACATTTTCCAAGTTCTCTTAGTGATATACATAATTGAGGCATCTGGAAATTTAGCTTGTATGAATGTTGTATCCTCTAGAGAAAAATTAGCTAGTTGGTCAGCTATAGCTTGTCCTTTGATGGCTTTACATTCAACATATTTAATGTCAAATTCTAAAAGAATCATCATCCATTTAGCTAGATGACCAGTAAGTGTAGCTTTTCTCAACAGATATTTCAAAGGATCAATTTTAGTAACTAGGTAGATTGTCTGTGCCAACATGTAATATTGAAGTAAAGACCATTGCGAGACAAGCCTTCTCGATGCTGGTATAGTTCATCTCATAAGAAAACAAAGTTCAATTAATATAATATATAGCATGTTCTTTACTAGTCTCATCACGATGGGTGCCAAAAATGTGTGCATAAAAGTATCACACTTCTATAAACTATTATTCTTAAGAGAACCCATGGAAGAGGGAGTCTCAAGAGCTAGCTTATAACTCTCTATATATGACATGCAAAGGCTATGAGATGGTGACTCTCAAATGAACCAAACTATGCAACCCTTGCAAGGTGCACCATAGAATGAGAGATTCAAAGAGTAGAGGCAAGAGTGCCAATATCCAAAAATCTATAATAAAATGCAATGCAAATGCAAGCTATTCTAAATGAAATACAAGCTAACAAAGAGAACTAAGCTAAAGCATAAATGAAACTAAGATAAAAAGTATGCCATAATGTAAGTAGAATGAGAGCTAAGCTAAAATGAAAAAATGGAAGAATGCTCCAAGTCTCCAAAATCACCAAGAAAATCTGCAACATAACAATAGCATGAGAGACTAAGATTTTTTGAATGAGGAGAGAGCCCTTCCTTTTAAAGAAAAATGGATGAAAGAGATTAAGAGGCAAAAGAGAAATAATCAAGGGAGGAGAATACATCTTGAGTGATCCATGTGCATAAGCATCTCAACCAATCACAATTAATGGTTGACTTTTGAGAGGGTTTGAAATGTGTGGAGGAGAATTAAAGTTATTTTAAAAGTATAAGATTCCTCTCACATAGAAAAATGTGCATTCATGTGTAGACAAAAATTCCTTTTCTTTTATTTCTAAAATAGGAATAATGCTTTATGTGTGCACACTTAGGATAAGTGGGAAGTGGGAATTTTATTTAATTAAAAGGGGAACATGTTCTTTTAATTAAATATGCACTTGGGATAAAGTGGTCATACCATAGGTTATAATTGAATAAATAGATTATTAGCAATTTGGTCTAGGTAAGTGATTAATTAAATTAGCAAAAAATTTGAGAAGGGGCCTAATAGTCTAGATGACCATTTTTATGTGATCACAAGTGACAAATTTTTTCCAAAGGCCAACCCACTTACAACTGACCTTCATACCTACAAAAGCCAATTTCTACAATAGGGAAAGAAAGTTACTATTGTCAAAGGGAAAGGAATAGTGTAGACATCCCTTCCTCTACCATATGACAAGGTAGTATTCTTTTGGTAAAATATATCACTTATGAATGTAGGTATGCCTTTGTCTTTGGCCATCATTTTTGGTTATTTCTACATCTTCACCAAAATGACTCGGTTAATCTACCTTGCTACCTGTACCATTCCCTCCATCGATCCTGTAAATATTTTCATCATAGGCATACCTAATATTTAGCTACTTCTTTATATTCATGTCCTTCAATTTATAAAACCAAAGATTAACTAGGATAGCTTTGTTGACCACTTAGCTCCTAAAGAAAAATAATTTCTCTTCAGGATGAAGAGGCAAGGAATCCATCTAAAAATACTTCACTGCTCTTTGTTATAGAACTTGATAAAACACCATTACCCTCCCTTAATACAAAATCTATAGGGTCTTCTAGTGCTATAGTATCTAAAAAGTCAAAATTTTGTCCTAATTCCTCTACTCACTATTCCACTTGGAAAAAACCTAATCTCCTTAAAGAATTAGCTCAAGTCGCCCACTATGTCCAAGCCACAACTGCTTAAACTTTGAGTCTACAAGTTGTAGCCACAAAGTCTCCCAATCCTAGCAAAATGAAGAAATTTGATCACAATGTCCAAAGCCAAAAGCAACATAAGGATAAAATAAAGAAGCCTAAAGAAGTCCTAGAAGATGAACAAAATGTAGCAATGGAATAGTCCAAATAATTTGTAGCTATCGAATGTCTATTTAGGCCAACATCTTTGATAATTTAGGAATTACCTCTAGATAGCCCTATAGAAAAAAGACCCTTCGTAATTACAAAAAACCCTCAAGATGCAGAACATCATGGAAACCCCATTGCTTCTAACATTATCAAGGCAGAAACCCTTGACTTAATGATCCATCCAGCCTATAGGACTAATGCTGATGACATTACTAAGGAAAAAACATTGTTAGAAAAAGTAGGATACTGTATAATGCCTGAGGATAATCCTCCAATTTTTACTAAACCCTTACCGATGGAGTTAGAGATGACTACAAGGGAAGATAATGACCAAGTTAATAACCCTCAAACCATTTAGCTTATATAGGTTGTGTCTTTGCAAGAATTAGATGGAGAAATAATCACAAGCCCTACTAAAGACATGTCCCAAGCTCTTGTAGTTTACAAGTAACTAGCTCTACAAAAAAATTTATCTCTTCCACAAGTCTCTGCTCACCAACTATTTCAAATAATGATGCAACTCCAAAAAGAAAATGAATAGTTGTGGACAAGGCTACAATTAGTTAAACAAGGGAATTTGTTACTACTTCCATTTAGTTTGTACTATACTCTTTGCATGAGGACATCCAAAGGTCTTCAGTTGGGGGGAAATGATGAGGGTTAAAATTGCCTTAGTTTGTGATTACATCTCCTTCATTTTTCATGACCACCTGATTCTTAAGTCATCAATTAATTAGTAGAAATACATGTAATATGCCTAATTGATTATTAGTTGGTAAGAATGAGATTTTTACTATTTTGGCACTTATGTGACACATGTTTGAATGTTGCAGGTGAACAACCCTAAGGAAGCTACAAGACAAGATTAGTGAGGAAATAGAAGATATGGATTTTAATGAATCCTCATTTTGATCATTGCCCTTATGTAGTTTTTTTATATTCTATGGATAGTATTTAGTTTGTTTATGGCTTTTAGCCTCTGGCTAAAGCCATAATCTTAGTTTGTTAAGACTATTAGTCAGTTAGAACCGATTCTCCATTTTGATCGAAATTTTATGGGCATAGAACATTCAAAGTGCTTATATATATATGTATGTTTAGACCTTTAGATATGAGGATATGTTATGAATAAAGTGTGATAAAGACTTGCAAAAATATATATACTTTTGATTGACATATTCATTCTATGGTTATGTATTGAGATAGTTTCTACTGATTCAAGCTAAATTCTTACTATGAGAACTAGAGGAAGGTCCCCCTCTCAGAACCTAGGTGAGATTGTTTCAAATGCCTTCTATTTATGTTTTATGACTTCTAATCTATGAATGATTGAGGCTTCATGATAGGCTTTGATTTAGTTTGTTTAATATGTGGTATGATTCCAATGTTTATTCTAAATTTTCTTCTTCCATAGCTCTGTGGTAATTCACCTTAAGGATTTGAATTCATTCCATGATTGTGCATATTGTGCTCACCAATCTAGTAGTGAACCATAGTATTCTTGAAGTTCTCATTATTCTCTACTGATTTGTCTACATCTATTGCAACCATATTGAGTCCCCTATTTTTATCATCATTTTGTTCATTTCTCAATACAACATCCTGTCACAACTTACAGGCCTCTTGTCACTCCTTGTTACCTACCTCAGTATCTGTCATTCCATAGATCATATATCAATTTTAAGCTTCCTGTCACAAATCAAATCCAACCCAAACTATCATTGTTATTTTAGAGTAGCTTGATTTAATTGTGAATATTTTGATGTTGCATTAGTTAATATATTTGGCTTTCATAATTATAATGATATTATGTTAGCTAATATATTTGGCTTTCATAATTATAATGATGTTGTGTTAATTAATTTTAGTTAATTAGATATGAGTAGATTTATATCTACAAGTGAATGATCACTTTGAACTTAAAAACACAATTCAACTTAAACTCACACTTATGCATGAAATAAACTACATTCATAATCACTTGGCTTATTATCTTCATGCCTTGAACAAATAGCCATTATATCTCTCACTAGTTTATGAATCTCAGATTGCCACTCTTAGGATATTTCAATTTAATTATGTCTAGAAATAACCCATCAAGTTAGACTCCAACTTGTTTTGTAAGTCTTGAACTTGCTTCCTAAAAATATCAGTTTTAGCAGGTTCTCTCTTTTGAATAATCCTCTGAACAACAAATTCATGGAGTACTTTCCATCCTTTAAAAGTCAAGTGTATTAAATGTAGTCATCTTGTTAAAATTTCTTGAAGTCTTATCTAGTAACATAATTGTCTACTTCACTTCCATGTTGTGACCTATGCGAAGGTTGTTCACAATGGGAATGTCTAGGTGGAGACACATAACAATCAAGATGAGACATTGGAGTCCTAGGAAGGGTGTTCTTGCCTTTGTTTCCAAATTTGGCAAAGGGGTTTCTATGATTAGCATTGGCATGTTGGTCTCTAAAGGTAGTAGTGTAATAATTTCCAAATTTTTGAGTTTTAGAATTGTCCCTAAAGTTGTGAGTAATTTCTTCCCCAAAAAAATAGTATTCATCCTAGTAGCCATTGTCTTTCTTATTTAAGTCTTTCTTGTTCAATTATTTCTGGTTCATCTAAGTAGGCCTTCTTTCCTCTTCTATTTGTTCCCATATGTCTACAAAGAAGTTGTTTAAGCACCAATTTATCTCTTCCCTATTCATGGTAAAAGACACACCATTTTCAGTTGTAGGGGTTTCAAGTGGAGTATCCAAGGAACTACTAGAGTGACTAAGAGAATCATACCAAGTGGTAGATTGTCTTTCTCTACCTCATCAAAAATAGGCTCAACCTCAAAATGTTCCTTATGTGGATACCTAGTTGGAAAGGGTAGTTCTCAAATCTAAAAGAAGAAGAACTTACTTGATGAAGTTGGAACCTAGTTGTAATGAACATGTAAGATAATTTTTTTAGCTTAATAAGATAATTCAAGACACATGGAGTCCAAACTTAGAGAAGCAAAGTGTTTAGTTGTCGATGAGAGATAGTAATGAAATTATGAGAGAAACTTTTCAACCAAAGTGTCCAAGCAATTTATAACTCTAATGACTTGAGTTAAGTGCTAGGGAAGAGCCAAATATCCAAGTAGATAAAGCAAGCAAGATGATAAGTGAACAAAATTCCAAATATTTTATGTAACCAAGGAGCCAAGGTGATCATTTTCAACCTAAAAAACCTTAAGTATGCTCTAGAGACACAATGTGATCAAGTATAGACCTCCCTAAATCATCCAAGAATGGAGTCAAATTCAAATAAACTAAGTACAAAGACCAGGAAATAGAGTTTAGCAAATAACACAATAATAGGACAATAATAAGCTTCATATGACACTTTCTATGAAGCAATATGATAGTTTGCAAGTAACATGATGACAATATTGACAACAACCAATATGACAGAGTTTTCAAGGTAGATTGATACTTTCTAGAAACTATAAGTATTGTATGATATTTCTCACAAAGGTAGTACACTAATTTACCAAAAAAGATAAATTTTTAACCTTTTGTGCTTAATAGACTTAAGCTTGACTAATTCTTTTGACCAATTTTAGAAAAGTGACTTGTGATAGTGGGGTTTTGTTTTAGTTTTGATAGAAAAGTAGCAAGTTTTGATAGCAATAGTGATGTAAACACGTATCTTCAAGCAATTGGACAAGGAAAAAAAAAAAAACCTTTCTAGTACAAACACTTGGGAAGTTTTGAAAATAAAATCCTATGACACTACCAATTATGTATGTTTAAAATATTTCCATGGGTCTAGCACATTTGAAAACACACTTAAGAAATATCTACCTAACCAATATAGATAAATAATCAATACCTTGGCCCACACTTGATGCTCCCTCACCTCACACAAAGTGGTTGCCCATAATAGATATTGTCTTTTTCATAGACGAGTTACCCACATCTAAAGGAAGACATGGTGAGTGTAAAAGCTTGGGGTGATCTGGGTAGTCCACTAGGATTAATCCTTGTATGAAGATATTGTGATGCAAGTAGGGAGGTGTTGTACATGTTATTTTTACAAACTCTTCCACTAGGCTTCTTCCAAGCCTTACTAAGAATATCACAATCAATTCCTCATGACTCTCCCAAGGCTAGAGACTAGGTGGTTGGCGTTTTACTCATGCCACACTCACCTCTTCCAAGTATTTGTACCTAGATCTCACAAACACAAACAACTATCCCTCTCACCACACAACACCTCCACTCCCTTACACCCTCCGATATCTTTCACAAAATCCACACCCAAATGATTATAAAGGCTTAAGTAATCACAAACAATGTGATTTCAAATAGTCATAAGGTTCCATACACCTTGGTGGGCTCCAAACACCAATCCTAACAAATTGACCTAATGAGGGCTCTTCCTTGTAGCCATATCTTTGGGGTTTTAAAGCAAGAAATAAAATTATTTAAAAAAAAACTACTAAAGAAAAAAGAGGATTTAGATACTCAATACTGAGCTCTACTAAACACTAAAATCTCAGGCTTATTAAGGCATTCAAATTGCAGGCCCTAGTCTAGGCTAATAGGCCTAAAGACACTCTCAAACCACAAAATCACAAAACCCTCAAGGAAAATGGACAAATGAACTTGCCTAAATTTTTACCTTATCAAGAGCTTTCAAACTTCTGACCTTTGGGTACTTAGCTACTGTGGAGATGACTGAATCTTCAAACCCTAGTCTTAATGAGGGTTTCATTGCTATTTTAAGAAACTACTTAAAACCTCCATCGTCTTACCTACATAACTCTTCAAATAGAATCTTCAACATCCCATCAATGAAAGCAACCCTTCCAAATACCATGCAACTTATATACAAGCCTATGTCACATTTCTTGAGTGCTAATACCCTGTAGTTTACATGCAACGACAGGTATGTTATATATTCTTAACCAAATCCATTATAAGGAGAAATGTTATGATATGAACCAAAAAAATGGTAGTATAAAACAACAAAGAAAACATTCACATCTTCCCTAGCTTCATACAATGAAAATATGCAACCAAAATGGTACTACACTCTAAAGCTGTACAACTTTTATTGTCTAAAATACTGAGTAATGAGATCTTGGTAATAATCCATTAATACAAAGCACATGTTTAGCATCAACATTAGTTCTAGACTTAATTATACCATATATGAAGCTTATGAATCATTACATCTAAGAGGTAAGGAAGAAGATACTAGGATTGTAGTCAAATACAAGTACACCAGTAGATTATAAAAAAAATTTGATTTTTATTATACAATACCACACACCATACCCTTCATTTTTTTTCTCCACATCTCATTCTCTATCCTCTACATGAGATTGAATTGATTATGTAATAGAATGACATTTCACATCCCCAAAAAGCTTTTCCAAGATGGTTGACCTTCCATCTTCTAAAAATTGTTATGTTACAAAAAATGTTGACAAGAACATTTTTTGACAATTTGCCTCTTTTGCTAACTCGTGCCTATTTGACACCATATATAGGTCCAAAAGGCTTACAAAATACATGATTAATTAATTTATGACCTTGCATGACATTTTAATATCCCTTAGGGACTTTGGCTACATTGACCAACTTTGACTAATGCTTGATCTTGGTCTACATGACCTTGATTGAACATCTAATTACATGAAATTGACATAACTAACTCACTAATCCCATAATGAATTAAAACATACTAAAATGACTCAAAAATCAATGGACATGGCTAGGGTACTCCTGCACCATATTGAGTGGCAAAATAGGGTGGCCTCTAAATCCTAAGGTGTCTAGTAATGGTTCCATTCATAACACACCTCTTGCACCTGATACAAGATAGAGGCATCATAGCCACAAGAGTACCTTAAGAATATCCAATTAGTAATTTCCTCATGGTCAAAATCCTAGAAGTAATATCACTAAGTGAAGTCAATGGTTATGCCCCCAATACTTTCACCTTTATTAAGAGGTTTGTGAATACAGTGGGTTGAATTAGCTGGGTTTTTCTTGTTCCCACTTCAGGTCATTCTGATTGGTATCTTTCCACCAATCGAAGGCCCTCCAAAAGGTAAAATATAACTAGGATATTGAGAAAAATAGATCCATACTAAGGAGATCAAGATTTTTAATTCACCAAGAAGGTGAAGAACATACTCTCCTGTTCCCTAATGCTTCCCCAAACATGCCAAGAGGATTCATTAAGACCACTAGAAAGTGGAATATTCCACCAACTTTCTTGAACTAATGATGAGTCAAGATTTTTGATTCACCAAGATGGTGAAGAATATACTCTCCTATCAACAATGTAATCTTACTAATGGGTTTCAATGTGCTTATGAAAATGAAAGCAACTAGTAGATATAAGCACTTGAAATAAAAAGAAGACACATTAAAACAACTTTTTATTTTTTCTTGGGAAGCCCTCAAAAATGTTAGTAGCACTTTTTTTGTTGTTGCTATTTTTCCTTTAGCAATGCAAGCAAGAAAGTAGGCCCCTACAAGGAAAAAACAAGGTTATGGTATAAAAATAAGCAATAGAAACTCAAAATAAACCTTAAAAACCATTGTTAGGACTTGTTAGAAAGCCAATAAACCCAAAAATGGAAGCTTGAAAGTGCAAAGTTAAATCTAAAAGTTAGATTGTGCCAATAAAATAGATAGAATGATACTTCTGGTTGATATAGTATCGTACAATACTTCCTAGTGTAGTCAAGTGATACTGCTTCCTAGTATGATACTCTATATCATAATAGTACAATAGTTCTCATGAAGAAATATGGAAAAATACATAGTACCAATAGGACAAAATAAATTGGTCTTGTATTGTATGACAATGCAAAAAATATTGTATGAAAATGTAGAAAGTAATATCATATGATATTTCTAGCCGCAAAATAAAACTCCAAGCAATCGAAACCTACAAGTGCAAAAAGTGACAAAACTAGCATAATGAAGGTAAACAAGAATGTCTAACCCCATGGTGGGAGCCAAAAATGTGTGTGTAAAAATTGTCACACTTCATTAAGACATTCTATCTAAGGAATCCATTAAGAACCTTGAATGGTGACTTAGAGCTTCCTATGTATGACATGCAAGAGCTATGAGATGGTGGCTCTCAAATGAATCTAGTTAAAGAAACCCTTGAAAGGTGCACCATATAATGAAATATTTAAATAGTAGAGGTAAAAATGCCAATATCCAAGAATCAAGATGAGTGGAATGAAAATGCAAGTAAACTAGAATGAGATGCAAGATGCAAAATTAAGCTATCAAGTATGAAGAGTTACAAGATCCCCTATTTAAAATATGTGAGCTAAAATAGTGCATAAAGGAAACTGAGCTAAGAATGCAAGTAAGAAAATCTAAGTGCAAGATAAGTGTAAAGTGAGTGCTCCAAGTGCTCCAAAAGATCTAGGAAAACTTGCAACATAACAATAGTATAAGTGTGTAATAAATGAGAGACTAAGGAGAGAGCCCCCTTTTAGAGAGAAATGGATGGTAGAGATTAAGAGGAAAAATAAAGGATGGAGAATGAGTCTCATGTTTACTTTGTACAAAATAATCTCACCTAATAAATATTAATGGTGGAGCTGAAGAAGAAAAAGATGTGTGGAGGAGAATATATATTCCACCCACCTTAGAAAGTGTGCATCTCATGTGAGAAAAAAATGTCTTTTTCTTTATTTTTAAAATAGGAATAATGCTTTTCATATGCACACTTAGGATAAGTAGGATTTTGGGGACTTTATTTAATTAAAAGGGATTAATCTCTTTTAATTAAATAAAAGACTTAGGATAAAGTGGTCAAACCATAGGTTATAATCAAATAGATAGCAAAGTGACAACTTGTTCAAAGATAAGTGATAGATAAATTATGCAAAAAAGCTAGAAACGAGGCTCATATTCTAGAGGACCATTTTGGATGATTATAGTACTTTCATTTTCTAGATTATTCTTCTCATAATAATATATTTATTGATGGTGGGGGTTCTAAGACTAGTGTGCCAATTTTTTTGTCTCCCTAGATGTGGGTGGGAATATGGATCTAGCTACTCTTTTTAGTGATAATATTTTGGATATTAATTCTAGTTGCATTTATGATGATAATTTTATTATAGGGAGGGTTTATTATTATTGTCTAGAGTTGGGGGTTGTCCTCTCTATTGGTACTCTCTCCAAATTATGGTAGTCCATTGATTGGGTTGATGGCTTATCATGAGGAGGCAACACTATGGAAGAGGATTGGATAATTAGTAAAGATAAGAAAACTACTTTGTCTATAGCCTATTTTAACATTACTCTTCATTCCCACAAGGATACTATTGAAATAAAAATTTTATGGCTCTTGGTTGGGGGAGCGTATGATGGGGTTTCCTCTATCTCCCTTGTTGGTTTTTTATTCTTGATGGTTTATTTCTTGGAAATTATATTTTGGGTTGTGTGAGTTTGTTGGTTATTCCCATGTCTATTCCATTTTGTTATAAGGCTTTTTTTGATATATATTATGTCTTCTTGTTTTAAAGCATTTCAAGTCCCTACAAAACCTATTTTTTCTTTATTAAAAAATGTGGAAATTATAAAATAGGGAATCAATATTAGGAGTTACTTTTGCATGTAAGTTGGTAATAGTCCTATGGTCACTTTACAGTTTATACTTTAGGTTGATGAAATTTTTTATGAACTTCTAATAAGAGAATGTCCATGCATGTTGTAGTCAAGATGGAACCAATAAATTTCCATTTTTTTTAGTCTCTCTAATAAAAATTGTCCTTGAATGCATTAATTTTTTTTTGAGATGTTTACAAAGCTTGTATCATAAAAAACAATAGGAATAGAAGTGGAGGGAGGTAGAAATCCATGCTAGTTCAAAAATTAGTTATAGTTCAACATCCAAATCTAGTTGAACATTCATCTATTATTCAATTTGATCTCAACTTCTTGAGTTTCGACTATTATAGGGTGGATGGTCTAGTTGTTACCCTGAAGCCCAATAAAACCTCAACTTTTCAAACATGATCTTGATCTCATCTTGAGAGTTTTTTTCACCCATAGGAGCACAAGAATCTTAGGTTTGGTGCAATCTTACATCAACCAAAAATATCTTATTTATACTTTTTGAGTTTTTTCTAGTTTGTTGATCATTTTAGCAATCCTTATTTTTTTATTAAGTACTTGTGATATCTAGAGTATGATATAAACATAGTATGGTTCCTATACCTAGGTCACCAACTCATTTGGATCTTTTTTGGTCAAGTTATGATTTATTTTCTCTTAGGTAGCATGCTCTTGCTAATTTTTCATGACCATTGACAGATTTTGATATTGTGATGGAAATATATGACGATGGATATTTAGTGGCACATCTAGAAATATTCTTGGATTATGTGAGTACCCAAATATGGAACCATAAGCTATCAAATAGTTTATGTATGTTGTCCCTTATTATTTGGATTGGACCTATTTGATGTAATACATTTCTTATTCATAATGTTCTAGATCTTGAGGCCAACCTACATGTCATGATGATTTTATTATGTAATATTATGAATCTCTTGAGGAAATTGATAGTCATTAGAAAAATATTAGTCAGTTATATTGGATCTAAGGTCTCTAAAAGAATATTATAGGCAAATAGGCATGTGTGAGCTTGCCATGTAAGAAGGCCTATTGTTGAACCTTTGTACAGTTAATGTTCTATGAATGAATTTTGATCTCACTTTGTTCTTGTTTTCTATTTTTTCCCCCATTAAACAAACCATATATAAATAATATAAGACATTTTAAATGGGACAAAGCCTGTCACAGTGGGTGAATACATCAAATCTCTGGCTAACCTTGGTGTTCTGCACATTTCTCATTTTGCAGGGTTCAATTTTGCCTCTTGCAAAATAGTAAGTTTTACTATTTTAGAGGATTCATTTTTTCCCCTTTACAAAATAGAAAAACTATTTGAAATATTTTCCACATGTTCTCCTTCTATTGTTAAAAAAGGTGTGGTGGACCCCTTCCATTACCACGTATCTTGATGTATTATGCCGCACATTATTTTTATGATCAATGACCATGGTTTCTTTTGTATTTTTGAAATAGCTTTTTGGAGGTGTTTGTGAAATATCAGTAGTCAATGGGTCAACTTTACAACTATGTGCAGGTGGTATAACATTTCATGTTACCTTATCCCAATAGTTTTTATAGTGATACAATCCAATTTCTTGTAGCCACAACACATTACAAGGAGTGTTTATTTAATATGGGATGACTTCTTCTACCTTTTAGTTATGATGCTAATTCCTCTCTGTACTCATTTAATATTTTTCAAAAGTGTGATTACCCTTTCAGCTACCAAATTCATTTCATTTGGCCATTCTTTTCACTTCTATGAATCAATTTATAATGGAAATCAAAATAATTTCATTTGATTTTTTACTTTATTTTGTTCTCTAACCTTAAGTCTAGTCTGGTTGGAGTTTAAACTCAATGTACGGTCTAGGTTATGCCTACACCTTGTAAAGGAAAAGTTAATAGTTTCTCTTGGGATCTCTTTTTCTATTCTCCTTACAAAATTCTCTTATGTAAATATTGTTGCCTCTTTTAAATAAAAATATTATATTGTTCTATCCACTTTCATCCCAGATAAACTTGTGCAATCTACTTTGCCTTATTTGTTTGGATGTATTTTAGCACCTCCAACACCATATGATAATGTATATATTAATTAATTAATATACTAAGTTAATATCTACATTCCTTGCATGGTTGTATTGATTCTTGAATTTGTGTTTTGTGCTAAGGTTGATAAAATGTAGACAATAGTATACTTTTCTAAGTTCTATTGAATTTTAGTGTAATCATGGAAAGAGTAGATCAAAAAATATATTTTTCTCATTCCAATATTTACCTCCACCATTTTAATTTATGTAATCCTTATCCCTTTTCCTTCCAATTCTTAGTTTAGGCACACTAAATAGTGAGGAATTTGACCTTCTTCAGAGATTCAATCTCTAATTTTAAGTACCACACTTTGAGATTGTTTCCATGTTACACAAGGTTCCCTAGGGATAACACATTTGGCATGGGTGTATACTTTTGTGTCAACAATTTTTTTTGTATGCCTAGTGGGACTACATCTAATCTTACTAATAATTATATTGGTTTTCTGGTGTTAATTAAAGGACTTCAACTTTTATGTTGAAATGACAATGCCTCTCTTAGCATTTCAACCTTCAAGAGGTTCATATTCAAGCACTTAGTGACTCCATCTCTATATTTTGGTTCTTAGTTCAAATCTTACTGGGGGGTAGGGTATGTACGCCTTGTTTGTAGCGCCAAGCGCCTCTCGAAAAAGAGTACGAGGTAGTCCCATATCACTGTCACCATATGTAAACTCAAAAACTATGGCATAGTGTCGTGGACTATAAAACTCACTTACTTTTTTTTTTTTATGCATAGAACTAATACAAATAAATCTTCTAGAGGTAATTTTTGATTTACCCAACTCTCATTTTTGAATTCTATAAGAAAAAGAGATAGGCTTTTTCTATCACTAGTTAGAAGTTTAGAAGCAACACATACACCATCTAGATCTCTTTATACTCCTCTAGTTCATAGATCATAACTTAGGGAACCATATTATTATTTAAATAAATCATTATTTCATATGTTTATCCTTATATATTATGTTTTTTCTACCTTTAATGCTACAATTCATCTAATTTTGGCTCAAAGACATAATATACTATTGTCTCATCTTAAGAGTCTACCCAATTTTATTGGTGAAACTTTTTTTTCCTCAACAGAACATTTTCAAAATTTTTTAAATATCTAAAACATACATGGTATTACAGAGTATGCTATGGTTTTTAGACCTTTAACTTCATTATTGAAAGGAAAGGCCCTACAAAGGTACAAAGAATTACTAGAAAACTCTATCTTTAATTGGGATGAGTTAGGTGAAAGGTTGTGAAAACATTTTGAAGATAAAAGTGATTAAATATCACTTTTAGAGCAGCTAATTATAATCAAAAGAGAATCCCATGAGTTTAAGATAGATTTCAACTATATATTTCAAAAGACACATGATAGGATGCCTATTTTAGTGAAGCCTAATACTAGCAATGTTTTCTTGCATTATCTTAGAACTTTTAATGGTGATATTTCTAGCACATTGCAAACCATGGGAGGAGATACTATACCAATTATACATGATATTTTTATAAGGGTGGAGAACACTTCGATTCAAGGAAAGGAGGTAGCTCAAAGACCTCTAATGTTGCTTTTTTTTGATATGCCTATACATCAACCTATGATGGCTCCCATTCCTACTAAAGCTATACATTAGCCTCTTGTGGCTACTCCACTAGCTTCTACATCTTCTAATGAGTTAGAGAAATTAAAAAAATATGATGTGTGCTATGATACAAAATATTGATAGGATTAAAGATTATAATTTTGACATGGATAGGTGATTTTAGGATCTTAATCTAGTGGTGGAGAAAATGAGAAACAAGGTGGTGGCTCTAGAGAGACAACAAGCTATAGGTATTAAGACTTATCAACCCAATTATCAAGATTTTTCATTTAATAGGCCACAAAATTAGAGTCAAACTTCACAAAAACAAAATAGACTCATGGGTAATGTTACCCTTGTACATACAAATCTAGTAAGGACACTTTTTACTTTGAATAATTTTTCTCAAGAACAAGATTATTGCACTACTCACAAATTTTCATGTGAACAATGTACATTCTATAGAGCAGAGTCTTCTTGGACACACAAGAGAAACATATACAGTAGAAATATGATGCTAATTGTTCCACCATTAGATTCCAATCCAAAAAACAAGGGTACTACACTTTTATGAATTATTAACCAGTAGAGCATTACCATGTCAACCATGATAATAATGATGGGATAGCTCATAACACTACTTGAACTAAATGAGAGCTATATAGAGTTCCTCATCTTGTCCATCAAATCAAACTTCAATTTAGAGGCTATTTCACATGCTACAAATGCAAATGTATAATATGATGTTGTTTCTCCATTACAAAATTAGAACAAGAAGAAGTCTAAGGAGCCTCAAGCTACCCATATTCATATATTAGACTTTGTGGTTGCTAAGATTCTAGCCAAGGAAACATACCCTCCTCTCAATATTGTAGAGTTTATGAAGAGGACTATTATCAATGTTGCAATGTGGGATGTTCTCACAATTCCATCTTAGTTGGAATTACTACAAGAACAATTAAAGACTGCAAACTAGCATAATGGACCAGCTACCATTAAGCCTCCCCCCTTTATATATATTTTGATTATAGGAGATAAATTAGTCCAAAATTATATAATATATGTTAGAGATAGCAACTCAGTTATGCCAAAGAGTTTTGTTGATCTTCTTAGTTTGAGTATGATCTAGTGACTAAAGGAGTTGTTCAACTAGATGGTACTTCTATCCAAATAATGGGAGTTTTATAAGACCAAATCGGATTTATATTAATGTCTAGGTTATACTATAATACAAGACATATTAGTTATTGACCTTCCTCCACATTTTTAAATTTTCCTTTCTAGAGAATTTACTACACAAATAGGTGACTACATTACATTTGATTGGTCTTACATTTTCTTTAGGACCAGACATAGAATGAAGACTTCCATAAAGGAAGAACCATTTAATATTGATTACATAGAGACTTATGCACCTATCCCCAAAAATATGAATTTTATGCTCCATGAAGAAGATGAAGAATGCATAACCTATGAACATTCTACTCTCTAGATAGAGGTTCCTAATTATCTTTTATATGAGTGGGCTAATTATTTCCAATTTTATTTGGAACAATAAGTTGAAAATACATGTTTTGGAACTTATTATATACATGAGGTGAATGTTAGAATATAAATTCCACAAATATAAAGAGAGGTGGGGGGGGGGGTGTTGAATCAGTTATCCAACTATTATAACAATTGTCAACCTTCTTAATCCTTAACCATATTAGTAATATAATCAACAACCATAATAAGATACTCATGTATAATAACACCATAAATTTTATCTAGGGAAACCCTTGATTGGAGGGAAAACCCTGGTGGGGATGGTACCCACAAGATGATGTACTAATATAAATATTCCTTGTTAGAGGATGGACCCTGTTAGGAGTTAATAAAAATAATTAGTACATATCAATCCCTATTAGGAGACTTTTAATCCCTATTAGGAGATTCCAAACCTATTAGGAGTTGTGCCAACCTTGTTAGGAGTTGTAGAAGGTAGATGAACCCACTATCTAAATAGCTTTAGGGGAAAGAACAATGAACCCACTATCCAAATGATCTCTTTATTATTCCATTTAGAATAATATAAATGAACTATACTAGTACTTCCTCTTCTTTTGTCTTGTCAACTAGATTTCTCTACTTCTTCTAATATTGATATTAGATCACCAACTTTGCATCCAATAATGCCTTGAATCATTTAGTCACATTTACCAAATACTCTTCTCTTGTTTGCACTTCTCCAATAAAATACACACTTCTTAATCAAGGAAAATACTTTCCTTTATATCATGTCTTCAAAGTAATTCCCTAAGTTAGCCTTCAGGCTTTCCCAATTAATTAAAATAGGACCACATTAAGATAATTAATTATTTCACAATCACACAACACTATTAGCTTACACTCTTTACAAATTCTCACATGTGTGATTTTAGGACTTGTGCACTCAAATTTTTTTATCAGGTACTTTGTCTCTGTATTACTCTTTATAAATCAAACATATCTTATGTACATCTTCAACATACTTGATGTGCACTTGACCTTATCACTAGGACACAATGTAGAATATGTCCTTAACCGTGCTTCACCTGAACATCAAACTGTTGTCTGTATGTCCTCAATCTCTATCTGCTACTCTTATAGTCTTCATAGAAACCATACTATGTTGTCATTAATGAAAAACACATTCATGAATGAAACATGTCAATAATGCTCTCCAATGCTTAGGATAATCCCCTAAAGGCATATCATCAACATTCATGCTCCTAACAATATCTCCATTTGGAATTCATGCAAACATAGATGAGAAACATCTAAGTTCCAATGATACCAAATTTGTACTCTAATGTATCTATTATTGTTCTCTATTGATTGATGGAGGAATAAACATGATAAACTAGATACTGGGGGGGGGGGGGGGGGGGGGTGGGGGGTGGTGTAAATCAGAATCTATAACACTTTATAACTTTTCACCAATTCATTCACATCTATCAATAACTTGTGCATGTAAAACTTATCATGTAAATCTATTGTAACATATAAATATGATCAATCACATGCATGAAAGTAAAAAAACATAACACAGTATTTGTTTCCCAGAAACCCTCCAAGGTGAAGGTAAAAATGGGGTGGGTATGACACCCTCAAATCTTCACTAATGCAATAATAAGGTTAACTAGTTAAGGTTCAATGTGTGACCATAAAATATGATCTAGCCTATGAGAGGTTTGTTGTGTTAAAGGCTTAGGAGACTGCTAGGTCTCACCTTAATTATTAGAGGATTTAACACATACAAAAAAGTAAGTACTTGGTTAGGAGATTTACATAGGCCTATTAGGACCACTCTATTAAGAGATTTACCCTATCTCAATTACATAAAAATTGATTGAATACCCAACTCTTAATTTGTTCTATGAGCTGATTTTGAGTCTTCTCCTTACTAACTGATACTCTCCTTTGATCTAATATGATTATCTTTCCCTTTCACTTCATTTCCATGACTAGGTCACTTGTTCTATTTATTTCTAATCAGTTCTCAATCCTTCTCTTGCATAACAACTCTATTTTGCATGTGTACACCTCTCTTTCTTTTCTCTTACTTTGCATGCTTATGATCTAGGTTAAGATCATCGCTATTTAAAGAGTTTCGTAAAGAGTTATCTAGATGATTCCATGTTTTTCCTCTTCATCTTTATTGTTGAACACACAACATAGGGATCTGCGATCCAAATCATGTAAATTTTCTGTGACAACCTCTGTAGGTATTAAATGTTCTATAACAACCTCAAAAAAATTTAAATATTCCTCCCAAGTCAGCTTGATAATCATTTTTCCTCAAAATCTATTCCATTCCTAACTTTTATGTAAAATTTGCATTGCTCGATCTTTACTATTTCTTGATTCTCGACATTGTTGTTGCTCAATTTGTATTACCCTTCTGATACTTGACATGTATTGTTCTTGACACACACACACTATAAATTAGCACCTGTATCCTTAGAATTTTCTCAGTCACCGATGAGTTCAACTCATATAGAAAATTACTCTATGACCAAAAACTTACTTGGCTCCTATAGATCTTAGTACATACTCACTTATTTACATGACTCAACCTATATAGAGTAGCTCAATTATAGTGATAAGTGTTCAAATCTACCTTGTAAATTACTAAGTTGTTGACACTAATAGACAACAATGGCTTGAGATACCAATAATCTCCCCCTTTGATATTAGTGGAAAAATACTTTGTCATATTTACATCATTACAATACAATCTAATAAATGAGGTCCCCCCTATGTCTTATGACTTATGCCTTAGAATAAATAATGCAATAATGAATAAAAAATCAATTTCACCTTTATTCAAAATTGTATTGCTCATGTTGTTCACATTCATCTCCTTATCAACTCTGTTTTCCTTTGTCAACTCTATTTCCACTTTGTTTTTGAACACTATATGTCACTACTGCTGGGGTTGAATAGGTGGAAGTAATCCATATTTTTTAATGAAATCCTTGTGAACTCTAGTAATCATGGTCAATGCATGATCCCATTTGGTTCTTTCTACCTCCAAAATTTTTTTTTGCAACTAAAGTCTTATGGCCAAATGAATTAAACTATCAGCCACTAAAAGATTATGATCTTCTATAATCAGATCCTAGGTTGTTTTCAGTTCTCTTTGCATGACCTCCAAATGAGGTATCATCATCATCTAAATAGAGATCAATTTGGATCTCATGTCATTGCCAACTACCTGCAGCTCAACCAATGTACCTTGATCATTCAAGAGATTATTGTAAGGATTAATGCTTGATCCTGACGACTCTAAAATAATGCTACTAGATCTCTTCATCTCAGCTTGAATTGTATTTATTTGTGCTTGAGTGTTATTAGTGAATCTTGACACATCTAACATAATTGTGTACAAATGTTGTACCTTTTGAATTAATTCAATCATAAACTATACTTTCTCTTGTAGATCTACTTTATGGTTGGAAATGGTTATGGAGACTTTTTCCACAACCTTAGTATCAAATCTTCTAGTAAACCAATCCATTAACTTCTCATTTGATTCCATACTTCCAACATTCACTTGATCAACTATATTTCCAAGTTGGTTTATGATTGGTGGAGCTTCTTCAAAATTATGAATGTCAAAAGCATCAACAAAAATATGCCTAACATCATATAATACATATTTCTATTTTATCTCTCTTCTCAGCTCTTCTTGTCTCTTCTTTGCCAAAATTTCTTGTAGAAAAATAGTTTTCTCCAAACTGACATTTTGTAGGTCCAATTGTGGTATCTCAATGATTTCATCTAGAATAACCTCAATATCTGGTGAAACATCTTTTATTGCTTTCCTCTTTTTTCTAGGTGAAGGAGTGTTGCTGCTTGACACTATCTTGTGAGTTGGTGAAGGGGTGTCACCGCTCAGTCTTGCATGTGCATTTGTGCTTGAGACAAAAATACATACACTCTACTCAAATTTATTTTATTCTTTTCCTTCCTCAATATGAGGTGTTGAAACAATCTTATCATTTACACTTGTTTCTTTCTCTTCACCATTTGCCTTTGAATGTGTGAGTCTTGAGTGCTTGACCTCTAGAGTGTTAGGTGTGTCAACATGTATAGGGGACATGCTGCCTTGCAAACTTGATGCACCTAAAATTTCTCCACTTCTATAATCATCATCAATGTTTATAGTATATATCTCTTTTTTCTTTATAGATAGCCCAAAAGTGCTCTTCCACAACAATTCACTTTGTTGTTGTACAACATCCTCTTTATTCAATAATATAATTTTTTTTTTTATACTTAGGAACAAATCTATTCTTGTACTTCTTCAAAAATGTGTTATGTTACTTCTGGGATAGATCAGGCATTACTCTAACTAATGCATCCGTCCTTATCTTTCTTTCTTCATTCTCTACTTGTTCCCATCTTATTTTCAATATATCATACACGTCTTGAGGTATCCTCCTCTCTATTTCATTAGGGGCTAGCTTTTGATTGGAAATAATTTTTACCATATCTTCCTCAACTTTACTTTTATCATCAATATTTAGTGTATCATATTTGACAAATCTAAAACTAGATAATCTCATAGCTCCTCTTAGTTTTGTACATACCTCATTAATAGTCTTAGGTTTCCTCTGAGGTGGTCCTCTAAAAAATCTCCTTCTTTTGGTTCTGAGGGCATTGGGTGCGGTAGCTTCTGATTCTTTCTGCTTTGTAGACTACTCAAGACTAGTAGTTGCCCTAGTCCTTAGCCTATTTGGCGGTGGAGGTTTCAATGTTGGTTTCTTCTTTGTTTCTTGAGCCTTCTTTCTCAATGGCATGAAAATAGCTAGGGTTTTTCCTTTTTCTCCTTCTTCTTCTTCCTCTTCCTCAACATCATTTCCTTGTTCTTCATCTTCACAAGAACCTTGTGTTAATTGTAATGGTTCTTTTCCCGTGCCTAGGGTGCCCAATTTAGCTTCTAGGTTTCTAATCATTTTCTTCCTTTTCTTCTTTGTCATGCCTAACATTCTAGGGAAAAAACACAACAACAATTTTTTTTGAGGATAACCTAAGGTACTCATACATAGGTGAAATAAATCACTCCTAGGTTGATGAAAAAGACAAAAGGCTAGGACATACCTCTTATTAATTGTAATGGTCTAGAAATACTTAACATGACATACATGGTCTGTTGTCAATACTCTCTAGTATCCTTATTCCTAGTTGAAGGTAAGCATCCTAATATGTTTCATTTATAAATTTGGCTTATTTTTAAAAGTTTGATCGAATATAGGTTGCAAATGAATTGAATGGAAAAGCAATCCTACTTAAATTATGTCTTGTACTATATAATATGTTTACCACATTTATCATAAAATTTTTTTGGTCCTCCAATATACATATTAATGTTAACCAAACAACCTACACACAATAATAATTTATTAACTTGAGCTAGTTAGTTTATACATGATTTATGATAGTAATTGACACTATCCTCTACTTACCTGCACACTCACACATATCAAGAACATATCATAAAGTTTTTTTAAATATATATATCCATCTAAATCTTAAGCTCAAACCTCTATCCATTAGTTAATAGCTATAACTCAACTAAAACTATCCTGAGTAAATTGACACTTACCACTAATTACTAATTACTAAATAATTCCCAATCACTAATTCTTTTCCATGCTAGCAAGATTATTAAATGCATCAAATAATAGATATTATTCTACCACCACTAAATAATACATTAAAGCAAATTATACATCCAACTAAAAAAACAACATATTATAATTCACTTACAACCCACTAATCTAAAAAAGCCATGTATATCTTATAAAATACACTTATTGATAATAATGCTATTAATTCTATTAATGATAACTACTAGTCGCACTACATGCAAAACTACATATATTAATTAAACACCATTTTACATTCCTACCATCTCAAAACATTCCTATCTATCCCACATTCACTTTTCTAAAAATACCTCCTAACACCTACCTTATTCCACATTATTAATATTAAACTAAGGGCTAGCAAATATCTTATCTAATGGTACTCCATTCCACACTCTTAATGAAACTCTAACCCCTAACATCCAAAGAAATCATGAGACTCCCCTCCCTCTAAACACATCCCAATTTCCAATACTAAAACCTTTAACACCTCTTTCTAAGTCCACTCACGTGGACTCTTCTTATCCCATGACACATAGCCCAAGAAAACATAACCTTTACCCTTGTATACCAAGTGGCTAAAAATTCTTATGTAGGTCCTCTCTTTTCCCCCCCACCTTTACTACCCATAACTTAACTCACAATTTGTAGGGTGCATGGTCCTAGAAAGGGGAGTGGCATGTGAAGGAAGCCTTTGAATTAAGTTAGAATATATAGTGCCCAAAAAAATGCTTGATTGAGGTTGCGTGAGGAATGGAGAGGTGGGGAGTAGAATGTCTTTTAATTTACTAGCTATTTTGATTTTGATTGGACAACCAATAAATACAACTTTTCCTTCTAATTACATAACACTCGACTCCTCCATGTGCTAACCACTGAGTGCTCCTATCAAGGACACATGGATGTTTTCTTCCATCCACTAAGGCTTAGCCAACTCATGCCTTGGTTCACATGGCCACCTCCTTGCTTATCCACATCAGCTCGCATAGATTTCTCTCGAGGCTAACTCCTACATCCCTATCCAAATACCAAAATGGGTAGTGGTCTTTAGTGTACTGCTCACCAAGGTTTAGTACATTAGTTCCCCTTATATTTTTTTTGGTTAAAATATTTGAGGTGGCATTTCTTGTTGTAGGGATTGATTCCTTAAGGGGATAGGTGCCATGTAAATTGTGTAAGGTGTTAATATCCCTTTTTGAAAAGGACATGCGGTGTGCTTCCCAAGGATCATGCGAAGGACCTTGGACATTTTTATTAATATTTCACCATTTATACATTATATACATATTTATTTGAAGCAACACATCTACGAAGTTTCATAGGTCTCTTACGAGTTAGTCTCCATTTCTTTTGATAGATTATTAATCAATTTAGTCTATGAAATAGTACTTTTATCTTATGGCTTCAAGTTATTTTATTTATTTATATCTTGTAAGGATTCCAAGGAATATTCTTGAATATTTTATTGATCTGTAATTGGGAAGGGATTTATTTTCCACTTCCCATACGAATTCTAGAGAGCTACTGTAAATGTACAAACTTGTTTTCTTATGGGTTTTATCTATTTGATTCTCCTTGTAATCAACTATGATGTTAAGAATGTTGATTGGTATTGGTTGTGACATTATATTTCTTCTTCTTCAATATTCAAATGTATATGTCTAAATAATAATCCTATTTAAAATCACTTGAGAAATAAACTTTAACATCATCAAATTTATTTATAACATGATCAAACATGAGAATGATTTGATTAATCTATTCTCTCAATGATGAAACTTCAATTGACATTTCTTATTTCTATAATGCATGATGAAACCTCCTTTTGTGAACAACCTTTTTTTTTTGAAATGCATTCTCTTGTATTTCTTCATGATTTTCAAAGAGCATGATACAACAATACATGGTTCACTTCTTGAATATCAAAAGTAATAGACTATCCTTTGAAATGAGTTTCTTTTACATTCTATCTAAGGCTAGTATGGTACATAAACATCTCCATTGCAATACATCTAATTGCATACTAATGAACTTCAATATATATATATGCCCATAGCCCATGTTCTTTATCCCTTTCATATAATCACACTTCACAATAATGCACATATGAATGAGATTTTGTCTCCACAAATATAGTTCTCAACAACATAGGTGGAGGTTTTAAACTTTACAATGAATTACACAAGGTATTCCTTCCTTGATACATCAATCCATACAACAAATTTAGTTCATCCCTTGGACTCAAATAGCACAAGGAAAACCTGCAAAAAAAGTAACATGAAACCAAGAACCATGGAGGCTCACCTCCCGTCCTAGGCTTCTAAGAAGCCACCCACTAAGTTGGGGAAAAAAGAATAAAATGGGTTATACTCAAACATTTCAAAATGCATGCAAAACTCAATATCACCATACATTTACAATCCCTCAAAGGTTTAACACAATGGTTCACCATTGGAATCATGAAACAATAGGTGAAGGTGGGTTCTCCAAAGAGGAGAATTCCATATCCATATACACATATATATCTGTAATTGCATAATGCCTCTTCAAGGCTATCAAATACATCCTCCTCATCACATCAATACACTTATACCTCCCATAATACAAATGCCTCCTCAAGGCTATCAATATACACTTATACCTCCCATAACAAACAAGGCATATGGCTTCAATGGAGCCCATACTCTATGAAAAATACTATCTTCTCTCTAAGAGAAGATTTTCTCAATTACATTGTTGAGCTTGACATACCCCTTCACCCAAGGCATCTCTTCCCTCCCCAGGGTGAGTGAAGCCTTCACACCCATAAACATTTCATACACAAAATCAAGAGAAAATGCAAGAGAAATTCATCATACCAAATACAACACCACGTACATTACATATTTCCATTCACAATATGAACAGGTATTCTACACAATAAACAAGTGCAATGAGGATCATGGGATGGGCACCAACCTTTGTCCAAGCTAATGGCAATGAAAGTTGTTGAAGAGCTCCCTATTACCTTAGCTTTGTCTCCAAACCCTAATTGTCTCTAAAACTTAGAGAATGGGTGAACACTCCACTAGTTTGTCAAAGTTCCCTAAAAAGACTCCCCCACTATCTCTTTTGGCAAAAACATCAAGCCACTATCTCTTACAACTTTGCCCCTACCAAATTTTCTATTTTGACCAAGTGGAAAGATGGGGATGGAATCATAGGAAAACTCAATTTTCGAATTGGTGGAAGAATGCATTGGTTAAGGGCCCCCCTAGGCTAGCTAATCACTAAAATGGTCAAATTTAGGCCCCTAACATGTTATGCTAACATATGGGTAACTTATTTTCACAAAAAAAGGCACTTTGGGACCACCTATTGACCCTCTAAAATCCTTTTCAAGTTTGAATTCGAAATTCCCCTTGATGGTGATCCATCCTATCCTTTCTCCAAGTGGATTTGCTTAAATCTTTTGAAAGGCAATTAGTTTAAGATTAAGTGCTACCATGACTTAATTCCTAGGTGACATGTCATCAACACATAAACAATTAACAAGTGTCAAGTGACACATTAAAATACATTACACATCACCATGCTATGTCACTAATGTACTTATGAGATTAAATTTACCACACACATGCAAGCTTACATTTATGAAATAAAACACATCACAACGAGGCTTTTGAATCTTCCAAAGATTCACCTTGGCTAAATCATGTTCACATAAGTTTGGACTTTGTTTCTCCAATAAAATTCCATGGTTCAATTGCTTGCATACTAAACTTGAACATTAGTAGCCCAATGAAAAATCATATAAAATGTATGAATATAGGTGCATTACAATTTCATATTAATCTTAATCAATTTTTATTTTCTAATCATTTTCATATAAAGCATCTAAAACATTAAAATATCAAAATCTGCATATCAATATTACTATCTAATCAAATGATCTAACTAACATTCTAAACCACATCAAAATCCATTTTTGATCATGTTGATGAAATGTTGAATCAATACTCTTAAATCAGCCAACATGAAAATTAGTTCCAAATACATATTTTAAGTCAAAATCATCAAAATGTAAGCATCTCAACTAATATCCTTTGATTTAATTAAATATAATTTGGTTGCTAGAAATATCTTGTTACCATTATGAGATAATTATAAAGTGTAGAAGTTATGTCAGGTAAATCAGGTTGTTTGCATAGTCACATAGTTTAAAAATCAAATTATTGGGTCATAAAAATATATCCTTGTGAATACCCACCTAATACTACTTTCACAATAATTAACTTATTACATTACATCATAATGAGTTCTACCATTTTAGACCCTTATCCAATTTGATAACAATTTTCATCTATGACTATTAGTAATTTCATAAGGGTGGATGTTGATTCATATTTCCATAATAATCATCTAATCCTAATAGAATGTAAAATATCATGAACCCATCACCATAGTTTCTAGGCTATGACATCTTGAGCCTTTATTCCATATGTTTAAGCTTATCAACCTAATGTAATTCTAAATATGAAAATTAACACATCAAAGTCTAAAATGTATATTATTCCCAATAAGATATTAGGTTCCTTATTGATAGGGGAAATGCCAATCCTGGCATACTTAGATCCTTAAACCTTCTTACCATCACTCAATCTTAAGGTATATGGTAACAATATACAATTCACATTCTATACACAAGAGACAAAACATGACCTCTCATCTCCTTATGCTTCCTAGCTCTAACCATATTTATGTTATTAAGATTCATAATAGGGTACTAGGGAAGGAGCCTTACATTCTCCTTTGAAGGTATCTTGATGTTCATAGTTATTCTTAATTTTTCTTCTTCACATCTATGAAAATGTTTAGACTCAACATCTATCTCTTCTTTTAGTAGTTCATCAATGTTTGTAGTCACTCCAATATTTGGGGTCAAATTGTGATGGAAATTTGCAATAGCAGTGTAATTTGTGGTGATTTTCATTTTATTTTTTGCAATTGTCCCTAACATCATCACAATATTGACGCTGGCATCATAATTGTAATGCTCACATGAGTATAAACAAAAAAATAAACATGGCATAAAGTATTCCCCATTTGTTTTGATTGTGGAGAGTTGTGTGCAAAAGAGGGTGGAGAGCTTTGAATAAGGGTGGCGATCTTTGAACAGTGTTGTGCCCTTATGATCATTACATTTTGTTGCTATGATCTCTGCATTTTGTTTCTGTGCCCTTGCTTTGCAATTTCATTGCTGTGATCTCTACATTTCATTGCTATCCCTTTGCTCTACAATTTTGTTACCATGCCCTTGTGTTCTTTGCATTTCATTGCTATGCCCTTGCTCTATGATTTCATTATCATACCCTTGCCCTATGATTTTTTTGCCACGCCATGCCCTTGTGATCTTCATTCCCTTTCTTTGTGATTTTTTTGTCATTCCCTAGCTCTGTGATTCTCTTCAAGGGCTATGTAAATGTTTGTTTCTTTTCCTTCTAAATAGGTATCTCTTTATATTTTCTTCTAAACATGTATATTTAGAGATATTTTTTAAGGTGCTTATTACATCTTAGCATAGCAAAAAAATGATCCAATAGCATACATATTCTAGAATCCAAATAATAATAAAATAAAACTCACTCAACCCATGCTAAGTGACTTACCTCAAGATCCTCCAAAAAAATAATGTAGACTAGGAAAAATGGGTAGAGTTCCCAAGAAATTTTACAAAAACATATCATAACAAATATTTTTAGAAAGAAACTAGCCATAACCAAATTAAATGGGTCTAGTTGCTAATTAGTTGGGTTGATTACAAATTCCTATAGAACTATTATAAGATTAGGTATAATAAAATGAACAATCAATTATTCCCAGATAACAAGATCAAATATAGTTTTCCAAGGTGATAAATTTCATATGCAAGGAATTGAAGAATTGTTGACATATCAATCAATTTTATTATTAGTGACACACACTTATCTAGATTTTATATAGCTACCAAGATCTTTGTATAACTATCAGTGTTTGCCAATATTTTTGTTATCACCAAATTCTATAGTTACTACCGAGTCCTTTGGACAAATCTACGTGGTTACCGAGTAGTCACTATTATAGTGAAGACCAATAGTATAAACTATGCATCTTAGTACATGCTAAGTTTACCAATACAAGATGAGTTGTGCAATGTTCACCAAGTTTAGAGTGTATGTGATGTGAGTTTAGTGTTAATCAAGCCACTTAGTGTTAACCAAGAGACTCAGTTTATACCGAGCTCAAAGTGATAGTGTTGATTGAGTCATACAATATAAATCAAGAGACTCAATTTATGTGATGAGTTTCATAGTATCTACCAAGTCACCAGTGTAGACCAAGTTCAAGACTACTTAGAAGTGATCAGTATGGATTGAGCTTCTATGTCTACCAAGTGCATGATGATGTTGAGCATTGATAGTGGATGCTGAGTATCAAAACCGCACTGAGTTAGTCTTTAGAATTTGAGTGTCTTCATGTGGGTTGACTTTGTAATATTCATGTTAACTTGTATTGTGGCCAAATTTGTAATTTGTATAATTGGATTGGTATATATGTAATAAATTGTATCATATCCAAGTGAATATAATGAAGATGTGAATGTGAATGCAATTAGAGAAAAGTAGAAAGAGCGAATTACAAAGGCTACAACAGTATAAGGAGCAACAAAGTCATATCTATCATAGCAAGTTGATTAGTAAATAAAGGAATCTCATTTAGCAAACCAAGCTATAGATCAGATAATGTCTACTGTTTCATCCTAATAGGTGGATTAGTTTAATCCTTTAACAAGGTAGACCTAATAGTCTTTTGTAAATCTCTTTACTAAGTGCATACTTAATTGTATGTTTGTAAATCCTTTCACAAGGTGGACCTAATAGTCCTTATTGCTCCTAACAGGGTAGATTATCAGAAGTGATCAATGTAAGCTTTAACAAGCTAACTTTATACTATAGTACTAAAGTTTGTGGGTATCATCCCCACCCCATTTTTACTTTCTATTTGGAAGGTTTTTTTGTCACCAAATCTTTGTGTCACAATGTTATGAATGCTTTCATGTTTTTAGTTTCTTATGCAGGCAATTAGATTAGATTATATGTGATGGATTATATGCTAATTGAATTTTTGGATTAAGAGTTGAAATTGTTGAAGTTTTAGAAGTTACTGATTCACCCCTCCCCTCTTAGTAACTTAGAATAGTCTTGAATATTTCCAAAAATTGGTATGGGAGCATTGTGGTTCTTAGGAGAAAGATTAATAGTTTGAGCAAAGATCAAATCCATGGAGATATTCAAACTTGACAAAGCTATTGAATTTGAGAAGCTAGATTTGGAAATCGCCATTGCCCAACTCAAGAAAGCAAAAGAGAAACTCTCTCAATCCCTAAAAAGAAGAAAAGAATTTGCAATTCAAATAAATGATCATATCTACATTAAAGAAAGGATTGAAGATGTTCATTCAAGCAATTTAGATGAAGCCAATGAAGCAATCAAAGAACTCCTAGAAAAGAATAGTTCCCTACAAGAAGAGATAAGAAAAATTAAAAGAGATCAAAAAATCTAGTAGTAATGTTATGTGAAGTCATGGAATAGAAAAACAAGATAAAAGAAGAGATAGATGGAAGGAACAATGAAATCTAGAACCAATCCCTTCAACAAGTAGATCTTATTGATTAGCTCTCCAATACAAATGAGAAAATCATGAGCCTAAGATTTGAAAATGAAAGAATGAGAAATGATCTAAATTTTGAAAGGAAAATCAATGAAAGATTATGGAATGATCTAAATTCTGAAAGGCAAATCAATGAAAGCTTATGGAATGATCTAAACTTTGAGAGGAAAATCAATGAAAGAATGATGAAATCACAAGAAGATATGAATCAACTGAATGAGAAAAATCTTTATAGAAAAAAAGGAAAAGCATGAATTGGATATATAGAAGGAGAATCATCCAAGCAACGAGCTCAAAAGAACCAAAGACCTACTTGTAATCACTATGGCAAATGTTGGAGCAATGGAAAAGCAAAATTCTATGGAAAATACTACAATTGCAATCAACATGGCCATATGGCTAATGAATATAAAGAGAAACCAAGATTTGAAGGAAAATGTCACAAATGTAAGAAACATGGACACAAGTCATCAGAATGCAAAACCAAGGTATTGAATCTAGTAGAGCGAATCATGAAAGCAATATTTGGTTAGGACTACAACACCTGGTGTAGATGTCATTATTGTGGAAAATTAGGACACATTAGAATAAATTGTGTAAAGAATCATTTGAGGTAAAGAGACACTACTAAAATATGTTTCATTTGTACAGAACTTGGTCATCTTTCCAAGAACTGTATCAATACTAGTAGAATTGAAGATGAGAAAAAGGCAAAAGCTGATAACATCCAAAAATAGATAAGAAAAAAATGAGTTCCTAAGTCTACCAAGGATACAAGCACAAGTAATGATGATCAAGTCAATCAAGAATTGGGTGACCCTACCAATTCTACTTAAGTTCTCAAAGGAGAAATTGGAACTATGCTATCAAAGAAGACATCCAAAATAGTTCCAGATTGAAAGAGAAAAATGATCCAAATTAGTATTTAGGATACAAAGGGATCATTGAGTACAAGTATCTACCAAGTTATCTTCTCTACCGAGTGAGGTTGGGTCACAGACTCTACTGAGCAAGGTCAGAAGTGATAAAGATGCTTATGGTTACCGAGTCACAAAGACTTTGTCAAGTGTTTAATGCAAGTGTAGTGGATGATAGTCTGTCATCATGATGTCAGTCAATCTACCTTTCATACTGAGAACTTATGGATTTTTTTTAACAAAAAGAATGAAATCACAGTCATTTCTTACCGTGAAATTTTGAGTGCTATTGCGAAAGTGTGATCTTCAAAGCTTCCAAGTGATTTCAAAAAATTTCCAGTGAAAGTTTTCAAATTCCCTCAAACCCTATTGAGTGAAGATGGCATCTAGCAATAGAAAGGTTAAGTGAGGATCTAACATGTTGGTTTGTGGAGTGGAGTGGAAAGCATCCAATTTCAAGCTCACTCCTACAATCATTGAAACCCTAGATCTGAGTTGAGCACAATCTCAAATCCCTCCAAAGGTACTTCTGATCAATAATATTCACATTCATTTCAAATGTGTTATTAAAGAAACTGGTACATTGGGAATAAATGATGCCCTAGGTCAATTGTGTGTAAATGGAGTTTTGAAACCCGAGCACCAACACCTGGAAACCAAAGGATTAACTCACATCCCTCACATGCCCCATGAATTTCAAGTTAAAGGATTAGGTTTATCCTTAGTTGGGTGCATAATGGTTAGTTGTGATTGGAACAACTAGTGTTGATCACAAAGAAGATGATTCATCAAATCACTGGCCTCCCAATGCTAGCCAAGGCCAAAATGACAAAAACCCTAGGTTGGGCTAAAGTTGGAAAGAAAACCCTAGCAGCATGGGATGGCAAAGGAATGAAAATTAGTAGTGTTTTAGATATGGAATTGAAGTTTGGAATTCACATCATTGAGCACAAGATATACAACTCTAGTAGGTTGAATAGTGCGTCATGTGAAGCTGTGGACTTGGCATACAAGGTGATAAAAAACAACTTATCATTCAACCTTGTTGAGCTATTATTAAAACATTACAACAAAAATATGGAAAACATAAGGACTTCAAAGAATAACCTATGTAAATTTGGTTCCTTGTTAACTTGTCTATTATTTTATGTTAAAAAATTCATCCCTTCAAAAGGCACTATTGTTTGGAGAAAAGATGTGCTTGTGTTATATTAGATAAATGACTTATTGCTGAAATGGATGAAAAATATAATAGTGTAATGGATAATTATTTTGATGCATTCAAATAGAAAATGAACAATAGGTTCCAAATCTCTAAGAAACTAGTTGAAGACTATAAGGATGATATATGTTTCATGGTGGATTGTGACAAAGTGTACATTCAAGCAATTAAGCCTAGAACTATGTGGGTAAAACCTCTTAGTTATGAGGTTAATATTGATGAAACTAAAGACATCATTGAAGCTCTTGTCAATGAGCCAGTTGATCTTAAGGCTACATAATTTGGAACATATGATGAAGCAAAAGCTAGGATTGAACTTTAAATAAAGTTCCCTTAGGCAGTGAACAAAGGAAAGAAGAGGATTGCAAAATTGAAAACTAAATCCACCCTTTTGTTAACCAAGGGAAAAGGTGAAGATGAGGAAGAAAAGGATGTAGAAGTAGATGATGAGGTAGAATCTAAGGAAGAAGAGCCATTAAGCAAGAAAGGCAAGGTGATTATCACCAAGCCATAAAAGTTGTGCACTATAGTTTTCACCAGGAGATCCTCAAGGAAGAAATCTGACAAGGAAGGAGGAGATATTATATTTAGGAAACCTCCACCTACCTTCCAAGATAGACTGAAAGAACTTTAGGAAGGAGTAGGCATAAAAAACTTTACAAAATTAAAATATAACACTAGGACTAAGGAAGAAAATAAGCAAATTGAAGACCTGGTGATGAACAAAATGGGTAAGTGGAAATACTCACCAAACTAGCTTACTTCTCAGCTCCCTAATATTTGTTGGAAAGGATAAAGCCAATATATGCTGGAGGAAGAAATTTCTTTAGATGAGGAAATTTTAATCCCAAATTGGGACATTTCCAAGCTTACTCCGAACCAAATGCAATCATTTGGTGAATTCCTCCAAAAGAAGGCTAAACAAAAAGGACTAAGAGAGGAGAGAGATAAGGAATTTAAAATAATTAAAGATGCAAAGATCATTTTGGCAGAGGCCATAGTTATTGAGGTCAACTCCTCTCAACCAATTTTGTATCAACTAACAGAGGTAGTACAAAAATTTAATGAAGATACCAAGGGACAAGATAACCTAGTGCAAAAGGTAGAGAAATTTTTTGATAATAAAGTGTTGGAGCACATTGCTCAGCAGATAGCCATTTATCAAGTAGAACTTTCTACAATTTTGGGCAATTTAGAAGCATCTTGTACAAATGTGTCATCTATTTTTGGAAAGCTATGTGATGTTTCTAAGTTTATTAAAGAAATAAAGGACAAATTGTTCAAAATAGATGAAGATTTGAAAGTTAGTGCTCAATAGCTACAACTTGACCCTAGTTCAAGCTCTGCACATTTTCAAAAGATAGATTTTTGTTAGATATGCAAGAAAAATTACTTAGAGAAGAAGCAAGGATTAGATCCACATTGATAGATATACAAAATATGCTTCTTCCCATCATGGATGCACTATAGAAACATATTGTACATTCAAAAACTCTCATCTATGACAATAACTTCTCCATTGTAGATCATATGATAGAATTGTCAATAGAAGTCCAAATTGCACTTCACACATGTAAGGTCCTACAAGAAAATTGGGATAACACCTTGGTGATCATTCTCAAGGTACATTCAAATTTTTAATCTCATTTTGGTGTTACTATGTAAATAAATAGAATAAATCTTTGGTATTAATGTCA
This sequence comes from Cupressus sempervirens, assembly GCA_028749045.1. Classification (NCBI taxonomy): domain Eukaryota; kingdom Viridiplantae; phylum Streptophyta; class Pinopsida; order Cupressales; family Cupressaceae; genus Cupressus; species Cupressus sempervirens. Next base: position 440,175,530 of record CM053786.1, on the reverse strand, counting down.
AAAAGGGGGAGAAAGATATATGTATGGAGAAAGACTTATTGTATGGGGAAGAACATGTAATAAGTTGAAAAATCAATGGTGGAGTAAGATATGTATAGAAAGATATGTTGTATATAGAAAGAAGATGTATAGTATACTGTATGAAAGAACCTTACAATGTATAGATATATCCCTTACAAAATCAATTTTGAAAAATCTCAAAAATAGTATACTGTATTGAGCTAGTATCACAAGGTGATGGATAAAAGGTATTTAGGAAACTTTTTGAATTTAGTTTTGGCTGATAAGTGTTTTTATCACTAAAGCCAAAGGGGGAGATTATTGACATATCAGTCAAGTTTGTTATTAGTGACAAACACTTATTCATATTGTATATAACTACTGAGCTCTTTGTACAACTATCAGTGTTTGCCAAGTATTTCAGTTGTCACCGAGTTCTATAGTTGTGATAGAGTCCTTTGGACAAATCTCAATGGTTATTGAGTAGTCAGAGTTATGATGAAGACCAACAATGTAAACCATGCATCTCAGTACATGTTGAGTTCACCAATGCAAGATGAGCTATGCAATGTTCACTAAGTTTGCAGTGTATGTGATGTGAGTCTAGTGTTAATCGAGCCACTTAGTGTTAACCAAGAGACTTAGTTTATACCGAGCTTGAAGTGATAGTGTTTACTGAGTCATACAATGTAAATCGAGAGACTCGATTTATATGATGAGTTTCACAATATCTACCAAGTCACTAGTGCAGACCGAGTTCAAGACTACTTGGAAGTGATCAGTATGGACCAAAATTCTACATCTACCAAGTGCATGAAAATGCCGAGCATTGATAGTGGATGCTGAGTATCAGAACCTTACTGAGTTAGTCTTTAGAAACCAAGTGTCTTCATGTGGGCTAACTTTATAATATTCATGTTAACCTATATTGTGGCCAACTTTGTAATTTGTATAATTGGATTGGTATATATGTAATAAATTGTATCATATCCAAGTGAATATTGTAGAACCAGAATCAGTATGCAAAGAACATTAACAAATGAAGTAAACATTCACAAACCAAAAACTAAATTCACATATATGCTTAGACTAAGAAAGTAAATAAGAAGTGCAAACCTCACAAGAGAAAACACTCCATGCTTTCTTGATTCTGTAGATGTGTCCTTTTGCTGTGGATGTATGCTCAAGATGCTCAAAAGCTGCTTCAATGGAGATGGGTAATGGAAAATTGGTAGCTTTGTGAGCTCTCAATTTGGCATTATAAGGGTATGGTTGATGGCTTTGGTTCTCAAAATAGCATGGTAACTTTAGCTCAAAGATTGTTGATGAAATGGCTTGGGATGGGATTCAATTTATAGGCTAAGGGGTAGAGGGATGGAGGGCTTAGATGCAAGGATGGATGAAGGCTTAAGGAGGGCTAGGATGCACTCAAAGGAGAGCACATGGATTGTGCTTGTTTAGCACCAATGGGAAGGTGACACTTGTCACAAGGAGGATGAGTGTGAGAGGGTAGGGTTAAGGGTTGGTTAAAGTCATGATGAGTGGGGTTGAGTATGTAAGAGGGATGTAAGAGGAATGAGTGTGGAAGAGGGAAGAGTGTGTAAGATGGATGTAAGAGTCATGAGTGGGCTTGTAAGAGTCTTTATGTTTTCTAAGAGCACTCATGACTTAGTGGTTGGGTTTTTTTGAGGGGAGACTTTGGTTTGGATTAGGAAAGTCTTAAACTTGTTTAAGGAACGTGACAACATTAGGGGGTGGATTAGGCTTGGGTTTAGGATTAGATTAGGGATGTTAGAGATGTGCAAGTGGATGGCATTAATGAGGGTGGGTGAGTTAGTGGCTAAGCTTGGTTAGTATGGGTGGATGGGGTGGATTAGGCTAAATGGAGGATTAGAAATAGGTTAGGGGTTTTTGAATTTGAGGATTTCATTTATCAAATAGATTTATTTAATAAATGGGGATTTTTGGAATTAGATAGAAGAATAGGATTTAATTGATAAATAATAGATTATTTGATTTATCAATTAGGACTATAGATGATTAATTAAATTAATCAACTAGGGGATGACAAAGGATTAATTAAATAAGAATTTAATTAATGATGCCTTTAGAGATGGCTAAATTAGATTACCAAAGCAGTGTAATCAAATTTAGGTGTCTACATTTTTCCCCTCTTTGACATAGTGTTGAAACAACACTATTTCAAAGAAGTTCGAATGAAGACGACACGAGGAAGATGTTTTAGCAACAAGGTTGCCCCAGTCTCAGATAAGAAGAGGAGAGACTAGACTTAGATGATGCCCCCTCAAGAAGACGGCGGGGAGAGAAATGAGGCTCGACGACTTCTTGAAAAGTACAAGAAATTGAGATGAGCTAAGACACAGGTTGGCAAAGAGAAGGGGCTGAATTAGCTCAAACTCTCACTACGGGAGAATGATAAAGGGAAATCAGAGGCACAAAAGTAAAGCAAGCTTAAGACTTTCCAGGATTGGGGGGGGAGATGGAGGAGCGGAGCGCTATAAAAGGAATCCATTGAAGCTTTTTTGAGCGGGGGGATACTTCAAAGAGAAGTACCACCATGTAGTTGAGCACTAGATTTTCTATAGGACTGTTGGTTAATTGCCAAGGTTACCAAGAACATCAAGGCCTTTTCACCAACTGTCCAGAGGACTGACGAATTGACTCAAAACAAACACACAAGGATTGCCCCAGTATCACACATGAATCCTAGAGGAAGCAGCGTGGAAACGACACTAGGTAACCCACAAGCAGAAAAAGAAAACAAGCAAAAGACCTGATCAAGACCTTATGCTCTAATTGCCCCATTCGCAGCATACCATGATATGGAAGATCATGGCAACCTTGAGGAGGGAACAAGGAGATTGCTTGGAAAAGATATTTCAAGACCCAAAAGGGAAGATCCCAAATCAAAAGAAAGTGAAAATCCAAAAGAGAACTGTTTGCCAATGAGATGGGTAGGATGAGGTACTAACGGACTAAGATCAGACATGAGGAAAGCTATATCCTGCAAAAATCTATCAGAGAGCACCTAAGCTGATGGATCTGGATGAGTGATACGTCTGGCAAGCTGAACTAAGAAGGATAACACTTTGGTGATAGGAGATCTAGCTAAAGGATGCATTGGAATATCTAACCAAGGTGTGCGATGTGTGCAAGACGTTGACCAAGGATGAACTAACACGAAAGCCGGATAGATACAATGATACTAAGCTAAAGAGGATGTACAAGCTGACAGACCAAAATACATTACAAATGTACAAGTTTGTTCATGTTTTGGTTTTTTGTGAGATGGAAATGTTTGTGAAGGATGGGGTGTCTATAATAGTTGATAGGTGGATAGGTAGATGGGTTGTGAAAAGCTTAAGGAAAATGGGATTCTGTGTGTGCATGTGATAGGATACAAGCTAGGATACAAGGTCATTTACAGGATGGAATATGGTACAAGCTTTGGACAAGATTTGGATATATACAAGGTATGGTACAAGATTTACAAGGTATAATACAAGCTTTGGTACAAGATTTACAAGCTGTACAAGAGGTATTGACAAGCTCCATCAGATTTTGGTTATTTGATTGGAACACCAAGGGAACAAGTAGGTGTTTTATGGGATAGTGGGTGGATGGATGAGGGATAGGATAGTGATAGATAATGGATTAGTCTTTAGCACACAAGGCGCCTGAATTACCAGGTTTTTACCAAGGTACCTATCCAAGGCGCTTGAATTGCCAAGTTTTCACCATTGGACGCTTATTTCTCTTTACTATTTTTTTTTTTGTATTTTTTCAAAAGCTGGGTATACCAAGGATCTTCAAGCATAGAACTTCTTGAGATGAATGATGTTAGTGGGATCATTCAAGAGTTCTCCTTCTGGTGTAGATAATTGATAGGCTCCAGAGCCAAAGGAGGCAGTAACCACATAGGGACCAAGCCATGTAGGTTCAAACTTGCCTTTCTTTTCTCGATCTGCTTGGACTTTCATATTTTCTTTGAGGACCATATCACCTGGCTGAAAGTGTCGTGGGAGCACCTTCTTGTTGAAATTCCTTTTGAGACGAGTTTGATAGACTGTGAGATGGTCATAGGCTTGTTGTCTCTTCTCGTCTAAGAGATCTAGCTGGGTGAGTCGAGCTACTCTGTATTCTTCATCTGAGATTTGCCCTCGCAAAGATATGCGTAGTGAGGGAAGTTCAACTTCTATAGGTAATACCGCTTCGGCACCATAGACTAGGGAGTATGGAGTTGTGCCTGTGGATGTACGGAAGGAAGTTCGATAGGCCCATAGAGCCGGGTTTATTTGAAGGTGCCAATCACGGCCGAAATCATTGACAACTTTCTTTAGAATTTTGAGGAGGGTTTTATTAGTTGCCTCTGCCTGGCCATTACCTTGTGGGAAATATGGGCTAGAAAAGCGGTGATGGATGCGGAGGGAAGTGCATAATTCTTCCATGTTGAGATTTTCAAAATTACCTCCGTGGTCAGTGAAGATGGTGGATGGGATGCCGAAGCGGCAAACAATGTGGTACAAGATGAACTTGGAGACTTGAACTCCTATAGCTGAGACTAGGGGGACTGCTTCCACCCACTTAGTGAAATAGTCTGTAGCTGTTATTATCCATTTATGTCCATCAGATGAGAGAGGTGTGATAGTTCCAACTAGATCAAGGCCCCAACAAGCAAAAGGCCAAGGTGGTGCAATAGGTTGTAGATCCTGTGCTGGAGCGTGCACAAGATTTGCATGCTGCTGACATGGGAGACACTTTCTAACAAAGTCACAAGAGTCTTCTTCAATGGTAGGCCAATAGTAGCCTGCTCTAAGGATTTGTCGTGCTAGGACAATACCACTCGTGTGGGCACCGCAAAGTCAGGAATGTACTTCTTTTAATGTCATCGCGGCCTCATTTTCATCTAAACATCGAGAGAGAGTATCGTGATAACCCCAACGATATAGGGTATTGGCTATGATAACATAGCGGGATGATTTTTGGATGAGGTTTTGGCGTTGGGTACGTGTGAGGTGAGGGGATATGATACCATCGTTAAGGTAAGCATGAATTTCATGGTACCAAGGGGATTGGGGACCAACCAAGATACAAACACGGTTTGAATCCTCATTCGCATAGGCAGGTGTGAGGAGCTGCTCAACTAAAAACTCATATTGCATAGCTTCTTGGGGAATTTCCAAGAGTGAGCCGATAGTGGCCATGGCATCTGCTGCCTTGTTCTGCATTCGAGGCACTTGTGTAAACTGAAGCTTTGTAAAATGCTGGGTCAGCTGATCAACTAGCTCTTTGTAGGGTAATAGATTTTCATCTTTGGTTTGATATTCATTTAAGACTTGTTTGATGATGAGTTGGGAATCACCAAAGACTTGTAACTCAGTGATATTCCATTCTATAGCTATCTTTAATCCTACTACAAGAGCTTCATATTCTGCTATATTGTTGGTGCTAGGGAATTGTAGCTTGAAGGCTTTTGGAATGTAATCTCCTTGAGGTGTAACTAATAATATTCCTACCCCTGATCCATGAGAGGTGTATGAGCCATCAAAATAAAGCTTCCATGGGGGCTGTTCTTCAATTAGGAAAATATGCTCATCTGGAAATTCTGTGAGCAAAGGATATGCATCTACTAGAGGTGCATCAGCTAAGTGATCTGCTATAGCTTGCCCTTTGATTGCCTTTCTGTCCACATACTGGATGTCAAACTCACTTAGTAGCATAACCCATTTGGCCAAACAGCCTGTAAGTGCTATTTTGGAGAGCATATACTTGAGAGGATCAATCTTGGAGACTAGTTGGATGGTATGACTTAGCATGTAGTGGTGAAGCTTTTGAGTTGAGAAAACAACTGCCAAACAAGCTTTTTCCATAGGAGTGTAATTGATTTCATAACCAACTAGGGTTCTACTGATATAGTAGATGGCTCTCTCTCTGCTATAATCATCATGTTGTGCTAGAAGTGCCCCTAGAGCAGTAGGTGTTGCTGATATATACAAGATCAAGGGACGACCAGAAACTGGTGGAACCAAGATAGGGGGATTGGTGAGATACTGCTTGAGCTGATTGAAGCTGCGCTGACATAAAAGATCCCACTTGAAGTTCTCATTCTTCTTTAGCAAGTGTGAAAATGGTGTACACTTATCTGCAAGTTGGGAGATGAAGCGCCAGACAGATTGAAGTTTTCCCTGAAGAGAGCGAAGCTGTCGCAGTGTCTGGGGAGGAGGCATGTTTAAGATAGCCTTGACCTTTTTGGGGTCGATCTCTATACCTCGTTTAGAAACTATGAAGCCTAGAAGCTTGCCAGATGTGACCCCAAAGACACACTTCTTGGGATTTAGCATGAGATGATATTGGGCCAACCTATCAAAGAATTTCTCCAGGTCAGCAAGATGATCCATGAAGGTGTGAGATTTGACTAGGATATCGTCCACATAATCCTCCAAAATGCTATGGATAAGATCATGGAAAATGGCTATCATAGCTCTTTGATAGGTAGCCCCAGCATTCTTTAGGCCAAAAGGCATCATGGTGTAGCAAAAGGTTCCCCAAGGGGTAGTGAATTCTGTCTTATGCTGATCCTCTTCTGCAATCTTGATCTGATTATACCCAGAAAATCCATCCATAAGGGACAGGATTTCATGTCCAGCTGTAAGATCTACAATCATATCTATGTTGGGCAAGGGAAAATCATCCTTTGGACAAGCCTTGTTAAGATCTCTAAAATCAGTACAAATTCTGATGTCACCAGAAGGCTTAGTGACAGGGACCATGTTGGAGATCCATTCTGAGTAGTCAATAGGTTGGATGACCTTAGCAGCTAACATTCTTTCTAGTTCAGCTTTGACTAGTAATGCCACCTTGGGGTGCATTTTCCTAAGCTTTTGTCTGACGGGCTTGATCTTTGGATCGACTGCAAGATGATGAACTACAAGCTTTGGATCGAGTCCTGGCATGTCCTGATATGACCATGCGAATCGGCCAATGTTCTCTCGTAAAACCTCAAAGAGGAGGTCAGCTTGGTCTTGTGATAGGGATGCAGCAATGTGAACAATTCTAGGGATCTCTGAAGAACCAATGTTGACTTCTCTAGTATCCTCTATTAGAATAGAAGACACCTCTGGTCGATTATCTTGAGGAGGCAATACTAAATCCTCATGTTTTGCTTGTGGCTCTAGATTTTCTTGCTGAGGGGTTCTCTTTGCTGCCTTAGCTAGTCCCAGATTTACCTTAGTTCCAGTTTTGGGTGTATCGAAACTAGGTTGGGGATTTTCTCCAAAATACCCCTTGGGATCTAGCTTGTAGATGTAGGCAGAATCTGGCTTTGTCTTCTTATGAGGAGTTTCAGCTCCCATGAATCTTAGAAGCGCTTCCTCTGATGTGAACTCATCAATATGTATGACACTTGGTTGGTCCCAATCTATGAGTTGTGGATGAGCAAGTGGTAGGTCAATGAGATGGATGGATAGTTCTCGAAGAACAGAGTCTCCTAGGAAGATTTGGTCTGGGATATCGTCGTAGGCTCTCTTTTCAACTTCCTCAGGAATGTCTTCAATTTCGACAAGGTCGCGGTGGATGTTCAAAAAAGTGTGACCATTCTCGTTGGTGCCCCCAGTTGTGGGTATGCCAAAGCCAAGACCTGACTTTATTTCCCAATCATGTGCTTCGATGGGACATTGCATGCCCCTTTCTTCTGGTCCTAGTCCACCTCCTTGATAGTTCCATTTTTCAGTGACGAGTTTATGTTGTTGGGGATACTTCTGGCTGAAGTGATCAAGGCGTGCTTGATTTCTTGGAGGTGCATCCTTATGTAGCCAATTGTTGATATCTGGAGTGAGCTCCTCATGAAGAGGGGTTTTTGAGGACACAAAGGTGGTTGGGCCAAATTGTTTGTATCGAGGAGGTGGAATCTCCTTAGCTTTGTGATATGTTGGCCGTCCATGGGTATGTGGATCAAGTGGGATTGCTCCGACAGCAAATGCATCTGATAGACTATATTCTCCACATCCTTTGTTGTTGATCTTTACAGTAGATAGGGTAGAGGCAAGGATGGTTTCTGCATCATTACAAGTGTGGGATGAGCTGGCGATGGCTGTGCCGATGTCTATTCCAGGGAAATGGTTTGTATATGAAGCTTCAACTGCATTGCAGTAAGCAAAGGGTTCTGGATCGGCATGGATGGTTACCTCAGTGCCTTGATGCGGAAATTTGATGCACTGATGGTAGGTGGATGGAACAGCCTTCATAGCATGAATCCATGGGCGACCGAGGAGGATGTTAAATGGTAGGTTTAGATCAACAACATGGCAAACTATCTCTTGAATGACTGGCCCAACCTTGATTGGTAGCAAAATAGTCCCTTCTATGGTCCTTTCCAAGTTGTCATAAGCTTTGATGGTGATAACCTCACTGATCATATCTGCCTCAGTATACCCAGCTTCTTTTACGAATTTTAGGGTGCAAATGTTCAAGGCTGATCCATTATCTATCATTACTCTTTTCACGACAAAATTGGATACCATGATGGCTATGCGAAGCGGAAGGGTGTGATCTGGCTCAACCGCGGGTATGTCGGTGGGTTTGAAAGATAGGGCACATGAGGATGAAAGGTGTCCAACAAGATTACGAAAATCAGTAGCATTGATATCAGAAGGGACACGGGATTCTATGAGAGCACTGTCAAGGATGTCTTTGTACACAGGACTAGTGCAGAGAAGGTCTAAAATGGATATTTGGGCTGGCATGTTCCCAAGGTGTTCCAAGATATTGTACCGGCTTTTTGATGGAGCTGATGGTGTTGATGAAACTGGTGGGCCTGCGATGTTAAATCATGCTCTTCGCGTGGTGACTGCACACTCATTGTCTGGTCCTCGGATATTGATAACATTGACAGAAGGCTCTTTCTCAGATATACAACCTATAAGGCTACCATAGTCTATATAGGATGAAGTGTGGTCATTGTTCTTTCCATGCTGTTGGTTTGGCTGGCGGTTGTTGGTGTTGTTTTGGATAGGTGCTTTTTCCAAGATTTTGGTTGTTGTGTGGAGGAAAAGCATTTTGATAAATCTGTAAGCTTGCATTGGGAGAGGTTTGGGCACCAACAGTAATTTCCTTCCGATCAATGAGGTCTTGCACATAGTCTTTTAGTTTCATGCATCTGAGGGTGGTGTGACCGTTTACCCTATGGAATTTGCAATACTCATTGTCCTTGTACCATGCAGCTTTGGATTGGCTTGGATCAATTTGCTGGGTAGGAGGAAATTTGATGAGGTTTTCCTTAGCCAATTTCTCAAAAATAACATCCAATGGCTCACCAAGGGGTGTATAGTTTCTAGGTGCAGGTTGGAATCTGGGCTTTTGCCCTGCAGCTACATTGATGGTATTAGCTTGATTGTTAGACCCTTGAAAGTTGGGTCTTGTATTGTGGTTTTGATAGCTTTGGTTATTTCGTTGTTGGTAATTGGTAGCTTGTTGGTTGTTTGTTTGATATGGTGGGTTAGACTGGTTTTGAGAAGGACCAACGATATTCACATGTCTGGTGTCAGTAACCCCATCTGTTGCAACATGCTTGTTTTTGTTCCAATACCTAGACTTGTCATTGGAATGTGATTGATTTTGGTTGGCCTCTTTGTAAATCTTTACCACACCATCTTTTATGAGTCCTTGCTCAAGGATCATTCCTTTCTCTTTGATATCCTTATAGGTCTGCAAACAGTTCATGGTCATGTGGTGAGCCAAGCTGGGATGTGCATTATCAATAAACATTTTCACCACATGGCGTTCTGGCAAGGTGCAGGATATGCGGGTGGTAAGGGTTTGCCATCTTTGCAGGTATTCGGCAAGGCTTTCTCCACCTTTTTGCTTGGTGTGGACAAGATCAACTATTGATAGCTCTGTTTCAACAAGATGGGCATATTGGGCTACAAATGCCTCAGATAATTCAGCAAAGTTTTTAATTGTGCCATAGGGGATTCTATAAAACCATTCAAGAGCTGGTCCAGCCAAGCTTTTGGGAAAAAGGCGCAAGAGGAAGACATCATTGTATGCCACGTCCTGGCAATGCATGTAAAATTCTTTGATATGTGTGACAGGGTCTCCTTTTCCTCTGAATTTGTCAAATTTAGGTACCTCAAAGTGTTTGGGAAATGGTGTCATGGTAATGGCTCTGTCAAATGGGTAAGGACACACATTCTCAAATTTGAATGTCTTTGGATCATTCCCTTCTTGGATGGCTTTCAGAGCTGTCTTCATTTGCTCCCACTCTGAATTGATAGGTGATGGTTGGGGTGCCCCCAATGTAGGAGTGCCTTGAGGTAGGTATGTGCTGGATGGGGCCACTGAATATGGATGGTTATGAGGGATTTGCTGATAGGGATTGTACATTATTTGGGCAGCTGCATGGTGGATGACAGGTTGTTGAGGGGGAGGTGGCGCATATTGCTGCATGTGCTGCGAGGCTTGCTGTTGATATGGGATTTGAGGTTGGGATTGAGGAACATAAGCTGGCTGTGGGATAAATGGATTGCTTTGTGGAGGTAAGGTATAAGATGGTTGTGAGGCTTGGGGAAAGGATCGGAGGGCTTGTGGGGTTTGACCAATATATGTGGGTTGTGCCCCCGTTTGGGATGGCATCTGCAAATAATTGGTGGTTGGCTGGGGTGGTGGATTACCTCCTAGAAGTGGCATTGAAAAGTAGTTGGTAATTGGAGGTAATGGATTAGTTGGTGGTGGAGGTGGTGGGAATTGAAAGCTTGAGAATGGAATTGATGGGGTTTGATAGCTTGGCGGCTGGATTTGGAAGCTTGGTATAGTGGTGGCGGGAGCTGGGGTCACTTGGGAGCTTGGTAGAAGATTGGTAGTAGCTTGTGGGATTTGATAGCTTTGTGGAGTGAAGGTAGTAGCTTGTGGATTTGTGGCTGGTGGTATTGAGCTCCCAAGACCTAATGGAAATGATGGGATTGTGCTTTGGGCTATGGTGAACAAGCTGGGGGCGATGAAAGGTTGATTACTTGGCCCCATGGGTGGCATCCCTATTGTATATTGCTGAGGTTGGCCAAAGATGCTAGCACTAATTTGGGAGATGGGTGGATTTGGAAGGCTAGGTGTGGGAGTAGCAGCAATAGTGAAGGGGGTGAACGGTGAGATGTTTTGGGTAAAGGGGGTTTGGAGTGGAGAGGTATGAACCAAGGATGGAGTGGTGGTGGCTGGGTTGGCTTGCGGCATGGAGATTTCAACTTGGGTGGATGATGGTATGTTTGGGTCTGTTGGGTCATATGGATTGGCTGGAGGCTCTTCTTTTGGAATAAATTGAGGATAATTTGGATCATAAGAGCCTATGGGTGGTGGCAGCTGCCCAAACAATGGGTGAGATGGATCTGATAATGGAGGGGGTCTTCCAAAGTCAAAGGTTCCTACATTGTCCCTTCGAAAATTAGCCATGATTGTCTCTTTGTTTTTGTCTATAATGGCGTTTACCAATACTGCATTTCCTGGTTGGTTCATGAAAGCTTCAATGTCAGTAGGTGATGGCATAGCTGGCTCTGGGCTGAAGGATGGCTGAGTGCTCAAGGGGGGTGAGGCTGTTCGATCTAAATGATAGGGCTCCATTGTTTCTTTCTTCTTGGCTAAGCGAGTGACGGGTGGCATGAAAAAATGCTCCTAGGGATGAGATGCAATAATGCTGATGGATGCAAAAGGGGGAAGGCTTTTCTATGCAAATGATTTCCTAGGTTGAGGCAAAGCTATATGACAAAAACCTAAGGAGGATTGGGTTGGGGATTCTAACTTCAAAGATATGTTGTCAAAGTACAAAAGGTCTGCTTTCCTATGTGCAAGCTTGGTGGTGATTGTGTCAACTTAAGGATAGACTGATGATCCTTTAGGAAGAACACAAGATTGACCACTTGCGAATCCCAACCTTTAGCTCAAGGTGATGAGGGATAACAAGTGACAAAGCTAGATTACCCTAGACAAAGCTCTGTCAAAGGGATAACCTTGGTGAGATTGGTGGATTTGGAAGATTTTAGGAATGGAAAACTTTTAGCAAGGTGACAACAATTTTGAAAGTTTAGATGTGCAGATTTTCGATTACTAGCTAGATGGTATGATTCTAAATGAGATGGATGAGCTAATAATGCTTAAGGGGATAAGCTAAGATGGCTGGCTTTTCTACAAAGATGACTCTAAAGTGAAGCTTATCCAAGAAGATGTGGAGAAACAAGGGTGTCTAATCATAGAAATCATGCCTAGTTGGTAAGGCATAAGCAGGATTAACTCCTGGACGTTGGCTAAATTTGATGGTGCGCTCTAACCAGGCCTCTTGAAGTGCTTCATCGGTAGCTTTGTCCTCTGCTTTGTGGAGTTTAGAAATTCGTGGGCTTGGTGTTATTGCTTTTCTCTTGGCTGAAAGTTCTTGGTATGCTAGAGATGGCTTGAGTTTGACCTTGTGAAACTTCTGTTTGGGTTTGGGTTTGGGTTGTTCCGACATAAATTCCTGAATCTGCTTGGCTTTGGAAAAAATCTCAGTTGTTTTGCTTCAACTTGTTCAACTTCCAAAATAGGCAGTGACTACGCTAAGTGTGCCCTAAGCTAGGATTGACCAAGTTTGGCAAACATTCATTCAACAAGTAAAAAAAACAAGCAATAGATAGGAACACCCAGATAGAAGTTTGTGGTTCTCAGAATGTGGTACTTGCGCCAAGGAGTGTGTATGTTCTACAAATGTTTCGATCAGTCACTCCAAACACATTAACATCCTAGATGGTTTTCTGCAAGGCAGACAATTGGTTTAGCTAGGGAGTCCTCGATATACGCAAGGTACGTGAGGCCCAAATCCGTAGATGAGACCAAAAGGATGTCACACAGCCGAGAGGAGCGGTAACCCACTTCTCCTCTTTCACTTCTCAAGGGTATAAAGTTCCTTGAGGCTTAGCCCGAATGACAAAATCTTGATCCCAAGAGAGGTGTCTTTCGATTCACCTCCCGATTCTTATACTCCGCCGGAACGCTGGAGTTGAGGTTGTCCAAGGGGTGATGAAATCCTCAAGCAGGCCTCCTAAAAAAGAAACAAGGTTTTGGATCCTAATCTTATGCACCCATGATGGCCTCGAAAGACGACAAGGGGAGAGAAGACTCGGATGACCTTGGGCTAAAAAACACGCTTGTTCTTTTACCAACTGACTCTTATGTGTGCTAATCTAGACTTTGCAAGCACTCATGTTTAAGAGACAATGTTCAATTCCAACTTGAAGCTCCAACAAAAGTAAATCGATCGAAGAATGCACACAATAAGAAGAGTTAGGGTCAACAAAAGCAAACTCGCGCGCCCGGAGGCCCTCCACGTCAAGTATCGATTAATTTTCTTTAAGGCATTCAAGATTGAGTGTGAGTTTGTTTTAAGCCCAAAACAAAAGTGTGTGAGATTCGATTTCAAGCGCGCACCCGGAGGCTCTCCACGTCAGTTGTTGTTCAATTTTAGTGCCCAAACTCAAAGTGTGATCGATTTAATCTAGAGTTTTGACCATTTAAGAATTTTGATAAAGTTAAAGCAAACGTTCAAAGACCAAGTGAGTGAGTTAGATTGTGGAACATTTAACACCTTTTTCAAGTAGACCCATCCCCATAAATGGCGCTGAGATTGCAACCAATGGTTAATATTTGATGGGTGATTAGAAAAGAGGTGAGTCCAAGGAACTACTCAAATTGATTTTTGTAAATTTGTATTTTAACTTAACAAAGTTTCTTAAATGTCCAAAAATCCAACTTTACCTTGGCATTCAAGATTGAATTTTTTTTTGTTTTAAGCATGCATTCCAAAGAAAGTTGATTTTAATCCATGACATTCAAAAGTGTGTTTTTGAGCAACATTCATTCAATGAAAAATGTGTTTAACCATTCAAGTTCATTTTTTTTTTAGCAACATGCATTCAAAGACAAATGGTTAAACATTCAAGTTCATTTTTTAGCAACATGAAAACCTGCAAGAAACATGGTTAGTGGTTCCATATGTGCTCCAACCTGCAATGAGACAAAAAAAAAGCAATTTAGTTAGTTAGCCAAAATCTTCAAAAATGAGAGCTTAACTATGGGAAATTTTTTTAAAACTTTTTTTGTTGTTTTTTCTACGCGTAAAAATGCTTAAAATGGTCTAAATCCTACGGAACCACTAAAAGTCAAATTTTGATTTATACTCTTTTTTTTTTTTTTTTTTTTTTTTAGCTACAAAGTGCAGAAATAATATAGCAGAAATGGAACATAAGCAAGCAGAGAACACAGTCTGCCAAAATACAAAGACGCTGAACTACAGAGGCGCCAAAATACGAAGAGGACAAAATAGAGATGCTGATTTTCGCAGACGCGGATTTTTGCAGATGTCGATTTTCGCAGACGCGAATTTTTGTAGATGTCGATTTGCGCAGACGCGAATTTTCGCAGATGTCGGTTTTCGCAGACGCGGATTTTCGCAGAAGTCAATTTTCGCATACAGAACAGGTTACAGACGCCAAAACTGCGCCAACAAAAGCTGAAAATGCAAATTTTTTTTTTTTTAGATGGTATTTCTTCTTCCTAAGTGCGTTCTTTAACCTGCAAAAATAAGCAAAACACCCTCACAACACACTCAAACAATAGCAAACATTAGATGGTTAGAAAAATGACATATAGATGAAAATAGATGATTAAATGACCCATAGTGGGGTCCCACCGGGCGTGCCAAAATGTAGAACCAGAATCAGTATGCAAAGAACATTAACAAATGAAGTAAACATTCACAAACCAAAAACTAAATTCACATATATGCTTAGACTAAGAAAGTAAATAAGAAGTGCAAACCTCACAAGAGAAAACACTCCATGCTTTCTTGATTCTGTAGATGTGTCCTTTTGCTGTGGATGTATGCTCAAGATGCTCAAAAGCTGCTTCAATGGAGATGGGTAATGGCAAATTGGTAGCTTTGTGAGCTCTCAATTTGGCATTATAAGGGTATGGTTGATGGCTTTGGTTCTCAAAATAGCATGGTAACTTTAGCTCAAAGATTGTTGATGAAATGGCTTGGGATGGGATTCAATTTATAGGCTAAGGGGTAGAGGGATGGAGGGCTTAGATGCAAGGATGGATGAAGGCTTAAGGAGGGCTAGGATGCACTCAAAGGAGAGCACATGGATTGTGCTTGTTTAGCACCAATGGGAAGGTGACACTTGTCACAAGGAGGATGAGTGTGAGAGGGTAGGGTTAAGGGTTGGTTAAAGTCATGATGAGTGGGGTTGAGTATGTAAGAGGGATGTAAGAGGAATGAGTGTGGAAGAGGGAAGAGTGTGTAAGATGGATGTAAGAGTCATGAGTGGGCTTGTAAGAGTCTTTATGTTTTGTAAGAGCACTCATGACTTAGTGGTTGGGTTTTTTTGAGGGGAGACTTTGGTTTGGATTAGGAAAGTCTTAAACTTGTTTAAGGAATGTGACAACATTAGGGGGTGGATTAGGCTTGGGTTTAGGATTAGATTAGGGATGTTAGAGATGTGCAAGTGGATGGCATTAATGAGGGTGGGTGAGTTAGTGGCTAAGCTTGGTTAGTATGGGTGGATGGGGTGGATTAGGCTAAATGGAGGATTAGAAATAGGTTAGGGGTTTTTGAATTTGAGGATTTCATTTATAAAATAGATTTATTTAATAAATGGGGATTTTTGGAATTAGATAGAAGAATAGGATTTAATTGATAAATAATAGATTATTTGATTTATCAATTAGGACTATAGATGATTAATTAAATTAATCAACTAGGGGATGACAAAGGATTAATTAAATAAGAATTTAATTAATGATGCCTTTAGAGATGGCTAAATTAGATTACCAAAGCAGTGTAATCAAATTTAGGTGTCTACAAATATAATGAAGATGTGAATGTGAATGCAATCAGATCAAAGCAAAAAGAGTGAATTACAAAGGCTACAATAGTATAAGGAGTGGCAAAGTCATAGCTATCATAGCAAGGTGATTAGTACATAAAGAAATCTCATTCAATGAACCAAGTTGTAGATCAGAGATCATCTATTGTTTCATCCTAGTAGGTGGATCAATCAAATCGTTTAACAAGATAGACCTAACAGTCTTTTGTAAATCTCTTTACCAAGTGCATACTTAATTATATGTTTGTAAATCCTTTCACAAGGTGGACCTAGCAGTCCTTATTGCTCCTAATAGGGTAGATCATCAGAAGTGATCAATGTAAGCTTTAATAGGCAAAATTTATGCTGTAGTGCTAAAGTTCATGGGTATCATCCCCACCCCAGTTTTACTTTCTATTTGGAAGGTTTCTAAGTCACCAAATCTTTGTGTCACAATGTTATGAATGCTTTCATATTTTCAATTTCTTATGCATGCAATTAGGTCAGATTATATGTGATGGATTATATGCTAATTGGATTGTTGGATTAAGAGTTGAAATTGTTGAAGTTTTAGAAGTTACTAATTCACCCCTCCCCTCTTAGTAACTTAGCATTATCTTGAATATTTCCAACAAGAATAACTTTAGAGAAGAGTTGAGTGTAAGGAGTTGTTTCTAGTTGTTGTTTCTACCATGCAGTCTCTTTCTAAAGACACTCCTTCTCCTTCTCTTTCTAAAGCTAATCCTTCTCCTTTACTTTCATACCTTTAAATTTTGATTATCAAACTTCTGAATATCTACCTCTACCTTATCTAAACTCAACTTCACATTGTGTTGTAACTATGACATAGGTGTTTGATTATTGATAGCTTTCATTTCAATATTCAAGTTTTCAAGATTGGTCAACACCCTCATTTTTGGACAACTCATGTCAAGCACTTTCTACACTATTTCAACACCATATTCTTTCTTCTGAGCTAATAGTTTTTAGGTGCATTTTCTTGTTAAACATTAATTTTGTTGAACAATTGTAAACTCTTAGAAAGTGCATTGTTGTTTTCATGTATGCATGCATATATGTATGTATTTATATATATGTATGTATGTATATATATGTAATTATGTATATATGTATATATATATATACATATGTATATGTATATATGTGTCTATGTATGTATGTATATATACAGAGAGATCTTGTGGATTGTGGATTATGGATTATAAACAAAAAAGAAAGAAAACATGACATTAATCATTCCCTATTTATTTTGCTTGATTGTGAAGAGCTGCACATGAAAGAGGGTGGAGAGCTTTGAACGAGGGTGGAGAGCTCTAAATGTTTGTGGAGATCTGTGGAGATCTAGGATTTTATTTCTGTTCCCTTGTGATCACTGCATTTCATTTTTTTGTCATGCCCTTGTGATCTCCATGCCTTTTCTCTATGATTTTCTTCAAGGGGAGAAGAGGTACTCATGTAAATGTTTTTTTTTTTTTTCCCTTTTCCTTCTAAACATGTATATCTCTTGTTCATATATAATAGCTTTGGCTAGATTCAAGGATAAATGATTATGATGATTGTATGCATATGTGTATGTATATATGTATATTAGTTCACTATGTGTGTTGCTTTACATGCGCGCGCGCGCACACACACACACACACACACTTGCATAGTACTTATGCTAACTTAAATTAATCATTCATGTCTTTAATTCACATAAGCTATTATCCTTGCATTCAATCAAAACTATTTATACCAAACTAATTATGTATAAATATGCACCTACATATTATATCATCTCTTGGTGATTAAGTAAAGATCTAATGCATAATATCATCTAGGTAATGATTAGATGCATTCACATGAAGTCATAATAGGATCGATAAAGATGATCCACTTATGTTAATTCATACTTATTTTATTGAACATTTTGTTTAACATAATTAGTAATACTAGAATTATATAACTATAACTAGTACTCTTGTTTATTTTATTTAATCATATACATTAAATACTATTATTTTTCTTAAAATTAGAATGTATATTTGTTATCACTAAAACACAAATATAGATCTCTGATAGTTATCTTTTTTAATTTCAAGATCTTCATATTTAACATGAAGAGTTTCCACTACTAGAGAGTGCAATAGCCATAATGTGGAGCCACATAGCTCATGGATTTTTCCACCAAATTATATTTTTGTTATATTTTTGTTATATTTTTGTCCTTCAAAAATATTATAGGTGAATGTTCTTCTGATCTTTGATACATTTAATAATTTGTTGCTTGTCGTTTGAGGTAATTTTCTATTGTGAGATAGAAACATCTATCATAAGTATGGACATGCCAATTTTGATCATCCCACTTTCAAAGCTAATTCCCTTATCAAATTAATGAATCTAATTGTAATTGACACCTTGATTTTTCACAACTTGTCTAATTGACCATTCACACAACCATCTTCCTCCTATCCCACCATAGCATACAACCCTTATTTGAGGGTTATATCTTTGTCCCTCTTGGGTTTTGAACCTCATTGAACCTATTTCAAAATGGTTCCATTGGTTCAAGGATGTTCATATGTTTGATAAGTTTAGTGTCCTAGGTAGTTTAGTGGTTTCAATGTTCAAAAGGCTCTTGGATTGAATCAAAGTATTGAGATTAAAAGAATCTATAATTTAGATTGAATATGAATTTCAATTCTCCATTAGGGAAACATAATAATTTTATATACCTTAGTTTTGGATGCAGTAATGAGGTTTTTAGCTTAGGCCATGGGAGAGTATTTGAGTTGTGAACATAAAATTGGGAACATTTGAGCTAGAAACAACAGCTAATGTTCTATAAGTCTCTCTCCTCTAAAGACCCAATACATGAAGCCATTATCATCATGAGTAGATTCACTCTCCTTAGATAAATTCAATTGAAACTATTCATACCAAACTAAGTATGTAGAAATATGTAATTACAGATTATATTATCTCTTGGTGATTGAGGAAAGATCAAATACAGTTTCCCAAGGTGATAAAATTGCATATGTTGATGTATGTATGTATGTATATATGCATCTCTACATTTCATTTTTGTGCCCTTGTGATCTCTGTATATGTATGTATGTATGTATATATGCATCTCTACATTTTATTTTTGTGCCCTTGTGATCTTTGTATATGTATGTATATACATATATACATTTATATATGTCTATACATACATACATACATAGAAAAACATATGTCTATCTATGTATGTATATATACACATTCATATACATAAATAGAAGCTTCTCTAATCACCTGCTGGGGGAAATATAAAGAGATACATATTTAGAAGGAAAAGAAAAGAACATTTACATAGGTACCTCTTCTCTCCTTGAAGAAAATCATAGAGCAAGCACTAATACATTTGGGCCCAAATCATACCACAAATTATACCATCGTCGCAATTTCACCCTAGTTGTAGTGTAAAGGGCACATAGATCACAAGGGAACGACATAACAATGAAATGTAGAGATCACAAGGGCATGTCAATGAAATTTAGTAATCACAAGGGCATGCCAATAAAATTGTAGATCTCCACTAATCCCACCAAGGACATGGCAACAAAATGTAACTCTAGTATAGGTGTTTGATCCTTGATAGCTTTCATTTCAACATTCAATTTTTTAAGTTTCCTCTTCATTATATGTTTGGTTTATCAATAATTTCAAGTTTCCTCTTCACTATATGATCCAAAGTGTTATGAAGTACTAAAGCCAGTAGTAACTTCTCCCATGTCTTCAAAAAATATAGCATAGGTTTAGGGTCCCTTGGCTCCCAAGAATTTGTAGCATAGGTTTAGGGTAGTAACTCCTTCCACTTAACTCTTCACTAAAGTTATACAATCAACAAATTTTACATTTGAATAAAGGGTCCCCTTATAGAATGAAGAATATGTACTTGTGGATTATCTTATGAAATTTTGGCAGTTGCAACCTAGTCTACCTAGCTTTTGAAAATAGAAGGCTAAACTTGAGTTTCAATGTTAACTTGACTAATCTATTTAGACCCATTGATTATTGCCACAAGATTTTAAACATAACTATATAAGGATTGAGTTAGGAAATATATAGGCTAACTTTACATGAATTGTAAACTACAACACAAAAGGTTGTACTTGAGTATTACAATATTGTAATTATGGAAAACTATCTGATTCACTCAAGTGGGTGTATGATGGCAAAGAGTTGTATTAGGTGAGTAAATCTTATCAGTGGTTATAGGAATACAACTACATCAAAATAATTAGAAACCAAAACTACATATTTGTTAGAGTGAGTAGTTCAAGGGTCTTGATCCCATGGATATAGGCATGTAGGGAGCCTAGTAGGTGGAGTATGCCTCTAGTGTGCAGACATCTTGGACATAGTTAGGTAGCACTTAACTATTTTAAGACATTATATGTGAACTCATGAGGCTAACTCCCTTCCAGAAGCCTTTTCCACAATGAAATTACCTTTAAAACATGCAAATGATTTTGAAGTGGTTACCAACCTTGAAACTCTCTTATACACAGTGATAAAGAAAATGAATATGCAATACACATATTACTAATATTTATGTATATGTATGTATGTATGTATATAAATATATATGCATATATATATATGTGTATATATACATACAAATAAACATAAGTGTGTGCCTATGTATGTATATATGCAAAGAGATCTTGGCACAAGAAGATTTGGGCAAAATAGTCCTTTCAACCCTAAAAACCACTTTATTACTTCATTAAAATCAAGACTTGGACAAAGCCAATGATACAAAACCTTTGTCACTTTGGAAAAAATACTACCTTCAATATTGCAACCATATAATAAATGGGAATAACACATGCCCAAGCCATAACCTAGTTAAATTGGTCTAGTTGTTGATTAGCTGGGTTGATTACAAATTCCTCTAAAACTATCATTAGACTAGGTATAATAAAACAAACAATCAACTTTTCCTAGCTAGAAGGATCAAATATAATTTTCCAAGGTGATAAAATTTCATATGTAGATGCATCACTTGAATGCCAAGCATGAAGAACATTCCCCAATTTATAACAAATGGTTTGATATAAAGGCTCCATTTGTTGGCCCAAGAATGGAAGGGAAGGATGTAACCATGCATGTATTGGCATGCTCTCCCTACGAGGATCCCAAGTATCTACTCTAGCTATTAATTTGGGCATCACTATATGATCCAAAATTTTATGAAAACTCCGCCCATATCTCCAAAAAATGTAGCATAGGTTTAGGGTCCCTTGACTCTAAGGGACTCTAAGGAATTTTAGTAGCTATTCTCACTACTGAAAGAAAAAATTTAGTGAAGAGTTGAGTGTAAGGAGTTAAAGAAGCAAATTCTGCTTTTGTGTAAGTGCTATAATCATGAGGCTTATTCCCTTGTAGAAGCCTCTGCCACAATAAAATTACCTTGAAACCATGAAAAGGATGTTGAAGTGGTTCCCAACCTTGAAACACTCTTATAAGAAATGACAAAGCAAATGTAGATGTAATACATATATTACTATTATTTATTTATATGTATGTATAAATGTATGTATGTATATATATACATATGTATATGTATATATATGTATATATAAATACATAGACACACATATGTGTGTTCCTATGTATGTATACATACAGAGAGATCTTGGCACAAGAAGCTCAGGGAAAAATAGTCTATTCCATCCTAAAAACCACTTTGTTACTTCATTAAAATCAGGACTTGAACAAAGCCAATGATACAAAATGTATTGCCACTTTGGAAAAAATGCTGCCTCCAACATTGCAAACATATGATAAATGGGAATAGCACATGCCTAAGCCATAACCTAGTTAAATTGGTCTAGTTGCTGATTAGCTAGATTAATTACAAACTCCTATAGAACTATCATTAGATTAGGTACAATAGAACAAACAATCAACGGTTCCTAGTTAGCAAGATCAAATACACTTTTCCAAGGTAATAAAATTGCATATGTAGATGCATCACTTGAATGCCAGCCATGAAGCACATTCCCCAATTTATAATGAATGGTTTGATATAAAGGCTCCACATGCTAGCCCAACAATGGAAACCAAGTCAACAAAGGGGATGGTCATGAACTTGAGGAAAATGGTTCTGCAACTTGTACGTCTACGTGATGATGTCTATGTTTGATTTCATGTGTTGTGTGTATAGGTGTCATTTTAAGGAAATAGAGAGGTACTGGTTGTGTCAAGTGTCTTGTAGGTGCTTATCCGCTCTTGTACTAAGTGGTTTAGGGATTTTGAATGTGTGGTTTTATTGTGCTTTTGTTCACTTTTAGATTTTTTGCCTTCAACCTAGTACACACATGTTATGGGAGAACCAAGCCATGATGAAAGGGAGGGGGATATTATTATGGGAGATGGATCGAAACATATTTCTGAGAAGGTTGGTACTGAGAAAGAAGGTGTTAATGCAGTTAAATAAGGAGAGAAGCTATCATGTAAACAGATTCTGGCCGATAATGGCCCTATTTTCTATGCCTCTGCTGGGTTTGATGGAATTTTTGGAGACTTCCAATGGAGGCAAAGGGTGTTAGTTCCAGGGGAAATGGAGGATGGGCCATAGCTGATGGAAGTGGACTCAACCAAGGAGGAGATGCTACCACTAGTGATGACAAAGGAGAGAATGGTAAGGTTTCTCCTCTCGGCCCAAAAATTCTTTCTTAATCCCCCAACAAGGACATGATTTCTGCTATTAAAGGTGAGCAAACTAGGCTTAAAAGCATTGCTATCTTTTTTGTTTTTCTGGACAAGGATTTTATGCTGGCCAAGAAATGTTTTGATGACTGGCTTGCCACAGTGTGGGGAAAGAAACTTGGATTTTTGTGACTTACTATCATATGATTCAAAAAGGTATGTTTGTTGTGGTTTTTAAGAATCATTTAATGTAGGAAAGAGTTCTTGGAAAGAAGTTTTGGAATGTGGGTAGGTCATTATTCAGGGCATATCCATGGTCTCTAAAATGTAATATTGAAAAAATAGTTGTCCGTGTCCCTCCATATTGGGTGGAGATAAAAAATCTTAATGTCAAATTTTGGTCCTTTATTCCACAAATTCTTAGACCTTTAGGGTTTGTACTGCAAATTGAATAGTCCCGAGTTACCCTGCCACATTTGAATGCTATGGTTTTAGTTACTTTGGCCCCAAAGGTGGATTTTCTAGAGAAAATTTCCCTTGAATTTGAGGGGGAATCCTTCTATTGGGATATCTCCTTGCTAGGTAACTCTAGTGCTTGCTTCCATTGCAGATGTAATGGTCATACAAGGAAAAATTGCCTAGTTCTTATGAAATTACAAAAGGAAAAAGCTAATACAGTGAATAATAATGGAATTAAAGATAAAAAGAAGAATGATTTGAATTCAGTGGTGGGTGAGAAAAATTCTTTATTTGTGTTTGCTAATAATAAGAAGGTGCTTGGTTAAGTGGATGGTAATAAGAGTGGTAAATTGCAGTCGAGGGATTCTAATCTTGTGGATACCCCAGTTTCTAACAAATTTATTTCCCTTGCAAATCCTCTTTTCGAAGAAGAGTTTGAAGTTGTTCCTGCTAATAGTTCTGCTTTAGGTGTGGTTCCTACTCCCTCAACTACCACCCTGCTAGGAAACATTGGCTTAGAGCCCCCCTCTGATAAGGCTTTAGTTCCAGTCTTGAATGCTTAATAGTTGGCCCTTGTTACCATTAAAGAAAGGGCATGTAAATTACAATTGGATAACAAACTATTGCTCCTCTTGTCAGAAGTGCTAGATACCTCATCTGGACCTTTGGCTTTAGTTAGTCTAGAACAAGATAAGCAATTCACGGAGGTTGTAAAAAAAAAGAAAAGGAAGATTTTGGAAAGAAGTGCTCTTCCTAATGGAGGAAGAGGTAGAAAGAGCTTGCTAGATTGTTTCAACAATTTGTGTAAGAATTCCAAATCCCCTCCTGAATCGTGATGATGCTACACATTCATAGTTGGAATGTCTAAGGGTTGGAAATAGCTGATAGAAAGTATGTAATTAGGAGGTGGTTTAATAGACTAGAAGCTAAAGATGTTGTTTGTTTACAAGAGATTAAAGTAGTAGGGTTTCAAGCTCATGCTATTTTGAAGTTCCTATGGGACAAAGTAGTTGGTTTCCACTCTAATCATGAAAGAGGGAAAGGTGGGGTGGCTATTCTAGTCAACCTTAAATTGAAAAATCATATTATAGATCATGGTTGTTCTCCCTATCAGAGAATTATGTGGGTATCATTGAAAAGGAGTGAGACTGTATATGGTATATGTGATGTGTATGCTTCTAATAGTTATAGAGAAAGAGCTGAATTATGGGAATGGTGTTGCTCTAATCTCCCTAAAATCCACTAGATATTTGTTGGGGATCTCAATATGGTAGAACATAGAACTGATAAATCAGGTGGTTTGGCACACTAATGGAAAGGAAATGAATTATTTTTCTGGCACACATTTAAAAGAAAATTTAATCTGGCTGATCCTATGGAAAATATGCATGGGAAATTCCTAGACATCTGGTTCACCTAGTGCAATAACTAGAGAGGTAGACAAAGGGTGTATTGTAGACTGGATAGAGTGTATGAGGGAGTGAATACAATATCTTTTAAACAAGATCAGTATCATGCCCCTATTCAATTTTTCCCTGCCTCTCTTTTTGACCATTCTCCAATTTACACTTGTTGCCACCTTGGAGGTGATAAGTGTAAGGAGGAGAGGAATAAGAAGGTAAATGCTTTCAAAATGAATATTTCTCTTTTAGATGATTCAGATAATTTAGAAGCTATTCAGATGGTATCAAATCTTACTAGCATGAGAAATCCCCTTTTGAATGCCATAGAATTATGGAATCTAAAGACTAAAACTTGGAAAAATCTTTGTCAAGTTATTGGGAAGAAATAGGCCATGGATAGGAATAGAGAAGAAACCTTCTGGCAGAAGGAGCTTAATAATACTAAAAAAGATCTAAAAAGTAGAGGGAATGAAGAGTTATTAGAAGCACATTTGGCAAGGATTAAGTATAATGTTAATATTATTTAGAGGTACAAAATTCAAGGTTAGAAAATCAGAGCCAGGATGCATTGGATTAACGAAGGTGATAAGGGGTCAGGGTACTTCTTTAATATTATTAAAGCCAAACAAAGTAAGGAACTAATAAAGGAGATTCAAGTAGAGGATAGAATCTTTAAGGAGCCAAAAGATATTCAAAAAGCATTCTACCAATTTTATAAAGGCTTGTTTTCCTTAGAAATGGGGGATGAAGAGCACTTAAAAATGGAGGAGGGCTTTAGGCTTATCCCACTAAAAGTGTCAGTAGTAGAGCAGGACTCTCTCAATAAAAATCTTTTGATAGAGGAAATTGATGCTGCTATAGATTCCCTATCCTATGGTAAATCCCCTAGAATAGATGGTCTCCCGACAGAATTCTATAAGAAGAACAAAAGCTAGATAAGTCCTAAACTTCTAAAAGTATATAAAGAGGCATTGTCTAAAAAGTCTTTGGGAGAAGATATCAATAAAGATGCCATTAAACTTCTTCCTAAAACTGGAGATAAATCACTGATTAAAAATTGGAGGCCGATTACTCTTTTAAATCTTTCTTATAAAATACTAGCCAAAGCCTTAGCCAGGAGAATTGCTCCACTCGTAAGTAGATTCATTTCAAAAATTCAGACTAGATTCATACAAGGTAGGTACATCTTGGAAAATCTCATTACCAGCTAGGAAGCAATGCATTGGGAAAAGGAGAATGGGCAATAGGTGGTAATGATTTTGTTAGATTTTGAAAAGGCTTATGATAGAATAGAATGGTGTTTTGTTATTGGCATACTAAAGGCTTTTGGATTTCCAAAGAATTACTATGAATGGATTAGAATCCTATTTAATGAGGCATCTAATGTTATAGATATTAATGGCAATTTTTCAAAATCGATCAGGCTATAAAGATCTATTAGATAGGGGTGCCCAATTGCTCCTCTATTATTTGTTATTGCAGGATATGCTATGTTTTATGTTTCAAGAGCCTCTAAACTAGGACCTCCTGTAAAAGGGATCTCTCTCCCAAACAAGGATGAGTTGATTAATGTTCAGTTCACTGATGATATTTCTCTTTTCTTAGGGCTATCTCAAGGGAACTTTGATAATGCCATGAGGAGGTTGGAGTTTTTTTGCAAGGCCTTGGGATCTAAAATAGCACCATCTAAATCCACAATTTTGGGATGGCAACAGGACCCCCTAGGTTGGTTAGTAAGTAACAGCTAGAATTAGATAGGGCCTAAGGAGGTTGTAAGGTATTTGGGGATTCCATTTTCAGTTGAGCCTAATTTGAATTACATGTGGGATTAGATCTATAGTAAGATTAGCCAAAAACATGTTAAATGGCAAACACACTCACTTTCTTTAGTAGGTAGATTCTAGGTGGTGCATAAGGTTTTAGCAGCTCATCACTTATATTATGCTTCGGCCTAGTTATTTTTGAGTTTAAAAGTTAACATGATTGACAAGATTCTTAGAGAATTTCTATGGTCAGATGGAAAAGGGAACAGGAAAAGGCATTGTGTCAAATAGGATTGGTGTTGTCAAGAGAAGAACCAAGGTGGATTAGGGCTAAAAGATATTAAAACTTAGGGGTATGCCCTGGCCTCTAAGTGGATGGAAAAAGCCTTATGGGGGAATGAGCCTTGGAAGATTTTTATTAGAAATAACATTCTAAGATTTGTCATTAGAAAAGAAAAACTATGGAAAGATATTATTCCACTTGTGGTTATGTATTTGGTGACTTTAATATGAAGCTATTCGATTCCAAGATTTTTCAAGTTTTGTGGAAGGCCTGGATTCATGTGAGGCAGTATATTCTGATGAGGGGAGCAATAGGAGGACCTCCATACTATCTGGTCAAAGATAGATCTATTTGGTGGGGGCTTTGCTACAATTGTAAACCTCTAGCCTTAACACAAAGCTGTTCGGCCAAGACATGGAATGTTAAGGTGATATCCTTGCTTCAAGATATTATGGAAGGGGGATAGTTAAGGGAGTGGGTGGATATCAAAAGTAGATTTAGCATTCTAGATTCATAGAAAAAGACATACTCTCTTATTAAGAAAGCAATGCCAAGTTGCAATCCCAAAGATATCATGGATACTAATGAATTTTTAAGAAAGATTAAATGGAGTCATGATAATCTATTATCTGAAAGCATGACAAAAAATGTCTACTTCTATATGAAAAATGACTCCTCTCTCATAACCAGGGTGTCCCAGTGCTAGGGGCATATTAACCCTTTTTCAATTTGGTCTTTTTTCTTTGATTATATGTGGAAAAGTAAAGTAGAGCCAAAAAAACTTTGTTTCAAGTGGTTGTTATTACATAAAAAGTTAGCTATTGGGAAAGTCCTTTCTTTAATTGGTCTTCCTCCTATGTGTTGTAAAATTTGTAATGTTCATGAGTCATTTGAGCATCTTTTTTTTGAATGTTTATATGTACATAAGATATGGTCCATTTTTTTGGGGTCTCCATGTTTGTGGAACTGTACTAATAGTTTTTAATGGTCAGAAGTCCTTGTTGGTTATGTGGATAGGTTTGATTCTAAACTCAATAGTTTTTGGTCTGTGCAGACTGTTGAGGTGTTATGGACTCTATGGAAGGATAGGAATAAAGAAAATTTTCAAGCCAAGGGGAGGAAGCTTACTAAGTTTAATTTTAAACTCACACATTTCTATATTATGTCACAGGTATCTCTGGTTCTCAATATCACAAGATCAGATTTCATGAAGCTTGTTTGTGAAGGGTGTCTAATGATAAAGAAAGACCAAGTGCAAGCAGGAAAATATATATCAAGATTCCAATCATTATTGGCTCCAATAGAAATGGAAGATTTGAACAATTTTATCAGTCAATGATAGTTGCAAGATGGCCCTCAATTTGGAATTTCTTAGGCGGGATGGGATTATGTTAACAACCAGGATTAGGAATAGGTTGGTGCTACTCATTTTAGATGGGGAACTAATCAATAGGTTGATAGAGGTCTAGTCCAACTTCATGATGAACAAGGTGCAGTACAACAGGAGGGTTGGATTCCAGTGCCCAACCAAGGTGATAGTCAAAATGAAGCTAAACAAGGGATCCATGAGGAGGTGTCTAGCCTTAAGGATGGATGGGGCTAACTTCTATAAATTAGTTTCAGTTTTTAACAAGAAAAAAAAATTATGGTTCCATGTAATGTTTCAATAATAGTTATGGACTGGTAGTCAAAAAATACTGATACCATCATCCCATAATTTTTAAAGTGTATATATATAGGGGGGGTGTGAATAGTTTGTTCTTTCAGTTGTTTTTGAGATACTCTAAACTTGTAGTGTAAATAAAATAAACTATCTTAATAGAAAAAATAATGGAAACCAAGGATAACCATGCTTGTATTGGCACACTCTCCCCACAAGGATCCCAAGTATCTATTGCTGCTTTTAATTTGGGCATCACTATATGATCTAGAATATTATGAAAACTCCTCCCATGTCTCCAAAAAATGTAGCACAGGTTCAGAGTCCCTTGGCTCCCAACAATTTTTAGCAACTATTTTCACCACTACAAGAATAACTTTATTGAAGAGTTGAGTGTAAGGAGTTGAAGAAGCAAGTTCTGCTTTTGTGTAAATTCCATAATCATGAGGCTCATTCCCTTGAAAAAGCCTTTACCACAATGACATTACCTCTAAACCATGCAAAGGATGTTCAAGTGGTTCTCAACCTTGAAACACTCTTATAGGAAATGACAAGGCAAATGTGTTAGAAACATTAATGTTCCCTTGGATGTATTTAATTGGGATATTCCAAAGATCCCTAAATGTAGTTTTTCCTATTGTACACATGTGGAGGACATGTCATTATTTTTCCTTTATTCCACATGTGAGGACAACTCATTTTTATAATTCCTTTATTAAGGAATTTAGTTTATCCTCCTTAAGAGGATCTTGACACTTTGCACACACCTATTATGAATGTGGCATTCATAGAAATGAGAGTTACACATGCGAACACATGCAACTCCTTTCTCATCTCTTTAAAAGAGATGCTCCTTTCCCTTTCTTCTCTACACATCACTTTGATGTTATTGTATTGAGATATTTTTCTCCAACACACACTCTCTCTCTTATCTAGGCATTTGCCTTCATTCATAATACTCACAAGGGGTTTTCTTTGCTTTCCCCTTATAAATCCTTGTCTGCATTGTTGAACCATCTTGGTGTATGCTCTTGGATTTTTCTTATATCATGGTAACATTGTTTCACACTTAACTTACTTGGATTGTTTTCATTCCTTGATCTATCTTTTCATTTCTTACATGGTATCAAAGCTTGGTTACTAATCCTTGTTCTAAGTTTTTGTGTTGAAGGTTGCCATTCATTGGAGCACACCTCATTTGGAGATGTTATTGAGAGAAGAAGTTTGTGTTGTGGTTGTTTTCTCATTCTAACATCTTATGTGTGCAGGTCTTTTTAAAAAAATAAAAAATTTATCACCTTTTAACCATTATTTTCTAACCCTCTTTGGAAGGCTTGCTACCAAAGGGTTTTCCTATCAAAAATTACAACCTTTTTTTGCTCTTATTTTGGAAGGCATGCCGCCAAAACAAGTAGCATTTATTATCACTTATTTCAATAGAATTTTTTTAAATATTTAAAATTAAAAAAATTATTTTCCTAATATTATTATTGCAGGGAACACTTCTCTAATCTTAAGTGTGATCATTTTTTTTCTACTTACACTAGATTAGTTAGAACCTATTCATATTTCTTTTTGAAATTCTAAATATATTCTAATCCATAGCTCCTTTGAAATTTAAAATATATTTTAATCTATGAGATTTATTACATACAATTAAAACATATTTAATTTTTTAAATATTTAGTATCCCTATATTTTCCAAATCTGAACTTGCCTTATTGATTTCCTTTTGAGTTCTTTTGAGCATCTTTCCTTGAAATCGCCTCTTTTATCTCCTTTTTTCCAAATTGGTTTTTAATTTATCCTATATCTCTCTTCATTAGAATTATTTTCATTGCATTCTGTTGCATTTCATTTTAATTTCTGCAGTAGTTGAAGAGGCCCGCTCAAGCGAGTTCTGCAAACTAGGTAGCTTCATCGCTCGGCTAGCCTTTCTCCCCTCCAAAAATCTCTGCACACAAGGCATTGTGAGTAACTTCCTTTGCTACCTTGTGTGAGTCTTAATCTATTTCTATGCATGAGTCTTAATCTGTTGCGTGAGCCTTAATCTGCTCCTCTGCTCCTCCCTCGTTCACGTTTGTTTTTTTTTGCTGCCCTGGACCTTTACATGTCGTGGGTACTTTAAAGTGGTTCTGGTTTTTTAGCAAATTTTATTTCTTTCATTGGTAGATCCATTATTGTTTTGGCCTGACTCTTATTCAAATCCATGACCTCCGGCATCATGTTTGATTGCTTTGATAGCTCGAACCTGCATCGTCTCTGGCTTGTTGTCACTTGCCTTTGGTCTTTGTTCCTTAGGCTTCTATTTTTTTTTCCTTTTTTTCGTAGTAGAGCCTCTCTTCTGTGAGAGGGAAGACCTCAATAGTGACACGTACTGAGGAGTTTCTTCCACTATTCCCATTTTTTAACACACAAACCCTTCATTCTGCAGCGGACGTGTGAATTAAAACCTGCGAGTACATTTTTTCAAAAATGTTTTTCTCATTCCTTTTTTAACATTCCCTCTTTTTATTGGCAAATACTCATGTGAGATTCACATTCTTTTCATAGCTTTTAATAGCTTTGTATAGCTTTTAAATATTTTAGTTTAATAATCATTTCCTTTTTAATAGCTTTTTAAATAACTTTTGACATGCTTTTCTCATTTTTTAAATCATTTTTTATTAGCCTTTTAATAATCAAGCTTTTATATAGCCTTTTCACATTATTTTATCATTTCTTTTGGTTTATTAATAAAAAGTCTTCATTAAACATTTATATATATTGTTGATTATTTATAAGCACCATTTTTTTTTTGCTTAAGCCTTAGTTACAATAAATTCTAGAGGTCTCTTTTTTAATTTCTTCATTAAGGAATTTATTTATAATTTATTAAGTGGTCTCATTTTAGAGTTATAAAATCAATTTATAACTTCATCATTTGACCTCTTATAATTTTTTTAAATCATTATGTATCATTAGGAATCTTAATCATAGCTACTTAGATTCGTTTCTTTTTAGTGTAATTATCATTTAATCCTTCAAACGCCTCTGCATTATTCTTTTGTTACAGATTAATAATTATTTTGAACATTTTCTTACAGGGTTCTATCATTTTGTTTCAGATTAATAATTCTTAATTATTTTTCTAACTTTTCTTTGCAGGGTTGTATCATTTTTCCAGAAACTTATTCATAGTTTTATTAGCAACTTTCTTTAATTCAAGTTAACGTATAAGTCATATTTCTATTAGGGGGGACATTTTTTTTTCATAAAGATGTCAACCTTAATTCTAGAAATAAAACTTAATCATACTAATTATCATTCCTGGAAAACACATATTTCATTTATTTTTTGTTTTAAACACCTGTTTGAGATAGCCATTGATCCTTTTGTTGAACCTGGATTAGCGGCTACCCAAGATGAAAAAGATACTTGGAAACTTAAAAATGAAGAAGCTTTAGGTTTAATTGGTATTTCCATTATTCCAAATTTATATGTTTTAATTGCACATTGTTTTGAAGCCCATGACGCCTGGTCAATTTTACAAACCAAATATGACAGTGCAGATGAATCCCACAAAATGCAGTTGCAGGATCAACTTGAAGATCTCAGGAATACAGATTTTAAGACCATGGATGAATTTTTGTTAAAATCTGATTCTATTAAAAGTCAACTTGTTGCTATAGGTGTTCAATTAGATGACATTCGCTTAATTCATATTATTCTTAAAAAGTGTCTTCCTAGACAGTTTCAATAGTTTATAACTAATATTCATGCACAACTTGCTATTCCTACATTAACTGCTCAGTTAACTTATGTTATTTTTCAAAATTTATTAAGACAGGAATAAGCTAAGCTAATTCAGTTTGGTACTCTTAAATCAACTGAACATGCATTTATGTCTCAGAATTCAAATAGTAATAATTTTAGTTCAAATAATAATAATCATCATAATAATAACAAACACTATAATAATAATTCTAATAATTTCAATAATAAATCTAATATGAAAAATAACCATAAAAATCATAATAACAATAATCTTCATAATAATAATCAACGAAATCATTCAAATTCCAAACCTCATTGTTCTTATTGTGGCAAAGATGGACATGTTGTCAATAATTGTTTTAAAAAAACAAAATGATAAAAAACCTATGAACAATAGTAATCATAATAAAAAATCAAATCATAAAAAGGTAACTTGAATGGTTCTAATTCTTGTCATTCTTTTACTTGTAGCTTTAATGTTTGTAGACCTTTAGAGTGGATTGTTGACAGTGGTGCATTACAACATGTAACTTCTCATAAGGAAATCTTTGATTCTTTGCAACCTAATATTGCTAACATTCCTATTCAGTTAGCTAATAATTAGACTTATAAAGTTGAAGGTTTAGGTGATGTCACTATTCCTAATGGTAAATTCCATGATGTATTCTATGCACCTAATCTGAAAACTATTTTGCTTTCTGTTTCAAAGTTATGTCAGGACTATAAAGTTGAATTCTATAAAGATACGTGTTATGTGATAGGTCCTTAAACTAAACAAGTGATTGCTCATGCTAAAATGGATAATGACAACTTATTTAAGTTTGATAAATTTTCTAGTTCATGATATTCTTTACATACTTCCATTGATTTCAATATATGGCATGAAAGACTTGGCCATTTAAATTCGGATTATAATACTTTAATGCAAAAAAGCAATATGGTTGATGGCTTGCCTCACATTAGTCCTTCTAAGATTGCTTGTACTGGTTGTATGAGTGGTAAGATGCATAGGGAGCCCTTTCCAAGTGGTAAATCATGGCAGGTAACTCATAAGTTGTACCTTGTCCATAGTGACCTTTTGGGCCCCATGGAGAATAACTCCATCCAAGGTTCTCGATATGCACTTACCTTTGTTGATGATTTTTCTAGATGAACTTGGATCTATTTTTTGCATAGAAAATATCAAGTTCTTGATATATTCATTGAATTTCAATTATATGTTGAAAGGCAATCTGGTTTTAAACTTAAAGTTCTCAAAACTGATAATGGCAAGGAATATGTGAATAATGCTTTTCATTCTTATTTGAAATCATGTGGAATTAAACATGAGCTTACTATTCCTTATACACCACAACAAAATGGTGTGGCAGAAAGAAAGCATCGAACCATTGTAGAAATGGCTAGATGCATGTTGCATGCTAAGAATCTGCATTATAAATTTTGGGCTGAAGCCATGTTTTGTGCAACTTATATTCTTAATAGAACTCCTACCAAAGCTCTCAAGGATATTACTCCAGAAGAGGCTTGGTCTGGTAGGAAACCTGATTTACATCATTTATAAATTTTTGGATCTATTGCTTATGTTCATACTCCTAAACAGAAATAACATAAATTAGATGCTAAGTCTTCTCCTTATATTTTTGTTGGTTATGATGAAAAGACTAAGGGTTATCGTGTTTATGATTCTACTACTAACAAAATTCACGTTGCTAGAGATGTTTGCATTGAAAAAAATGGTGTACATGACTGTTCTACTACACATGATGCAAAATTTAGTGGCACTAAAATTGTGCTAGTGGAGGACCAACCTCCTTCTCTTAACTCTACTCCTCCTCTTAACCCTAAAACTCAAGCTCCACCTATTATTTCTGCTTCTACTAGTAATGATATTCAAGTAGCTACTAATGATGCTCTTATTGATAATGATTCTTCCTCTAGTGATGACTCCATTACAACTAAACGTAAACCTAAATGGGCTCAAAACTTAATTAATGAAAGTGATGATTATATTTCTAGATTTGGTGGAATTAAACATAGAAGGATTAATTATTCTAATTATGCTTTGATGACTACTATTATGAATTCTAATGATCCTAAGTCTTTTGATCAAGCTAACTCTCAACCTCATCAACAAAAGACCATGCAAGAGGAATATGACTCTTTAATTGCTAATCAAACTTGGGACTTAGTCAAGTTACCTCATGGCAAGAATATCTTTACATGCAAATGATTATACAAAACAAAATTGAATGCTAATAATGAAATTAGTAAATTTAAGGCTAGATTAGTTGCTAGAGGTTTTTCACAAATTGAAGGATTAGACTATAATGAAACTTTTGCTCCTGTTGCTAAAATGCCTACTATCAAATTAGTTCTTGCTTTAGCATCTAAAATGAATTGGCCCATTCATCAAATGGATGTTAAAAGTGCCTTCTTAAATGGTGATTTACATGAAGAAATCTATATGGCTCAACCTCTTGGATTTGTTCAAAATGGTAGTGAAAATCTAGTTTGCAAATTGAAAAAATCTATTTACGGTCTTTAACAATCTCCTAGAGAATGGTATTCTAAAATTAATTCATTCTTTATTTCTCAAGGCTTTTCTAGAAGTAAGAATGATCCTAATTTGTATATTAAACATACTAAAGATGATATTATCATTGTTATTGTTTATGTGGATGATCTAATTCTCACTTCTAATTTAGATGCTTTAATTTCTAATATTAAGTTTCAACTTAAACAAAAATTTTAGATGAATGATTTAGGTATTTTACATTACTTCTTAGGTATGCAAATTTGGAAAACTCCTAAGGGTATCTTTCTTTCTCAAAGAAAGTATGCTCATGACCTTTTAGAAAAAATTGAGATGAATGATTCTAACCATGTTGCAATTCCATGTGAATTAGGAACTAAATTAATGGCTTATATGAATACTCCTTTTGTTGATGAAGCTTTGTATAGGCGATTGGTAGGAAGTTTAAATTATTTAATTCTTAATAGACCTGATATTTCTTATAGTGTTGGTTTAGTTTCTAGATTTATGTCTAAACCTCAACAAACTCATTTTAAAGTTGCTAAAAGAATCTTAAGGTACATTAAAGGAACTATTAATATGGGATTATTTTATGATGCCAAGTCTAAATTTATTTTACATGGCTATACTGATTCCGATCTAGGTGGAGATCCCAATGATGGGAAATCCACTTGTGACTATTGTTTCTTTGCTGGTTTAGGTGCAATTTCTTGGAAAAGTAAAAAAGAACACTCTATTTCTCTTTGTTCAACTGAAGCTAAAGGTTGTAGCAATGCAGCTAAGGAAGCCTTATGGCTTAGAAGACTTCTTGAAGATTTGGGTCTACCTCCACAAGCACCTACCTCTCTACATTGTGACAATCAAAGTGCTATTGCCTTGGCAAAGAATCCAATTTTTCATGCAAGGACCAAACATATTTCACTTCAACATCACTTCATTCAAGAACAAGTTGAAGACAAGCAAGTTACTCTTCTTTATTGTAAAGGTGAACATCAAGTGGCTGATATTTTAACAAAACCACTTTCTAAAGAGAGATTTAAATTTCATTGTAAAAATTTGGGTTTACAACCCTTAGATGTAAACTCCCCAAGTAAAGATTAAGGGGGAGTGTTAGAAACATTAATGTTCCCTTGGATGTATTTAATTGGGATATTCCAAGGATCCCTAAATGTAGTTTGTCCTATTGTACACATGTGGAGGACATGTCATTATTTGTCCTTTATTCCACATGTGAGGACAACTCATTTTTATAATTTCTTTATTAAAGACTTTAGTTTATCCTCCTTAAGAGGATATTGACACTTTGCACACACCTATTATGAATGTGGCATTCATAGAAATAAGAGTTACACATGTGAACACATGCAACTCCTTTCTCATCTCTTTAAAAGAGATGCTCCTTTCTCTTTCTTCTCTACACATCACTTTGATGTTATTGTATTGAGATATTTTGCTCCAACACACACACACACACTCTCTCTTCTTTAGGCATTTTCCTTCATTCATAATACTCACAAGGGGTTTTATTTGCTTTCCCCTTATAAATTCTTGTCTCCATTGTTGAACCATCTTGGTGTATGCTCTTGGATTTTGCTTATCTCATGGTAACATTATTTCACACTTAACTTACTTGGATTTTTTTCATTCCTTGCTTTATCTTTTCATTTCTTACAAAATGCAAATACAATACATATATAACTATTATTTATGTATATGTATTTACATATTTATATGTATGTATGTATGTATATACATATATATACATATGTATATCTATATATATGTGTATATATACATACACACACATATGTGTGTGCTTGTATATTTAAAATATAGAGAGATCTTGGCACATGAAGCTCATGGAAAAATAGTCCTTTCCACCCTAAAAACCACATCGTTACTTCATCAAAATCAAGACTTGAACAAAGCCAATGATACAAAACCTGCTACCACTTTAGAAAAAATGTTGCCTCCAATATTGAAACCATATGATAAATAGGAATAGCACATACTTGAGCCATAACCTAGTTAAATTAGTCTAGTTATTGATTAGCTAGGTTGATTACAAATTCCTGTAGAACTATCATCAAATTAGGTACAATAAAACAACCAATTAGTTGTTCCCAGCTAGCAAGATCAAATATAGTTTTCCAAGGCAATAAGATTGCATATGTAGATGCATCACCTTAATGCCAGGCATGAAGAACATTCCCAAATTTATAATGAATGGTTTGATATAAAGGCTTCATACATTGGCCCAGGAATGGAAGCCAAGGATGTAACCATGTATGTATTGGCATGCTCTCCTTGTGAGGATCCCAAGTATCTATTGTTGTTGTTAATTTGGGCATAACTTTATGATCTAGAATGTTATGAAAAATCCTCCCATGTCTCCAAAAAATGTAGCATAGGTTTAGGGTCCCTTGGCTCCTAGGAATTTGTAGTAGCTATTCTCACTGCTAGAAGAATAACTGATGGGGACACAACCCAAGAACAAAATGGACACAATAGAAAAAGGAAATTATATTAACTGAGAAAATAAGCTAGTACAAATAGTACAGAG
Source organism: Cupressus sempervirens (assembly GCA_028749045.1). NCBI lineage: Eukaryota > Viridiplantae > Streptophyta > Pinopsida > Cupressales > Cupressaceae > Cupressus > Cupressus sempervirens. The sequence continues at coordinate 440,138,509 of CM053786.1, read as the reverse complement.
AAAATAAACTTCAGAACATGCCCTAAGGGCTTACAATAACATAAATTTGGAGAATATTTCTCCTTTTAGCACCTCCTCTCAAACTCCACTCCGAACTGCCTTTTACAATGCCAGAAATCTCCTTAAATAGACCCCGGAGGGTTAAGGACTAGGAGTACATTCTAGAAAGTGCTAGAAGGCATCCACCGACAAAATAGAAGGTTCTGAAAGCTGCGTTAGAAGTCGGTGCAAATCTAGAAGAATCTAGAAACGGTAATCAAACTTTCGGGAGGCATAACTTTTGAACTGTAGCTCTGATTGACAAACCATTTACATTTTTGAAAAGCTCTCAAAGCGCTCTATAGCCCTATGGACAAGCTTTGCTTGTCCCCCATTTTTTGACCCTTTTTGAGGTCATTTAATGCCCCAAACCTGACTTTGAAGCATTCTTAGGAGGTCTCCAAAACCCAAAAAACTGCATAACTTTCAAACCGTGGGGCCTATTGACCTGATTCTTTTTTTGGAATGCTCTAAATCATGATTACATTCATCTGGCCAATTCACACCTTCTAGTTTACCGAAATGATGGCCCAAATACATGCTCCTATTTTTTTAGGATTTTCAAACGCACTGATAGTTGAACTATGAGAGTTGGAACCTTTATTTGAGCCAAATGGGTATCCAAAAATGTAAAGACATGAAATAGAAACTAAGTCTCAGAACATTTTTTTGGGTGACACAGGATTGCCCTTATACCTTTAGATGCTCATGCATCAATAACTTTAGTGAAGAGTTGAGTGCAAGGAGTTGAAGAAGCAAGTGTTGCTTCTATGCAAATGCCATAATCATGAGGTTCATTTCCTTGAAAAATCCTCTACCACAATGGCATTTCCTCTAAACCATACAAAGGATGTTGATGTGGTTCCCAACCTTGAAACACTCTTATAAGCAATGACAAAGCAAATAAAAATGCAATACATATATTACTATTATTTATTTATATGTATGTACATATGTATATACATATATACATATGTATATGTATATATGTGCATATATAAATACATGGACACACATATGCGTGTTCCTATGTATGTATACATATAGAGAGATCTTGGCACAAGAAGCTTATGGTGAAATGGTCCTTTCCACCCTAAAAACCACTTTATTATTTCATTAAAGTCAGGACTTGAACAAATCCAATGATACAAAACCTGTTGCCACTTTGGAAAAATGTTGCCTCCAACATTGCAACCATATGATAAATTGGAATAGCACATACCCAAGCCGTAACATAGTTAAATTGGTCTTGTTGCTAATTAGCTAGGTTGATTACAAATTCCTATAGAACTATCATCAAATTAGGTACAATAAAACAAATAATCAACCGTTCCTTGCTAGCAGGATCAAATACAATTTTCCAAGCTGATAAAATTTCATATGTAGATGCATCACTTGAACGCTAAGCATGAAGCACATTCTTGAATTTATAAAGAATGGTTTGATATAAATGCTCTATACACTATCCCAACAATGAAATCTAAGGATGTAACCATGAATGTATTGGCATGCTCTCCCTGCGGGGATCCCAAGTATCTACTACTACTATTAATTTGGGAATCACTACATGTTCCAAAATATTATGAAAAATCCTCCCATGTATCTAGAAAATGTAGCATAGGTTTAGAATCCCTTGGCTTCTAGGAGTTTGTAGCAGCTCTTCTCACTACTAGAAGAATAACTTCAATGAAGAGTTGAGTATAAGGAGTTGAAGCAACAAGTTCTGCTTCTATGTAAGTTCTATAATCATGAGGCTCATTCCCTTGCAGAAGCCTTTGCCATAATGACATTACCTCTAAACCATGCAAATGATGTTGAAGTGGTTCCCATGTGTGCCAATGTATGTATATATATAGAGATATCTTGACACAAGAAGCTCGGGGCAAAATAGTCCTTTCCATCCTAAAAACCACTTTGTTACTTCATTAAAATGAGGACTCGAACAAAGCCAATGATAGAAAACTTGCTACCACTTTGGAAAAAATGCTACCTCCAACATTGTAACCATATGATAAATGGGAATAACACATGCCTGAGCCATAGCCTAGTTAAATTGGTCTAGTTGCTCATTAGTTGCGTCGATTAAAAATTCCTATAGAACTGTCATCAGATTAGTTACAATATAACAAACAATCAATTTTTCCTAGCTAGTAGGATCAAATAGAGTTTTTCAATGTAATAAAATTGCATATACAGATGCATCACTTGAATGCTAGGCCTAAAGCGCATTCCCTAATTTGTAAAAAATGGTTCAATATAAAGGCTCCTTCTCCTTTGCTCCTGTGCCTTACATTTTGATTATCAAACTTTTGATTATCTACCTCTACCATATGTAAATTCAACTTCATATTGTATTGTAACTCTGGCATAGGTGTTTGATCATCAATAGCTTTCATTTCAGCATTCAAGGTTTCAATATTGGTCAACACCCTCACTTGTGGACCTCTCATGTCAAGCAATTGTTGTATTGTTTGATCATTGATAGCTCCAAATAAGGGTGGAGAGCTCTAAACATTGTTGGAGATCAGTGAAGATCAAAGGTTTTGTGGAGATCTTTGAACTTTGGTGGAGACTGTATATTTGTAATAGGCCATATGGAGGACTGCATATAATAAACAAAAAAGAAAAGAAAACATGACATTAATCATTCCCCATTTGTTTTGTGTAAATGCCATAATCATGAGGCTCATTCCCTTGTAGAAGCCTCTACCACATTGACATTACCTCTAAACCATGCAAACGATGCATACGTATATATGTATGTATGCATATATGTATGTGTATATGTATGTATGTATACATACATACATACATATACATACATAGACACACACACATATACATACATACATACATACATACATACATACATACATACATACATACATACATACATACATACATACATACATACATACATACATACATACATACATACATACATACATACATACATACATACATACATACATACATACATACATACATACATACATACATATATATATATATATATATATATATATATATATATATATATATATATACACACACACACACTTACACACACAGACTAGAAAAATGGGTAGAGTTAATGTGATTGTTAATGGGCATTATATTTCCTCCACACACACACACACACACACATAGCCCATTACCTGTACATTATTTGCGTGCAAGATTTTGATGTAAGTCACTTAGTATGGGTTGAGTGGGTTTTATTATTTTATTATTTGGATTTTTGAATATATATGCAACTAGATCAATTTATTTGTTGTGCTAAGATGTAATAAGAATCTTAAAAAAGATCTCTTTATTTATATACATACATACATACATACATGTATATTTATGTATGTATCTATGTATTTATATACATATGTATGTATATATGCACATATATATAAATATAAATATGTATATAAATACATACATACATATACATTTATGTATGTATGTATGTATACAGAGAGATTTTGTGGATTGTGGCGATTAGTGGAGATCTAGGATTTCATTACCATGCCCTTGTGATCGCTACATTTCATTATTGTGCCCTTGTGATCTTTGCATCTCGTTGTCATGCCCTTGTGATCTCTGCATCTCATACATTTTTTTGTACCTAATCTGATGACAATTCTATAGGAATTTTTAATAAACCCAAGTAATCAACAATTAGACCCATTTAACTGGGTTATAGCTTGTTTCTTTCTAAAAATATTGGCTATGATATATTTTTGTAAATTTTCTTGTGAACTCTACCCATTTTTCTTGGTTTTCATTATTTGTGTGCAGGATCTTGAGGTAAGTCACTTAACACTTTAAAAAATATCTCTCTATATATACATGCATGCATATGCATATATATATATATATATATATATATATATATATATATATATATATATATATGTATGTATGTATGTATGTATGTATGTATGTATGTATGTATGTATGTATGTATGTATGTATGTATAAATATATATGTATATATGTATATATGTATGTGCTCTTGTGATCATTGCATTTTGTTGTCATGCCCTTGTGATCTTTACATCTCGTTGCTGTGTTCTTGTGATCTCTGTATATGCATGTATGTATGTATGCATATACATATATACACATATGTATATGTATGTGCATATATACATACACATACATATGTGTGTCTATGTATGTATGTATATAAACAAAGAGATCTTGGCACATCATAAAAATAATAAAAATCACTCACCATATATAATAGTCATAGATATGATGACAATGCCTATTGGTAAGTACATTCCTCTTTTTCTCTTTCATTTTCCATGTGTTTATTTCACTTGAACTATTATTTCTTGGGGGCATTTTGTAATATTTGATTCATTTTATGTAGGAGGTGATGAGGACATTCCTAGATGTACCCATGTTAGATGTACATGAATCAATAAAAAAATGTGATGAATTGCTTGTGAGCAATGAAGATGGACTTCCCTTGAGAGTAGCAGGAGGTGATGAGGACATTCTAGGTACTTTAAAGATAGATTCTTTCTTAAATATTTTAGATGTTAATGTGGAATTTATATGTTAAGGGGGGTGGGGCCAAATGAGCTTCCACCTTCATGTGGTTAGCCCTAATTAGTAGAGAATATTAAACTGTTCTTGAAACCAACTGAAGCTCAATAGTAACCTTATATGATTGCATGAAAACTAACTGTGTGAATCTCTTGGTTTCAAGAAATTTAGAAGGAGGCCATAGTTCAATATGAAATCTCAATTTATATGTATATGACATCAAGTGTAGCTAAAAAATGAAACAAGTTTTTATTTTGTTAATCTTAGATTGGTTTTGACAAGTGAGTGTCTACACAATTTAGTCATTTATATATATTGGTAAATTTGGACCAATTTTGGTCAAAATTTTGACCAAGGTTTGTCACTATTTTTCTCATCAAAATTTTGACCAAATTGAAGGTTAGTCAAAATTTTGACAAATGTATTTGTCAAAATTTCAACCAACCTACAATTTGGTCAAAATTTTGATAGAACAATAGTGATGAACCTTGGTCAAAAATTGGGACCAAATTTACTAGTTTACTTAGTTCATGCTGAATAAGTAGTTCATGCCGAGCACAACATGTATATAATAGAGCATGTTGAGTCCACAATGTATGCTGAACCACTCATGTGCTGAGTCACTCAAGTGCCAAGAAAACAATATATGCCAAGTAATTCAAGAGATGAGTAAGTAGTGCATGCCGAGTGATATAGATGCCAAGTTAAAGTATAGAGAACACTAAATGCTAAGCATCAAAGACTTCAGATGCCAAGTAAGACAATTTTGTTCTAGTTATTTGTAATAGCACAAACAATTATGTAAACCATTTTTGAGTTGACTTAAGGATTGAATTACAATATTTTTAAGATAAGGATGAATCTTAATTTGGAATCCCAATGGATTGCATGTAGTCAATTAGAAAAAGGAAAGGTTTAAGTGGCAAAATGGATGAATCAAAGCCATTGATTCATACCTAACCCTAAGTCATCAAAGTCTTCTTAAGGAGGACAAGGGTGAAAGTACAAAGCTACATCACCTTTTAGGTCGACTAATGAGAACAACTAAATTTGATTATTTCTATCTAAAAATCATTTTTTTAGATATGATATTCTTAAACTTATTCTAGCTAAGTTATATATGATCTCATACTTTTCCAATTGGAAATGTCTATTAAATGCATGTTTTATAGTAGTTAATATCAAATTACCAAATAAATTAAACTATTTCAAAAAACTGACATTTTAATAATTCTTACTATTTTTAATGATATTTTTTTAATAACATATAAACACCATTTTATAGAGCTCATAGTTAAGAATATTCTCATATAGAGTTCATAGTGTTTTAATTAGATATGATATTTTGTAATTAAAAAAATTCTACAAGTATGCATTTTAACACTTGAGAATATGTCAATTTTGACAAAGAAGAAAATAGTAAATCATATCAAAAAATTTTAAAAATTCTATGACATTTTAGAGGAGAGAGTCCTCTTCAAGAATCTATAGTTTTTCGTTTGGTTAGAATAGATTTTTTTTTCAAAAATATGGCGGGAGATGAAAACTATTGATTTGAATAAGTTAAAATTTGAATCATTATAAAAGAGAAAATATAGGTCAAAAGCCAAATTTTTTTTTTGATTGTTCTAGCTACATATATTATATATAGCATAATCTGAGATCAAAACAAAATAAGTTTATTTCCTTGTAGTTTTGTGGTAGGAACTAGACCCCTAATTTTCAACATTTTTCAGCAACTAAAAAGTTATCTTTAAAAAATAGGAAAACCTATCATTTCTTTTTGCAAATAATTATTAAAAATTATAATCCTAAACTTCATCCATTTCTACACATTTCATTAGTTTACTTCATTTTCAAATTCTAAAAAATAATGCAAGATTTATGTTTTTGATTAAGTAAAAGAGGTTTTACAAGGATTCTGAAACCAAATGTTTTACATAATATATGAAATAGAAATAAAAAGTAAAGTCTAGCTAGTATGCATCTACTTATAAAAAGCCAAAACCAAAAGATAGGTCCATGGCTAGGAAATAAAAACTAGTAACCCTAGATAAGGATGAAACAAAAAATGAAACATTAAACTATTAGTTCTCCCTATCTAGAACCTACAAAGTTTCTACAGCTTCATTGGCCCTCTGATTTTCCGCACCCACTTGGTCTTGGTTCTGATCATCTATTGATCCCCTAGTTTCTTTCTTTTCTCCCTTGGTTTTCCTAAAGTCCATATTGGCCTTATCTTCTTTTTCCCCACCAAAGCCAACTTCCTTTAGTGATTTACCCAAACTATTGATATTCTCATTCAGGGTGTTCAAAGTTGCAATCACCTGATTAGCTAGGTTCTCATTAGATGTCTCCATCATTAGAACTCTTTTTTCAACCATTGAGATCTAATCCTCCTGGTCAACATGGTGTCCCTGGTGACGGCTTCTCATGTGGCTGTCCTTCTGGCTCATTTTCTCCTTGAGTTCTTCTATCTCATGAAACAACCATTTGATAGAGAAAAAGTTATCTATCATGTTATTTTTAGCATTGTTAAGTAGATTGAGCCCATATTCTCTCGCATTATTAGAGATAACAACTAGAGTTGGGTCAAGAAGTTCATCAAAATGGACTTTACCATTTTTTTCCTCCATCAATTGGGGGTTCATCGTCTCTCTGACAATCCCCATCTTCGCCGTTTTAGAGTTAAAATTTCTCCACAACTGCCTCTTGTCTTTCAAAACCACCTCTCCACTGTCTTCCACCAGAGAAATTATCTTTCCCTACAATGATGAAATAGAAGGGGTAGGGCTCGAGAACAAAGGAGTTTGGTCTTTTATTTCTTCTAGTAGGAAAGCCTCCTTAGCCTTCCTTTTCTTGGGGTCCCTTGGTGTAACTATCATGTCCTTCTTAACCTTCTCACTATCCTCCCCCTTCACCTCTTCCTCCAATTCTGTATCCTCTTCTTCAATGCTATTCTCCTACTCCTCTTGTTCCTCAATCTTGGGGTGGTTAGGGGTTAAGCCCCTAGGACTTTTTCTTCTAGGAGCAATGCTGGCAGAGGGAGAGACTTTCTCCCCTTCCTTTGATTTCTTTCCTTTAGAGGGGGAAGCTTCCTTATCTTCTAAATTTATGCTCTAGGCTTCCTCAGAATCTAGACTCTTAATTTTTTCAGAAGCATTCCTAGCTTCATCGAGGGATTTTACCCTAGTCTAGGTCTTTAAGTACTCATATACTAGAAGGAGCAAACCCTCATGAAGGGCTGTGTTAGTAGTGGGTTTCTTTTTAAAACCCTCAATTCCCTTGCTCATGGAGGTGGAAAGATAAAAAGGAAAATAAATCTTTATTCCATGCCTAAAGTGATTTAAGAGAAAAAAGTGATGAGTTCTAACCCTATCAAATCTAGTATCCAAAGATATACATTCGATTATAACCCTTAAGACATAACTCCAAAGTTTTTTAATGGACTCCATTTCATAGTATGTCTTAGTCTTCACAAGTTTCTTCTTTTCATTCTCATCCGTCACAAAGGCCTTGACTGCATTAGCCAACATTTTCTTGTCTCTAAAAAAAATAATCCCCTCCAAGGAGATCTTCATGACTTGGGAGATCAGTTCCACATTAACCTGATGTGTATCCCCATCAATTTTAACACATTGTCCTTCTAGGATTTCAACATTGTCTTGGTGACCTCATTGTCAAAACCATGAATTTTTTATATGAATCTTGTAATACCACCCTTCTCTAGCTTATGCTAGACCTTCAAGTTATTCCTCTAGTTTTTTGCCTCCCTCATCGGCTCCTTCCTACTTGTTTCCCCAACCATAATGTCCTTTGGTTCAAAAAACTTGCACTTGCTCTTTGTTCTCTCACCAAATTTAGCTTCCTTTAGTTTTTGAACCCCAAAAAATATTTTACATTTGGAAAATAAAATGACAGAAGGCAAATTGATCCATAAAGCATGCCACACATACTTGATATGATGGAAAGTTAATAACTTTGCATGATTCTCATTTATGCCTTGTCTGTTGTGCAATCTTACAAATATTTCCATAATTATAATTGGATTGCCTTCCTACTTCCGTGTATATGTTCCAATAATATTAAATCTTTCATAGCCCTTGGAAAGCTATCGCCATTATGCCACATTATGACCGTATTTTTGATTATCACTTTGTTTGCAAACCAGTATGCAGCTAAGTTGGCTTCCCTGTACACATGGCTTGTATGAACCTTTCAAAATTTTCCCAGGTTAGATTTGGTATCCTCCACCACATTTAGAATAGTCCAAGAGGGCACTGATTGACCATTTAAATAGTTAATAATATTTAAAGAATCCCCCTCCAGCCAAAGGTTCTTGATCCCAAAAGCTAGGTCCAATTTAACAATGTGAGAAGTTGCATTGGCCTCAAAAAAATGGTTTGAATGAGTCCCACGAGGAAAAAAAAAGCTACAACACCACCCCCATGACTATTCCTAATAATTCTTCCATAGCCATCAGGGCCAGGATTCCCTTTGCCCTATCAAAGTTGGCTTTATGCCAATCTTCAGGGGGAAGAAGCCACCTAGCCTCCTATCTTTTCCTATCCCTATCCTTTTTCTTTTCTATGCTATTTCCTCCTTCTTCTATATCTCCCCCCTTTTTGATTACAAAATTCTCCTTCATTGATCCTTCTATTTTTTCTGCAATAACAAAAGTAGGGGATTCCCTATCTTTAAGATATGATTATTTTGCTCTTTCCATATTCCCCAATAGAAATGTGGAAGAGACTAGGAGCATAACATCTGAGTCTTCATTCTGAAGTGCACACTATTCCATTGTCTAAAGAACTCTTGGATTTTTGTCAGGATGCACCAACTAACCCCATAGTCCCTAGTCAAAAGATTCTAGACCTCAGAAGAGTAGGGACAATGAATAAAGAGGTGGTTAACCATCTCCAAATCTTGCTTAAAAAGGCAACACCTATTAGGGATAATCTAACCTCTCTTTCCCAAGTTATCCAAGGTAAGCACTTTATCTTGGAGAAGAAGCCAAAAGAATATGTTAATTTTTGGGGTAAGACCAAGAATCTAGGCCTTAGCCTAGATGGGTTTCTCTATTCTTTCCCACATTGACAAGTAACCTGAAGCAATAGATTATTGCCCATTTGAGTTGTCTCCCCAAATGAATTAGGCCCTCTTGTTATTAAGGATCATTTCATTTAGAGTAATCATCAAAGGTTTAAGGTCTTGGGAGACTAGGGACAGGTCTTGCCATCCCTGACCAACTTTGTAGTTGCTAACTTTCAGACCAAATCTTTTAATACATATTTATGCCCATCTCCCATAGTTAGGGTGGTCAATAAGAGGTCCCTGTCATAGCCAATTATCATGCCAAAAAAGGATGTTTTCTCCATTGTCTACTTTCCATTTTGCCTTAGACTTGGCCAAAAATTTTGCCTTTAAAATCCCATTCCATATGTAAGATCCTTGAGGTCTCTTAGCCTCACTAAGCAAAAAACTGAGGGACTACCTTCTCAGATATTTCTCCACCATTATGTCCCTCCATTCTCTTGAGCTCTGAAAAATGCACCATATCTACTTGGCCAACAAGGCATTACAAGATTTATGTTATTGAAGTTGAACAATTATACTTTTGTTAGCCTTTTCCTTTGTAAAAGGGTGACAAAGGTTTTTAATTTTACCCACAAACCCTAAACTAATTATGATGTGAAGAAGGTGTATGAAGGAGCAAAGAGAAGTTTGCATGTGTAAAATAGAGCATTCATGGTGGCTGAGTTATGAACTGAGATTACATTGTAGAATCAATTAAAAGAGAATAGAGGAAAGAAGATAACATACAACAAAGAGACATTTGATTAAGAAGGATCGACAATACATCAATTTATAGGTGATATGTCATTACGCAATCAAGTGCTAAGCACAGGATCATTGTTGAGTCATTCTATCATGTGAATTAATTAAATATCTTAATAAAGTAGTCCTAATAGGCTGTATTGAAATCCTTTAATAGGGCACTTAATTGTGAGTTTAAGTCCTTTAACAAGGCACACTTCTAATAGGGTGTTGAAATCCTTTAATAGGGTAAGACCTAATAGTCTTTGTAAGCCTTTAATAGGGTAGACCTTTCATAGGGTAGATCATGTCTCATGATCAAACATTGTAACCTTCATTGGATACACTTTCTACATCAATTGGATTAGAGAATTAAAATACAACTCATTCTACATCAACTGGATGAAGCAAGAGAAGAACTAAAAGAATCTTTGAAGAGAAGGAAGGAAATTTCCATTGAGGAGAATGACACACAATATAGAGAGATAAACACTACTAAGCTATTTGCTAATGGATACTCCAATGAATTTGATGTAGTAGTTGCAAATCTAATGGAAAAGAATAGAGCCCAAGCTAAAGAAATCAAAAACCTCAAATTAGAGAAAGAATCATAGGCCATAACACTATGTGAAGTGACTGAACAAAAAAAGAAAGCTATGGAAGACAAAGCCATGATTGAAGATGACAAAAGAGTTTTGATCAATAGACTAGAAGAGAAGTCAATAGAGTTGACTAAGGTTTCCAACATGCAATTGGATACTCTAAATCAAATGATGAATTCCAACTATGAATTGAGTGTCAAGCGCATTGAGATAACACCATTGAAACTAAAAAATGAGCAATTGAAGAATGACCTAAAAAGGGAAAATGAATTTTCTAAAAGTTTAAACAAACCAAATGAAGCCATCAAATACTTTGAGCAATTATTGAGATCTCCTAGATCCAATAATGATACATCTAGACTGCGATACACAAGTACTAAAGAAGAAGATTCATCTAAAAGTGCTAAAGAAATTAACAACAAAGGTAAGAACTCTAAACCTACTTGTCATAATTGTGGTAAGAAAGGACATACTGCTAATGTGTGTAGGAGAAAAATGATAAATTAGATGTCAAGAATAAGAGCATGGCTCACTACCATAAGTGCAACAAACAAGGACATCAAGAAAATGAATGTAGAACCAAGACCACACACACAAAGATTTGAAGGATATTGTTATAACTATCAAAAGTATGAACATAGAGCTTTTGAATGCATATCCAAACCCATTTGGTCATTAAATAGGCAAAAAAAGGTAAGGAACAATGGAAACTCCTATAACTAGGATTATAACACAAGGTATAACTATTTTTATTGTCAATAATATGGACATGTTCCCAAGAATTGTATAAGAACACACTTCAAAAGTGACTACAAAAGGTGGTTGAGTTAAATCACATGTTTTATCTTTTTGAAGACTAGTCACATCAATTGATATTGTCCAACAAGAGCAAAGGTACCAAATTATGAATTTGATAAAGGAAAAGGCAAGGCAGATGTTGAAAATGTCAGAGATGAGATGAACAAGACATGGAAAAAAAAGGGTGGTTACAACACATCAAATGGAGAAGGGATCACTTCACCCAATGGGTTAGGTGATCACACCCCATCAAACTAAGAAATCAAGAGGTATGTGGGACTGATATTTAAAGGTTATATCATACATTAGTTCCAAAGGACTTAGTACTAAAAGACTATATAAGTATTAATAAAGATGCAATATGTTATTAGGAATCCAAGAAAATCTTTAAGTTTTTCATGTTACTGCCGAGTATGAAATTTTTCATATGACTATCGAGTGGAATGCTATAAGATGCCAAGCTAACATACTACCTAGTTGATGCCAAGCTCGTAATGGTTTCTAAACAACTGAAATGATAATGGATGCCGAGTGAGCCTAAAATTGATTTATGCCAAGCTTACAACTATGAAAGCACTTAGCATTTATTGTAGGGTTTCAAAAGGGTATTTGATCAAATTTCAATTCATTTTCCATCATTTTGAAATTGAGAAAGTTCAAGGAGAGTAGAAGGTGATAAAAAAAAATCCAAAGCAATTGCAAAAGATTTTAGTAGCGATTCTACATCATTTCATCATATCTTGCAAGGTATTTATCAAGTGCTAAGTTATGCTATTTATATATTTGTAAACCCTAGTTTTGCAAAATGGCATCTAGTTCAAAGAATGTAGTGGGTAAGGAAGTTTTCAATGTTCAACTGGTTAGTAATGAGGTCAAGCAATCAATATTCAAGGCCATACCTGATATTTCTTATAAACAAGACCCCTTCGGTGTGTTATCCATGATGCCACCAAATGTTCTAATGGTGCAAGATGTTAGTAAGTATTACAACTGTAAAATTGGAAGGATTGGTGATATGGAGATTAGGCAAGCATATGAAAAACTTTGTGAGAATGGTGTACTAAAGGAAGAATACAAAATTATAGAAAAGAAAGGGTTAACATGATCCCTAGATTTCCTGAATGTGTTCAAAATTAAATGGATTAGGATTGTGTTAAGTAGAATTCATGACAATTCACTTTGGTTAGAAAATGGACCCATCAAAATAACCAAAAGGATAATCCACAGGGTAATAGGCTATCCAACCCTAGATCGGCCTAAGACTCTAAGAAGTGACTTAAAGAAAGTTATTGAGAAAACCACTAGAGCTATATGGAATAAGAGAGGAATGCCAATTTATACCATTACAAATCCTTTGATAGAATTTGTAGTAAGGGTTATTTCACATAAGTTTTACCAATCCAACAAATTGAACAATGTACCCTATATTGTAGTAGATATTGGATATAAAATTGTCAAGAAAGATGACACATATGATCTTGTAGAATTACAACTACAACAACTAATTAAGGACCTAGGAGCAATAAGAAAGAAAAAGAGTACACAATGAAAGTTTGGTTCTATTTTGATATGCATTTTCTTTTATGCTCAAAATAATTTTCCTACATTTGGCATAGTTGCATAGAAAACCAACAGGTTAGTGGAAATATAGATTGGTGAGTTCATTGAACAATTGGGTTAGAATTTTGAGTTAGTTATGACTAGCTATTTTGAGGATTTTAAGAAATAAATGAAGAAAAGATTGAGAATACCAAATTCCTTAGTGGAGAAAAATTATGATGATGTTTCCTTTCTAGTTGATGCTAATTATACTTTCGTTCAAGAAACAACACGAAGGGTGAGATGGATGATTCCACTTGGATATGAAATAAATGTAGATGAAGCCTCTGTAGCTATAAAAACTTTACCGATAGAAGAAGTTAACAAAAATGCAAAAGCATTTGGAAACTATGAAATGGCTGAGTCTAAAATCACCATGGAACTAAAGTTTGCCTCTATTATTAAGAAGAAGGAGAAGTTGGTGAATAAGTTGAAAGCTAAATTTGGTGAAGATGCTAAGTAAGAAGATGAGGAAGAAGAGGATGAAGAGGAAGAAGAGATCTAGGCACAAGTACCACTTGCACTTACTCAAGGAATGGATGAAGATTAGTTAGAGGAGGAGATAGAAGTTGCTAAAGGTGCCAAGGGAGAAGAAGCTGAGGAAGTGCATGCACCTACTAATTAAAAGAAGAGGAAGGCTAAGGCCCAACCAGTGAAAAAAGCCAAGAAGGTTGCCAAGCCAAGTTAGCCCAAATCTAAAACACCTACTATAAGGGCTAGTGTATGAGTTACTACACGAAAGGAAAAAGAAAAGAAAAAACATACAAAATAGGGAGGTGAAGTGCAGAAAAGACCAAGAAGGAAGTATATTGCACAAGTTAAATTTGATGAGGAGAAAATAGAATCAGATGACAACAACCAATTCAAAGTGGCGAGTCACAATCCTCTATCAGACTTAAAAAATCTATGTGAAAATGTTAAGAAGTGCAGATCTATCAAGATTTTCTCATGTTGATTTTTATAATCTTGGTAAAGTTGAAAAAAATCAAGTAGAGGAAGCTATATATGCCATGATAGGAAAATTTTAAGAATGCCCCACTAGAAATTTCCAACTCATTGCCTAAAAAATTTATATGAGAGAGTTGAGTAGAAATGGCATTATTGCTTGAATGTGGAAAGACAAATAAGGGAGATTTCACTTGCACAAGTCATGCTTGAACTAAGTAAGGCAAAAATTGTTAAGGTTATGAAGAAATATGAAATTAGGTTTATACATAAATATAGAGCCTTTAGCATATTGCAAAATAATATTGAAGCTATAGTTAAGAAATCTACTCATATATGGAAGATCACATATGGGATTGCTACAATAAAAGAAGGTGAAGAGGAGCCCATAGAGGTAAAAGATAATGAAGAGGATGATGAAAATAAAGACACTATTAAGGGAGATATAGAAATGAAAATAGATGACAAGGAAATAGCCGAGGAAGAGCAGCAAGAGGAATAGAGTGTACAAGATACACAACTACCTAATGTCAGCCCTTAATATGTAGCAAGTGAAAATATTGAAATAGTAATAGTTAAGGATGTATCTAATGTCATGGTTTTGAAAATCAATCCCCTTATCAAGGAAGATCTAAAGAAGATACTTGATCAATCTACACTACAAGCACAATTATGTGATAATCCTATTTTGGTAAGTGTAGATGAGATACATAAAATAATGACTAAAACTATAAGGGAAGAGGTTAAAACACAAGAACCACCTACTATCACCCCTCAAGTCACTAATGTACAACCTCTGGATTAAATACCTGAAGCTACATCTGAAAAGGTTGATACAATTACAAAGGACTCAGTGGAAACTCAAGCCAGTATAGAAACACAGAGTGAAACAGGTTAGATAGACTTATCTGCACCTATGGCACAAGTATAAGGTGCATCACAAGGAATTGTGGAAACAAAGGACAAACTTGAAGAGATTGAGCTAACCCCAAAGGTGAAGAAGTAAGTAGAAATTCAAGCCTTGGTAACTTTACTAGAATCTGACACTCCTTCTAGTCACACTCTTCAAAAGTCGAGTATAGATGCAATGCAATTGTAGATCTCAGTGCCAAGCTTGAGCTCATCAAAAGCTGAAGAAGTGATACAATATGGAGATGTAAGCCTTGATGAAGAAATCATTTTGCCAAAGTATGATTATGATACAATAATAATTGATTAGATGGACATATTGCAAGAATCTCTAGCAAGAAAGAGAATGCAAGAATTGCTCAAAAAGGAGCATAGGTAGAAGCAAGCATTACAGGATATCAAAAACATATTTTTAGATGCATTTAACCTGCCGACTCTAGATGAAATCAAGCCACTTATTGAAAAATTGACAAACATTGTAGAGAAGGTTAGTGATGTTGACCTAGAAACAAATGAAAAATTATTAGAATGGTTAGAAAAGAAATTCCAAAGAAAATTAAATGAGAAAATATCAAGTGACATAGTACTCACACAAGTTGCATTATCAACTAGAGTAGAAAGTGTAAAGAAGGTACTTGAGAATATATTCTCATTGTACACTAAATTATGCAATCCAACACTCTTCATAGAAGAGACGAGAAATCACATTTTGAGTTTGGAAAGTCAACTTAATGCATTAGGTGCAAAATTTCCTATGACACCAGATCAAAGTGAAAAGCACTTTAGAACTTTGCTACAAATCCAAAGTCAGTTAGTTGCATTATTAGTAAATGAAGCCAATATAAGGGCTAAACTAATTACCATCCAAACAAAATTGACACCACACATGAAATTTTTCATAAGGAATTAGGCTATGCTACAACTCTTATGAAGAAAGACCCAAATCTTTCAACATTAGATGGCCTAGTCCACCTTGCTGCCAAGCTTTCTATCCAAATCAAGTCTTTGGATGTGGCATGTGAAAATTGGGATGCAGCTCTCAAGATTATCCTAGAGGTCCATAAATCCTTTTTGGAAAAACATAATATTAGTGTATATCCCATTTTACGTACATGTCAAAAAGGGGGAGATATATAGATTTTGGGGGAGATGTAGGGGGAGATATAAATTTTGGAAAGAAATAAAAAAGAGAGGAAGATAGAGAGTAGAGAAAGAGAACAAAGGAGGAGAGCAAGAGAAAAGGGGTAGATGAAATGAAAGAGCATCATTTGGCAAAGAAAAACAAGCACAAAAAACATGAAGTCAAAGAGTATCATTTGAGGTACATTTACTTAGTAGGAGTACACAATTTTGAATATAGAAAAAACCTATAAACTCAGGGGTAGTTATTAGATTTTGAGGTACAACCTATTACAAAATTTTGAAATTTTAAAGTTTTTTATATAAGCCAAATGAGAGATATGTTATGCTCATAAGAATAGGATATTAATGCATGATCAAGTTTTTTTGACACTTTGATCTCAGATTGGTTTTAACAAGTGAGTGTCTACACACTTTAGTCATTTAATTAGTTCATGCCGAGAACATGTATATAATAGAGCATGTCAAGTCCACAATGAGTGCTAAGACACTCATGTGCCAAGTCATTCAAGTATTGAGTAGATAGTATATGCCGAGTAATTCAGGAGCTAGGTAAGTAGTGCATGTCGAGTGATACAGATTCTGAGTCAAAGTATACAGAATAGTAAATGCTCAGCATTAGAGACTTTAAATGCCAAGTAAGACAATTTTGTTGTAGTCATTTATAACAGTACAAACAATTATGTAAACCATTTTTGAGCTAACTTAAGGATTGAATTATGATATTTTGAAGATAAGGATGAATCTTAATTTGGAATCCCAATGCATTGCATGTAGCTAATTAGGAAAAGGGAAGGTTTAAGTGGAAAAATGGATGAATCATAGCTGTTGATTCATATCTAACCTAAGTCACTGAAGTATTCTTAAAGAGGACAAACCCTAAACTAACTATGGTGTGAAGAAGGTGTATGAAGGAGCAAAGAGAAGTTTACATGTGCAAAACAATGTATTCATGATGGCTAAGGAGTTATCAATTGAGATTACATTGCAGAATCAGTTAAAGGAGAATAGAGGAAAGAAGATAGCATACAACAAAGAGACATCTGATCAAGAAGGATCAACAATACATTAGTTTAGAGGTGATATGTCATTATGCAATAAAGTGCTAATTGCAGGATCATTGTTAAGTCATTCTAGCAGGTAAATTAGTTAAATCTCTTAATAGAGTAATCCTAATAGGTTGTATTGAAATCCTTTAATAGGGTACTTAATTGTGAGTTGAAGTCCTTTAACAAGGAACACTTCTAATAGGGTGTTGAAATCCTTTAATATCATAAGACCTAATAGTATTTATAAGCTTTTAATAGGGCAAACCTTTCATAGGGTAGATCATGTCTCATGATCCAACATTGTAACTTTCATTAGATACACTTTATTACTATAGTAGTGAAGATTTGTGGGTGTCATCCCCACCCCAAACCTTCTCATTGGAGGTTTCTTAGTAATCATATGTGGTGTCATACACATGTGAATGTTTACTTGCTTTCATGATTTAGATGCATATTATTTACATGGTATTTCAATTTACTTAGTAAATATGTGAGATGGATGTGTGGTGAAAGATTTTATGGGTAGAAGTTTAAACTAATGATTCACCCCCCTCTCAGAAGTTTACCTTTCCTATTGTAATTCCAACATATTTTTTGTTAGAGGTCTTTCATTAGGTATGCTAAGTTATAGACCATCATGAACATTCTCTTGGCCATAGCAACTAGAGTTCTAATTTTCATGATGGTCTATAATTTTAAAAACTTAATAGACCTATTAAATAAATATAATCATGCTACATTTTTTCAGCTACACCTATTTCCCATGTATATAGAACGTAGATGCATGTACATTCTTGATTCAGAGTGGTAGATTCTTATTTTGGATGCGATGGAAAAATGACATGATTGTATGACAACTAACTCTATGAATGTATTGGTTTTAGGCAATGCATAAGGATGCCATAGTTCAATATGCAATCTCAATTCATATGCATATGACATTAGGCGGAGCTGAAAAAACCCAACAAGTTCATATTTTTGTTAGAGGTTTGTATAGACCTATTTAATAAATGTAAATATGGTGGGTTTTTTTAGCTACTTCTATTGTCCATGCATATAAAATTTAGCTACACATGCATTCTCAATTCAAAGTGGAAGAATCTTATTTTGGATGTGATGAAAAAATGACATGCACTAGAATATGGGAAAATGATATCACTTTTGTAGGTCTAGAACCTTTTTTACTTTAAAGATTGATCATTTCTTAAAGGTTTTAGATGTTAACATGGAATTTAGATGTTAGGGGAGTGGGAGTGGGGCCAAATAAGCTTCCACCTTCATATGGTTGGCCCTGATTAGTAGAGAATATTAAACTATTCTCGAAACCAAGTGAAGCTCAATATTAACCTATGGTTGCATGACAACAACTAATGATAATAAATTAATATTGTATCAGAGAGATGCATATTCTAGATTTGATTGTGCCATATTTTTGCATCAATGTTTCAAAGCACACTTAGTGATTTATCTCCTCAAGCTCTTTACATCCCAATGATAGATCACACTTGATGCAAAAATATGACACTCAATTGAATCCAAAATATGCATCTCTCTACTATGACTAATTGTGAAAATTTGTTCATGTTAATATTGCATCAATTATTCTATATTTTTTTGGGATTTTCATAATTAGAAATAGATGTTGATCACGTTGGGTTGTGTTAAGAAGAATTACATTATTGAAAAATTATCAAAATTTGTCTCATTAACAAAAAGGAGAGTTTATCCATAACCAACCATGGTTAAGGTTTGACATGACAGTTTAAGAAAATAATGGAACTAAAATAGTGTAGGCATATTAGCTTGAATTTCCCTAGCCTTGCCCAACCACATTTGAAAAGGGATTTTAACTCATGTAGCTAGATACTTCTTGGTATGTGGATGAAACTACAAAGTGAATTAGAGTAGAAAAATAGAAATGGGATTCATATGTTGCTATTTTTAAAAATAATTTAGAAAGTCATCTCAATTGTAATGAATTTTTCTGATGGATAGCAATCACACTAACAACATTGCTATTAGATCCCTATTACACTTGTGATGGAATATTCTGATAGATAATTGTTGCTTCCATAGCATGCCTATCACATAACCATCACAATTATAACAAACATCTCTGATGGCTAGTTGTCAGTCCAATGACAGATTAGAAGCTTAGACCATCACAATTGTGACAACCAACTCTTGCAAGTGGGACGGAAAGAAGATGAAATCTAGCCATTTCATTTTCCAAATCACTACAAACACCCTTACCATTACAATTTGTGATAAGAAAAGTCTAATGCCCATTTGACGAGAGATAATTCATGGTACTATCACTTGGGCAATGCATGGCCATCACAAATGTGGTGGCCTACCCATCACAATTCAGGCCCAAATGTAGTAGCGACTCACTATGTCACTATTTATCTAATATTCAAAACTTTGTACCTAAGCCTTCCTTGGCTTAACTACTATACAAAAGTGTTGTTTGTATAAACAAGAAAACATATGTCACTATAATATTTTGTGACTAATTCTTCAGGAATCCTCATCCTCATTTTCATCCTTTTCTTAAATTTATCAAAGTAAGCATTCATTACATTTTCAAAATTTTCTTCTAATTGAGTAATATACTCATTGACCTATCTTGTCACTAGTCTATCTTGATCCCATAAAACATCGCTAGTACCAGGAAAACACTTCTAGATGTAAAAGAAAATACAAATAATGAGGGATCCAAACTTATATAATGAATGCTTCACTTTTCTTATTGATGATAGATTCTTTGCAGGTTGTAACCTTTGTAGCTCGGCAAGATCACACTCATGATCTTACATCATAATATTCTACACTTGAGCCATAGCCATACAAGGCACATTATTCAACTAGCTCGATCAATAGAATTTGTGAACAATAACTCTCACTAAAAATTCAATTAGTGGATTAGAGATGTTTGTAATTGATAGACCACATCCATTCCACTCAGCTCATGTGTTTACCTCTATTTCTTCATAGATCAAACATCGCATGGTTTTCTTCTTATTTGGGGTTGGATAACTTGTAACCCTATGAATTATTTTCTTTGTAATCTCCAC
This sequence comes from Cupressus sempervirens, assembly GCA_028749045.1. Classification (NCBI taxonomy): domain Eukaryota; kingdom Viridiplantae; phylum Streptophyta; class Pinopsida; order Cupressales; family Cupressaceae; genus Cupressus; species Cupressus sempervirens. The sequence continues at coordinate 440,117,983 of CM053786.1, read as the reverse complement.
TGGTCCATTTTGTAGCCAATACTTCATGTCATCAATTTTTCTCAAAATAACTTTTATCCATTCAATTTTGAATTTTTTAAGGAATTCTAGGGCATGAGTTAACCCTTTCCTTTCAGTAGTTTGAAATACATCCTTCAAAATTCCTTCATTATACAACTTCTCATAAGCTTCTCTTATTTCATAATCTCCCACATCTCTAATTTCACACATATAAAATCTTCTAACATCATGGATCATAATGACTTTAGGTGGTATCAAAGATAGCATACCCATAGAGTCTTCTTTCATAGAAATCTCTAGAATAACATGAAAATTATGTGGAGGACAAGCTTCACTCTTCACTAATTGGATTCTACTTACCTCTTGACTTATTCTAGTAGTTGAAGAAGCTACCATGATCATAGTTAGGGTTTGAATTTCTTTATTCTCTAAATACTTGACATAGTTCAAATCTTCACTTTTTCAAACTTCTTCATCCAAATCACTCATGAAATCTTTTCTTCTTGGTAATATCTCTGAATCTCTTTGTGCTCTTGAAATTCTATGAGCAAGGTATGCTATAATGACTTCAAAATTTATTATATACCTTCTTTTGATTGATTTAGGGTATCCATTTATGTTGTGTAATTGGGTGAGTGGAAGCTAATTCTCTTGGTTGATATTGATGATTTTCAACTAGGCTTTTGTAATAAAATCAATCTCTTCCATGTCATTTGGTGTCTACCATATCATTTCTAAAGTGCTCGATCTATGTTGCAATAATTGGTCAACATAGACAACTTTACTGACACTTGACAACCTTTCACAAATTTTTTCTTATGCATCTTATATATGCAGATATGAACTTTTGGCACATTTTCATGTAAGTAACTAACATATGATATTTCAATTAAGTATACAATCCCATACATATCTCTCATTCTTAATTTGAGATGACATAATCACCTTCTCCATTGGATTGGGTCACCTCAGCTCCATTAGCTCCACTATTTCCATCTTTTCTTTTTCTTTTCTATTTCTGGTTCATTTCATTTCTCATTTTCTCAATGTCCACTTTACCTTTTCCTTTGTCCTTTATTTGGTTTCCTAAATTTCCATGAGTCCTACAATTCTTGCTTTGATATCCAAACTTATAATATTTGGAACATACATTGTTACGTGCATAATTCTTTAATTAATTCATCTAGTAGGGTTTTGTCTATGATCTACATTCATATTCTCTATGCCCATATTTATGATAGTTATAGAAATATCCTTCAAATCTAGGTGTAGTATATGTATTCCTTGATCTTGACCTATATTCCTATATTTGATGTCCTCATTTCTTGCAATAAAAATAGTAACTGGTAAACTTAGGTTCAAATTTTTTCATACCATGTTTATTTCTACAAATATTTGTTGTATGACTAAGTTTTCCATAGTGATAACATGTTGGTTTGTCTTTTGCATTCCTTAGTTCTCCATTCCTGGATGATTCTCCTTTCTTAGTGCATGAATGTCTTGACCCATCAGAACAACTTGATGACTTCATAAGTTCTTCAAAGTACTTAATTGATTCCTTTGGTTTGTTGAATCTCTTCATGGATTCTTTCTCATTTTTTAGTTTATTCTTTAGTATGTCATTCTGTGATTTTAGATTTGCAATTTCCACATCCTTATACTTCAATTCTTGATCTGCAAGCATGAGTTGATTCATCATGTCTAGTTGAGTGTGTTAACACATATATTGATGCCATGGGGGAGTATGCAGAACATTGATATGGTGTATAATTGTGTTTTTCATTGGTGAAAACATAGTAATAAGTTAGTAAGAATTGGTAGAGCAACATATTGTGATTTTTGTATTAAGGACAATACATTATGTACCTACTTATGCACAGTTACTATCAGATACTACGACATGTATGTGACATGTTGTATGAAAGATAATGATGATTTATAGAGAACCGTAGGGAAATAGAGCATTGGAAATTTTTTTTCTATTGTATGATCAATATAGCACATTATATTTGGAATGAAGGATTGTGCAGTTAACTAGAGGTAGTACACTAACCACTGATGATGTGAGCAAGTGCATAAGTACATAAGTTTTATGTTTGAAAGTTTGTGTATAACTATGAGCTGAAAACATTAATTAAATGTGTATTTCATTTAATTAACTTATAATAAAGTATGGAGTTGACTCAAGGAATTAATAATAAGTGTGGTATAAAGGAAAGATGTTTTTTGAGTTTGAGATATCATCATTGGAAATTAAGAAGTAGATAAGACTTGCAAATTGTGAAGTAGAGGAGCAGAGTAATCTACTAATGCGTGACCTCAAGGGTTATTGTTGATGGGTTCTAGATTTGATTGCATGATCTGAAGGTGAAGGAGTTTGACATACTAGATAGAGGAAGAAGCAAAATATTATCTCACATCTATTATTCTGAAAGGAATAGTAGGATAGTAGGTTCATTGATCTGATCCTAAAGCTATTTAGACAATGGGTTCAACTACCTTCTACATCTCCTAATAGGATTAGGATCTCCTAACAAGGATTCAAAGTCTCCTAATAGGGACTCTTTGTACTAAGTGTTATAATAGACTCCTAATAGGGTCCATCCTCTAACAAGGAATATTCAGATTAGTACATTATTTTGTGGGCATCATACCCAACGGGGTTTTCCCTTTGATCAAGGGTTTCCCTAGTCAACATATCTGGTATAATTATGTATGCACATTTCTTTATGATTATTGTTTGGTTTGGTTGAATAATTAATAATTGTTCAAGATTACTATATAATTGATTTTTTATATTGGTGGTCTACTATTTCTAACAATTGCTATCAGAGCTTCAGGTACTTGAAGGGAAGTTTAACAACTTTGGGAATCTGTTCAGAAAAGAAAGTCCTAGATTTGATGGCACAAACTACAATAGCTAGAAGGATAAAATAAAGACTCATCTCTTGTGTGTGGGTCTAGGATATTGGCTTGTAACCAAGACATCTAAAAATATTATAGAAGAAGACAATCTTGAAACCTATATTGAGGAATAGAGAGAAGTGTTCATGTGCAACATAAGGGCAAGAGAAGCAATACTGCCAGCATTACCTAAAAGTGAGTATAGTCAGGTAAAACTACTCAAAAAATCTCATGAAATTTGGAAAACTTTAGAGGCTAATTATGAGGGTGATACATGTAAAAAGGGTTAGATTGCAAAATTTTTATTGCATCTTTCCAAGATGCTAGAATGATGGAAGATGAATCTGTAAGAAGCTATGTTGGGAGAATATCCGATATTGTTGCAGGAATCACATCTCATGATGGAAAGAAGTTTGATGATGAAGTGATATGCAAGATTTTGAAAATTCTGACACCACCTTTCAAGATAATAGCATAAATGATTTAGCTGATGATACCCTGTACTACTAATTTCACCAAAGAGACATTGCTTGGTCGATTGGAAGCTGCAAAATTTGATCTAAAATAGTCTGGAGAATTGGAAAAAGTTGAGAGAACATTTAGTACACTAAATATCAAACCTAGTTTAGCAAGGAACATAAAAGTGCATGGAGACATTGCTAGCAACAACAAGTCCATTGAAGAAAAGATCCAAGAGAAAGTAGCTCTTATTGTGGAAAGAGAAAATGATGGTAAGAATATCTTCAAATGTTGGACATGTAATGAATATGGTCATGATGCATCTAAGTGTCCTAAAAGAGAAAGAAAATACAAGGGAAGGTTCAAGTCTAGAAGACCTAGAAATTATTTCTATGCTAATGAAGAAGAAGAAGAGGAATTTAATCAAAACATGAGTGAAGATGAATTAGAGTTTGTAGCTATAAAAGAGGATGATCTTGATAGAGAAATAAGAGAAGAAAGTATGCTGATCTCACAAGTTGAAAAGAAAGATTGGATCATTGATAGTGGTTGTTCACATCACATGACTGGTGATATGAGCAAGTTTGTCAAATTCAAAAGCCACGATGGAGGAATTGTCAGAGTAGGGAACAATGCAGCCTATCATATTATAGGAATGGGATCTATCATACTAGATGGTAACACATACACTGATGATGTTTACTTTGTTGATGGATTGAAGCATAACCTGTTAAGTGTTGGACAACTTATGGACAAAGGTTACCAATTGCAGTTTGGTAATAACACATGCATTATCAAAAATAAGAAAGGAAAACTACTTGGTACTAGCACAAGAACCATAGATAATGTATTTTAGTTAAACTCCATTGAAATAACATGTTTTGTAGCTAAGATTGAAAATAGTTGGCTATGACATAGAAGATTTTGTCACATTAACTTTGATAACATTGTGATGGCCAGTAATACACTTGTTATAAGAAATTTACCTAAGATCACTAAGCCCACTAATACTATTTGTAAGGAATATATTTTGGCTAAGTAGAAGAGAGACTCATTTCCTATCAAGTAGTTATGTACTGCACAAAAATTGGAACTGATTCATACAGATCCGAGTGGTTCTACAAGAACAAGAGGATACTATGGAGAGAGGCACTTTATGTTTTTTTCTGGTGATTTCACTAGAATGATGTGGGTATCTTTTCTTAAAGAAAAATTAGAAGCATTTGAGAAATTCAAGATATTTAAGAAAAAAGTTGAGAATGAATCTGGAGTCATATCTATTACAAAGAGCATGGTATTAGGAGACAACTATCTTCACCCCATACACTTGAGCACAACATGGTATCAGGAGACAACTATCTTCATCCCATACACTTGAGCAGAATGGGATTACTAAAAGAAGAAAAAATTAAATCAATTGTTGAAACAACACGGGCTATGTTATTTGAGAATGATGTACCAAAGGCCTTCTAAAGAGAATCAATCAATACAACAATATACACATTGAACAGAGTGCAGATTCGGAAAGGTATGGACAAAACACCTTATGAGATATGGTTTGGTCACTCACCATTAGTCAAGTACTTCAAGATATTTGAAAGAAAATGTTACATCAAAAGAGATGATCATATTGGTAAGTTTGATCCAAGGAGTGATGAAGGCATGTTTCTTGGCTATTCATTAAAAAGTAAAGCTTACAAATGTTTCAACTATAGAACAAAAACTATAGTAGAGTGCACAAATCTTAAAATTGATGAAAAGCTTGGCACCAAGGAAAAGATAATAGATTATAACTCTGATGGAGATGATTACTCTGGAATGACTAATAGAAGTAATGAATTATTTCTCAAGACTAAGAATGACTTATAGAATAAAGTGCAAATTAAAGATGTAAGAGAAGTATAGAGTATAGTGCCTAAAATGAGAGCTGAAGTAGCAAATCCTACCCCAAATAGGAACATGATACATCATCCTACTGACCAAATAATAGGAAGTAAAGAAAAGGGAGTAATGACAAGTAGCAAAATTAATGAAGAACTATGTATGATATCTCAAGTAGAACCAAGAAGTGTAGATGAATCAATCAAAGATGATCAATGGATAAGAGAAATGGAGGAAGAACTCCAATAGATAATTAAAAATGACACATGGGAATTAGTTCCTAGACCTTAGGACAAAAATGTGATTGGCACAAAATGGGTATTTAGAAATAAAATGAATGAACAAGGAGATGTAATAAGGAATAAAGCAAGACTTGTATGAAAAGGCTACTCTTAGCAAGAAGGAATTGATTATGAGGAAACATATGCACCTATAGAAAGGATGGAAGCAATCATAATGTTCCTAGCATTTGCAACAAACAAGAATTTTAAGGTATATTAGATGGATGTTAAGTCAACATTCTTGAATGGAGAACTTGAAGAAGAAGTTTACATTGAACAACCAGAGGGTTTTCCTTTAACAAAAGAGAAGGATATGGTTTGCAAACTAAAGAAAGAATTGTATGGATCAAAGCAAGCACGAAGAACCTGGTATGCAAGGTTGGACAAGTACTTAGCAAAGCTTGGATTTGCTAAAGGAACAACAAATAATAACTTGTACTTGAAGAAAATAGAAGATGGTTTGCTAATAATCATTGTATTTATTGATGACATCATTTTTGGTGGAAATGACAAAGCCAGTAATGAATTCTTAGAAGACATGAAGAATGAGTTTGAGATGAGCATGATAGGAGAAATGAAATTTTTCTTGGGATTGTAGATTGTTCAAAACAAAGAGGGTATCTTTATCTCTCAGACCAAGTACTTAAAAGATTTGCTAAAGAGATTTGGTCTAGAATATTGTAAACCTATTGGAATTCCTATGGTAATTGGTCACAAGTTATCAAGCAAGGATGAGACACCTAATGTTGAAAAATAGAAGTATAGATCTATGATTGGAGGATTGCAACATCTAACTCATAGCAGACTAGTATAGCTAATGTAGTTGGAATTGTGGCTAGATTTCAAGTTGATCCTAAAAAATATCACTATGTAGTAGTAAAAAGGATATTCAAATATCTGAAAGGAACACTAGGTTATGACATTTGGTATGAAGAAATAATGACTTTACTCTTTGTACTTATACAAATGCTGATTGGGCTAGAGATAGGGATGATAGAAAAAGCACTAGTGGAGGAACATTTTTCCTTCAAGGAAGACTAGTTTCTTGGCTCAACAAGAAGCAAGATTGTACTTCACAAAGTACTATAGAGGCAGAGCATATTGCAGCAACAAACATTTGTAATCAAGTCATATGGATGAAGAATATGATGAAGGATATTGGACTTACATTGATAGAACCTATTATCATTTACTATGATAACACAAGTACTGTTAACATATCTAAGAATCCTATTTTGCATTCTAGGACTAAACACATTGCCATAAAATATCATGTGTTGAGAGAGAAAGTTGCTAAGAAATAAATAAGACTGGAGTACATTAATAGTAAGGAACATATTGCAAATATTTTCACAAAGGTCTTGCCAAAGGATACATTTGAGTACCTAAGAGGTATGCTTAGGGTTATGCCCCTACCTAGCTCATAATAGAAGATGAGGCAAAAAGTGCATTAGTCCAAGGTATATAGCACCATTGTTAGACTTGACTATATACTGATGCTTCCTTAATGGGGGAGTATCTATGATGAACAAAGTTCATCAAGGACTCTTGGGAATAGGTAATTGGTGTGCAACAATGTCTTTAGACACTTGTGTTGTTTATAGAACTATATGCAAAAGTTGTAAGGCAATAGACCGACTTGTGGTCATGTTGATAGATTCTTGTATGCTCAATTTTTGTACCATCTTTGACATTGATGTCAATGGGGGAGAGAGTGGCATGAAAAACATTAGAGAGAGTTTGTACTATGGGGGAGAAGTGTTACAATAAAATATTTGCATGAAGCTAGATTTGAGTGAGGAAGATACTTGTTGGTATTCTTAGAACTAGATATTTTTCATCTATGTTGCCATGAATGCCAAAGGGGGAGATTTTTAGCATGTCTGCTAATGCTATGGGGGAGTATTGTAGAACATTGATATGATGTATAGCTCTATTTGTCATTGATGACAACATAGTAATAAGTTAGTAAAAATTGGCAGAGTAGCAGACTGTGATTTTTGTATTAAGGACAATACATTATGTATCTGCTTATGCACAATTACCAACATATACTACATGTGGGTAAGTGCGCAAAACCTAAATCAATAGCATATGGAAGATATTGATGTTTTATAGAGAATCGCAGGGAAATAAAGCATTGATAAAACTATTTCTATTGTATGATCGATATAGCACATTGTATTTGGAATGAAGGATTGTGTAGTTAACTAGAGGTAGTACACTAACCACTGATGATGTTAGCAAGTGTGCAGGTATGAAATTCACATGTGTGAAAGTTTGTGTATAACTGTGAGCTGACAACATTAATTAAATGTGTATTTCATTTAATTAACTTATAATAAATTATGGAGCTAACTCAAGGAATTAATGTTGAGTATGGTATAAGAGAAAGATGTTTTCTAAGTTTTAGATATCATCATTGAAAATTTAGAAGTAGAAAAAAATTGTGAATTGTGTAGTAGAGGAATAGAGTAATCTACTAATGCATGACCTCAAGGGTTACTATTGATGGGTTCTAGATCTGATTGCATGATCTGAAGGTGAAGGAGTTTGACATAGCAGATAGAGGAAGAAGCAAAATATTATCTCACATCTATTATTTTGAAATGAATAGTACCAAGATCAATTGGACAGTAAGTTTATTGATCTAATCTTGAAGCTATTTGGACAGTGGGTTTAGTATCTTCTACAACTCCTAACGAGGTCAGAATGTCCTAACAATTATTCAAAGTCTCCTAACAGGGACTCTTTGTACTAAGTATTGTAACAAAATTCTAATAGGGTCCATCCTCTAACAAGGAATATTTAGATTAGTACATTATTTTGTGGGTATCATTCCCACAGGGGTTTTCCCTTTGATCAATGGTTTCCCTAGTTAACATATTTGGTGTAATTGTGTATGTACATTTCTTTATGATTGCTATTTACTTTGGTTGAATAATTAAGAATTGTTCAAGATTAATAGATAACTGATTCACCCCCCAAGTTATATTGTTGGTCTACTATTTCTAACAGAGCGTTTGTGAGCTTTCGTACAATTGATATCCTTTCTTCAAGTTTGTTAGCCATTACCCTTTTGTCTTCTTCAACCATAGTCCTATCTTCTTCAATTTTCTTCTTTTGTTTAGTCACTTCACATAGTCTTATTGATTGGATTTCATGTTCTCTTTTCAATCCTTTTCTTTCTACATTCAAGAGTTTGTTCTTGTGAAGTAGACTAACATATGCTTTGCCATTTGGATTGATTGGTCCAAATAGTCCTTCAGACTCAACTTCTTGATATGAAAATTGTTTTATCTGGATTGCAATTTACTTTCTCCTTTTTAGGGAATCCTTCAAATCTTGTCTCTCCTTCTCAAGTTTCTATAGTGTGAGTTGGATGTTAATCACCCAATTGTCAATAACCTTATCCAGTTTGAATGCCTCTATCTCCAAGCCTTTTAAGATTCTCTTAGATTCTCTTATACCAATTTTTGATTGATGGAGGAATAAAAAGGATAAACTAGATACTAAGAAGTGAGGGGGTGAATCTAAACCTATAACACTTTATAACTTTTCACCAATTTATTCACATCTATCAATACATTGTGCATGTAAAAATTATAATATAAATATGTTGTAACATATAAATCTGATCAATCACATGCATGAAAGTAAAACATATAAAACAATATTTTTTACCCAAAAACCCTCCAAGGTGAAGGTAAAATTGGGGTGGGGATGTCACCCACAAATATTCACTATCATAGTAATAAAGTTAACTAGTTAAGGTTACAATGTTTGACCATAAAATATGATCCACCTTGTGAGGGGTGACAGGTCTACCCAGTTAAAGGCTTAAGAGACTACTAGGTTTCACCTTTTTAACACTTACAATAAAGTAAGGACTCTATTAGGAGATTTACATAGGCCTATTAGGACCACTTTGTTAAGAGATTTACCCTGTCTCAATTACAAAATAATTGATTCAGTACCCAACTCTCAGTTTTCTTTGCAAGTTGAATTCAAGTCTTCTCCTTGCTAATTGATCCTCTCCTCTAATCTGATATGCTTTTCTTTCCCTTTTGCTTCACTACCATGACTAGGTTACTTGCTCTGTTAGATGATAATAGTACCCTTCACTAATTATTTCTAACTAGTTTTCAATCCTTCTCTTGCATAATACCTCTAGTTCACATGCATACACCTCTCTTCCTATGCTCTCACTTTGCATGCTTATGATCTAGGTTAAGATGACCTCTATTTAAAGAGTTCTGTAAAGATTTTTCTAGATGATTCCATCTTTTTCCTCTTCATCTTGATCATCAAATACACAAAATAGGGATATGTGATCCTTGTCATGTAAATGTTCTCTAACAACCTTTGTAGGTATTAAATATTCTATAACAACCTTGAAAAAATTTAAATACTCCTTCCAAATTAGCCTGATAATCATTTTGCCTCAAGCTTTTGTAAACTCTGCATTGCTCGTTCTTTACTATTTCTTAATGCTTGACATTAGTATTGTTTGACCTATATTACCCTTCTAATACTTGGCATGTGTTATGCTTGGCAGACACACTATAACTTGGCACTTGTATACTTGGAATTTTCTCAGTCACTAATGAGCTTGGCTCATATAGAAAATTACTCTGTGACCAAAAGCTTACTTGACTCCTATAGAGCTTGGTACATGCTCACTTATGTACATGACTCAACCTATATAGATTATCTTGATCATAGTGATGATCCTCTAAGTCTTCCTTGTAAAGGACTAAGTGGTTGACACTAATAGACAACAATGGTTAGATATACCAAAAATTCTCATCTTTTCTAATCCTTTCATCAATCAAACTTGAAATCCTCTAGAACACTACTATGTTCTGCAACTCTTTTTACTTGCATCATTTGGTCACACACTAAACAACTCTAAGCTTCTCCCCCATTCTTTGTTACTCCTCATTGTTATCATAAATAATTTCTCTTATAGCATATCTCAATTTCTCCCCATAAATAAATCTCTCCCCCATACATGGTGCTCCTTTATGTAATCTCTCCCATATTACTAAAGAGATTTTTTTATGCACTATTTTTCCCCCAGTTGAAATCAATGACAAAGGTTTCATTATGTCAATAATCTGCTCCAAATCTTTAACCAGACCAACCATCCAAAGAAATTATTCAAGTCCAATTACCAAGAATTCTTGATGGCTTTTCTCATCTCAGATACTCCCTCATACAGAAAGCATCAACATTGAGTTTAGTCAAACAATAGTGCTCTATACCATTGGACTGATGCATTCTCTACATCATCTACTCAGAAGTAGGCAGGGGCATAATCCAAAGCATACCTCTCAAGTACTCAAATGTATCTTTAGGTAAAGTCTTAGTAAAGATATCTACAATCTAACCTTTTGTACTGACATACTCCAATCTAATTTCTTTCTTTGCAACTTTCTCTCTTAAAACATGATACTTAATAGATACATGCTTAGTTTTAGAATGCAATACATGATTCTTAGACATACTCACTATATTTGTTTTATCACAATATATGATAACAGGTTCTAAAAAATGTATCCTAATATCCCTCAATATTTTCTTCATCCACATGACCTGATTACAATTATTTGATGTTGCTACATACTCTACTTCAGCTATACTATGTGAAATACAATCTTGTTTCTTGCTCAGGCAAGAAACCAATCTTCTTCCAAGGAAAAATTCTCCACCACTCATGCTTTTTCTTTCACCGATACTACCTATCTAGTCTACATCAGTATAAGAACATAAAGTGAAATCACTTGATCTGTCAAAACATAATCCATAATCATATGTTCCCTTCAAGTATCTTAATATTATTTTTATTGCTTCATAATGATACTCCTTAGGATCAACTTGAAATCTAGCTATAATCCCAACTACATTTACTATATCTGGTGTGGTGTGAGTTAGATATTGTAAATGTCCAGTCATTGATCTATATTTCTTCTGCTCAACTGTAGCTGTCATATATTTTCTATATAACTTGTGACTAGTTAGCATTGGTGTACCAACAAGATTACAACTTTCCAAGAAAAATATTTTCAACAAGTCTTTCAGATACATATCTTGTGAAATGAAAATACCATCACTTTTTTTCACAATATGTAAACTTAGGAAAAACTTCATCTCACCTATCATGTGTTGATCTCTAAGCCTATGTTGTCTATTAGTGTCCAAAATATTAGAATATATAGTCAACTGATATAACTGAAGGGGTGGGGGGGGGGGGGTTTGTGAATCAGTTATATAACTATTATCACAAACATTAACCTTAAACAAACTTAACCATGTGAGTAATCTAAATTAAAACTATAACAAGATACTCATGCACAATTAACACCATATATGTTAACTAGAGAAACCCTTGATTAGAGGGAAAACCTTGGTGGGGATGTTACCCACAAGATGATGTACTAATATGAATATTCTTGTTGTGGTTCCACAACACACACCCCATTCCCCACTAGGAATGGGGACCCCCTACTTTTTTTTAGATCCCCAGACTCACAATTTAGGATCTAAGAATTTCAAAGAGTCAAAAAAAGTAAAAATTGAAAAAATAAAAAAAAACCCAAAAATTGAGAAAACAAAAAAAAAAGTCAAAAAAATTGAAAAATATAAAAATTTATAAAATTTCAAAAAAAATTATGCACCTGCGCACTTGATATTATGCATGGGGGCACACCACCCTTGGTGGTGTGTAGTACGCACCTATGCACTTGCGCAAGGGTGCACTGTGCACCCCAAGGGAGGGTACGATTATAAAACTTAACCCCCCCTTTCCTTTCCCTCACTTTGTTCTTTTCCACTTCTACAAGTTCAAACCACACATTTTCACTCTGATTATGGCTTCGTTCTTGTGTGTACCTCATTGTGCTTTTTACACCTCTAATAGGTGTGCACTTTTTCTACTTTAGCTCCTCCATGCATCTTGTTCGGTGCCACCCACACCGTGCACACCTCCAAACCACCATACTACACACCACTACACTTGAGCCATCATATGTAATGCGCACATCGCACCACCATACACCTCATTTTGTGAACCCTACACTAGCACTTAGTCACACCACTCTATAGTTTATTAGGCGCACCTGAGGACATGACCCTCACTATAGCACACTTCACTGTCCACAACTCACCTATGCACACCCTTCCATGCAACACACAAAATTTGTGCTACATGTGCATCTTCATCTTGTGCATGTACCAAAGCCTCATTATGCATAAACAAAACAAAGTGCCGCATGGGCCCCTCATCGCGTGCACCACCAAATGGACTGCATGCACACCATTGGACTTTGTCATGCGTGCACCAAATCCACACTGCACACACCTAGTGTTGAGTACAATTTGTTTCTGCACACCCACTTTGCTACTATGCCCCTTCTATATCACATGCTATGCACCATGCCTCCCACTTGAAAACCCTTTAAAATATATAAAATTAATTTAAAAAAAAATAAAAATAAAAAAAAGAAAGAAAAAATAATAGAAATAAAAGCACCAAAATTGAGCATATTATTTTTGATTTTATGTTTATTTTTTGTTAATAAATAATTGAATGTTTTTGTATTTTAATTTCTAAGTTTACATTATTTTGAACTAATAAATGCCATTCTTGTGTCATACAGATATAATGGTATCCACATCTAGAGAGAAAATGACACCTAAGCTTGTTATGTCAAAGTTCCAAGACATGCCATCAAAGTCAAGATTCCAAGATGACTATACCAAAATCAAAGACACTGATTTGGGACATATAGAATTGGGAGAGTTCCATAGAATCTGCAACAAACCTATAGAGAGATCTACTCTAGTATCCACCTTAATCCTATCAGGGTTGGTAAGTGTAGCTTCGCATCTAGTATCAACGCAATTAGCAGAATTGATTATGACACTACCTCAATACTTTGTTCTTGAAGAAAGAGTGGTGAAGAGCATGATAGGAGAAGTAGTTCTTGACCTCCGACCTAACAACATTGAAAGGGTCTTCCATCTTCTAAGGGTAGATCAATTCACCAGTCTCTCCTATGAAGCAGATGAGAGATGGTACATGGAGCACCCAAAAGAAGCATAACAAATTATCCAATCCTCCTATCTCATTGAGAAGACTCCTTTGGGTAGGGTCATAGGAAATGTGGATATGACTAGGGCATACATGAAGGATGATATTGGCTACTGTATCATTCTTCTAATCAAAGTCATGGGTCTACCAGTAGTTGGCCACCTTAGTGCTTTCACGGTCAATTTCATTAAAACAATCAAGACAACAAAGATGCCACTAGACTAGGTCACAACATTAAGTGAAAACTTGTGTGAGTAATTGGGGGCAATCAAAGACAAGAAGAAGTTCTATATGACTTCTTACATGGTATATCTACTAGCAGAAAGGGTCACCAATTATCACAAAATATACAAGAGAGACAATATGCAGGATCCTAGTGCCTAACCCTACATTGTCTACCATCAACTAGTGAGGAAGAAGCTCTCGACACAGAGCAAGGAATATAAAATCGTGAATGACACATTCATTTTCATGGTCATCTAATTCATAGAGGGAGATTATGCAAAGAGGCTATCTAATGAGACAATAACATAGATAATAGCTCTTGGGGCCTATTACATCCAGTTTAAGACATTCACATATCTATGGGTAGCTAGTGCATTTGTCAACCCTAAGAAGCTCCCCAGATATCCAAGTGACAAACTAATTTTTCTAGAGATTGCATGATAGATTGAGTCTGCCTATGACAAAATGAAGAGGTAGAGGAGATCATGTTGGACATAGCCCCTGGTCATAGGACCATACCAGGTGAAACAAAAGCAAGATATTTTGTCCTTTGAGTGGGAGTGGAAACATTATCACATAGAAGAATACAACTCTCCCTAGCTCTAGTTTGATAATATTAGCAAAGTGGAGAGACTGGTAGGTAAAGAATTCAACCATCAGGAGGTTGTTGAAGACCATTAAATGAATGTAACAAATGACTATGATGTCCACATAAGGGACTATTGTAGGATGAGTTTGTATTTAGTAGAGAAGGTTCTCAAATTAAACATTCTAGAGGAAATAAAGCAACAAGATTCTAGGGAGCTGCTGGACCCCCTATTCAACTCAAACAAAATTAGAGAGAGACCCATCATGAATGTCGAGGTTGACAGGGAGGAGGGTCATGATATTAATCATTGGGAAAATCATGTCATCAGAATGACAAAGGATTAGATCAAGAAGCCTTTTTAACTTGATCCAATACCTGATAGAATGATCTTTCATGCTCAATCCCACCTAGAGAAAGGTAGATGGAAGAAAGTTACAATTCCTACCTTTGTGGCCTAGTCTCCCATTAAGCCAAAGATAGTATACCAACTTGATTGCCCAATTGGATACTATCATCCTCTAGAGAGGAAAGGAAAGAACAAAAGAAAGAGGACCTGCCCTCAAAGGATTCAAACAAAGTAGGGTAAAGTGTAAGCACCTTCCCAACATCAGTAAGAGAGTGTACAAGGGTCTAAGGATACTGGAGTTACTCAAGTCTAGGATGAACCTCAATTGCCTCCCTTCATACCTAGCTAGTTAGAAGAAGGAGAGAGTCAATAGGTTTCCATTCCTCCTTCACAAGAAGAGCTAGCATCCCCTTTTACCTCTACAAAAAAAAAAAAGAATTAAGATCTGAATTAACAAAAGGCAAAGGGTGACTAAGAGAATGGTGCCTTTCCCATCTATTTCCAAGACCATTCTAGAAGGAGAAGAGGAAGAAGAGGAAGAGGAAGAATAAGAGGAACATGTATCATTTCAAGGAAGAAGTTGGCTGGTTGGAGCCACAAAATAGTTTAGAAGAACTTCCACAATAACACTGCCATCCACCCTTGAAGAACCCTTGGAAGTTTCTTCTTTGGAAGATGAAGTACAATAGTGGGTGGATGAGTAGAGTGAGGAGGGTGATGAGGTTTTTAGAATGTTAGATTTTTATTTTATGCCCATGGGAGTAGTGCTAGTTGGGAATAAGATCAAGGATATACCTACAGGTGAACCCCAACAAGAAGACTGGATGTAGATGCCGCTAGATTCACAAGGTCCTAATATTACTCCCCCATCTCCATCATAAATCATGGTGGTGGATAAAGGCTTGGTTACTCCTCCACCCTAGAGTTCAAAAGAGAAGTAGCTTCAAAAAGAACTATCACAAGAGGAGGAACCAAAAAAAATAGTGACCAATGAAGTGCTGAAGGAGGGACAAATGGTGTAATATTCTCAACCACCTTCCTAAGACATTGAGGTGCAAGCTATAGGGTCTACTAAGATCAAAACTATAGAAGGAGATCCCTCACAAAAGGAAATTACTTTGAGGAGGATTGATAAGGGGAAGGAGGTAGCAAAAGATACTCCTTCATCCTCAAGAGGTAGGTGTTCAATTGAGCACATCCCAAGATGGCTCTAGAAAGAAATAATGAGGAGTACCAAACCTCAATTCCATGCTAATGAGGAGGAAATTTTTGAGATTGTTGAGATTTTGAATAAGCCCAAGTATCTATTGCATGAGGTAAGACCATTGGTGTTTGTCAACAATACACGGGACAAGGAGTTATCCGTTCCTCGTAAAGACGTAGATGTAGAAAGCCTTGGTCCCCAAGATTATCAACTCAAATAGGTAATGCTAGGAAAACCTACATGGGATACAACCTGATTGATGGTGACTATGGGAATCAAAGAAGTCTTCAGGAGCATGGAGTAGGAAGAGGTCAAACTTTGAACACTTGGAAGGTAGAACGAGATCCTAAGGGGATATCTAGCCAAAGTAGTTGGTCCTCTTAATCTTGATCACCCTCAGGATCCATTGACACCATTCTCAGAGAAGGGGGACCTATACATGTGGATCCATTTTTGAAAGCCTATCAATAGTGGTGGGAAAATTTTGAAGAGAAGGGAATTATAATTATTTAGGGGAACCTGAAGTTACTGCATGCTACATAGGAGAACATGAATAAAATAGTAGCAATTTTGAAGTAGGACTTTAGTATTATGGATGAAGTAAGGGCCTAGAGCAAGGACTTACAAATTTTGCAAGCCATAAATGGGCAAAGGTATAGAATTTTGATAGATGTATATATAGGTGAGGAGTTGGATACAATTGATGATTGGATAGAGGAAATTGTAGATAGTAATAAAGTAATGGAAACATTACATGTGAAGATTCATTGGCTCAAGGACCAAGCCCAAGAGAAAATTTTGAAAGCAGGGAGACAATATAGTGATGTATGTTTAGATATATTTAAAGATGAGGAATAGGAGAAGTTGTTTCTTGTAGAGGTAGTAGTGGAGAATTTTAAGAATGATTTTTTTGGATGCTACTAATGATGAAGATATTTGGCAAGACTTCAAGATTGAAGAAGCTTTGTTAGAATTGGATACCAAACTTGGGGATTTTAGTGATACCTGAATTGAGGTAGATAATTATAGACAAAAGGTTAAGGAAAAATATGAGGCTTTAGATTTATTGGATGTGGCTAAAATTATGAAGATTATAGAGAAATTCAAGAGTAGACATCAAAACATAGCTTTGGAATGAAGAAGAACAAAACTCAGATGCCAGAATTTCAATTTTGACACTAAGTAAAATTTTAAAATTTTGGACCATTTTCAGGTGTGCAGCTCTATAGCTCCATAGGTCTACATGTACATAAGTCTACAGGTTTGTAGGTTCATAGGTGCACATTTTTAGAAGTTCTACTGATAGTTAACTACCAGTTCCAAAAATAGATCTTTCCATGCATCAAAAATGCATTCTGATGATAGTTTAACTCTGACAATTGCCCAGTAAAGGATCAACTTCTAATTTTTGCACTTCCAGACACTTCCACTTCGACTTAGAGCTTTCTCATTCTTTCTTCTCTCATAATTCTTTGTTTTTAAACATGTAATGGCTCATGCATCCAATTAATGAATAAAATATGGATGGAGTCCTACTAAGCACCAATTAGATTGTAGTTTGTATATACTTGGTTTATTTTGGTGATTAAAAGCATTTTATTGCATGAAGAATATCTCTCACTCTCAACAAAAATTGAGGAGATGATTTCTTATAAATACCCCATTGTAATATGTAATGAGGACTGCCATTATTTTGCAATAAAATTATGCTTTTGGTGCTCACATTTGGAGTGTAGTAATTCTTTCTTGGAAGTGTCATACTTTTGTGAATTTATGTTCATGGTATTATGATTGAGCCAAAGGTTTACTACTTTTTTTTCTAGTTGTGCGATTCATTAGTTCTAGTGTTTGTTATGGTTTTGATGAACTCCACTATGTGACTAGCTTGAGAAAAAATCATCGAATTGTGGCTGCATAACTTTTCATCTCACACTACTACACTTTCCATGGACTTGCGACTTGATGAAGGGTGAAACATCATATGATCACTAAGTTTTCTCACCGATGATTGCATTAGTGGAATCAAGGAATCACTACTCCTTTCATTGGTTATTTACTGATCTCTTTAAAAGCTTAATTCATAGAAATGTCATTCTCCATAACTTATGTCTATTAGGAATTTTTAATTTCATGTTATTTTCTTTAAAGTTTCATTATTTTCTTTGCTAACCCCTTGGTTGAGTAGGAATTCATACTAGTTGCATTGTTAGATTGCATTCATTAAAACATAAAAAATACAAAAATATAGTTTTTTTGTGTTTTATTTTGAAGTAGCATGCAAATTCTCCACCTCTTCTAAAATCAAAATGAACCAACAAAGGCCTCCTTGTGAAAAATTACATTTATCTTCAATTGAACAGATTCTAGTAGGTCACAAGATCAACTAGTAGGTCACAAGATCAACCTAGAACCTTGGAGTTGATTCACAAAATCAGCTTTTCAAGAGAGGAGTTTGCTATAATTATTGTCATTTAGTATCATGCATAATGAAAGCTCAACATAAGTGGTGCTAGAAGGAGGGCGCACCTTTGATTCTCGAGAAAGGAAGAAAAATTTGCCAAAGTTTTGAAATTCTACACTTTTTGTGAAATTCTATGTTTGCCACAAGTTCAGAATTTTTTTTGAGTTTTTGGGAAATTCATATGTGTAGGTGTGTAGCTCTGCAGGTCCCTAGATATGTAGGTGTGTAGGTGCACAAAACTTTGTGGTGCACCTAATTTGTGAGAAAGTGTACTTCTAAAGAGGTGTTCTTTTTCTAGAATTAGTGCAAACTAAGGGTTCCAAACCAAATCCCAATTTCAACGAGCACTAAGATCTTCACTGAGTGCACATGAATTCTTGATAAAGGGATCCTTGAATTCAACCACTTTCATTTGAAATTTCATCATCTTCTTCAACTCCACCTCGACTTCAACCACCTAGTGGACTGCCACATACTCCAATAGTTCCACCTCCATAACAACCACCCCTAGGTCCGCCAAATCCTTCGATAACCTTCTTTGCAAATGCTATGGACTCACCAATAAACTTGAGAGGTGCACTCCATGACCTCCCTAAGAATCCTAAATTTTTTTTTCCAAGGTTCATTTATGGAGAAACATAAATTTCTGAAGACCACATTAAAGTATTCAAAGAAATTTGGTACTAAAAACAAATTGCTAATGAGGATGTGGTCCTTCTTTTATTACCCTACTCTTTGGGGAAGTTGCCTACAATTGGTATGTCAATTTTCCACCTGGATGTATCAAAGATTGGGACACCTTCAAAAAATTGTTCTTAGAATAGTTTAAAACCTTTGTTAACCCAGTGGTGATACATTAGCAATTCATATCGATTAAAAGGGATCCAACTGAGATAGTTTCGTGCTTCAATCATCACTTTCATATGGCCTATCACAGATTGGAAACACCATATGCTATACCAGTTGAAGTAGCTATTCAGATTCATCTGAATGCTATGGACCCTCTTGTAATACCCCAAAATTGGCTCATTGCTATGATCACCAATTCTGGTCTATTCTAATCAATTCTGAAGTCCTATGTCACTAGGAAATTCTTATTCTAATATTTGCTACTTGACTTAATTATCAAATGTAGATAGCACTAAATTTGCATTAGTCATGTTATTTATTTATTTCCTAAAGTATTGACTCATATTAGTCACTTTAAACCTATTGATTAAGATTTAGTTTAATTTAAAGTATTTATACTTTAATTAAAATAAATTATCTCCTAAGGCTAATGTATTAAGGAATTTTTTTATTATAAATTTAATAATTATGCTTACTTTAATTAATTGAATGTAATTATTTAATTAAATAGAGAGGGTATTTATGAGGTTATACCTCATTTTATTAAATTGAATATCTTTCCCAATTTCTATTTCTCAGTTCAAAATGGAAATTGTCAATTAACTACTCATTGAATTGGAAGTGACGTAATTCGCTTACTCTCACACTAAAGTGAATCTCAATTAACTATTTCTTGCACTTAGGATTTGAGTCAATTAACTGCATATGTATTGGGAATCTTCTACTTTGACTGGATCTTGGCTTCAATCCTAACTGTCGATCTGAGTTGATCTCAACTATTGATGGATTCCAGTAATTCTATTTAAGAGACTCATGATTCCTCATTACAGAGGTTGAATGAAATTTGCATCGAATCTCTATTGAATTGTGCACTCATTAGCTCATTATTCTTATAAACTTTTCATTATTTAGATTTAAAGGTCATATAGCTTTAATATGCATACATATAGTCTAGTTTATTTTATATGCTATTAGATTAAGTGCATATCTCATCTAGATTACCTACATATCATATAGACTTAATTACATTTAAATTTGTCATTCTAGAATGGTCTAGTTGCTTGCATTTCAACTTTGAGAGCATAAATAGGCAAAATCCTTCTAGATAGAAGGCAACAAGTCACACTGTTGGGTGTTTTGGCTAAATGACACCATGTTTATTCTAGGATGAATTTGCAGGTAAGGACCAGATTAAAGTATGTGTAAGGTTTAGAGGCCCACAAATTCACGCATACATTTCTAGCACCCACCATGGGGCTAGAAAAATAGTTTTCTAGCCTCATTTACATTAATTTCTATCATTTTTTTATCACTTTGTCCATACTATTCTATACAGTTTTCTGAATTCTCGTGTGAGAAATTTCATTCTCACACAAAGATTTGAAGGTCTCACCTGAATCTCTACACTTTCTCACATGAAAAAGTTCCCTATTGCACAAGTCTTTGTGTGACACATCATTTTCTCATGTGGATTAGTGAAAGATCTCGTGTGGTCCTGCACAAGATTTCACACAAAATTTTGAAACAACAAGGTTCATTTTGTTATCTTTTAGCACACTATTTGTTATCTTTTACTAACATGTTTTTCTTTGAAGCATTACTATTCTATTTTTTTGATTTTTTGTAGCTTAACTATTGTTTGAAGGATGTTTGACAAAGATCCCTTATACAAACCATTCAAAATATGAGCTGACTATTTGTTTGTAGGATGATTGTTGAAAATACGTTTGTCAAAGATCAAATCTTAAAACCCACAAAACAATGTGCTTTCTTTCCTGCTTTCTAAACATAGTCTAATCAGGGCTTGTGAACTTCCTAGGGTGCAAGACAAAAGAATAGGGGATTATGCTCTTCACCACTTAGAGGTCATAACCAGGGGTGAATTAGAAACCTAAACACTTTTGAAAGATGACATTCTAAAGAAGGCAAGTAGCTTAGTGGTTCTCTAGTGCTAATTCTTTTCTATGATGAGATGATAGTTTCCTTTCAAGGGAATCAAAATCTTTAGGAAGAATGATTCTAGATTGATTAAGCTAAGTTAGTAATTAACTTGTTCTATGTGTTTGGGTGAGAAAGTAAGGTAGAGGAGTATGCTCTTTCCCCTTGAAGGAAATAAAAAACTTTGACCCTTGCGTTTGAACCACCAGTCTGAGTCAATCCTTTAGAGGGCTTGCCAGAGTGATCCAACCTCAAAGAACAACCCAAGTGAGCACACTCCTTTCACTAGAGATTCCAACTCACTATAATCAAGATTCTTTGTAAAGTAAAAGACTCCAAAGCAAGATTAATTTCTTTCCCTTGATTCTTGATATTTCTTATCAAGGGGAAGCTCTATCTATTGCACTGGCCAACATTGGCCCTAGTCTTGCTAAGAAAGTGTGTGCACTCTCAGATGCTAGTGTGGGTTGTTGGTCTCAACTCTACTTGTGGAGCCATCAAAAATTAATACAAATAGAAGCCAAGTAAAAACCTCTTAGTTAGAAGCTACCCGATTCACCTCCAAAAGTAGGCATAATCTTTGTGCATCGAGGGGGAAGAATATCTCTTATAGAACTCACCATAGGCATGCTACTATATGTTTGAAGGTGGTATACATGCTTGCCCCTTGCTACAAGTGTGCTCATTCAATGTATACTATTGAGTCCTTTGAATACACCAAAAACATGAGTGCCCTCTAGGGGGTGACATGGCTATGTGAGGTGCACACATGCACATAAGTTGTGGGACAAAGCTTTTGCCTTCTCTACCATTTTCTATTTTAAGGGATAAATCATGTTTGTTATCAAGTCCTAAACATGTCCAAATCTACTTAAACAAACTAAAAGTCAAGACTCCCCTATGCCTCTAAGTTTCTTTTCCCTCAGTTGGATTGTATTTGACTACTACTTGTTTCTTGTGTCCTGTTCAAAACACTTTGTCTTGCTTTGAAACCCAACATCACCTTCAAAAATTTAGAAATCAAACCTAAAATCTATCCATTATCAATAAAAAAAGCTACAATCTAGATGAGAACATCAAAATTGTTGAAAATCTCTTCAAAATCTAATCCTCTTGTCAGCTTGGTCCTGAATTTCATGCACAATCTCACAACATTTCGTGCTAGTAGTCACCTTTTCATGTGAGCTAGTCTAGATCTTCACATGAGAACCTGCATATGCCCATGCAAGATCTTTTTTTTTTTTGAGCTTGTCACTTCTTCATGCAACTTGGAGCACATCCTCGCACGAGTTCATATTGCTATTTTGAGATTTTACATCCCCTAATGTACTTTCTCATGCACCTCATAGAGGATCTTCGTGTGAGACCTTGTTCTAAAATTGTCAAATTAGCTTATTCAAGAAATTTATGATTTGTGTCTAGTCTATTTTATGCATTGAGTTGTCCCTTCTCTGTCTATAAATAGTCCCAAATAGTAGCATTTAGCTTAGCTAAAGATTTGTGATCCATTCTTTGACTAATCTCATCTTTTAGTTCTATTGATTCTCATTCTTTAGTGTTTGTCATACTCCACATTATGATAGTCATAATCTTTGGCTGGTCTAGCCTTCAAATAAGACTATTCATGCCTTAGTATATAGCACTCTTACCTTGTCCTATTGAGACTATGTTCTAGTGCAGTCCTTGTCTAAGTTCTTACTTCTTGTCTTTGTCTATGACTGTCACATCAAGAAGAAAAAACATGTTTTATCCCCTTAGACTTAGGAAAGGTCATGCTAAGGGTCATAATCATGGTAGAGGTCACCTTCCTTTTGTTACATGGTCTGCATCTAGTTTTCCTACTGAGGTATCTTCATGATCTCCCTAACCCGTCAGGCCACCTCGAGTCCAACAAAGATTCTCCGTAAAATTGCAACAAACCAGGAACCATTTGTATCAAGAGGATCTTGAGACTAGAAAAGGTCCTATATCTCCAAAGAAAATGTTTGACTTCCTTTTCAAATGACCTTTTGAATCACAACATATTGAAATTGAACACATTCCTACAATGGGCGATCACAAACTTGAACATGGTAGTCACAGTAGACATCAAGAACCACCTAGGAATGACAAAGAGAAAGACCATGACCTAGATGAAAAATAGGAAGAGGTGGAAATATTTCCTAAACATATAGCAAAGTGTAAGAAGATAATTTTTTTCAAAAGGTCATGGAAATTCTACTCAACGAAGAGAAAGAAAAGTATTTTCTCAAACTTGCCCAAGAGGGAGCTAAGTTGCCCTCTCATTTCAATGTGGAAACCATTATCATGCCTGAAGAGGAAACTAAGACTTCCAAACTCCAAAATAAATTGAAAATCATGCAAGACCAACTGTCTTAGATGATGCATGAGAAAGATAAACCCACAAAAAGATACACCTTAGATGCTCTTTTTCCATTTCCTTTTGACAAGAGCATAAACATGCCTCCTTTCCCATGAGGAGTAGAACTACCTAAGTACGACAAGTAATTTGGCATGACTGATCCCCAAGATCACTTGCAAGAATTTGGAACCTTGTCTATGGAGTTTATGCATGACTAGACATATTTTATGCATTTATTCCCCAAAAGTCTAGGTGGTTAGGAATTGGAGTGGTTCTTACACTTGCCTCCCGACATCAAAACTTTTGGTGAGATTTCCAACTTGTTTGTCTAGTAGTATTCTCATAACATTCAACACCTTGTTAAAATTCAAGATTTATGTAACCTTAAGCATAAGGTTGGGGACCCTTTCCTCACATTCCTCCAATGGTGGAGACAACTTTACAGTAAATATTCATGCAAGATTCTAGAAATGAAAAAGATTGACATCTTCATTGATAATCTCCTACCTAATTTTGGGTATAGAGTCCAACTTCAAGGTCCACATACCTTTGAAGATGTGATCAAATAGGCCATTTGCATAGAGGAATTTATGGTCAAGAAGACTAAACTCACCCTTTAGAAGGACACAAAATATGGCTCCACCTCCAACAAGGACAAAACCAAGTATGTCAACAAGAATCGAGAAATTTTACATGATGGGGTTGTTAACAATGCCACTCCTAAACCTGCTAAGGCAACCTTTAATCTCAAGGATGGCCTCAATTTGGCCAAAAATGTCAAGAAACCTATGCTTGAATAGAAGAAATTTGTAAAAAAATTGAGAAACTCATGGGCCACACATCCTAAATGAGAGTATACACCCCTGGGTGAACCTTTGGATGTGGTTTACAAAAAATTGTTACAAAACAAGCTTATTTCACCACTAAAAAATTCTCACCCTTATGATCCACAACCACATCCACCATGGTGAAGTGAAACTACATTCTATTAGTACCACCAAAATAAGGGACACAAACCTAACAACTACATAAATTTGCATCACAAAGTCCAGGTTTTGATTAATGTTGGTGACATTGTGGTAGATGAACATAACAAGAACTTAGATCACAAGGCGTTCAAGGAGCCTTTCCCAACTTATTAAAAAAGAGAGAGTTCAAAACTAAAAGCTAACATAAAGGTCAACTGGTCATACTCCAATGATGACAATGTGATCAACATGGTTGAACCTATGGGTTTTGAATTCTATAATGTCATCACCATTAACGAAAAGAAAGATAATGATAAACCTAAGACACCATTTTTCTTGAGGGGCCCTACTTCCAATATAATAGACAACAAACCTTCACAACACTGTGCTAATTTTGTCACATGTTCTCATGCCAAGCTGGTGCTTAAAGGCCCTATGACTTCTAGTCCCAATCTTGTATAGCATAAAGAAAAAGCCCTTATTGGTCCATATGGAAAAGGTAAAAAACTCACAAAAAATTCAAAAAAAACTAGCTATAGTGTTCTCAATCAATTAAAATGAACTAATGCTCAAATTTCCATCTTTGAGCTACTTAAAATCTTGCCTTCTCATAAGTAGATTATGGACAAAGCCCTCATTGAGGCAAATGTTCCTCAAGATCTTGATCTTGAGCGATTTCAATCCATGGTAGGTCACTTGACCTTGCCATATTTTATGTCATCTAAGGAGGATGATAACTTAATAAGTCACCTACATAATCAACCTTTACACATTAAGGTCATGATACATTAGACACATGTTCATTGGGTACTCGTTGATAACGGTGCTGGCATAAACATTGTCTTTGCTACTTTGCTTAGAAAATTGAATTACTCTAAAGACTCTATTGATCCTTGATGCAAGATCACTATCAAAGTGTATGATGAAGTTGAATGAAAGTCTTTAGGTCTTTTGGTCTTACCAATTTGCATTAGTCCTGTAGAAAGGGATGTCACCTATCAAGTGCTTGACATTCCCTTAGCTTATAACATTCTACTAGGATGACCATGGATACATGAGATGCACACTGTGCCATCCACATACTAACAATACATCAAATTCCCATTTCATGACTTTGAGGTCACTATTCATACCACTACTAGCTATACCTACAATATGCTAAAAGTTGTTGAAAATTTTGTCCCTGCTAATAGGGAATCCACTGATTATCATGACAATAAGATGAAACAAATCAAGCAGTCATTGAAACTGAAAGAAACTAGCATGGGAGAGTACCACATTGAACTAGTGCTATCATTAACATCTCTTCTAGAGTCTCCTCATCATTATGGGAGACCCTCAAAGGTAAAGAAGTCATTTGTGCTAACACCTCAAACCAAGTACAATGACACTTTTCTCAAGGCTACAATTCCTCTAGAGGATGAAAGTGAAAATAGAACCATTGTTGCATGGGTTTACAGAGAAGGGACTCTAGTAGATTTAATAGAGCAAGCTTGAGAGATCATTCCTACGAAATATGGGCTTGGTCTTAGACTCATGAAGCATTTTGGTTACAAGGGAACCAGTCCTATTAGGTGCAATAACAATAGCTTAATTGATCCTATCAAGGCAATAGCTCAAAGAAACAATGATACAACTAGTCTAGGCTTTAAGAAGGTTCTCTTCCATTTGGGGGCTAATAAATTCATACCAAAACTTGAGAATTCATCCAGAAACAAGTCAAAAGTTGAGTTAGATACTCATTATGAATGATCTAATGATGAGGATCCCTATCCTTATCCTATCCCTCACAATCTAGCTAAATTATTTGCTAAGCCAGATGACTTTGTACCATGTGTGAGCACTATGGATGATACTAGTGATTTTTCTAAGGACAATACTGATCAACCCAAAGCTCATTCAAAAAAGGGAGAGTCTAGTCAGTCATTGCATATTAAGTAGTTGTGTAACAACCTAGATGATGAAGGCAAGTATGTCCCTATCATTGTTGGGGAGTTCTATAATCTCTCACCATGTAGCACTGATTCTAAGGAATATGAGTTTGACTTTCTTTTAGAAGCGACTACTGATAAAGATATTGACCAAGTTCATGTCTATGAAAACCAAATCAAAGTGGGTAATAAGTCTAGGGTTAGGTTGGATGGGTCTGATCCAACTAGTGTCCTAGAGTCATCAATTATTGTCGTTAGTGCTCAGAGGCATTCAAGTACACTTATGGATGAAGTCACCATAGGTCTTGAATTTCTGGTCCAAGCACTTAATGACTATACTGTGAATGCAATCAAATCCATCACTACTCTTTCACTAACACATCCTGACCTTATAGACTAGAACCCTAATGCATCTAGTAAAGTCCTCACATTCTAGAATGACTATGCTCTTGCCTGCTACCTCAACACTATCGAACCTATAACGTCTTCCACTAGTGAATAGAGTGTCAAAATGACTGAAGCTAACATCAAATATCTCAATTATACAATTAAAAAGAAAAAATGCAAAAGGTCTGATGGTGAAAACCACATTGTGGCAGTGTGAGAACCCAAAAAGTAAAAACAAAAGACATATCTAAAGGTGAAAACCTCTTTGAGGCACCCGTGGATGAGATATTTGATGCACTTTAGAGTTACTTCCAAGAGAGATCATCAGTGTTAATAGAGCTAAAATAGCCCATCAACTTGGGCATAGAAGAACATCTTCACATGATACATTTGGCACAGTCATTATCTTTTGAAGAAAGGGAGGAATTCATTGTCTTCCTTCGAGAGAAGAGGATAAATTTTTCTTGGACATATTCTGACATGCTAGGACTAGATCTTGATCTTATTATGCATCATTTGTCCATTGCACTAGGCATCTAACTACTTAAACATAAACTTTAGAAAATGCATCCTCATGCTGCATTGATCGTCTAAGTAGAACTAGAGAAGCTCCTGAAAGCTAATTTCATTTGCTCAATTGATTATGCTGAATGGATATACCACATTATCCCAATCTCCAAGCACGATAAATATATCAGAGTTTGTACTAACTTTCATGATCTCAATTTGGCATGTCCTAAGAACTATTTTCCACTTCCTAACATTGATATGATAGTGGACATGATGGTGGGCTATGAGATGTACTCACTCATGGATGGGTTTTCTAGTTATAATTAGATAAAAATTGTGCTAGAAGATCAGGAAAAGATTTCTTTTACATGTGAATGGGGAACCTTCTACTAGAATGTAATGTCATTTGGTTTGAAAAATGCTGGTGTGACCTATCAGAGGGTAGTAACTACAATTTTCCATGACATGATGCATAAGACCATGGAGGACTACGTGGATGATACCTTGGTCAAAAGTGTAAAACACAATATTCATGTACAAGATTTGGGACCCATCTTAGATCACATGGAAAAATTTAGTCTTTCGCTCAATCCTAAGAAATGCACATTTGGCGTCACATCAGGAAAGTTGGTGGTGTACATCATATCTACAAAAGGATTTGAGGTGGGTTCAGAGAAAGTTCAAGAAATTATGGATATGCCTCCACCTCGAAACATCAACCAAATGAGAGGTCTACAAGGACGATGCCAATCTATTTGTAGGTTCATTTGATAGTTGGTGGATAGATCAAAACCCTTTACAAAGATTTTACAGAAGGGTGTGAAATTCAATTGGGGTCAGAATTATGAGCAAAGCTTAACAAAAATCAAACAATATCTTGCTAATCCACCAATCTTGATGCCTCCTATCTATGAGAAGCCTTTGATTTTATAAATTTTAGTAATTGAAACATCTCTGGGAATCTTATTAGCTCAAGAGGACAATGAAAACAAGATGAGAGCTATTTGTTACTTCAGTCGCACATTGATCTCTTATGAGAGGAACTACAACATCATTGAGAAAGCTTGCTTGGTAGTCATCTTTGCTTCCTACAAGTTGAGACAATACATGCTTGCCCACACTATGTGGCTAGAGACAAAATAGATCCACTCAAATACTTGCTTAGTAAGGCAACTCTCATAGGAAGATTGGCTAAGTGGGTTATGATACTCAACGAATTTGACATCCAATATGTTGAATGCAAAGCTATCAAGGGACAAGAAATTGTAGATCAACTAGTAGATGTACCTATGCAAAGTCTCCTACCAATGAACATTGATTTCCTTGACGAGTCAATTCTAACACTCACACATCAAATGTTGGTCATGTTTTTCGATGGGTCCTTCACACAACAGGGATCTAATGCTGGATTACTCTTCATAACACCATAGAGATATTCATAGCCCAAAGTATACAAGATTATGTTTCCTTGTACAAACAACATTACTGAATTCAAGGCTCTAATCAATGGCATGAAGATTGCAGCCAAATGGAGAGTGGATCATAGACATCTTTGGGGACTCTCAGCTCGTAATCAACCAACTTAATGATGTGTATCAAAAAAAGGATGAGAAATTAATTCCTTACAAACACATGGTTGATGAATTGAAGAAGTATTTTGCACACATCACCTTCCAACGAATTCCTCAAGTAGATAATAAAGTGATTGATGCTATGGCTACTTTGGCCTCCTTGCTACAGCTTGAATATGATCTCGACATGAGTTCTTAGTGGAAGCGTTACACTAACTAGCCTAGGACACCCTTGATTTGAGGATGATCTATTCTATTGTAGGACAAGACTCATCCTGCTACCATCACATCTATTCCTGTCTCTGTAACCAAACCATTCTGGAAGGTCTGACTCAAAATGAGAATGTTACCTTATCTATAATGCTTCATGGTATATCATTATGGTTGATGATCTGTTTAGGAGAGGTCTTGACAAAACACTCCTTAGGTTCTTAGAACTCAAAGAGTCCAAACACACATTAATTAACATTCATGAGTGCATTTTGGATTCCACTCAAATGGCTTGACACTAGCTCAAAAACTCATTAGAGATGGTTACTATTGGCCTAAAATGGAGCAAGAGGCAATCAAGTATGCTAAGTCCTACAAGTAGTGTCAGCTCCATGAGAATCTGATCCACACTCCAACCAAGGAGCTGATTCCCTCTACTACAATGTGGCCATTTCAACAATGGGCCTTCGACTTGGTGGGTTAGATTCACCCAACCTCTTCTAATGGACATAAGTTCATTATCACAACTATAGACTACTTCACGAAGTGGGTAGAGGCGGTACCTCTTGCAATTACCAATGGTAAAACTATAGCTCTTTTTATCACAAATTACATCATCTATAGATATGGTGTACTATCCTCCATCATCACTAACAATAGAGGGTAGTTCAAAAACAAAGACCTTAAGGAGCTATGCAAGTGATTCAAAATCACACAACATTGGTCTCCTATCTACTACCCCTAGGGTAATGGCCACACTAAGGCATCCAATGAGGTGATCCTCAAGATCCTCCATTACACAGTTAACAAATCTAGGAGAGACTAGAACCTCCAGATTAATCCAACCTTGTGGTTGTATAGAAAAATCATCAGGACTCCAATGAGTACGATGCCTTTTGCTTTGGTTTATGGAGCAGATATTGTGTTTCCAATAGAAGTCAAGATTCCTACCTTGAGAATCTCTATGAAAGGCCTTATTACTAATGAAGATTACAAGATAGCTCGAATTCAAGAGCTAGTCCTACTAGATGAACATTGACAAGTGGTGTGTGATCATCTATGAGCTTATCAATGGTGAATGTCAAGAAGTTACAACCAGAAAGTTAGGCCATGTGACTTCCAATTGGGTGATCTTGTCCTAAGAGAGAACCCTAAGAATCAACAACAGTGAGTCCATAAAGGGAAGTTTGAACAAAACTGGCTTGGTCCTTACATCATCACTATACTGTATGGATCTAGTGCTTACTAGCTTTCCATAGTTGAGGTAGAAGTGCTCAAGGAACTTGTCAACATTCTCCACTTGAAGCAGTTTTACAGTTGATCTGATCTCAGTAGCTCTTTATACATATCTATATGTCCTAAAAAAAATCCTAAAAATTAGAAAAAGGTCCTTAAAAAAATAAAATGGTTACGCTGGTGAAAACCTAGCAATAGGTGCTTTGGTAACACCAAAAAAGTTGAAAAATCCAAAAAATACAAAAAAAATCAAAAAGAGAAAAATAAAAAAAAATTGAAAAACAAAAAAAGTGCCTTTGGTGAAAACCTGGAAATGGGCATCATGTTAGCAAAAAAATGAAAGCTCTACCAAGAAGGTGAAAACTTGGTAAATAGGCACCTCTTGCTCCCAATGCTTCATCTTGCAGCACATCTTCTTACTTTCTGTATAGTTGCTTTACTACTTTTCCCGCTTTCTGCTCATGTATCCATGGATTGAGTCTTGTCACAACTTGAAGGCATTCCTCTTTAGTGTAATAAGAACCTTGTACAATAGTCACTAGTGGTCCTCACTACATTTTCCTACTATTGCTAGTATCACTCTCTTCGAGATTCTCCTCATAGAATCTCTTTTGTGATGGTCACTAGTCATTCTAGCTATGTCTACCTACTATTGGTAGTGTCACTCTTTGTCAAGATTCTCCTCATAGAATCTATTTTGCAATGGTCACCAATCATTCTGGCTGTGTTTGCCTACTATCACTAGTGTCACTCTTTGTCAAGATTCTCCTCATATAATCTCTTTTGCGATGGTCACCAGTCATTCTGGCTGTGTTTGCCTACTATTGCCAGTGTCACTCTTTATCAAGATTCTCCTCATAGAATCTCTTTTGTAATAGTCACTAGTTGTTTCAAGCTATGTTTTCCTACTATTGCTCAAGTCATTTTTTGAGATTCCTTTATGGAAGATCTCTCTTGTGTCAATCACTAGTCATCCTAGCTATGCCTATCTATTGTCGCTTAGTCCTCTCTAGGTTCTTCACCTCAAAGATTCCTCCTTGATCTTAGTCACCAGTCATTCTGACTACATCTGCCTACTATTGTCACCCTATTGAGGAGATTTATTTCATCCATGTTTTGGACATTGACACTTGACATACATCTCATGAAAAACATCAAACTGAAAATGACATACTTGTTTGGATATGTTGAGCATTTTCTTTGTTTGCTTTGTTTTCACTTGATCATGTCTCCTTGAGCAACTTGATGATGTCATTTTTGACTAGAGAAGTAATGACTAGGGGCATGATCCTTTTTTTTTTTTCTATTTGTGATTTAGTTCCAATTAGTTGACATATTCCTTTAGGAGTGGTGTCCACTATAAGAGCCTCCATCTTGTATTGGATGGCCAAGATTACCTCAACTCCTTTTATACAAATACATCAATAACATTGGCTCTTCTCCTTGTCTATTGGAGTAAAATCTTCATGCTACAATATATATTGATACTCATCCTATTAAGTGAAGGTCTGGGTCACTACGAGTATACCTAGCACACTTTTGTGTCAGGTTAAAAATGCAAGGGTCATTGCGGACTAAATACTTACTGAATACTTAGCATAAGATGGATCTCTCATGTGTTTGGTGTGTCTGCCATGCAAGCAACATTCTAGTCATCCTAACATTTATGTTTTGATGCTTATGTTAACTTCCTATAGTAAAAGGGACAAATGTTCTGGTCATTCTAGCTTCTTGTGCCTCAAATGATTACATTTAATCCCAACAAACCTATAACATACGTCCTA
Organism: Cupressus sempervirens; assembly: GCA_028749045.1. NCBI lineage: Eukaryota > Viridiplantae > Streptophyta > Pinopsida > Cupressales > Cupressaceae > Cupressus > Cupressus sempervirens. The sequence continues at coordinate 440,085,792 of CM053786.1, read as the reverse complement.
TTCATATTTCCATGATTGCACTATCAGTGGGAATTGTAGGACATATAAGATTTTTTTCTATGCTTAATGATGATAAGTTGTTGAGGCTTGGTAACTAGACCTAGGGTTGCATTTAACATAGTCTTGCATTGCATACTTCACTTGCATAAGTATGTGATTCAATTGCAACTCTATTTCCATCCTTTGTGATGGGGGATTGTGGATCTCTTCAAATGTATCAATATTCTCCATGATTGCACAAGCATTTGGTTCTTTGGTTCATATTCATGCACTCCTTGACGGGATACCTATCACTGTCAAGCAAAAAAATACAACACTTTATGAGATGTCAGTTCATTTCCATATGCATTACATCCATACACTCATGTCATTCACATTGCATAATCAAGTCACATCACATCAAACATGCATCCATTACATCACATTTTGCATCTCATAATAATCATATAAACATCTAATGTACATCAAAGGAAAAGATATACAATGACAATGACATGAATACAAAGCTACACTCAAAATCTCATATATATCTCGCAGAATGTGTTAGTACAAAAAATGAGTGCTACTCAAGTGCTATCGATAAAAAATGATACAAAACAATGCTGACACACCAATCAATACATAGATAGAATCAAAATGAACACTAAGAATATCATATGACTAGCTGTGGCCCACACCATCACCTCTAGAAGGAGGAGGAGAAAGAGGCAACATGTCTAGTTTGGCAAGAGGATGTGCACCTCCGGAGTCTCATGCATACTATGAGAAATGAGGCACCTGCTGAGCCTAATTAGGCACCACTATCAAGTATGCTGCAAAATAGTAGGTTGCTTAAGCTATCTACAATCAAACCTCATCCTACAACATCTCTAACCTCTACTTGGTAGCTTGTACTTGATACCTTAACCTCAAGATCTCTTGATCTTCCTTGGAGATCCATGTATCCCTGATAGCCACCTATATCTATAGATCTCCCAACTGTTAAGAGGCCTAGTGGATCCACTCTTTGTAGCATCGTAGTTCATCTTGTGGTCCAATAGTAGGCTACTCCTACATCTCCTTGTCTAGCATCTCAGGTGCCTACTCTGTGGGTTCCTACTCCTCCACTCTCAAGCTCTGTCATCGACCATACTCTCCACCACTACCTCTAGCACCTGGGTCTGACCTCATCTACTATGGGGGAATTTGGACCTATTGCACCCTTTGTATCACCTATGGTGGTGGACCCTATGGTGGTTGCTACTTCTATGTTGGTTGCTACTATTGTACAAGCCCCTATATTGGTGCTTGCTAGGGAGCTAGTGTTGCTACCCCCACATGATCTATGAAGCGTGGGAAGGGGTGACTGATAAAATACACTTGATATGCCAATGTCACCCTACATCTAATACCTCTAGAAGGTAGTCCCATTGTGCCATAACTAGGTTGCACACATCAATAATAGATCTACTAGGATCTAATCTTGCTAGTCATTTTCATGTTAGGTCCTAGGCTACCCTCACATAAGCACAATACTCCTAGGAGGCATCCTGTGGCTGCCCATACTACCTCCACACCCACGTGATAGCAAACCTCTCAATAATCTGTATGGTCCTGCCCACTAGTAGCCACAAGCAGAACACCCAACCTAGCTCTCTCGGAGCATCATTCCAATCCTCTATCTCTCGCCAAGGCTGCCATATGATAGAGACCAGGTCATCAATTTAGGTCCTCCAATGATCTGTCTTACCCAAGCCTGCCTAGGTAATCTGCCCCCTATATTTGCAAATGTATGACTCTATAGGCTAGCGAGCATCCTAAAATATGGGCCTTATCACTGGCAGGTGCTCCCATGCCTAGATCTATAAAATATAAACTCTGGAAGCCATGCTCTTCCAGTCATGATATACGATCTCCTACATCTCGTAGAACATGTGTGCTAGCATGCATTGGCCCCATCCAAATTTCTTGAGAGAATCAAGCATACGCTATAGCATGATACCCTATTTGCACTCTAGCCCATGCTATACTCTATCCAACACCAAGAAGTAGCTAATAAAAATAGCCAAAACTGAATCCAACTTGTGTGTCTAGCCATATGTATGGACTAGTTCATCCTAGGTGATGGCTCATCCTATCACTAGCTCTCTCTGAAATATAGCTCTCAATGCCTCTATACCTACCTGGGGCACCATGTCATAGACCACTCTCGGCCCATGGAAGGGGATCCACAATATCCTATATATATCCTCAGCAGTGATCATCATCTCTCCTAGTGGTAAGTGAAATGTGTTTGTTTCCAAATGGAAATGCTCAACTAAGGTAGGCAACAAGCCATGATTCACCAACACTGCTGGGATCTGGCATAGAGAGGTGAGACACAATCTATCAATATGGGCCATGTTTGTAGCATCAAGGCTCCACAATAGAGCTCCATATGGTCGACAATGTAATCTAAATGCAACATCACCAAAGACCTCTTGCACACATGAACAACAACAATGTGCAAATAATTAGTACTCGCTCAAAAAAGTCAAAACGATAATAAAATGAAAGAAAAATTGAAGCCAAAACATTAAAAATACAAGTTTTAATTCACACACAGTGCCACATTTTTGGGTGAATATGTATTTCCTCATGCAAGAATTTATTTCTTCGTGCAAGATAGTGCATCTTCACACAAAAAATCAAGTCCTTGTGCGAAGAAAGATGATCTCACATGAGAGGTGACAACAACATAGGTGAAGTTTGCCCAAATTTTTGTGCATCTTGCAAAAGAAGTGGGTATCTCCTGCATGAGAATTCCCACTAGTGCACACAAAGAAAAATTGGGTTGGTGGATGTTCATGCAATTAAAGATTGGCTTCACGCGAGAAAGGATAGTATTGCATGAAAATCAATTGATGACCTCTTAAAACATGCTAAAATACACTAAATGACCTCAAAATGTGTAAAAATGAAAGTATGAAGCAAGGTTATCGACCATTCATCAGAGGTCCATAGTTCACTAGTTGGCTATGCCGTTGGGAGTGCTCAAAATGGTGATATCGTACGAAGACTACCATCTTCCTCTTAGAGCTCCTATTCAGTAAAGACAAAAGACACAAATGATTCGAAAATGACCCCTTCGGCCCTTATATAGGTTTTGACCTTTTTTTTTCAAAGTTCTCTGATTTGTGCAAAAATCACCCCCTAGCTAATTTGACCATTTTGAATCCATTTTTGGGATCGAATAAGCAACTTAAAAACACATTTTAAAATTTTGGAACCGATGCAATCAAACGCTTGTGTAGTCCAATTTTTTCTAATACTTTGTGAATCTTGGAATATTTTCACCTCAAATTTCTTCACATTTCATCTCAAATTTGAAAAGAGGTCAACTCTAGTCTACTATGGTCAAACTTGGTCAACTTTTGGTCAAACTTGGCCTTTAGGACCTTGAAATCATGTTGAATTGACTCTGAATTTTCTACTGATCATTCTGATCTCTTCTATATTCTACTGACTCTTCATGTTCTTCTATATCTCTCTATATACTACTTTACATCATATTTCTAGTGTGTCATCTTTCAATTTCACTCCTGATGGGGTAGGATGATTACATCATTGAATCTAAATTTCAAAATCAATCTAAATCTTTATTTCTCAAGGCATTTTGTTCCCATCTTATGTCCTCATTGCTAGGGGCATCTCATCACTAGGGGCATCTTGTTCCCCTCTATCTGACATCTTTGACATCTATCTCATATTTTCATCAGCTAATCACATTTTATAATAGTCTCTATTAGAGTTCGATGGATAGGTATTAGAATAGTCTAAACCCTGATTCCTGAGGATCAAGCCGCATTCTGGGGATGGTTCAACAGCTCATGATTGGGTCATGTTATCTTTCAATCTTAGGTATCTAGGTTTTCTATCTAGATTCCTTAGGGTTAAGCTCCACTCTGGAGACAATCCTTAAAAGCTTATCAATTCAGGTATCTAGATGTTCTATCTGGATCCTTAAAGATTAAGCTTCATTCTGGAGATAGTCTTTTAAATGCTTATCATCTCAAGTATCTAGATGTTCTATCTTGATCCTTAAAGGTTAAGCTTCGTGTTGGTGTTTTAAAACTACTAAGCAAAAAAATGCTTAATACCAAGATGACAATACTCACACAATCTAAAGACTAGCCAATTCTTATTAGCAATTGTATGTGCAAAATCATTTGGGCCCAACTTCAACAAAACCACAGGTAGTTTTCTAGTCTTTTGGCTCTACAAAACTAGGGTGGGTATACCCAAGGATGATGCAAGACTGGGAAAACTATATGAGAATTATTTTAGTTTTATTCTGATTCTCATCTCAAATCCTCAAATACATACCCAATTCTTGATAACTTGATAAACAAATCCCATATAACAGATATGGCCAAAAATTCTTCTATGGATCTGCAGGTGTTCTTAGAAATAGTGGCTAACTGAAGCTAAAACATTCCATGAAAACAAGTACTGGCCAACTTTTAAGATCTACAAAAAATAAAAGTAAAATTGATTTAATTTTGCATTTTTGACAATCGTTTGTGACATATTTCTCTCTCATCTGGATCAAAATTGATCAGTGCCTAATCCATTGGGGTTCAGAGTCTACAAAAAATTCTTAGATCTAATTTGTTGCCTTACAACATATTTTATCAGTAATTCTTATCAGAATTCATCATTCAAAATCCTTTCTAGTACTACATCAAGCTTATCAAATTCATCAAAACTTTTACTTAATCCATTGAACTAATAGTAGTGATGAACAAATATACAACCTAATTGAATTGCATTCAATTGCACAAGCCTTTACTCATACAACATCAAGATAACCAAGTAATCAAAAGGAGACAAAGTTTAGTAAGAACTAATATGGGAACAACTCAAAATTTGTATTCAATTTCCTTGAAAATTGTATACAATTTATAGTAAACTCAGAATGACCTTAAGAAAGAAACACAGATCATTCTATATTCATATATTCTCAAGATCTGACAGAGAAAATACACCACCAATTTTCTCAAAAATAATGGACCAAGAACAGACTAAGTATCACTTAGAAAAATAAAGTTTGGACCCTTTCTCTAGCCCTAGGATCTCACTTATATAGTGTGAGATGCAACAAGCTTTAGGCTAAGAGAAAATGACAGGTGTCCTTTACAAGAAAAAGACACATACATCTGTTCAAAAAGAAAAGATTAACAGGAAGTTATGTGAACCACATATTCTCTTGCAGGCTTCTGTCTATCACCTCTTTTTGCTAATTTAGCTCCAATTGTGATTCTATCGTATATGTAACTACTAAGCTTGTCCCTGACAAAATCTATTCTGATGACTGCAAATTGACTTGAACCCACAGGTTTTACCATTATCATGGTACTGGGAGAAACACCCTTACTTCCCACTCTTCATTGATTAATACAACTCCTTAAGATAATGGGATTAACCCTTAAGAAACAACACTCGAGTATGGGAACAATGTGGTTGTCAAATATAACAAAATGAGCAATTTTTGATTAGCCAACCATGTCTACATCCAAAACCAACTTTCAACCAAAAATTTTCACCTTCTGACACAAAAAGACATGCACTAACAAAAAGTCAGAGGGACTATTCGCATGAAGCCCATGGGTATAAAATCTTCTTCACCTTCTCTAAATTTTTTGCATTGGGTCCTACATACTTCTGCTACCATGGCATTGAAGTGTGCCATCTTGAAATTTTACTTAGAGAAAGGTGTTACTATTGATAGGGTTTCTATTTTATTTAGTTTGTTCTTCACTCCCCTCATTACCTTAGTAGCTTGATCACAACCCATAGAAACACTTGGGATTACTAGTCTTCCTCGATCAACATTCCACATACTGACATACGAGACAATCAACTTCCTCTCCGCAAACCACCTTTCAAATAAACTTGAACCAATTCGAGAGGAAGAAACACTAGGGATCCAATTACTCTTGTCAAGTAATCACTCTGCTATCCACAATCTAAGAGTTAGTGAATTCTTTGGAGCCATTTCTGCTACACCATGCAAGACTGCAACACTTTAGTGACTAAAGTAAAATACTCACTTGGAAATCTCTTATTTGTAGCTCTCTTATGCTATTTGGCACTCATGCCAAAATCTACACAATCCTCTTAATAAAAGATCCTATTTAGAAAAGACTTCAAATCTTTATTTGCATAAGGTGCAACTAAGAAAATCTTATAAGTTACACTCTATTTTTTCTTTCACATGCGAAACTTTTCAAATCTCATTAATATGCAGAGTGCCACCATCTTCAGTATTTAAAATTGTGCTGTCAATCTTTAAAATCATATGATCATGGGGTACAAAGAAAGACAACTTGGTGTTCCACTTGACAAGTTGATCAATCGATCCAATAAGAATTGCCCACGTACATAGCTCATTCCTTGATGGCAATTTTGTCTAGACCCACTGGTGACTAAGGAAACATGTCAACAGCTTGCTACCATACATAAAAAAAAAGCATCTTGCCATAGCGAAGCAGTGATAGCCATCGATTCATTCTTGATCTTGCAAATGATATATTGCTTGTACTACTTAGAAGATAGTGGTGGGCCCTTGGTCACTATCTTGCTATACGTATCATTCGAGCAACTCTTTATGTGAGAAAATGATGGCCGTTGATTTGAGGTTACATCGAAGGTGGAGAAAATGCACCAAGAACCCTAAAAGGAGGTGGGCTCCATGCTCACTATGTCACATAGACTAAACCTCATGCAAATTTTAATAGCAAGATGGCGAGGATCATTGATTGAAACTTGAAATGATGATCAAGATCTCTTAAATGCTTTATCAATCCAAGGCACTATTGATGTAGGAAAATCTACACCACTAGGAATCCATAAAACTTTACCTTGAGCCTTGACTAGTCTTCCATGTTGCCCTGAGTCCCACCAGCTATTGATTTTCACAGTGTCTCACTACTTCACTAACAGTGAGATGTCAAATTTTTTTTGATAGTGAGGTGGTGAGCTCCAACAATCTTCAAAAAAACTTGGCACTCGAAAGTACAAGGACCCACAAATCGTTATCGCTCCTGCCAACTACTTCTGACACAATAGTTATTGCTTGTTATGCCATCAGGTCAAACATGGTTGCCGATGATTTTTGAGGCCACCGTGTTTTGATTTCTTGGCACCTCGCTACTTCGCTAACAGCGAGATGACCCAATTTTTTGATAGCGAGGTAGTGAGACATCAAAAAACCATAATTTCGATGCAAACTTTTGACTGCTTCCATTGGGTCCCTTTTCTTGTTCTGACAATACTTGCCAGGCGTCCGTGACTAAATGATCAATCAGAAAACAATTCTCTGACTGCCATGTCTTCAAATTGCGGTCCCATCTTATAACTTTTTGGCACTCACTACCTTGCTATAGATAAAGAGTGCCCATGTTTTCATAGCTAGGAAATGACAATGGTGGATCTATTTAGATCGGATGGCTGGGGAATTTGAGAGGAAAAGTAGCTCGGGGGCAAGGAGGATAAAAGATAATAGAATATTTTCTCTATTTGAAAGTTCAAATATTTTGCGCCTGACCACTTAAGAATGGAGTGAAACGTAGGGTTTTCACAAATTTTTTTAAAGGGTTTAACAGAAGGATGACTTAGCTAGGAACCCTACTCACCATTAAAGGAGAAAATATAAATTTTCTATTCCTGGACAAAGGACTTCCATCATGCTGAAATTTAGACCAACATTCCATTCTGGAGATAATCTTTTAAATGCTATCAATTTTAGGTATCTAGATGTTCTATCTAGATCCTTAAAAGTTAAGCTCCATTCTAGAGATAATATTTTAAATGCTATCAATTTTAGGTATCTAGATGTTCTATCTAGATCCTTAAATGTTGAGCTCTATTTTGGAGATAGTCTTTTAAATGCTTATCAAATCTCAGGTATCTAGATGTTTTATCTAGATCCTTAAAGGTTAAACTTCATTCTGAAGGAAACCTTTAGAATTCTATCAATTTAGGTATCTAGGTACTCTACTTGGATTCCTTAAGATTAAGCTCCGTCCTAGAGATGGTCCTTAAAAGCTTATCAATTGGTCTTTGTATCATCAATTTTGGAACCAAACTCATTTCTTGATCCTTGCATCATGCTTTCTAATTTTCTTTCAATCAAACATGTTACTCGCACATTCATTCAAAGAGGGGCAAAATGTAATACCCCAAAATTGGCTCATTGCCATGATCACCAATTCTAGTCTATTCTAATCAATTTTGAAGTCCTATGTCACTAGGAAATTCTTATTCTAATATTCGCTACTTGACTTAATTGTCAAATGCAAATAACCCTAAATTTGCATTAATTGTGCTATTTATTTAATTCCTAAAGTATTAACTCATATTAATCACATTAAACCTATTGATTAAGATTTAATTTAATTTAAAGTATTTATAATTTAATTAAATTAATTTATCTCCTAAGGCTAATGTATTAAGGAATTAAAAAGTATTTAATTTAATAATTATGCTTATTTTAATTAATTGAATGTAATTATTCAATTAAATAGAAAGGGTATTTATGAGGTCATACCTCATTTTATTAAATTGAATATCTTTCCCAATTTCTATTTCTCAGTTCAAAATGGAAATTCTTAGTTAACTACTCATCAAATTAGAAGTGACTTAATTCACTTACTCTCACACTAAAGTGAATCTCAGTTAACTATTTCTTGCACTCAGGATCTGAGTCAGTTAATTGCATCTGTATTGGGAATCTTCTACTTTGACTAGATCTTGGCTTCAATCCTGACCGTCAATCTGAGTTGATCTCAACTATTGATGGATTCCAAGAATTCTATTTAAGAGACTCATGATTCCTCATTACAAAGGTTGAATGGAATTTTCATCAAATCTTTATTGAATTGTGCACTCATTAGCTCATTATTCTCATAAGCTTTTCATTATTTAGATTTAAAGATCATATAGCTTTAATATGCATACATATAGTCTTGTTTATTTTATATGCTATTAGATTAAGTGCATATCTCATCTAGATTACCTGCATATCATATAGACTTAATTAAATTTAAACCCTTCATTCTAGAATGGTTTGTTTGCCTGCATTTCAACTCTGAGAGCATAAATAGGCAAAATCCTTCTAGATAGAAGGCAACAAGTTGCACTATCAAATATCTTGGATAAATGAATCCATGTTTATTCTAGGATGAATCCATAGCTAAGGACCACATTGAAGTTTTTGTGAGGTTTAGAGGCCCACAAATTCATGCATACACCTCTTACTACTATCTTTCTAAGAAGGTTTCCTCCAACAGATATTGATACATTAGAAAAGGTCTTCATAGAAGCAATAAATTTTACTAAGCAAGCCATTCCTAATGGAGGAGGATTGATTCTCCCAACCCAAGCTATCATACCAATGCCAACATACCCAGTTGAAGCACCCCTAGTGCCTAGTCAATTCATACCTATGAAGCTAGTTCCATTATAGTAGGTGCTCACTCCACAGAACCCTACACTGACCTATCCTAGGTATGAGCCTTCTAAGACTACTTTCTTTGAGAAGAAGGCAACGGTTCCTATAGAAATAGAAAATAACTTCATTTTAGAATTTGATCAAATAAAAAAGACTATATCACAAATGAACAATGAATTGACTTGTCTTAGGTTGTCAGAAGGATAGAACAAATTCCAAAGAAACAATGTTGATCCTTACAAAAATAATTATGGCCAAAGTTACAATAGAAACTTCAATGCAAATAATAATAATATAGGAAAAAATAATGGAGGAAACAACTTCAATACTCCTGATCAAAATAATGGCTTCTAGAGATAGAAATGACAGTGGAACACCCACCCAAATAATGGAAGCATTCTTGCTGACAACAACAACAAAATTCAGTATGCAGATATCAATTAGTATGAGTACAATCATAATGCACCTAACAATGATGGTTCATACTATAATGAGAATCAATAAATGAATCAAGGCTCACAAGTAAATGATAATACTCCTCATGTGCAATTTAATGCTATGCTGTTGGAATCCTGACCACACACAAAAGCCATAGGTAGAGCAGTTAGCTGATGAAGAGTTCTCATTTCCATTTAGCCAAGAGCTTGACCTTTAGGATGAAGAGATGTTCACCTTTCACAGTGACAATCAAAATACATACAACTTGAGAAGTAGAAAGGAACCTTTGATAGATGGAATTCCTCTAGTGCTACAACCAACTCCCCTTGATCCAAAAGTGAGTAACAATCTAGTGCCGGTAAAACCACCACTTGGAGGACAACAAAATTAGAACCAAGACAATGTGCCAACAATATTGAAAAACCTTGCTTGCTCTGCTAAAAGATATATTGTAGTGGAAGACTTGAAATGAACAAAGGCTAATATGTCTATTTTGACATGTTGAAAAACTATCCACAACAATGAGAGGTGCTCTTGAAGACCTTGGACCATGCTAGGACTTCCTACAATGTGAGTACTACCCCTCAAAAAATAGTGTCACAACAAGTTAACACTGTAGAGGCATTGCCCACTATGTTTAAAGACAAGGTAGAGGTGCCCCCATTTTCTCTCATTATCAAAATATATGGGAAGAATATTCACAATTTCCTTATTGATTCGAGAGCTTCATGCAATGTCATGCCATTATCCATAACACAAAAGTTAAGGGTCACCACTCAACCTACCAATCAGATAGCGATACAGTTGGACAAAATAGAGGTGAAAGTCATATGTGTATTGAAAGATGTGTGGATATAGTTAACAGTTGACCCTCAAATTCAAGATGTCATTGATATACATGTGGTTGATATCCCAGAGATGTATGGATTACTCCTAAGTAGAGAATGGACAAAGTGTCTAAGGGGATGGTTTTCCATAGATTTCACTCATCTTTGGTTACCATGGAAAGGTCTGAACAATTAAATCAAAATAGATGCAGAGCCCAAATTAAAAAAGATGATCACATATTACAATGCCCCTAATGAGGTAGCCTTCTTACAAATAGATCTAGGCTCCTACAAGGTCATAGTTTTTGATACTATGTCAAACAGAAAATCAAATGATCAAGATATGGACTCCACGATTTCAGCCCCAAAATATGAGGTCATAACACAATTCATAGACCATATGATGGCTAACCTACAATGTCTAGGAGAAGAGGTTGATCCCAATATTCTCCTCCTTCTAGGATTTTGTTGGTTGCATAAAGTTAGTCATTTGGAGTTCGAATGTTCATCATGTCAAGAAGTAGTTGTTAAGGTGTTGACACAAATGGTCAAAGCAAAGAAAGTCAGTGACCCACAAAATGAAATTACAGAAAACCAAAGTCTTACAAATGCATCTAATGTTTTCGAATAGATTGAAGGGGAAACTAAAGATTTAAATGCATCATATAGTAATACCTCTTCAGATGACAGAGGTTTGTCTTCTCTTCCACCCAGAATGATCAAAATACAAAGGAGAAGATGTTATATAAAAGGCTAGGGATGGAATTCAATGGTCATTCATCCTCTACCCAAAGTTGAAGAAATTCAAGAACTAATAGGGGAATTTCAAGATAAACAAGAAAAACATACACCTCCTCTATTAGGAATTCACAATGGAGAATCATCAAGTCTACCCCCTAGAAAATTACAATGGGTTCCTGAGAAATAATCCTTTAAAGCTCAAGTAAAAGAGAAATTGAGAACAAACAAGCATAAGGTTAGAAAACCCAAAGAAAGTTCAATTTGGACACTTCATTTTGATAGTTCCAAGTGCAAATTAGGAGCCAATGTAGGTATTGAGCTAGTTGGTCCAAAAGGAAAATATTTCTATGCTACATATTGATTGTAATTGAGATGCACTAACAATGTTGTGAAGTATGAAGCCTTAATTTGAGGACTTCTCTTTTCACTTGAGAAAGGAGTTATAGCTCTCATCATCGAGGGAGATTCTCAATTGGTTATCTAACAAGTAAAATAATTCTGTTCTTGAAATGATAAGAGATTGATTGCCTATAGGAAAAGGGTATGGGATTTGTTAGATGACTTCAAAGCTTTGAACATAAAGTCTATTTCAAGAAGGGAAAACATGGTAGTAGACACCCTTGCTATCTTAACAAGCACATTGTAGCCAGTTGAAGGAACAAAGTTGAAATGATTTTATGTAGAATTGGATACTACTCCATTTATTCCCAAAAATATCACAAACTTCCAAGTCTTTTAGGATGATCAACATATACTAGAGTTTATTATGTGCAACAATCACTTTAAGGGACAAGAAATAGATGATACCCCAGAAGATGAACTTGAGGATACCACAATTCAAGACAAAGATGGAATTCTTAATTTGAAAACCAATACTATTCCAAAGGGAATGGTTGAATTAGAATGTATCTTTGATCAGGATGAGTCAACACTCAACAAGAGAATTCCTGAAGAAAAGGGGACCAATGAATGTGATTCATACAATTTAGGAATGAAAGATGATCCCAAGATGGTAAGGATTAGGAAAGTGTGTAGTTTGAAAGAAAGGGAAGACTTGCTTAAATTTCTCATGGAATATAAGGATGTCATCACCTAAACCTATGAAAATTTGAAGACATATGATCCTTGGATCATTATGCAATATATTCCCCTCAAACTCGATGCCAAACCTTTCTGACAAAGGTAGAGACCCATTAATCCCATCCTCAAGCCCCTAATAATGAAGGAAGTCAAGAAATTGTTGGATGCAAAGATTAAATTCCCTATGTATCACTCCACATGCGTGGCTAATCTAGTTCCTTTATGAAAGAAGATTGGAGAGATTAAACTTTGCATAGATCTTTGTAATTTGAACTTGGCATCTCAGAAGGACAATTACCCATTGCCCTCACTGGATGAAGTCTTAAAAATTGTGATTGGTTCAAAAATGATGTCTTTCTTGGTCAGATACTCTAGTTATAATCAGGTAATGGTAGAAGAGGAAGATAGATTAAAGACTACTTTTACGACCAAATGGGGAACCTTCACCTATAGGAGAATGCCATTCAGATTGATTAATGTGGGGGCTACATTTTAGTGAGCCATGGATGAAGCATTTAAGGGATTGATTAATAGATGTATAGTTATCTATATGGATGACTTGACTATCTTTTCAAAAGATTGAACTACTCATATTGCTGACCTAAGATAGGTGTTCAATAGGTGTAATAAATATGGCATATCTCTTAATCCCAAGAAGTGTTCATTTGGGGTCACTAAAGGAAAACTCTTAGGTCATATCATTTCTAAAATTGGCACCTCCATAGATCCTAATAGAGTTGAGGCCATCTTGAAGTTATCACCCCCAAACAGTTAGAAGGAACTCAAGTCTTTCTTTGGGAAGATAAATTTTGTTCAAAAATTCATAAGTGGATTTGCAGAGATTGTGCATCCTCTCAATAATTTGCTCAAGAAGGGAGCTAAAATAGAATGGGTTCCTAAAATTAAGAAATCATTCAAGGATATTAAGGTAGCCCTTTCCATGGCTCTAGTATTGGTAAGTCCTGATTACAAACTTGCCTTTAAGATATATTTCTTTTCTTCAAAGCATTCATGCACAAGGGTCTTGACTCAAAAGAAGGAGAAGGAAGATGAAAGACCTATTTCTTTTATGAGTTTCCCATTGAAAAATATTGAGTTGAATTATTCCAACCTTGACAAATAGTCTTTTTCCTTGGTTAAAGTGGTAAAAAAATTCTACCATTACATATTGAGAAGTAAGGTATAGACTATTGTACTTGACGCAGTAGTAAAGACATTGTTGATGCAAAATGAACTTGGTGAAAGGTGGGGTAAATGGATGGTGATACTTCAAGAGTTTGACCTTGATATCCAACCTATGAAATTAGTTAGAGGTCAAGTATTGTCAAGGATGATAGCTAATAATCAGATTGGCAATGAAAAGAAATTTGAATTTGAGAAGGAAATAGATGATGAAGATCAGAAGAAAATGATAGTATCTCAAGTTGATATTGGCCAAGGTGTAGTAACAGATGTGTGGTACCAAGATATTGTGTACTACCTCCTATAGAATCAATGCCCTAGTTGGATGAATAGCTCACAATGTAGAGGACTTAAAATGAAGTGTGAGTCTTATATGTTGCAAGACAACAAGTTATACAAAAGGAACTATGAAGGGATCTACTTGAAATTCCTAGGATGTGAAGAAGTGAAGGAAGTCCTAGAACAATTTCATGACAAGTATGGTACATGGCATGGTTCGGTGGAAGCGACAACTCATATGATTTTAAGGTTGGGATATTTTTAGCCCACATTGTTTAAGGACACTTTTGAGCACATGCACTCTTGTCATGTTTATCAAACAAGTGCTAATAAAGAAAGACACCCAGCCATGTTGCTACAACTTGTACATGAGATACACCCTTTTGCAAAGTGGGGGCTAGATTTTATTGGTCTAGTTAACCCACCATCATCAACTAGACACACCTATATTCTTATGACCACTAACTATTGTACAAGATGGGTAGAAGTAGAAACTTACAGAAATTGCACTACTAAAGTGGTGATGGATTTATTGGAGGAACATATTGTTACTAGATTTGGAATGCCGTTCACCCTTGTATGTGAAGTAGAAACTTACAAAAATTGCACTGCTAAAATGGTGATGGATTTATTGGAGGAACATATTGTTACTAGATTTGGAATGCCGTTCACCCTTGTATGGATTTGCTTTCACATCAATATTTTTGACTCAATGGGAATTTGAGAACAAAGTTATTATCAAATTCTCTTCCAATTACTACATGTGAGGAAATGGGGTAGTAGAATCTACAAACAAGAACTTGATAATAGTAATAAAGTGATTGTTGAAGTAGAACCCTAGAGATTGGCATACACAGTTGAAATATGCCTTATGGAAAAATCAAGTGAGGGTTAAGAATGCTTTGGGGACTTCTTCGTATTTTCTTGTCTATGGACAACAACCAATATTTCTTTTCAACCTCAAGACTCATGTTTTGAAGTTCATGAGTGGATACGTTGAAGATGCCAATAGAGTACAAATTAGATTGATGAATCTTCTAGAGATGGATGAAAAATGCACAGCTGCATTTAGGCACGTGGCTAAACATCAAGCTATCATAAAGAGGTGGTTCGACAAGAGAGCCACAATAAAATCCTTTAGGATTTCTAACCTTGTTCTAATTTGGGATAAGGTAAAAGAAAAATCAGCCAACCATACCAAGTTTCAATGCTTGTGGACTGGTCCTTATCAGATCACAAAAATCCTCAGAGAAAACACTTTTAGGTTCAGTTCATTACAGGGGGAATCTCTTCCCTTACCAGTAAATGAGAAATTTTTGAAACATTATTTTGAGGCATAATAATAAATATATTAGAGAAAAGTAAAGTTAGGTTTTATTTTTGTACTTAGATTCTATTTTTGCAAATAGTTAGGTTTTATTTTTGCAAGTGTGTTTTGCTTTCAGCTATGTGTTTTCTTTTAGTTGAGTGTTTACTTTCCAAAGTCATGTTAGTTTCAGGGGGTAAGGTGCACTTGAGATTTTATCTTGAGATATTTCACTAACCATTCTTTGGTTCCAATTTTAGGAAGAGGTATTTCTTTGTCAAAATAAATGGATGATTGTGTGTCTTATACCAACTGAGCAATGAATGTTGCTTGCAAAAATAAGGAGAATTTCAGTCTTAAATTCAAGGTTTTTAACTAATGAGTTCTCAACACTTTTCCAATTTAAGAACCGATCATATTAGGTGTTGTCAAATTAAGGTTGAAAGCAACAAGGGATGGTTCAAACTCCAATTGGTTCAACTAGGAGAGGTCTTCTCGAAGGGCTGCTAAGATCATTGTTTGGCATGAGAGTTTCTAAAAGTTCTAAAAGAGGAACACAAGGGATGATCACCAAATATCGAATCCAAGAAATGATACTGATGTCCTGGCTACACATTCTGAGCATAGTTAGGATATAGAATATATTTTAAAAAAATGACTGTGTTAAGACTGAAGGATTCCAAAGATCTTAAATGGAAAAAAGATACAATTTCAAATTGAATTATCTTGTACTAAAATATTACTTCACCAAGTAGTGACATGACAAGCTACATGGAGTGATTCTTCAAAATTTACTAGAAAATTAAAAACAAGTGATAGCCTGCTAGGAGCCATCAAACTAATTCTCTCATCTGGTCAAAGAAGTGATCGATAAACAACTTTCATCAAGATTCTAAATGGATGAACCAGGAAGAGTGGAAAATTATTTCCATGTTTTTGGAAGACTTTGATAAGATTGCATCTTGAGATGTTGAAGGGAATGAATACAAAAATCACACACTAAGCTTGAAGGTTTTGGATCTTGGAGTTTGATAGTGAGGTCGTTCAAACTACACTCAAGGCATTTAGAGTTCATTTGGTGTTTCACAGACATTGGAAGAGTGTTTGCTAGTGAAGAAATGCCTTCATCATTTCTTCCTTTTTTTGGGGTTATTTGTTATGGTTCCACAATGCACGCCCCATTCCCCACTAGGAATGTGGCCCCCCTACTTTTTTTTGGATCCCCAAATTCACAATTCAAGATCTGGGAATCTCAAAGAGTCAAAAAAGTAAAAATTGAAAAAATCAAAAAGACCAAAAATTTGAGAAAATGATAAAAGTCATAAAAAGTCAAAAAAATTGAAAAATATAAAAATTTATAAAATTGAAAAAAATGACGATATTTATATTGAAGGATTTCAAATATCCGAAATGGCAAAAAGATACAATTTCAAAATGAAGTGTCTTGTACTAAGATATTACTTCACCAAGTAGTGATACAACAAGCTACATGGAGTGATTCTTCAAAATTTGCCAGAAAATTAAAAGAAAATGATAGCCCACTAAGAGCCCTCAAACTAATTCTCTCATCTGATTAAGCAAGCAATTGGTAAATAACTTTCATGAAGATTCTAAATGGATGAACCATGAAGAGTGGAAAATTGTTTCCATGTTGTTAGAAGACTTTGATAAGACTACATCTGGAGATGTTGAAGGGAATGAATACACGAATCACACACTAAACTTGAAGGTTTTGGATTTTGGAGTTTGACTACAAGGTCATTTGAACTATGCTCAAGACATTCAGAGTTCAGTTGGTATTTCACACCCATTGGAAGAGCGTTTGCTAGTGAAGAAATGCCTTCATCATTTCTTCCTTTTTTCAGGGCTATTTTTTGTGGTTCCATAATGCACGATCCATCCCCACTAGGAATGGGGACCCCCTACTTTTTTTTAGATCCCCAAACTCACAATTTGAGATCTGGGAATTTCAAAGAGTCAAAAAACTAAAAATTGAAAAAAACCAAAAAATTGAGAAAATAGAAAAAAGTCATAAAAATTCAAAAAATTTGAAAAACATTAAAATTTAAAAAATAAAATAAAATTGTGTGCTTGCACACTCGATATGTTGCATGGGGGGTGTACCACCCTTGGTGGTGCATAATACGCACCTGCGCACTTGCACAAGGGTGCACTGTTTACCCTAAGGGTGGGCATGGTTATAGAACCTAACCCCCTTCCTTTCCCTCACTTTGTTCTTTTCCACTTCAACAAGTTCAAACTGTGCACTTTCACTTCAAATCTAGCTTCCTTCATGTGCACACCTTGCTATGCTTTTTGTACCTCTAATAGTTGCACACTTTTACTTCAGCTCCTCTACTCATCTTGTTTGGTTCCACCCATGCTATGCACACCTCCAAACCACCATACTATGCACCACTACACTTGCACCATCATGTACAATGCGTTCTGTGCACATTGCACCATCACACACCTCGTGCTGTGAACCCTACACCGATGCTTGTTTACCACTCCATAGTTTGCTCCACGTACTTGAGGATGTGACCCTCACTATGGTACACTTCACCACACACAACTCATCAATGTACACCCTTTTGCGCATCACACAAATACTATGCTACATGTGCATCTTTGCACCACATGCACGCCAAAGCTTCATTACACACAAACAAAACACAACATCATGTGCACCCTGCATCACACGGGCCCTTCACTATGTGCACCACTAAATGGACCATGCGTACACCATTGGACTTCATTATGTACACACCAAAGCCACGTTGTGCATACCTAGTGCTGAGCACATTTTCTTATTGTGTGCCCACTTTATTGCCATGCCCCTTGCATCATGCACCACACACCACGCCTCCTACTTGAAAACTCTAAAAAATGTATAAAAGTTAAAAAAAAATTCAAATATAAAAAAAATGAAAAATAAATATAAATAAAAGTACCAAAATTGACCATCTTATTTTTATTTTTCATTAATAAATAATTGAATGCTTTTGCATTTTAATTTCTAAGTTTACATTATTTTGAACTAATAAATGCCATTCTTGTGTCATGCAAATATAATGGCATCCACATATGGAGAGAAAATGGCACCTAAGCCTGTTGTGTTCAAGTTCTAAGGCGTGCCATCAAAGTCAAGATTCCAAGATGACTATGTAGAAGTCAAAGACATTGAATTGGGACACATAGACTTGGGAGAGTTCCTTAGAATCTACAACACACCTATGGAGAGATCTACTCTGGTATCCACCTTAATCCAGTTTGGGTTGGTAAGTGCGGCTTTGCATCCAATATTAGTGCAATTAGCAGAATTGATTATGATGCTAGCTCAACACTTTTTTCCTGAAGAAAGAGTGGTGAAGAGTGTGATAGGAGAAGTGGTTCTTGACCTTTGACCCAACAACATTGAAAGGGCCTTCCATCTCCTGAGGGCACATCAATTCATCAATCTCTCCTATGAAGTAGCAGAGAGATGGTATAGGGAGCACTCGAAAGAAGCATCAAAAGTCATCCAATCCTCCCATCTCATTGAGAAGAATCCTTTTGGTAGGGTCACAGGAAAGGTGAACATGACTAGGGGATACATGAAGGACAATATTGGCTATTCTATCATTCTTCTGAGTA
The DNA here is from genome assembly GCA_028749045.1 of Cupressus sempervirens. Classification (NCBI taxonomy): domain Eukaryota; kingdom Viridiplantae; phylum Streptophyta; class Pinopsida; order Cupressales; family Cupressaceae; genus Cupressus; species Cupressus sempervirens. Next base: position 440,066,831 of record CM053786.1, on the reverse strand, counting down.
GAGTCATGGGTCTACCAATAGTTGGCCACCTTAGTACTTTCATGGTCAATTTCATTGAAATAATCAAGATGGAAAAGATGCCACTGGAATGGACCACTACATTAAGTGAAAACTTGAGTGAGAAATTGGGGGTAGTCAAAGACAAGAAGAAGTTCTATATGACTTCTTACATGGTATATCTGCTAGAAGAATGGGCCACCAATTACCCTAGATTGTACGAGAGAGGTAATGTGTAGGATCCTAATTCTTGGCACTACATTATCTACCCTCAAATAGTGAGGAAGAAACTCTCAACATAGAGCAAGGAATACAGAATCATGAATGACACATTCATTTTCATGATCATCCAATTCATAGAGGGAGATTACACAAAGAGGCTATCTAATGAGGCAATGTCATTGATAATAGCTCTCGAGGCCTATTACATCTAGTTTAAGACATTTGCATATCTATAGGTAGTTGGTGCATCTGTCAACCCTAAGAAGCTCCCTAGATATCCAAGTGACAAACTACTTTTGCTGGAGATTATGCGATAGATTAAGTCTACCTATGATAGGGTCAAGAGGTAGAGGAGACAATGTTCGACATGGCCCTTGGTCATAGGACCATTCTTGGTGAAACAAAAGCAAGATGTTCTATCCTTTGAGTGGGAGTGGGAACATTATCCCTTAGAAGAATACAACTCTCCCCGACCCTATTTTGATAATATTGGCAAAGTGGAGAGTCTCACCAGTAAAGAATTCCATCATGAGGAGGTCATTGAAAACCATTGGATGAACACAACAAATGAATACAATGTCCACATAAGGGACTATTGTAGGATGACTTTGTATTTAGCAAAGAATGCTCCCAAACTAAACATTCTAGAGGAAATAAGGCAACAAGATTTTGGGGAGCTACTGGACCCCTTGTTCAACTTAGACAAAATCAAAGAGAGAGCCATCATGAACGCTGAGGTTGATAGGGAGGAGGGCAATGATATCAATCATCAGGAAAGGTATGTCATCAAAATGACAAAGGATTGGATCAAGAAGCCTTTCCAACTTGATCCAATACCTGACATTGTGATCTTTAATGCTTAAGCCTGCCTAGAGAAAGGTAGAGGGTAGAAAGTTATAATTCCTATCTTTGTGACCCAGTCTCTCATTAGGCTAGAGATAGTATACCAACTTGACCACCCAGTTGGATACTATCATCCTCCAAAGAGGAAAGGAAAGAACAAAAGAAAGAGGACCTCCCCTCAAAGGATTGAAACAAAATAAGGTGAAGTACAAGCACCTTCCTAGCAATAGGAAGAGGTTGCACAAGGGTCTGATGATACTAGAGCTACTCAAGTCTAGAATGACCCTCAATTGCCTCCCTTCATGCCCAACCAGTCAGAAGAAGGAGAGAGTCAATAGGTTTCCATTCCTCCTTCACAAGAAGAGCCAACATCCCCTTCTGCCTCTACAAAACAAAAGAAGATTAAGATCCAAATGAATAAAAGGCAAAGGGTGACTAAGAGAATGGTGCCTTTCCCATCTATTCCCAAGACCATTCTAGAAGGAGAAAAGGAAGAAGAGGAAGAGGAAAAAGTGCCATTGTAAGGAAGAACTCAACTGGCTAGAGCCATAGAATAGTATAGGAGAAGAAGTTCCACAATAACACCACCATCCACCCCTAAAGAACCCTTGGAAGTCTCTTCTTTGAAAGATGAAGTACAATAGTGGGTGGATGAGTAGAGTGAAGAGGGTGATGATATTTTCAGAATGTCAAGTTATAATTTTATGCCTCTCAGAATAGAGCTAAGATTAGGGATACCCCTACAGGTGAACCCCAACAAGAAGACTAGGCACAAATGCTACCAGATCTATAGGGTCTTGATATTACTTGCCCATCTACACCACAAATCATAGTGGCAGATAAAGGCTAAATTAATCCTCTACCCTAGAGTTTAGAAGAGGAGTAGCTTCAGAAAGAATCACGACAAGAGGAGGAACCAGAATAAATGGTGACTGGTGAAGTGTCAAGGGAGGGAGAAATGGTGGAATATTCTCAACCACATTCCTAAGATACTGAGGTGCATGCTGTAGGATCTACTGATATAGAGACCACAAAAGGAGAGCCCTCAAAAAAGGAAATAACTTTGAAGAGCATCAATTAAGGGGAAGGAGGTAGCAGAACATACTCCTTCATCCTCGAGAGGTAGGTCTTTAGCGGAGCACATCCCAAGATGGCTTTGGAAAGAAATAATGAGGAGTACCAAACCTCAATTTTGCATTGATGAGGAGGACATTTTTGAGATTGCTAAGATTTTGAATAATCTTGAGTCTCTATTGTATGAGATAGGACCATTGGCATTTGTCAACAATACACAGGACCAGGAGTTGTTCACACAAGTGGTCATTCCTCCTAAAGACAAATGTAAAAAGCCTTGGTCCCCAAGATTATCAGCTCAAAGAGGTAATGCTGGGAAAACCTACACGAGATACAACTTGATTGATGGTGACTATGGGAATCAAAGAAGTCTTTAGGAACATGGAGTAGAAGGAGGTTGAATTCCAAACACTTTGAAGGTAGAAAAAAATCCTAAGGGGATATCTAGCCAAAGTAGTTGGTCCTCTTAATCCTAATCACCTTGAGGATACAATGAACACCATTTTCAGAGAAGGGGGACCTATACATGTGGATCCATTTTTGAAAGCCTGTCAATAGTGGCAAGAAATTTTTGAAGAGAATGAAATTTTAATTATTCAGGGGAACCTAAAGTTACTACACATTACATAGGAGAACGTGAATAAAATGGTAGCAATTTTGAAGTAAGACTTTAGTATTATGGATGAGGTAAGGGCTTGGAGCAAGGACTTACAATTTTTGAAATCTATAAAGGGGCAAAGGTATAGAGTTTTGATAGATGTATATACAAGGGAGGAGTTGGATATGATTGATGATTGGATAGAGAAAATTGTGAATAGTAATAAAGTAATGGAAACATTACATGCAAAGATTCATCGGCTCAAGGACCAAGCCCAAGAGCCAATTTTGGAAGCAGAGGGACACTATAGTGATGCATGTTTAGATATTTTTGAAGATGAGGAATGGGAGAAATTGTTTCCTATAGAGGTACTAGTGGAGAATTTTAAGAAGGATCTTTGTGCTAATGATAAAGATATATGACAAGCCTTCAGGACTAAAGAAGCTTTGTTAGAATTGGATACCAAACTTGGGGATTTTGGTGATACCTGAATTGAGGTAGACAATTATAGACAAAAGGTTAAGGACAAATATGAGGATTTAGATTTATCATATGTGGCTAAAATTACTAAGATTATAGATAAATTCAAGGGAAAACATCCAAACATAGCTTTGGGATGAAGAAGAACAAAACCCAGATGCCAGAATTTCAATTTTGACACAGTAAAATTTTGAAATTTTGGACTATTTTGAGGTGCGCAGCTCTGTAGGTGCACATTTTTGGAAGTTTCACCAATAGTTAACTACCAATTCCAAAAATAGAGCTTTCAAGGCATTGGAAACACATTTTGATGATAGTTTAACTCTGACAAATGGCTAGTAAAGGATCAACTTCTAATTTTGGCACATCTAGACACTTCCACTTTGACTCAGAGCTTTCTCATTCTTTCTCCTCTCATAATTGTTTATTTTTTAACATGTAATAGCTCATGCATCCAATTAATAAATAAGATATGGATGGAGTCCTACTAAGAACCAATTAGATTGTAGTTTGTATACAATTAGTTTATTTTGGTGATTAAAAGAATTTTATTGCATGAAGAATATCTCTCACTCTCAACAAAAATTGAGGAGACAATTTCTTGTAAATACCCTATTGTAATATGTAATGAGGGCCACCATTATTTTGCAATAAAATTATGCTTTTGGTGCTCGCATTTGGAGTGTAGTAATTCTTTCTTGAATGTATCATACTTTTTGAATTTATGTTCATAGGATTATGATTGAGCCAAAGGTTTATTGCTTTGTTTTTGGTTGTGTGGTTCATTAGTTCTAGTGTTTGTTATGGTTTTGAAAAATTCCACTGTGTAACTAGCTTGAGAAGAAATCATTGAATTGTGCTTTCATAACTTTTCATCTTGCATGAGTGCACTTTTTGTGGCCTTGTGATTTGATGAAGCGTGAAACATCATATGATCACTAAGTTTTCTCACCAATGATTGCATTAGTCGAATCAGGGAAGCATTGCTCCTTCTTTCATTGTTTATTTACCAATCTCTTTCAAAGCTTAATTTGTAGACATATCATTCTCTATAACTTATGTCCATTAGAAATTTTCAATTTCATGTTATTTTCTTTGTTAACCCCCTATTAGAGTAGGAATTCATACTACTTGCATTATTAGATTGCATTCATTAAAACATAAAAAATACAAAAATATAGTTCTTTTATGTTTTATTTTGAAGTAGTGTAGAGATTCTTCATCTCATCTAAAATTAAAATGAACCAGCAAAGGCCTCCTTGTGAACATTCACATTTATCTTCAACTGAATGGATTCTAGTAGGTCACAAGATCAAGCTAGAACTTTGGAGTTGATTCACAAAATTAGATTTTCAAGAGAGGAGTTCACCAAAATTGCTGCCATTTAGCATTGTGCATAATGACAGCTGAACAATTCCTTATTAGAGCATAGACCTTATTAGGAGTCAGTTATAACATTCAGTAATATGAGTTCCCGTTAGGAGACTTTGAATCCTTGTTAGGAGATTCCAACCTTGTTAGGAGCTATGGAAGATAGCTGAACCCACTACCCAAATAGCTTCAAGATTAAGATCAAAGAACCCACTGTCCAAATAATCTTTGTATTATTCCTTACAAAATAATAGAATTGAAATTTACTTCTTCCTCTACCTCTATCCTATCAACCGTACTTCTTCTCCTTTAGATCTTGTAACCAAATCTCATACTGCACATCCAATGACCCTATGGATCACTTACACACATTCTGTAAGCATTCTTCTCCTTCTCAAGCTGCACACTAATACTTTTCATTCCACTTGATCCTCTATGTCCTTTTTTATTTACAAACAAGAAAAAACAACTTCCCTTTATACCATATCTTCATAATAATTCCTTGATTTAGACTTGAGGCTTTCTTAATTAATTAAAATAAGATAATTAATTAATTCACAATTACAACACTGTCAGATAATAGTCTATACAAAACTTTACATGTGTGAAACCATGTCTTGCACACACATTGGCATCACCATACAATCATCCTCTATAACTCATATCTGTGCATCACCTTCATTACATCTTAGATGAAAGATAATGATAAATCATTAGAACTTTTCCAATGCTCTATTTCTATATTGCTTCTAGTAAAATAGGTGTAACTTCTATACAACATCGAATCAGACTTAGTCCTTTGAACCACATCATTTGGACTACCTCAGGAACATGTCCTCCACTATGCATCATCTGAAACTTCCTTAGCTTCTATGCATACTAAGATTACTAACTGCTATTCTTCCTATCCTAATAGAATTATTGCTATGTTGACATCAATGATAAATATGGTCACAAATGCAACATATTAACACTCTTCAATGCTTAGGATACTCCTCCAATGTAGTATCATCAACATTCATGCTAACACACTTAGTTATTTACAAGGCAAGAATGAATGACCATCATTACGATCAAGTCATCTAGTGATTATTTTGCACAAGTTAGTGATTGTCAAGTGCCCCAATTGAGGCTGAGCACATATGTAAGCTGAGATATTTTAGTAGAGATAGAGTAAATTGAAGAGACAAATTTTTATGAGAAAAAAGAGAAGCACATGTATATAGAAGTTGAGTGCTAGTATGAATGTTAATGATGCCTAAGTGTCAGCACATGCAAATGCTGAGTAATTTAGTTTTATCATATGAGTTTGTAGTTACAAAAAAAAATATGTAAATTATTTTGGTTGACTTCCATATGATATTTAATGTTTGTAGATATAATTAAGATGGAGATTACACATCATTACATAAGGTAATGATCTTGAGGAATGCATATCAACCAATTAGAGAATTAGATATAAATGAAAAAACAAGATGAATTCTAAACTATTGATTGAGATCTATAACTTTCACAAAACATCTATTTAAGGAGGATTCTACCCATAGTATTAGTGTAAGTGTGCGAGCAAGGGAGAGAGAATGAATGCACAAGTAAAGAAGTAGAAAAGGAAAGAACAAAGAAAGAAAGGCTAAGTCTGGAATCAATTCACACGGAGAAATCAAAGTAGTGAAGGATTAAAAGGAGATATCAAATTAGAAATTATACATAGGAGATTCAAATTTAGGTTGTAGAGAAAACTGAGGGTCAGGTACTAAATCAATTCTTAGCAAGATTGAATTAGAGAAAATCTCTTAACTGAGTGATCCCAATAGGCCTATGTAAATATCCTAGCAAAGTATTTCGTGAATTCTAAGTGTGAAATCCTTTAATAGGGCAAGACTTAATAATCTTGAAGATTTTAACAGGGTAGATGCCTCATAGGGTAGATCATATATTATGATCAAACATTGTAACCCTAATAGGTTAACTTTATTGTTGCCATAAGTCTTTTTAACATCCAAATTTCTCTTAATACTTGTAGCCTTTATCCTAATTAGGAAGACTTAACTATGTGGGGGATTGAACCTAGTGGATGCTTCAAGGTCTCTTCTATGTTTAAAAAAGAGGATAAGGTCAATTCCCCCATATGGATTAAAGCTTGGATCAAGGGTCTCACCCCTAAAATTAAAATTTCCATTTGGACTCTACTTCAAAATAAATTTTTAACCCTAGATAATTTACAAAAAAGAGTTATTTCTTTGGTGAATATGAGATGTCTTTGTAAGATGGACTTGGAAGAGAGGAATTACATTTTTTTGAACTGTAGATATAGTGAGAACATATGGGGACACCTCCTTCAATATTGGAATACTTGGCAGGTTTAGCTTGATACTATTGATGATTGATTTAAGAATTAGATTTCTTTGATTAGGGGAGCTAAAATTGGATTTCTTTGGAAGATCTATCTTCCCCATCTTTATTGGGGTATTTGGATAGAAAGGAAACATAAAATTTTCAAAAATAAAGAAACTCTTGAGTGGGTTGTGGGCCAAAGTATCATTAGAGCCATTAAAGAGAATTTTAGATCTCAGAATAGAAATAGTAATGAAGCCCAAATTATAAATCCTATGAATGGTATTGGAACTAATACTAAAAAGGAAGACTAGAGAAAATACATGAAATGGAAATCTCTTCCTTCAGGTTGGTTGAAACCTAATTTTGATGGATCTTCTAAATGGAATCTTGGAAGAGCGAGATGTGATGGAGTTTTCAGAGACCATCATAGTAAGGTGGTGGATGATGTTCCTATTCCTATTGGTAAATCTACTAGTCATAAAGTTGAGGCTATTGTAGCTCTATATACTATTAGGCTGGCAGTGAATTCTGGTTATAGGAATTATGGCTAGAAAGAGATTCTCTTAATATTGTTAATATACTAAATAAAAAGAGTACAACTACATGGAGTATTGATGGAAGCATTAAGGAAATTAAAGATCTTATTAAAAAAATTGACAAAGTTATTATAACTCACATCTTCTGTGAAGGCTATAATGTTGCTAATTGGATTATGAATAAAGCAGTCTATAGGGACAAAAAAAATGACTTGGCATGATTACCTTAGCAAGGAGAGTGAACTAATGGTGACTATTAATAATTATATGACTAATGCCACTAACGGAAATATTATAAAAGAGCGAGAACTTTATTATGATTACTAATGGTTTTATGGAGGATTGTTTGCATATCTCAAGGAGGTACTATTGTGTCATCATTAAAAGTACTTGGAACATTTTTAGGGTAAAGCATTTTCTTGAGATTAAACATACATTGTTCTTAGTTGATGTCACCATTTCTCAAAACAATTGTAGAGTAGGTTATGCAATGGGTGGAAAGCTAAGGAAACAAGAGTTGATGAAATGAAAGGAGTGGAAAGCAAAATTTGTAGTGTGGGGAATACTTTCCAAGGGCAAAGTGACATAGTATATCAAGAAGTTACATGGTACAAACCCCATACCACTAAATACTTCTTTAAGAATTGGACTGAAGAAAGGGTTACAATGCATGGAGTTATAGTGAATTTGATAGAAGATTTCATAGCGAAGATTACTAGTCTTCCAATAAATGGGTTAGGATTCATAAAGGAAACAAGTATTTTGAATGTAGCTTTCAAGAAAATTCCAAAAAATGATGATGAGGAGAAAATGCTAGTGAAGAATGGGGATTTCTATGACCTAGACCAACTCAAGGCTATATGACAAGATGTCTTGTCCTACATTTGTGAATACTTCTTTCTTGATGGAAGATAAAAAAAAAGTACATAAATTTCATTTCATATTTTAAATCCATTTCTAATATAAAGATAGGATGTCTCTCCATTTCTATTTTAAGTTTTCTCTACTTCAAAGTCTTTAGGCCCATAGGAACAAGGAATCTAGACCTATGCTCCACTAGGGGCTTAGTTTATTAATTGAAAATTACTGTAAAACTAATGTTGTAAAAACCTCTCCTTTAATGGAGAAGAAGCATAAATTTCTCGTAATGAGCCTCATCAAAAGGTGAGTGCTAAGAAAGTTAAGGTTAAATCTAAGGAGGGTTTTAGCGATAGCAAGAGTTCTAGGAAGGAGATTAAGAGGGAGAAAAAGAAGAAAATAATTGAGGAAAATACAAATTCTAAGAAAACTGGAGATGAAGAGGGTAAATACAAAAATAGGGGATTTGAGCTCTAATCTAGATGGTTATTTTGGTAGTAGGGGTATTTCTATGGTTAAGCATGAGGAGGAGAGTAGTAAAGATAAGAATGTGGAGTCAAAATCTTTCTTTTAAGCCTCACAATAGAATGAGGTGAACTAGAATGATCAACCTACTCCTAACAAAAAAGATATTTTTGATGCTAAGAGTTTGGAGGATATAGGAACTAAGAATAATAAGGAAGGTAAAGCCCTTGTCATTAAAGACCAAGGCTTGAATAAAGAGAATCAGAAGGAGATAATGGAACAAAAGGGGATAATTTCTAAGAATAAGATCTATCTCAAGGAAAACTAGGAAATACCAATGATTCTATAAAAAAAGTATGGTGAAGAGATCAGAGATGAAACTAACTTGATCAAGCTATCCTTCCTTCATAAAGCCAAGATGAAAGTGAATTCTTCCCTTGAAGTAGACTCTTATCTCTATAATGAAATAACCATGCTTAAGGAGAAAATGGGTGAAATACAAAACAATCTAGAAGAAGAAAGAATTAAGAGAAGGGTAAAAGCACAGATCTGTGTCACCGTTTGTGATACAAAAACCTGTTTTGGTCAAATCTCATTTCTCTATCAAAACTCAATTTTTTTCAAAAACTAAAAATAACCTTTTATAGATCTCAAATTCAATATCATCATTATATAAATTTTTGAGTGTTTTGATTAGTTATAATATGTTATAATCTCAAAATATTATAAGTCTATATTTCAACATTTCAGAAGATGCTCTCTCAAAAAAAGAAAAAAAATAGTAAATCATATCAAAAAAAAAAAAAAAAAAAAAAATATTTATCACTAGAGGAGAGAATCCTCTTCACGAATATGTAATTTTTTTTCAAGAAGGTATAGATTTGATAGGAAAGTTTTGACGGGAGGAAAAAACTATTGGATTCTGACAAGGTCGAACTTGAGTACTTATAACAAAGAAAATATACATCAAAAATAATATTTTTTTTTGGTTCACTAGCTATACATGTCATCTATAAAATATTTTCAAATTAGAACAAAAAAAGATGATTTGCACATACTTGTTTGATGAGAACTACATCCTATATTTTTTATAGTTAAAAAATGGACTTCAAAATAAAATAAAATGAATAAATTCTTAGTCAAAAAAATTATAAAAATTATAGGCATAAAAATTCATACAATTCTACACATTTCATTAGTTTACATCATCTTCATATTTTAAACATAAATACCATTTTTTTTATCATTAATGTTGAACTGTCACATTTTGATATCACATTTCTTTATAAAAGGTGACACAAGTTTGTGCTTTTACCTAGAACTGAACAAAAAAATCAAGTTGGGAATATTCTCAATAAACTAAGAGAGTATGAAATGGAACTTTGGTAGCTAGTCAAAGATAGTGGACAAAAATGGAGACGGTGACTTCTAGCTTATGGATTGTAGCTTCCAATTTAGGGAAAAAAAGGAATGAGGAGATTATGTAACCGAAGGCTATTGTGGCAAAGATCCCTAGCAATTTGAGAAAAAGAACAAGATAGATTACTTAGAAGGTGGCTAGAGAGGTTCCTAGTTTTTCTATGGAAGAGATCCTTTAAAGTAGAATAGAGGTTGGAAAGGAATTAATAAAGGTCATTAAAGATCTAATCTAGACCCTAGTCTGGTTTACAGGTGTTCAGTCTCTGGTCAATTTGTTGGTTCTATTTTTTGTTATTATTATTATTTCTAAGTTTTTACATTTTAATTCCAAGTTCCAAGTCCTTGTAAAACCTACGTTATTACTTTGTTTATTTTCTAGTTTTAGGTTCCTATAAAACCTAGTTTTTTGATGCATTGTTGTGATCTTTAGGTTTCAGGTCCTTGTAAAACTTGGTGATACTTCCTGTATATCTTTCATTTTTGTAAGGGGTTTCAAGTCCCCTCAAATTTTTTTTTTGCATTAATATAAAACTTTATTATTGCAATAGTGAAGATTTGTGGGTTTCATCACCACCCTAGTTTTACCTTCATATTTAAGTGTTTATGGGTTACCAAATTATTTGTGTTATGTATTGAATCTTTTATCGATGTGATGTGTTTATTTACTGTTCAACATTACAATTTTGATGTTAGATCTAAGATATGAGATGAATTAAATGTGAATTTAGTAATTTATTTTTGTAAGTAAAAGTTTAAGATCATGATTTACCCCCCTCTTAGTATCTGGTTTCCCAATAATCCTTCCAACATCATGCTCATCTCAAATTCATTCTTCATTTCTTCAACAAACTTATCACTTACCTCATCATTACCTCCAAAGATTATGTCATCAAAAAATATTACAATGATTAACAAACCATTCTCAATTTCTTTCAAATATAAGTTAGTATCTACCACACCTTTAGTAAATCCAAGTTTTCTAAAATACTTATCCATCTTGCATACCAAGTTCTAGGTGCTTTCTTTAGACCATATAGATCTTTTTTCAATCTACATACGATATCCTTGTCTTATGTTAGAGGAAGTCCTTTAGGCTGCTCAATATAAACTTCTTCTTCAAGTTCTCCATTTAGAAAGGCTGATTTGACATCCATCTAATATAATTTAAACTTCTTAGTTACTATGTAAGCCAAAAACATTCTCACTATTTCTATTCTAGCTACAACAACATATGTCTCTTCATTATCTATTCTCTCTTGTTGTGAATAACTTTTGCATACTAGTTTAGCTTTGTTTCTCACAACTTCACCTTGTTCATTCATCTTGTTTTTGAATATCCATTTACTTCCTATAACATTCTTATCTTTAGGCTTGGGAACCAATTCCCATGTCTCATTCTTCACAATCTGGTCTAGTTTGTCCTTCATTGTTTGAATCTAATTATCATCTTTGCATGTCTCATCTGCACTCTTAGGTTCTACTTGAGAAATCAGACATAGTTTCTCATTTACTCTATTTCTTGTCATTACTCCTTTGTCTTTACTTCCAATTATCTACTCTGCAATGTGATTCTTTATCAAGTTCTTTTTAGTTATAAGAGTTTTAATCTTAACTCTTATCTCTTCTCTTGGTTTAGATATATGTTCTCCTCTCTGCTCAACCATTTGTACATCAGGAACTGTTAGTCTCAAAGAATACTTCCACATTTTCTCTAACAATTCTAGGATTTTCTTCTTCCTCATCATAATTGTGATCCATCACTTTCTCCTTAATTCCAAACTTTTCATCTACTTTTAGATTTACACACTCAACAATTGTCTTAGTTCTATGATTAAAACATCTGTAAGATTTTCTTTTTAATGAGTAGACAAGGGACATACCTTCATCACTTCTTCGATCAAACTTACCAATATCATCATCTCTCTTTATGTAACACTTACTTCTAGAGATTTTGAAGTACTTCACTAAGGGTGAAAGATCAAACCTAATTCATAGAGAGTCTTGTTTGTACCTTTTCTAATATGTACTCTATTCATGGTGTATATTTTAGGATGAATGCTAATGGTATTCCTTTAGGGGAGTATCCTACGCATTAGAGAATATTTGCATGTTGCATTCATGACTATGTTTTTCTTTGATATCAATATAGTAGTAAGTTTGTGAAGACTAGAAGGATAATAGACATAGATCATAGTTGTAGGGACAAGGTTTTGATTGCCTAGTGAATGCATGATTAAATACATGATATAACTTGTGTCCTAATGATGAGCTTAAATATGAAAATTATAAGTTGAAGATGTACAAAAGCTATAAGTGATTTAAAGAGAGCAGTTTAGAGATAGAGTGCATGGAAACTAGTTTTTGATGATCCTATTATATCTTCTAGCAGAGATATAATCTGGTGATGCATGAACTAGTGACAAAAGACACTGTGATGGTGACATCAGCAAGTGTGCAGGTTTAGAAGTTGCATGTGTGAAGTTTTCTATATACTATGAGTCGAAAATGCTATTGTAATTATGAATTAATTAATTATCTTATTATAATTAATAGGGAAAACCTTAAGGCTGACTCAAGGAATTATTTTGTAGATTGGGTATAAAGGAAAGATGTTTTCCTTATTCATTTATGTGTTGTATAATGTATGTTCTATGTGTTGTATAATGTATGTTCTTGTAAGATGAAAAATGAATGTTCATCTAAAATGAAGAGGAATGAAAGGGATATAAGATCTACCTCTAAATCCAAATTCCTAATGGAGAGATCCAAATTGATCAACCAAAAAGGTTAATGCACAAAAGAATCTATCCATGGAGAATATGAATAGAGAAGATAACCTTATATATTGTTATAAAAAATATTTATTGAAATCTCAATTGAATTGAAAACAAATACTAACCTTAAAGTAGAGTGAATTTGGAAAATGTTGTTTTCTAATGTTTGTATATAGTTTTGGGAAATTCTGCAACTAGATTTGGACTAGAAATGCATAAATAGAGAAAACCTAGAAATGTTTTGTCTTTTTGAAGAAGGTCAACCTTGACCCAAAGTCAATGTAAGATCTTATACCTTTATTTCCAACCTTAACTTGTACTGGTCAGATGAAAATTTTGTTTGTGGATCCTAAATTTTTTCTAAAAAGGGTATTAAAAAATGCACAAATATTCACTATCCCACACCTACTCCTACAAGAAAAACATTTTTTTTGTTGGATGAGGGGTTTGCCTTGGTTAAACCCTGGTTTGGAATCAACCTTTTAGAATGGAATTAAAATTGCAATATAGATAAACAAAGTAAATGGAACTATTCACTGTGCTTATTTTGAAATCCTTATGGAGGATTTGAAAATTTGAATCAACAAGTATGGATACTCCAAACAAATGTAGAATTGAATGTAGGATATCTCAAATAAATTACATTAGATATTCAACACCAATCTTGAATGGATCTTGGAATAGAAAGAGTCTTGAATGAATGTGGATATTATAATCTTCAACAAGAGGGCTCCAAAGAGATTGAATCCTTCAATAGCTATCAATGGATCTCCTTGATGTATTTGAATGCTTGAATTCTTGGATACTTGAATGCTTGAATTATTTCCTTCTCCTTGCTTTCTTTATCACTTGATTGCACTTATGCTCAAATTTAATGGAAGGAGGATGCTTGATCATGGAAAATATATAGATTGTCTCCTCATGAAAAGTGGATGTGAAAATGAGAGAGAAAGGCTTCCTTTTATACTAATCTAGGACACAAAATTATAGAGAGGCCAAGATAGGAGAATTAAAATCCAATTAAGCCTTAATCTCTAGAAATGGACCTAAATTAAATAGAATTTAAGATTTTACCATTTTGAAATTTGACACTTGACTCAGAAGTGAGAAATAAAACTTTCAAAAGCTCAATACCCTGAAACCTCTGGAACTTGAAATTTAGACCTAGGGTCAAGGTCGACGTCATCCTTGACCTAGGTCAAAGTCAAGGTCAACCTTGACATTGAAGGTCTTCCTTGACCTAGAAGGTCATCCTTGACCTAGAAGGTCATCCTTGACTTCAGATCTTCAGAAAAGGGTAGGAAATAGGGGAAAGAGAAGCATAACATGGGAAAAAGATAGATCTAGTCAAACACCCACTCAAGGCACTTGACATGACCTTAGACCACCTACTCAAAGGGCTAACCTAGTCCTAAATAGAAGTGCTTCCATTTTTTGATGATACAATTTTATACAAAGTGTAAAAAGGATTAGAGTGTTTGGTGAATGAGAGTAAGTGATCCAAGGGATTATTGGATATGAGATTTGTGATTTCGTTACAATATTAGAAGGAATAGAAGTCTAATTGAGAGGATAGAGAAAGAGGAAGAAGTATGATTAAATTCTAGTATTCTATGAGGAATTATACAAAGATCATTTGGATAGTGGGTTCATTGGTCTTTCTCTTGAAGATGTTTTGGTAGTGGGTCCATCTGCCTTCCACAAATCCCAATAGGGTTAGAATCTCCTAATAGGGATTCAAATTTTCCTAATAGGGGCTGATATGTACCAAATTTTGTTATATAATCCTAACAGGGTCCATCCTCTAACAAGGAATAGTTATATTAGTACATCATCTTGTGGGTATCATCCCACTAGGGTTTTCCCTCTAATTAAGGGTGTCCCTAGTTAACATATTTGGTATTATTGTGCATGAGTATCTTGTTGTGGTTTCTAATTATGTTTCTCACATGGTTAATTTTGATGATGGTTGATAATTGTGGCAATAGTTGGATAACTCACTTACCCCCACCCCCCCATTTATAATGGTGGACTATATATTCTAACAATTGGTATTAGAGTATCAGGTCCTTGAAGATAAAGCTTAATAGCTTTGGGAGATTAGTGGCGAGTCATTTCAAAAAAGATAGTCCTCAGTTAGATAGAGCAAATTTTGACACCTATAATATGGAGTTTCTTGGTTAGTTATTAGATATGTGTAAAGATATGAACATTGAGTTTCCAGATGTAGAATACTTTTGTTGCATACAAAAGAATAGAAGAACAAGTAAAGACAGATGCAAATCCAAAGAAGACATAAAGATCAAAGAAGGTATTGATTTGCTAATGAAAAAAGAACCAAAATATATAATTTTTGTTTGTTTGTTGGACATGTAAAGAGTTTTGTCAATTTTCATCTAGATTTCTTAAGAAAGTAAGGCAAGCTAGAAATAATTCACCATTTGATGAAGATGACAAATTTAAAGAAAGTATTGGAAAATTCTTGAATGACTGTGGTGATAAAGATAATGAACTTGAATTGGTTAAGAAAGAGGAAGTAGTAGAAGATATAGCTTTAATAACTATTGTTGACCCAAAGGCTAACCATGAAAATGTGGAAGTTATCATTGAGACAAACAATAATCTGCAAAATGATGTGCAAAGTTATTGAGCAAAGAGGAGAAATATTTGAACCAAGATAAAAGATAAGAATTGATTTAGCAACTCCTACGTCTAATAGGAATCTAACAAAGAATCACCCTCAAGGGTAGATAATTAGAAGAAAAGACAAAGGAGTGATGATATGAAGCCAAATTAATGAAGAAATATGTTTGATTTCTCAAGTTTAACCTAAGAGTGTAGATGAGTCCTATAAAGATGATCATTGGATTCAAGCAATAAAGGAAAGAGTTAAATCAGATTGTGAGGAAGGACACATGGGAATTAGTTCCAAGACCTAAAGACAAGAATGTTATTAGAACCGAATACATGTTCAAAAACAAGATGAATGAGCAAGGAAAATTTGTAAGAAACAAGGTTGGACTTGTGTGCAAATGATATTAACAGTAAGAAGGAATAGACTATGAGAAAACATATGCCCCTATAGCCACAATGGAAGCAAGAAGAATGTTCTTGGCTTATGCAGTGAACAAGAAATTCAAAATTTATCAAATGGATGTAAAATCAACCTTCTTAAATGGAGAAGTTGAAGAAGAGGTATACATTGAGCAACCTAAATATTTCCCTCTAACAGAAGAAAAAGACATGCTATGCATATTAAAGAAAGCTCTACATGGTTTGAAACAAGAACCTAGAACCTAGTATGAAAGGTTGGATAGTTATTTGGAAAAGCTTGGATTTTCTAAAGGTTTTACAGATAATAGCTTGTATTTGAAGGAAATGGAGAATGGTTTGTTGATAATAGTAATATTTTTTGATGACATTATATTTGGAGGTAATGATGAAGTAAGTGATAATTTTGTTGATGAAATGAAGAATGATTTTGAAATGAGCATGATAGGAGAAATGAAGTTTTTCCTAGGTTTGCAAATTGTGCAAAATAGTGATAACATTTTTATTTCACAAGCTAAGTATTTGAAAGACTTGTTGAAGAGATATTTGGCTTTGAAAGTTGCAATCATGTTGGTACACCAATGATAACTAGTCAAAAGTTATCTAGCAAAGATGAGACACCTATAGTTGAGTAGAAAATGAATAGATCCATGATTGGAGGTTTTCAATATCTAACTCACACCAGACTAGATATAGTAAATGCAGTTGGGATTGTAGCTAGATTTCAAGTTGATCCTAAGGAGTATCACTATGCAATAGTAAAATGAATATTTAGATATTTGAAGGGGACATCTAATTATATAATATGGTATGATAGATCAAGTGATTTCACTTTATTTACATATACTAATGCAGATTGGGAAAATAGTATGGATGAAATAAAGAGAAGCAATGGAGGAAGATTGGTTTCTTGTCTGAACAAGAGACAAAATTACATCTTGTAGAGTATAGCTGAGGTAGAGTATGTAGCAGCAACAAATAATTGTAATCAAGTGATGTGGATGAAGAAGATGCTGAAAGATATTAGGACATAATTTTAGAACTTTTTATCATATACTGTGATAACATAAGTGTAATAAGTATGTCTAAGAATGCTGCATTGCATTCTAAGACTAAGAATATATCTATTAAGTATCATTTTCTAAGAGAGAAGGTGACAAAAAAAGAGATTATATTGGTGCATATGAGTACTAAAGATCATATTGGAGATATCTTTATGAAGCCTTTTCCTAAATATATATTTGAGTACTTGAGAGGTATATTTGGTTTATTCCCCTGCCTACTTTAGAGTAGATGATGGAGAGATTGCATCAATCTAGTGGTATAGAGTACTATGTTTGACTAGATTGAATGCTAATGCTTCCTATATGGGGGAGTATCTATGATAAGAAGAGTCATTAAGGACTCTCGGTATTTGGTATTGAATAATTTCTTTGGACACTTGAGATGGTTAAAGTCTTTGAGTAGTAATTGACATAATGAGGGCTTTGTCATTGATGTCAAATGGGGGAGAAGAGTGCATGAAAAGCATCTCCCAAGTATGTATGGGGGAGAGATACTTTACTAATGAGATTTAGAAAGATTCATAACAAGCAATGTTCCAGAGAATTTTTAGACTTGATTAATGAAGAGGATTTAAAAATATGAGAATAACAACAACATAGTATTGTTTGGTATTCTTGGAGCTTAGATTTTTTTTCATCTATATTGTCATCAATGCAAAAGGGGGAGACTATTAACATGAATGTTGATGGTATTCCTTTGAGGGAGAATCCTAAGCATCAAAGAGTATTGAAATGTTGCATTCACGACTATTTTTGTCATTGATATCAACATAATAGTAAGTCTATGAAGACTGGTAGAATAGTAGACATAGATCATAGTTGTACGAACAAGGTTTTGATTGTCTGGTGATGCACCATTTAGGACATGTTATACCTTGTGTCCTGATGATAAGGTTAAATGTGTAGAGTCTAAGTCGAAGATATATGAAAGATATAAGTGATTTACAATGAGCAGTGTAGAGATAGAGTGCATGGAAAATAGTTTTTGATGATCCTATTATATCTTCTAATAGAGATATAATCTAGTAATGCATGGTCATCCAATAATAGAAGATAGTCTTATGGTGATATTAGTATGTGTGTAGGTCTTGAAGTCACATGTGTGAATTTTTTTATATACTATGAGTCGATAGTGCTATTGTAATTGTGAATTAATTAATTATCTTATTATAATTAATTAGGAAAGCCTCAAGGCTAAATCAAGGAATTATTTTGTAGATAAGGTATAAAGCAAAGATGTTTTCCTTATTCATATATGTGTTGTGTAATATATGTTCAATGTGAAGTGCAAAAAGGAGAAGAGTGTTTAGTGAATGAGAGTAAGTGATCCAAGGGATTATTGGATGTGAGATTTGTCTAGTTACAAGATCAAAAGGAGTAGAAGTCTGGTTGATAGGAAAAAGGAAGAGGAAGAAAGTATAATTCTATTCTATTATTCTACAAGGAATAATATAGAGATCATTTGGATAGTGGATTCATTGGTCTTAAGCTATTTGGACAATGGGTCCATTTGACTTCCACAACTCATAATAGGGTTAGAATATCCTAATAGGGATTCAGAGTCTCCTAATAGGGACTGATATGTGGGTATCATCCCCACTGAGGTTTTCCCTCTGATCAAGGGTTTCCCTATTTAACATATCTAGCATTATTGTGCACAAGTATCCTATTGTGGTTTCTTATTATATTTCTCACATGATTAAGTTTTATTAAGGCTAATAATTGTGAAAATAGGTTGATAACTAGTTCAGCCCTCCCTCTCAATTATATTGGTGGACTATATATTCTAATAGTATACTGGTGTATTGATTTCTCCTCTCCAAAATGTCTTGGATATATCATTATCAAACATCACTACTCTTGTTGCCTCTGAAATAGATTTTTTTCTCCTCTATGTTATCCCATTCTTTTAAAGGGTCTTAAGCGATGATAATTGTCTTTTAATTCCATTTTCTTCACAAAACATGTTAAACTCTCTAGAAGTAAACTATTTACCTCTATCTAATCTCAAATATTTAATCTTCACATTAGATTCATTCTCAACTCTATTCTTAAATTTATTGAACTTCTCAAATGCTTTAGATGTTTCTTTAAGAAATGCCACACACATTATTCTAGTGAAATCATCAACAAAAATTATAAAGTACATTTCTCCATAGAGTCCTCTTATTCTAGTAGGGCCACTCAGATTCGTATGAACAATATCCAATTTTTTTGTAGTAGTTAACTTCTTACTAGGAAATCATACCTTCTACTTAGCCATAATACATTCTTTGCAAACATCATAAGTAGAATTCATGATCTTAGGAAAATCTTTAACTACAAATATGCTACTAACCTTCACTATATTTTCAAAGTTTATATGACAAGACTGTTTATGCCATAACCAATTGTCATCCACTTTCATAACCAAACATATTATCTTAGTAAGATTCAATTGAAACATATTACCTCTAGATCGTGTACTTGTCCTAATTATCTTACCATCCTTATCTTTGATAATATGAGTCTTCTCTATGAATTGCAACTGATAACCTTTATCTACTAGTTGTCCAACCATCAACAAAGAAAACATCATTAGTCTTAGTCTTTCCATCAAGAGTAATAGATCTATTCGTATGATGTGATAGGATGCATTGTTTGCAACTCTAATAATAACCCCATCATGATTTCTAAATTTTAACAAACTTTTTCATATCACCAATCATATGATGAGAACATCCACTTTCTATAATCCAATTAAATTTCTTTTCAACTTGAAAAACTATGTCTTTTTCTTCTCTAATTTAAATTTATAAACTCTCTTCTTTTATAGCCACAAATCCTAACTCATCATCACTTTTACTCTGAACTCTTTCCTCACATTCATCATCCTCATTTTAATACAAACAATCATTGGGTTTTCTAGGCTTGAAATTTATTTTATAGGTTTTTTTTTCTTTTAGGACACATCGATTCATAATGACCAAATTCATTACAAGTCCAACATTTAAATATTTTCATACCATTTGGTTCTCTTCTTACAAGTAGGGCTATACCTTCTTCAATCTATTTGTCATCTTCAAATCTAGTTTTACTGTTGGAATTATAGATGGAGTAATTGGGGGGGGGGGGGGGGGAGGGGGGGAGGGGGGGTTTTGAATCAGTTACCACAAAAACAAATCCACATACCCCTTAGATGTCTTAAATAACTAGTTACTGTTGTTACTTGGTAGCTATATAGAATAATGTTGTAACTCGGTAGATGAACTATGTATTAACTTATTACTGATATTTAAGCATTCACAATTATTAACATGCATGCAAAATTAAATAACATGAACACAAGAGACACTAGATTTAATATGGAAACCCAATATGAGAAAAACCATCAAGTAACTAGCTACCAACTTTCACTCTTTTGAAGTGAGCCCTATTAGGAGCCAACCCTATTAAAGGTTACAAAACACACTATTAGGTGTGACCCTATTAGAGGATTTAACCACCCTGCTAGGAGTGGCCTTGCTAGAGGACTTTAGAACAATTCAATAGAACTATTCACCTTGTTAGAGGATTTACAAAATGGATGTTAGACCAACTCTGTTAAGAGATTTATAAATCACTACTAAAATGATGAAAAAGTAAAAATGAAGTGACCTGAATGAGATGCAACTGAACTTTGCCGTTACAAATCTCTATTCTACTTCAAAAAATCCTCACTGATCTGATACAACTCTGCTAGTCCTCAAGGATATCTATTCCTTCTTCAAAATTCACTCACACTTCCTCTTCACACAATCAATTCATTTGCATGCTCGTTCATTACAATTAGAATCCACAACTTGACCTTTTATTTATACATTAAAAATTGTCAAGTCGGCTCATTTACAAGTTACATTTACCAATAAACAATACATCAACCAGCTTCAAACATTACATAAAATAAATAAACTTTATTTCCCAAAATAATGAAATCCTTCATTAGGTGACCCTGCTCGGTAAACACCGCTCCAGAAATGATTTCCACTATTGGCCAAGTGAAGCTTAGTAAACATTGCAAACTCTACAAAATCCTTTAAAGACCAAGTGAACTCAGTAAGAACCAACTTTCCTTTGCTAGCCTTGTGAGCTTAGTAGAAAATGATTTCCCTTCACTGACCTTGCTAGCTTGGTAGAAATTGATTTCTGTCACAGAAGCCTTTAGTGCCTGAGTGATCTCGGTAGACTCTGTAATTTACTTTGCTAACCTTCTAAGCTTGATAAACTCTATCTGATAACTAGTATGCCATTTGTATAACATCAAAGAAAACAAAAAATTGAACAATTATATCCAACAATCTCCCTCTTTGGCATTGATGGCAATACAACATGTCATAGCAGAATGAAATTTGAAAAAAAGTCTTTTTTTGTCAGAATGTTTCTTCCTCTTACATTTCATTCCACAAACTTTTCAAATACAATAATCTCCCTCTATGAAGGAATTACATAGCTTCTTTTCAAGCATCAAACTTTTTCAAACAAATTCAAATTTTAGAAAGATATGATAGCATACTCTCCCTCTTTGATAACACATGCCAAAGAAAACACAAACCAAATAAAGAAAAATGTACCTTATGTACTAATTCATATGCAATATTCTTATGACTTTACTGCATCAATTGAAAGATCTTCAACTTGGTACCTATTGATGCATCACTAAAACTTTATTTTAGTGAGCTTCAAATAGGGGAATGACCACCTAACTTACCTCTTAGATACAAAAACGCATCCTTAGGTAAAGGCTTGGTGAATATTTCAGAAATTTGTTCTTTTGTATGGACATATTCCAATCTAATCTCCTTATCCTACACCAATTCTTTGACAAAGTGATACTTTATTGCAATGTGCTTAGTTTTTGAATGCATCACTAGATTTTTAGATATGTTAATTGCACTTGTATTGTCACAAAACATAACAATAGGTTCCTTGATTTCCTCCTTCATACCTTCCAATAATTGTTTGAACCAAACAATATTAGAATAGTTTATTGCTGCAGCAACATACTCTACTTTAGCTATGGATTGGGATGTGCAATTTTTCTTTTTACTTGTCCAAGAAACCAACCTCTTTCCAAGAAATAATGTTCCTCCACTTATACTCTTTCTATCATCAATGTTTCTTACCCAATCTACATTAGTAAACACTTTCAAATCTAGATTACCTCCAAACTTGTACCATAATCCATAATCTTCAGTGCCTTTCAAATATCTCATGATCCTTTTGATTACCATCATGTGATTTTCTCTTGGTTTTGCTAAAAATCTTGCTACAATACCAATTGTAAGGGCAATATATAGCCTTGTATGGACTACATACTACAATTTTCCAATTATAGATCTATACAATGTCTGATCTATCTCCTTTGATTCATCATCCTTGGTAAGTTTCAATCCAGTACATATAGGAGTCCCAACTGGTTTGTAGTCTTTCATCAAACTTTTTTAGTATCTCCTCGATGTATTTAGATTGAGTGATGTAGATGCCATTCTTACTCTGCTGAATTTGAAGACCAACAAAGAATTTGATTTCACCAAACACAGACATCTCAAATTCCTTATTCATTTGTTCTAAAAATTCTTTGCAAAGATCATCATTTCCTGTGAAAAAACTATCATCCACAAATATTTTTTCCAAGACAATCTTATTATCTGGTCCTTCCTTGATATACAAGCTATTGTTATCATTAGTTCTTTGAAAACTAATCTAAATAAGATTGTTTCAAACCATACAATGCTTTGTGTAATTTGCAAACCATGTCTTTCTTGTCTGGATCAACAAAACCATTAGGTTGCTCAATGTAAACTTCTTCATTTAGTATACCATTGAGAAATGTTGTCTTGAAATCCATCTAATAAACCTTAAATCCTTTTTATGCAGCATATGCAAGTAGGGTCCTGACACCTTCCAATCTTGCAACAGGAGAAAAAGTCTCTCTATAGTCTATTGCTTCTTCTTGAGAGTATCCTTTGCATACTAGTCTATCTTTGTTCCTTGACACCTTACCATCTTCATTCAACTTATTTATGAATACTCACTTAGTTCCAATCATGTTTTTGTCTTTAGGCCTGGGTACAAGTGTCCATGTCTTATTTTTCTCTATCTATTCTATCTCTTCATTCATAACCTCAATCCAACTTTCATTTTCTAATGCATCTTTGACACTTCTTGGTTCAAAATCAGCAAGTAAACAAGTACTTTTCAACTTAATTCTTGTCATAGTACCTCCAAATTTTTCTCTAATGATCTAATCTGGTGTATGATGTGTCCTGACATACTTGGCTAGTATAGGTTCCTTGCCTTTTGAATGCTTTGCATTCTTATCCTCTTGCACTTCAACTTTAGGCTTTGGCTATTTTGTCTATTTCTTGAGTCCTTTAGACTCGGTAGGCATTGGCTTGGTAGCATCTAAATGTGACTCAGTTTCCTTCAACTTGGTTTGAATTTCCTGCAACTCGATTATTGAAGACTCAGGAGTAGAAGACTCGATTGATAGGTGTATCTGGCACTATATCAGGTTCAATGAAAATGAATCTCCTATAGTCTTCTTGTTCCCTTCTACTTTCTTCTTCAATCTTTTCTACAAACTCATCAACTTTCACATGTGCACTTTCTATGACTTTATGAGTAGAAAAATTCAAACATCTATATGCTTTACTCTTGGAAGAATATCCCAAAAATATTCCTTCATCACCCTTCACATCAAATTTATCTTTTTTAGATTCTTTCAAAAGGTAACTTTTTCTTCCAAATATTTGTAGGTAACTTACATTGGGTTTTTAGCCATACCATAACTCATAGGGGGTTTTGAATGAATGCTTCTTTAGTTGTACTTAGTTCAAGGTGTTGGTGTTTGAAAATGTTACCCATTTCCAATTATCCCCATGAGAATATGACACATCTAGGGGCAGCTAACTCCCATTATCAACATATCATTTCAGACATAGGGCCAACTATAAGGCATGACCCTTCTTCTACTTCAGGCTCTGCAAAACCTAGGCGGGTAGACCTGTAGATTCTTTATATGGTACCAGTTGTCAAAGCATATACTGAATCTATTAAAAGTAGATAAAACCCTTATTTCTCCTAAGAACTCATGAAATAACACAGACCTACGATAGCTAGATGCAGATCTATGAACCTCATAAGCTGAGTGAGGGCATTCTATGATAGCTCTTCAACATGAAAGGGAAATTCATTTGATTAAAGATGTTGATTCAACAAAACCTCAAAAATGCAACAGTATAACTAGTGATCCTAAAACTAATCAGTGCCTAATCCATTGGGCAATTCCATGAATTCAAAACATACATCTATGACATCAGGGCGTATCTCATATACCTAGATATCAGATCTATCCAACCACCTTGTGATTCAGACATCAGTGTTCATTCAGGTCTCATTCTCACAAAATATCCTTCTCAAACAACAAGTAACCTTGTTTAAACATATTGAGCATTTACTTGGCCCTTTGGTCCAACAGAAAAATACATCAAACATACAACCTGAAAGGGATGCAAATGGGTCTCAAATCTTTGTTCCAAAACCACATAAGATTTATAGAATGCTGAGACAGGAGAAAAGAACCAGGACAAAACTAGTGAAATTATTGCTCATATGTATTCATTTCCTTGAAACTATACATTCAGATGCATACGATTAAAAGATGAAACAACCTAATATCTCAGAACTATCTATATTATCTCTACAATGTTGTTCACATGAGAGTTCTACTGAAGAAAATGGTGTCATAGTCATGGAAACATGTCAAAATACTGGAACCAATGGTCTCACAGTGCAAAAGCTGGAATCCCAAATGGTATCACAGCAATGAACTTTTTCTTCCCAAAAAATAGAACCCTTACAATGAAAGAAAGATAGAAAGATATAGGAGGAAAGTTGATTCCTGGATCTGGTCTAGAACTGACAAGTGTCCACTTGGAAAACCTTCTCAACAGGTTAAAACAATCTTCTAATCTTCTCCCTAACCAGTAAATCAAATCTTCATGATTACACCTCTCAAAGGCTTCAAAAATCTGAGATATCTGATTCCCATTGTAACTGATTTCTACTCCTAAAGTGAAAAACCAGTTACAAAGTGAAGAAGCCAATATAACCTTTCTTATTTATTTTCTCCACATTCAGGCTTCAAAAAGTATTCAAATCTGCCCTGTAACTGATCCTGATGCTTCATGATGAAATTTGGTCATTGCACTGAGAAGGCCCTAGGAATTACAAAATTGATTACAACATGAACCAGTGAATACCTGTGCACAATCTGACTTTATATCTAGAAAATTTGGATTCTCCCGGTTCCAACGGTATATTGAAGTGCCTATTTCTGATAAAAATGGCCCCCTTGGTGGCAGTTTGAAAATCTGGTCTCTAGACTGGAATAAGAGCATTACAATGGAAAAGATTTAAAACTTTATATAGTTTGAACTATACAAAAAAATCAAATATTTATTTAAATTCTCCATTTTTATCCATGCGTTGAAGCCCCTTTTAATTTTCAATCTCACTTCAATATTTGCTATCCATTTGAAACAGTTTAAATTAATTAATATTTTAATATTAATTAATATGCTTAATTCCACCCTGAATATTTTATTTATATCTCTCATATCCCGTAGCCCCGAAACCTCTAAATTTTTCATTTACGCTTATACGGGGCAAGTCTGCTTTACGCTCTTACGAGCATGAGCGTATCCTCAGGACCTTTGAAATTTTCTTTTATGTTCTCTTGCATTAGCATTTGAATATTTTGCTTTATGCTTTTACATTGGACGTATGAGCGTAAGACTATTATTTGCATCTCTGGCTCATACGAAAGACTTTCCCATCGTAGCACCGAAGGCTTTGAAAAATTGTTTCCCGACCATACGGGAAGCTTACTTCCTCGTATCATCGAGATGAGATATTTTTAACCTTCCGCTCTCACGCGAGCGTAATACCAAAGAACGTTTGAAACTCAATTTACGCTCATACGCGAGCCATTAGCACTTCACAAGTCAAAATAAATGTGACCCTTGACCCACATGCCCCACACACACAAGGCCTGCGACTTCCAAAGCCACTATCTTTTTACACCTTCCACTTGACTGCAATCACATTTAAACTCTTTTAATCTTTGTTACCTGGTAAATGTGGGACAGAATGAATGAAGATATTTCCCTTTCAATGCCTGCATTTTCCTTTTTCTGTGGAGTGCTAGAGTTTCTCTTTGATTGTGCAGCTTTTCCATTTGACTCAGCTCTTTTAACAGGAACTCTGACTATGGCTGAGACTTCCAATGTGTGAGGGATCTATTTATTTATTTATTTTAGCATCCACCTTTTTATACATGCTGTTGGTTCTTCAAAAACGTGTATTGCATATTCCTTCATGCATACAAATTCCTCTTTTCACCTCTTGATTTGGCTTCACATTGTTTCTATATGCTTGCTCTGTGGACACCTTGAGTTCTTTGAATGGCGTGGGCTTTCGCTTTTCTAAAATTTGCATCTGGTTAAATTTTTAAACCAAACCATACTCAACATTTGTTAAAAAAAAACATTCAGACGTCTTCCATTTGGTTGCCGGCTGATTTATCTATTTTCAGTCCTCTTCAATGTTGGGCCTCTACAGGATGAGCTCTACCCCTTGCTTGTGTATTATCAGCATGAACACTCTGCATTCTCAGCAATGTCACTGGTAGATTTTGAACTTCTTTCTTGCAGACATCACAGGTCTTCTTTCCATTTATGCTAAACCATTTTATTTCATTCTTTATGTGCCAATGCAAGATCCCCTTTTGACGTGGTTGGCCCTGCTAAAACATGGCTCCCTTAGAAAGATGAATCCGTCTGCTGCTATAGACCCTTTGGAACTAACAAATACACTCTATCCAGTGATAAGCAAATACCTCCTTGGCTGCCCATTGAAGATGTGGTGAAAATGCCAACCTGCTCCATGTACCCCTCTTTTTTTATCATTTCTTTATTACTCAAGAATAAAGTTTCTTGCAGTGCCTTTTTCTAAGATATTTTGTGTTCATTAGAGCTGGAGAGTATATATATATATGTTTACTTGTTCCCTTACTTGGCATGGTTTTGATCGGTTCTCATACAAAAAGAGTCATAAATTACTAAGTCATAATTGTATCATAATCTCATACTCTCCCTTTAATCTCTCCAATGATAGTAGCTTTTCTTTTCCTTATGCCAATTTATTCTTGGCCAGCTCCTTTTTATAATTATATGGATGCCTCATTTCCTTTATAATGTGGGTAGACTTCTAAAACAATTAAAATTAAAAATCTTCCCTCCTTTGATAACCTATGGCTTCCATTTTCATTTGGTGAAAAAGAGAAAACAATACTGGGCTTAATCAACACTTGCCTTCTAAAACCTTTCAAAATGTTTTGTTCCATTTTATCCAACTTCTTTTAATAAAATCTGGAAGATGTGGATTTGTGTCTGGAGGCTTGCCAGCTGGCCTTAAAAATTGATCCAATCAAATAACCAAGTCTTGAAAATTGGCATGAGTGTTCAATCCTACACACTCTATCATACTGCAAATTCTTAGCCCATGAAAAATTTCCAACCAAAAGATTTTAATTGCCGAACATCCATACTTCAATTGACCTGTAGGCAAACAATGTCAAAAAACATAAACTGGGCTTAGGTTCGGCATTATAAAATTGGGTTATTGATCACTTGGGATTCTAAAAACTAGGATATAAGTTCTTTGCCATGAAGAGAAAATAATTCCATGTTTTGGGCTCATGAAGAATCACAGGGCACATTCAGCGAATTTTCGAAAACAGGCACATGGAAATTTTGACTGAGAAATGTGTCAAAAAGTAATTTTTGGCAAATGTACAGACATGTGAAAGTATGTAGAAGGATTCGTCATGACTTAAGAACTGGCATACTTCAAGGATTTTTAGGAAACAATACAATGGTACAATTCACTTAGGCTTACCAATCACAAGATCAAAGTTATAACGTGCCGAACAGGGGTACGGATCAATCAGGATACCTTAGCCGTAACAAAATAATATAAACTGGGTTTTTAATCATGTTACCAAATTGATCAAATGGATTTGTCATGATCTCTAAACATGGAACATATGAATGTCTGACCCCTGGAACACAATGCAAAAGGAATTTCTTCATTTGGGTCAACTGGGTCAAAGATATGATTGGTCGAATAGGGCTTCCCAGAATTGTGAACAACTAGTTAAAGGCACAAAATAGTAAATGACCAACTTTGCGGGGTACAAAACCTAGTCAAACGGATTCAAAATGACTTGAAAATTGAAACACAAGTTCTTTGGTATGCATACTAATCATCCCCAAAGTGACTAGTCATGACACAGTCCTAGGTAAAAGATATTCAGATGCAAACTGGGCCTCTGATCGCTATTTGACACTTGGGCAGAATTGCAAATTTTGACATTAGCTCAAAATGGGACTTCACAGAATGGTTCGGGATGGCAAAATAACATCGTGGATCATATGCATATGTCAAATGAAAGGTGTTAAGCCACTCAAACACCATCTAGGCCTTAAGCTAGCAACTGACCACATGCATAAAAGGCACTTTAGGACATGATTTTCCAAAATTTTCAAAATGTGACTAAAAATGAAGCATGTAATTTTCAGTCCCAACACAAGGTATGAACTGCAGTGATGATAGCTTCCTTCCAGTATTTGATAGCAATGCTCTTTTCAATCATTAAGGTCTTGCATAGTCCATGATAGACCTATTCCTCCTTTCAGCTATTCCATTTTTCTCGAGAGTTCTAGGGGCTAATACCTATCTTTTGATTCCCCTTTCAATGCAAAAATTATTGAACTCATGGGAGATGAATTCACCACCTCTATCTGACCTCAAACATTTCAATCTTATGCTTGTTTCCTTCTCAACTCTGGCCAAATACCATTTTAACTTCTCAAATACAACCAACTTTCTTCAATTTGAGCAATAAAACATGAACATTCACCAAGTTCAAAATAGAACAAGTTACCTTTTTTTTGTGTGTCTAATCCAATCAGTTTTCCCTTGTTATCCAGCAATCTTTCTTTTCCATGCATGAATTCCACTTTGAATCCATTATTGAGTAGCTATGCCACACTCAACAGATTGTGTTTTAGTCCTTCTACCCAATATGCATTATCACATACAAGCTCTTTAGTTAGTGAGATTCTTCATCTTCTTTTTATACAACAAGGTTCATTATTACCAAACCTCACACTACCACCATCATAGTCTTCAAAATGTTCAAACTTAGTTTTATCACCAGTCATATGATGAGAGAAACCACTATCTATGATCCATGTATCATTTTTTCTCACATGAGAGATAAGTGCCATTTCCTCATCATTATTAGATTCATCTTTCACAACAACATAAACAATCTCATCTTCTTCATCATTATAATCATTTGAATCTTTAGCCATGAAACATGTTTTCTTACCTTTATCCTTGAATGATTTGAAGTCTTTCTTGCCATTGCACTTGTGACCTTTCTTCTCATCCTTGTTTTTCTTATTTGGGCACCTAGCAGCAATATGTCCAATTTCCTCACATGAAAAACAAATTAGAGGAACCTTACCTTTATATTTCCCTTTGCCTCTAGAATATTTCCTTACTAGTAGAGCTTCAACCACCTCAAGATCACTATCTAAACTTATGTCTGATTCTTCTTCACTTTCTAATTGAGAATCCTTTATCTTCTTCCCTTTCTCCTTGAGTGCAAGCTTTGCTTCAAATGCTGATTCAATGTTCTTGGTAGTTGGAACATAGTTATCATAGTTATCTAGCTCAAATGTAGTAAATCTTCCAACTATGGCCTCTAAATTTATCTTATGATTTGCTTCACATCTTCTTTCTTGAATTGTAAAAACTCTAATTGCATAAATGGTAAGTAATGTTCTAAGAACTTTACTTATAATTTTTTCCTCCTTGATATCTCCTCCAAAAGCTTTGATTGCACTAATACTTGCTTTGACTCTTTCAACATAGTTTGCAATGTTTTCATCCTCTCTCATCCTCATCTAATCAAATTATCCTCTTAGACTTTTTTCTTTGGCTCTTCTCACATTATCATCTCCTCCATAGATATCTTTCAGCTTCTTCCACATTTCAAAGGCAATTTTGCAGTCCTTGACATCATCAAATTCTTCATAGCTTAGGGCAGATGCAATGCCTATCATCATGGTGTTATAAGTCTTCTTTTTAGCAATGTCATTAGCAGATAATGTACCAGTAGGAGTTACATATGCTTCATCTAGATATTTCAGTCCTGTATCTCTAATGGAAGCTAGATGGAGTCTCATGAGACCTTGCTATGCTGAAAATTTATCCCTATTGAGCCTTGGAATTTCCCTCTTGTAAGACATCCTGATCTTTAGCTTAGATTCTTGAAATCCTTCCTGCAAGCACCAAAATCTTTGATACCAATTGTTGGAATTATAGATGGAGTAATTGAGAGGGAGGGTTGAATCAGTTAGCACAAAAACAAATCCATAGATCCCTTAGATCTCTTAAATAACTAGTTACTATTGTTACTCGGCAGCCATACAGAATAATGATGTAACTCAGTAGATGTACTATGTATTAGCTTATTACTAATTTTTAAGCATTCAAAATTATTAACATGCATGAAAAATTAAATAACATGAACATAAGAGACACCAAATTTAATGTGGAAACCCAATATAAGAAAAACCACTGAGTAACTAGCTATCAATTTTCACTCTTTTGAAGTGAGCCCTGTTAGGAGCCAACCTTGTTAAAGGTTACAAAAAAAACTGTTAGGTGTGACCCTATTAGAGCATTTAATCACCCTACTAGGAGTGGCCTTGCTAGAGGACTTTAGAACAATTCAATAGAACTGTCCACCTTGTTAGAGGATTTACAAAATGGCTGTTAGACCAACTTTGTTAAGAGATTTACAAATCACTGCTACAATGATGAAAAAGTAACAATGAAGTGATCTGAATGAGATGCAACTGAACTTTTCTATTACAGATCTTTGTTTTGCTTCAATAGATCCTCACTGATCTAATACAACTCTGCTACCCCTCAAGGATATATGATCCTTCTTCAAAATTCACTCACACTTCCTCTTCACACAATCAACTCACTTGCATGCTCATTCATTATAATTGGAATCCACAACTTGACCTTTTATTTATACATTAAAAATTTTCAAGTTGGCTCATTTAGAAGTTACATTTACCAATGAAAAATACATTAGTTAGCTATAAACATTACATTAAAAAAATAAACTTTTTTTTCCAAAATAATGAAATCCTTCCTTGGGTGATCCTACTTGGTAAACACTACTCCATAAATGATTTCTAGTATTGACCAAGTGAAGCTCGGTAAACACTGTGAACTCTACAAAATCCTTTGGAGACCGATTGAACTTGGTAAGAACTAACTTTCCTTTGCTAACCTTGTGAGCTTGGTAGAAACTAATTTCCATTCACTAACTTTTCTAGCTTTGTAGAAACTAATTTCTATCATAGAATCCTTTAGTGCTTGAGTGAGCTCAGTAGACTCTATAATTTACTTTGCTAACCTTTTAAGCTTAATAAACTCTATTTGGTAACTAGTATGACATTTCTGTAAAATCAAAGACAACACACAATTGAACAATTGTATCCAACATCTATTACTTCTTGCATAATTTCCATGGGTTCTTGCACTTCTAGATAAGCAAGGATGAACACTTAAGGCACTAAAATCTATGTCCACTCTTTTCAATTCTCTAGATTGTCTCAAACTTGATTCTACTACTTCTAATCTTCTAAGAAAAGTCTCCCTAGTAAACTTCTTAGTGTAGGGTATCAAAAGCTCAATCATCTATGCTACTTGCTTGAATGGTGGTGTCAAAGTTTTCAAAATCTTCCATACAATTTCATCTTCCTCTTTAGATCCTTTACAAGACCTAATTCTTGCAACAATCCTAGAAATCCTACTAATATAACTTCTCAAAAATTCATCTTCCATCATTTTAGCATCTTGAAACAAACATATCCAATTCTGTAATCTCAATCTTTTAGTATGCTTATCCACTTCAAAATTAGATTCTAAAACTTTCCACATTTTATGAGATTTCCCTAGTGATTTTAACTGACTATACTCATTTTTAGGAAGGGCTATTAGTTAGGCTTCTCTAGATCTCATATTGAACATACACAAATCTCTTTTTGCTTCACTATATTCTTCAAGCTTCTGTTGTTTCACAATATCTTTATCACTCTTTGTCAAGAGACAATATCTTGAATCCATATATAGAAAATGAGTCTTCACTCATCCTTCTAGCTATCATAGTCCACTCCATCAAAATTAGGACTTTCTTTCCTAAGTGACTTGCCATTGATCTCCCAAAGCTATTAAGATTTCTCTTCAAAGACCTGAGGCTCTAATACCAATTGCTAGAATATAAAGTCCACCAATATAATTGAGAGGGAAAGGGGGGTGAATAAATCATCCAACTATTATAACAACTATCAACCTTATTAATCTTTAATTATATGAGCAATATAATTAGCAACCATAATAAGATACTCATGCATAATAATACCATATATGTTAACTAGGGAAACCCTTGATCAAAGGAAAGACCCTAATTGGGATGGTACCCATAAGATGATGTACTAATATAAATATTCCTTATTAGAGGATGGAGACTATTAGGAGTCAATAAAAATATTTAGTACATATCAATCCATGTTAGGAGACCTTAAATCCTTGTTAGGAGATTCCAACCCTATTAGGAGTTGTAAAAGGCAAATGTACTCACTATCAAAATAACTTGATTGGAAAGATCAATGAACCCACTATCCAAATGATCTCTATATTATTTCTTTTAGAATAATAGAAATGACCTATATGTATACTTCCTCTTTTTCCATCCTGCCAACTGGACTACTCTACTACTTCTAATATCGATTCTAGATCACCAACTTCACATCTAATAATCCCTTGGATCACTTACTCGAATTTACCAAATACTCTACTCTTTTTTGTACTTCTCCAATACAATACACACTTCTCAATAAATGAAAATACTTTCCTTTAGACCATGCCCTCAAAAAAATTCCTCGAGTTAGCCTTGAGGCTTTCCTAATTAATTATAATAGAACCACATTAAGATAATTAATTATTTTGCAATCGCACAACACTATTGGATCATAGTCTTTACAAATTCTCATAGGTGCAACTCCAAGACTTGCACACTCACTAATGTCATCATTAGACCATTCTTTATCATTTTATAACTTCACATATCTAGATTCTATATTTGTTAGGACATACAATCCAATCATTGAAAAATTCTTATCCAATATTTTGTCTTTGTACTTATCTTTATAAATCAAACATATCTTCTATACATATCTGACTTACTTGATGCACACTTGACCTCATCACTAGAATATTGTGTAGAACATGTTCTTAACCATGCTTCACAAGAGCATCAAACCCCTATCCATATGACCTTGATCTCTATTTTCTACTTTGATAGTCTTCACAGAAACCATACTATGTAATCATTAATGAAAAAAAAAGTCATGAATGCAACATGTCAATCATGCCACATGCTCTCCAATGTTTAGGATACTCCCCCAAAGGAACACGATCAACATTCATGCTAACAAAGGATGATCCTATTCCCAATCTTATGAAAGTAAAAGAAAATACCAATGGATAATGGAGTATGTTTTAAATGGATCAAATAATAAAAATGGTTCAAAGACTTCAATTCATATGTAATAACAATGTGGCTAAGTATGAAGCCTTAATTTGAGGTCTCCAACTTGCACAAAGAAGATATATAAATCTCATAAAGGTCTTCAGGGATAGTGAGTTAATTTTGAATCAAATTATAAATTTAAATGTCACAAAGAATAACCTTCTCGAATCATATAAATATAGAGTTTGGGATTTACTTAAGGCCTTCCAACCATTCAATATTCAAAGTGTTCCTAGAAATAAGCCTTCCAATAATTGGTTCTCATTATGATATGCCATAACACATTGGAGACACAAAGGTGTTAGAGTTTTATATGACTCCACAACACTCCTAGGATCAAATGAAAGACCAAGATAACTTCCATAAGAGATTGATAAGACAATTGTATTAATATGTAAGGATGATATTATTGATAATGAAAATCAATTATTATATGGACATTCTTGGACATTATTAGAATGCACATATTAGGCCTCCTTATATAGGAAATGTGATAATAGAAAATGATAAGGAGAAGATAACCCATCACCTACATAAGGTAGAATCACATGTCCACCAAAGGTGGATCATCCTCCATTATGCAATGAAGCATGTGCAATGATAAGGGTGATAATTTGATATGTGAACAAAGGTAGAATAAGATAACAATCATCACCACCAAGAATGGAATTCTCCTACACCATGTGCATAATTATGGTGTGAACTACTAGGTGTCTCAATGAAAAACTACTATGTAATGAATTGTCCTAAGTAAGTTTAAGTAAGTGTAATTGGTAAATATTTAATTACAACAATACCCACCCTTAAGTGTAACTTAGGGGACTGATGCAAGATGGGTCCCTACTATGAGCCCATTTTAGATAACCATGTAAAATATTCAATGCAATACATGAAATACAATCTCTCATAAAGTGGAAATAGAGAGAAAACCTCATGGGAAAATTCCTCCCCCAAAAAGAGAGATGAAAATACACAATTCAAAGATAGATGGAGTACTCAAGATCCCAAAATAACTACATACATCATGTATATATTAAGAATAATCCTCCAATATGAAGGATAATAGGAGGAATGATATCTCACTCACAATGAAGAGACTCTAATGTTGATGAAGTTTACCTAAAAACAAAAGAGAACCAAATACCTACAAGTAACATTTTTCCCCTTAGGAAGAAATGAATACATCACATGATGAAAAAATCCAATCCATGGAAACATGACATAATAAGATATAAGGTCTACATATATGCATCTCTGAAGACTAAGTATGTGTCTCCAAGATCAAAGATTCCATCACAACATCAAGATGATTTATGAGATGTGACAAACCAAGTGAATTTGTAGCACTAGGAAATCCAATCTCTAAAGAAGGTGAAGAAGTATCTCCAACTAATATTTTGTCATTAAAGAGTAGAGAAACCCCCTCCAATATGTCTCCCAAAAATGAAATATGAGACTCAAAAATGTTGAAATGTTACCCAAATAGTCATCCCACACTACAAGATCTAAAGCAATGTGATTATCCCATCAAATAGTAGAACTCAAGGCTGAAGAAGCAAGATGTGGATGAGTAGGAGAACCAACGCTTGTATCAAAAACATAATGATTCAAGTGTCCAAAATTATCTCCACTTAAAAAATTAACCCTTGGTAGTGGGGTGGGTACACCATGAATATCATCATCAATAAATAAGAATATACAAGCATGATGTATGATCGACAACTCCCATAGCTATGACATCTATAGTATTCATGTCCCCAATGTAAAAATAATTAGTATTAAAAACAAGAATCTTACCTTATATCCCATTAGTAAGTTGATAAATATAAATGATATTAATAGTAAAGGATGGTATAGAAAGAAAAAATTTAAATTTCCCCTCTCACATAAGAATAAAACCTTTCCCACAAAACTTCATGTATGTGTTGTTACCCATCAATATATGTGGAGAAGTACAAGGCTCAATAGAAGAAAACCTATCCATAGAAGATATCATATAATGTGATGCACATGAATCAAGAAGCCATTTACCTTTCTTAGGTTGTCTAGAAGAAATTTGTTCTTGTCCTTTACATTTAGATGATGATGCAAATCTAGAAGTTATCATATGTGTATAAGGAGTAGATACTAATGAGGGAAACTTGAGATTGTTCTTTATAAGGTTGTGAGTGAGCTCGTCAATCTTCTTATTGAAACATTTATGTTAGGAACATTTATCTCTTTCTTATATATGATAACTCTCTTGAAGAGGACTTAGATTTATAAATATGTTGTGAAGGAGAATCATTACCTTTGTTATGTTTCTTAGGATCCTTGTTTCTATTATTTCCTTTCCCTTTGGGAGCCTTTGTAGTGGGGTCATTTAAACCAATGATTAATGCTTTAAAGGCTTTAATTACCCATGTGTGCCAACTTTTCTTGTTTCCTTCTGGCCCAATGTGAAAATTCACTAAGAGAAGGCATTTTTTATGCACTACCAAGAGTATCCATAGTAGCATGGAATGTGGAAACAAAGATTAAATATTCAAGACCTAGTTTGGAAAGAATAGATAATATCAATTATTCATCATCTTTAAAAATGCCATAATTAGAGAGATCTGATATAATGGATTTGAAATTGGAAAAAAATCTATAAATATTTTCAAAATCACATGGATTTAGACCTATGATCTCATTCTCCAATTTTTACTTTCTCATTCTATCATGTTTACCAAAGATTATTTTCAATGTTGTCCAAGCATCATGAGAATGTATGCAAGATTAAATGTGATATAGAAAATCATGAGAGATAGTTGATCTAAGAGAGCCAAGTGATTTATCCCTTCGATCATACTATTTTTCTCCTTTCTACAACATTAGTAGGTAGTTCTAGATCTTTTCCAAGAACTATTCTAATAAATCCAATACTCAACAACTAGTTAGATGACATACTCTGGGAAAACAATGGGAAGCAAGAGCGGTGGGAGCGGGAGCTTTCAAATTTTGAATTATTGCAAGGGAAAGATCTCCTTAGATGGCTAGTCTCAGGTGCCTGGTGTGGAACACGGACATCAAGATGAAGGCAGACTAGAAAATCTTGGTAGAAGGGATCGATCGGATAGCGTGGAGGGGGGCCCAACTGTCCATCCCAAGGAAGAGGCTAAGATTCCTTTGGTTTAAATAGAAAACAAGCTAGGAACCACAAAATGGTCTTCATTATTCAGGGTAAAACCTTCAGGTAAGTCCTCTTTCCCGCCTGTTAGAACTATCCTAGATTCTAAGAAAGGATCTTGCGTGATTACTATTCTGGATGAGATAGTGGATCACAACATTCGGGCAATGGCTTCTACTTTGGTTGGGAGATTTTTGGGACCTAGACCAAACATTGATGACATCAGGTTGTTCATCAAATAAAAATGGGCTCTCAAGGTTTAGGTCTCAGTCACTTCTATGGTGAAAGGCTTCATGTCTTTCAATTTTACATGCTCGAAAGACCTTGCCAGCATTCTATGTGAAGGGCAATGGGCCTTTGGTCGCTCCACCCTTGTGCTTTTGAAGTGGTATTCTAGAATGAGCCTGAATGATTCTTTCTTTGCTCAAGCTCTTGTATGGGTCAGACTGCCAGAATTGTTGTTAGAATTCTAGAATGAGGACATCTTTGTGGGTATCGCGAGTACCCTTCGGGGAACTCCTCTCAACAAACCCGATATCTACCTCCAAATGATGTTTAAATTACGCTCGCATATGCATTGGGGTGAGTGAAGGAACAAACATGCCTAAGTTAATTGCTCTTCACTCTAAACTAGGGGTACATAACCAGAAAATCATTTATGAAACCATCCCCTTTGCATGCTTCCTTTTCCTGAAGGTAGGTCATAAAGCCCACCAATGCCCCACTATGGTAAAGAAGTTGCCCACGGAACCAGTCATCTTTGACCAAGCCAAGAAGCAATCTTGCCCCTTCGGTAAGGGAAAGATGAAGTTTCTTTGGAGGTGAAAACTTTATGTGGTGTAGGGGAGGAAGGCCATAAGTAAGAAGGTTAAAGCCTCAAAGGATATCCCTAAGATGGTCACTCCCAAGGAGCAGGCATGTGCTACCCCCCTTGAGAAGAGTCCTACCTCAGAGATGCCAGTATCAGCCTCAAAGGAGGGTCCAAAAATGCAGGCAAGTCTCCACTCCCAAGCCATGGGACCAGCAGAGGATCTAGCTCCACCTTTGGAAGCAACAAAGCAGCTTATTTTTGCAATGGAGCATGCACCACTTTTGAAATCTACTGAGCAACTTAGTTTGGGGCAGGAAGCCCCGACCCATATTATTCCAGAAGCAAAGGAGAGCCAAGATATACTTTCCCATAAGCTCATAGATGCCCAGACCCCTTTAGGGTTGAAGGGGGGAGAACCTACTATTCCCAAAGGGTTGGAGGCCAAGCTCCATCTTCTCATTAAAAACATAGATCCAGACCAGATCACTTAGTGGGAAGGTCAGTTAGAAAGTAGTGCGATGGTAAGCCTAGATGATTGGTGCCTAGTAAAGAAGAAAAAGAAGAACCAGAAGAACTAGAAAAAATTCCTCCCTCCTTTATCTTCAGCGTCTACCAGAAGTAGGGTCAAAGCTAACGTTGGGATAACCCCTAAGAGAGCAGGAAGAAAGAGCTCAAATCAGCTACTACAAGAAGAAACAAAAAGGAACTTGGCAGATGGGAGCTAGAGAACCATCAAGGATTTCTCAAGCAGTAAGAAATGAAAGTCATTTCATGGAATATAAGGGGCCTAAATGGGGCTCATAAACAAGATCTAGTTAGAAATATGATTAGAGACCATAGACCTAATTTTTTGATGTTACAAGAGACTAAGATGAAAAGGGACCTGGTTAAGAGGATATCCTTCAATAAAGATTTTAGCTACATAGCCTCAGATTCGGAAGGTGCTTCTGGTGGAGTACTAATCCTATATAACTCTAGGGCCTTCAAGTTATCTACTCTTTTCACCACTCACAATGCTCTTTTCTGTGAGGTTTCTCACATCCTTAGCAATGATTCCTAGCTTATCCTAAACTTGTATGCCCCCAACACCAAGAAGGATAGAAAAAGTTTCTGGATCAAGCTCCTTGACATTCTTTCCAATTGCAATGTTAATAAAGGGATCTTCATTGGGGACTTCAACATGCCTCTCTTTGATGATGAAAAATGGGGGGGTCTCATCCCGGATTAGGACAATAAGCGTGACCTTGCTTTGTTCATTCAAAATCTTGCCTTCTTGGATATGGACCTTCAAGGTGGTAGTTTCACTTGGTCTAATAGGAGAGTTGGGGGAGATAGCATTCAGGTTCGCCTCGACAAAGCCCTAATATCTCCTGAATGGCTTCTTTCCCATACTTGCAGATTATCCCTCCTCCCTAGGGTAGGTTTCGATCACTCCTCGATTTCTCTCTCTATTTCCCCTCTATCTAGCAAAAAGGCCTTCCCTTTTTGCTTTGAGAAAATATGGCTTTCCCATCCAGCGCTGGAAGGAAAAATCTCTTCTTGGTGGAACTTTGAGGTTGACAATACTGCTATGTATAGAGTTGCCCAAAAGCTGAAAAATGTGAAAAGGAACATTAAATCTTGGAACAAAACTGACTTTGGCCACATATTCCAAGAGAAAGATGAGAAAACTAATCAGCTCAATTCTATCTAGGAAGAAATCTAGCTCTCTGGATACAATGCTCACAATAGGCAGGAGGAAATGGCAATCCTCTCAAACTTGCACAACATCATATCTAAGGAAGAGCTTTATTGGAAACAAAGATCTAGAGTTAGCTGGTTGAAAGAAGGAGATCGTAACACCAGATTTTTTCACCTGACCACCCTTAAGCATTGGGCTAATAATAGGATATCTAATATCAAAAAGGGCCAGGTTCTTGTTTCTAAGGACAAAGAAATAGTGAAGGAAGTTATTTGCTACTTCTCCTCTCTCCTCACTATTGATCCCTCCCCCTCTACATCTGATCAAGAAGATATCTTGGCAACCATCCCCCCCTTGTTGCAATATCATCATAATTTCATGCTGAAAGCTATCCCCACCCTGGAGGAAATTCACCAGGCCCTCTTTTCCCTCCCTGGGGATAAAGCTCCAAGCCCAGATGATTTCCCTACCTTTTTCTTTCAGACTTATTGGAATGTGGTTAAGAAGGATGTGGTTAAGGCAGTTCAAGAATTCTTTGGGGCTAGGAATCTACTCAAAGAACTTAATGATACTTTTCTTGTCCTCATCCCTAAGATTTCGAGAGCTAACTCTTTGAACAAATTCAGGCCCATTAGCCTCTGCAATTCTTTCTACAAGATCATCTCCAAGGTTCTCACTTCAAGACTCCTCAACATTCTTCCCCTGATCATTTCAGCCCAGCAAACTGGCTTTGTCCCCGACAGGAAGATCCTTGATTCCATCATTTTGGTTCACAAAGTCATTCACTCTCTTGAGGTGAGCAACAAGGAAGATTTCCTTCTCAAACCAGACTTGTGTAAAGCTTATGACATGGTTGACTAGAATTTCCTCTTTGTTATCCTTTGGGCCTTTGGTCTCGATGCTCAGGTTTGCAAGCTCATCTCTTAGCTAGTGTCTTCTCCCTCTTTCTCTATTCTGGTTAATGGTCTCCCCACTCCGTTCTTCTCTCCCTCAAGGGGTTTAAGGCAGGGTGACCCCATTTCTCCTATCCTTTTTGTCATCTTGGCAGAATGCCTGGGAAAAATCATCTAGAAGAAGATCCAAGATAGGGTTTTGAAAGGTCTTAGACCTTCTTCAAGGCCCTCTACTTTCACCCACCAAAATTTTTTGATGACACTATGTTGGGGGGGGAGCCTCTATTCGAGAGGCTAGGACTTTCAAAAGCATTCTGAACTCCTACACTAGGGGCTCAGGACAGGCTATCAATCTAGATAAGAGTTCAATTTTTTTCCTCAATACCCCTTTGGAGAGGTAGAGGAAAATTGCTCACATCCTGGGATGTGGCATCGGGTCCCTTTGAGTGACTTATCTTGGGCTACCTCTTGGAACAAAACCTATAAATTCCTTTTGGATCAGCATTATAGACAATTTCAATATGAATCTTGCAGGTTGGAAAGGGGCCACCCTTAGTCAAGTTGGCAAATGCTCCTTGGTTAACTTTATTCTCTAGAACCTCCCTACCTATGCCCTCAGTCTTTTTAGGATTTTGGTGAAGTTTGTGGAAAGATTGGAGAGAATTCAAAGACATTTTCTCTGGATAGGGACTGATGAGCACAAGAGATACCACCTGGTTGCCTGGGACTTAGTCTGCCAGCCCAAAAGCCAGGGTGGTCTTGGTATTAGAAAAATTTCTCACCTCAATCAATCTCTTTTAGCTAAACATCCTTGGTGCATATTCCAAAGCATAAGTTTTTGGAGGGATATTATGGCTGAGAAACATCTGGGTAGACTATCTCTTAACTCCATATTTCAAGGGGCTGAGCTATTGACGGGGTCCCATATTTTGAATGGAATCTTGAAGGCCCTCCCCCTTGCTAAATCCAAGGAAAAATGGAAAGTTGGAATGGGAGACAAAATCCTTTTTTGGCAGGATACTTGGCTGTGTCAAGAACCCCTCATTAATCACCCCATATATGGTAGGTGGGCTAATCAGTGTATTGGCATATACGGTTTGATGGTAAGGAACTACAGAAATGGTAATGAATGGCACAATTTGGCTAAACTTTTGTAGGACCTCAAGCCATTAATGTCTTCTTTGAATGCCATCTTCATCAACCAGAATGGTGACTCTTTAGT
Organism: Cupressus sempervirens; assembly: GCA_028749045.1. Lineage (NCBI taxonomy): Eukaryota > Viridiplantae > Streptophyta > Pinopsida > Cupressales > Cupressaceae > Cupressus > Cupressus sempervirens. The sequence continues at coordinate 440,025,216 of CM053786.1, read as the reverse complement.
TTAGGGAGATTCTTTAGGGGGCCTCTACTCTGTGGCCACTAGATATCTATCCCTTATGAGTAAAGAGGAGAAACCTATATGGGCCAAAGCTTGGATCCCTGGGCTTATGCCTAAGATAAACATTTTCTTCTGGCTCCTCCTTCAAGATAAAATCCTCACGCGGGATAATTTAGCCAAGAGGCACCAAATTTTACATAATAGATGTTGCCTCTACAAGTAAGATCTGGAAATGGTTAATCATATGTTCATCCACCGCCCCTTCTCCTCTAGGGTGTGGAGCCATCTGACAACTAACCTAGACTTCAATTGGTGCCCTCCAGCTAGCATCTAGGATTTCTTTAGTCAGTGGAGAAGCCACCACAAAGGTTTGAATTCTTATTTATTGAGCTCTTGGATCCTCCCACACTTCTGCTAGGGAATCTAGAAGGAGTGCAACAATAGGATATTCAGAGACAAAGAAGTCCTCGAGGTTATAATTGTTGAGAAAACTAAAAGCCTTATGACAGAGAACTATGCCATAACTAGAGAAGGAGACATAAAGGTAGGAGGGAATAGTAAAGCCAAGAAAGATGACAAGATCAAAATAAGACAGGAGGCTATTTGGTCTGTTCCCCCTGAGAACTAGCACAAAGCCAATTTCGATGGGGTGGCAAAGGGGAATCTAGGTCTAGCTAGATGCGGAGGTATCATAAGAAATAGTTTGAGAGGTGGTATTGCTGCTATCTCTTCCCCTATAGGCCACCAAACCAATCATCTAGCTTAAGCCAGTGTTGCTAGGTTCACTGTTAAGTTGGCCCTGGCCTCATAGAGATAGCAACTATGGCTTGAAGGGTGACTCCTTAAATATAATAAATTGCATCTTAGGAGTCACTAAACCCTCTTGGACCATTGAAAGCATTATTGAGGACCTTAAATTAGACTTAAGGAAATTTAAAAACTACCATGTCAGCCACGTTTATCATGAAGCAAATACGGTCGCTAACTAGTTCACCAATGAAGTGATTTCTAGCAACTCAGTGATGACGTGGGGAAGCAATAATGATTTTCTGGTGGTGGCGATTGAGCTAATCCGAAAGGAGCAAATCCATGGCACCAACATAATGTCTTTTTAATGATGACAGGATTTGCAAAATCATACTTCAAAAAGGGATTTATTAGGAGTTATGTAGAACCCCCTCTACTCCATAATCATGTGTATGAAAGACACAAGCTGAAGGAAGCCAAAAAAAATTCCATAAACACATGCAAATTTATTTTTTCTCTCAGCGCCTTTTGCTACTCTAAAATTGGCAATATTGCTAGTGGGTTAGGGTTTGTTGAGCCAAAAATTGCAATGGTGGGAGAAAGGATCAGAAGAGAGCCATGGGGCAAAGCGGAGAGATGGAAACAGAAGAGCAAGGTCTGGAGAAAGCTCCAGAAGGGAGGCATAACCAAATTCATAGAGAAGCTTCATGGATTTGATGTGGGGGTTACTAAAGCTATGGTTGATTCTTGGCAAAATGGCAGGGTCAAAATTGATGGTGTTTCCCACCAAATCTTTGAGGGTCTCATTACGGAGGTGACTGGCTTTTCTCAGGATGGCCTGAACTTCTACAGGGACAAGAAGATGTCCACAAATGCTATCAATGACTTTGTTAAGGATGATAAGGAAAAAAGAAATTTGGTCAAGATTGACACCTACTATGATATTGTGTCCATCAAAAAGTTTTGGAGGTATTTTCTCAGGATCATCATTGAATATGTCACTCTTGACCCCAGGTTTGATAGAATTAGGACTCATCATTTTGTTTTGTTAAATCATTTTAGACACAAAGTTAAAATTTATTTTCCATTTTTCATTTTCACCTCCATGGCCAAGAATATAGAGGGGTTCAAGAAATGCCCTGTCAAAAATCTTGCCCTCCATGGGGGTCTCCTGCTTCTAATTTATGAGTTCTTAAAAACCCAAACTAGAGGTAAAACCATTGGGGATTTGGGTAGTGCCTCAGAGGACATTGCTAGTTCTAATTCTAGGGATGAGCTTGTAGTGAAATTAGAGAAAATTGACACCCTAAGCAAAGCTATCCTTGTTACCCGTGACCCCCCCATCCCTAGCAGGAAAAGCCCCAAATGTCTTCCCCCTATCCCCCCCTCTCCTCATCCTAAGGAGGTGAAAGAGGCTAGTGATGATGATGTGGAGTCTAATATAGAGTCTAAGGAGGAGGACTCTGAGAAGGGGAAGGAAAGTGAGATGGAAGAAGATAAGGGGAGAGATAATGACAAGGAGATGGTGACCCCTATGGACCCAAAGGTTAACCCCAAGAAAAGAAAAGTGAACCAGGCCCTGCCCCAAGAACATCCTAGCAACCTTGTTGAAGTGCCCCCTAGCCCCACCCCGCCCAATTTGCCTTAGGAGGTTCCCATTTCACCCCCATAGGAGATGATTGAAATCATGGTTGAAAAAAGGGGGGAGGTCATCAGAAAGAACAAGAGGAGGGCCTAGAGGAACTTCTATGGGGAAAAGGTCAGTTTGGGAATTGTTAGAGAACTTGCTAAAATCCAAGTGCTGGAGGACCTTGATAGAAGCACCCACTACGACGAGCTCCTTGACCTGGCTCTTTTGGTTATCTTTGAGAATGTGCGAGAAACTGGTTTCAACTTCTTGAACAATGCAAAGAATAGTCTGATTGACAACTTTAGTTCCATCAAGTGGCTATTTCAGGAAATTGAGGCTATGAAGGATAGGAGTAACCAGCCCAAAAACTAGGATACTAACAAGGACCAACAAGCTAGAGGGAGCAAGGACCAGGTGGGTAGCCAGGAGAAAGACAAAGGCCAGGTCTCCAGAGACCATCAGGATGATAGACTCACCCAGCTAGAGTAGAAGGTCCAAAGGCTGGATTTTGTCCACCAGATAATCACCAAATAGATAGTGGAGACCCTTCACACCTTGAATGAGAATATTGTCAATCTGGGTGACTATCTAACTACAACTGGCCTTAAAATGGATGTAGAGAATAACACAAAGCAAGGATTCACCTGGGATGAATTTCAGAAAGAGGTTAGTGACCAAGTGAATCAGGGGAACCAGATGAACACTCCTACCAAGATTCAGGAAGAAGCAGCCAGTCAGAAGGACAATGATGCTGCAGCAACCCTAGAGGCCATGGACATGGATGGCCACTAGCCTGTTTGCCTGGCTTTGTCTCTGGCCTTTGTACTTTGGCTTCGGGCCTTCTTTTGTATTTGGCCTTTTGAGGCAATTTTTCTGTTTGTTTAGACTATTTTTTCTTGCTCTTTTTGATGTAAAATTTTGGGTTTCAAGATCCCTATAAAACCTATTTTACCTAATAAAAAACAACTAGTTAGATACTACCCATTTCCAATTATGATAGTTATATGGAGTGAGCATTGAGCCTATAAATTTTTTATCATGAAAACAAACAATGACTAAAATAAATTGATAACTTCTTGAAATTACTAATGTAAAAAATAAAATTAAAATCCAAGTATTGACCAAAAATAAATGTATCCCAAATATGACCTATTTATGAAAGTGATATATCCAATCCAAATAAATAAAATCTAATTATAGATCTTAGAAGTAGAGGAGAGATAATGCACTTTAAAAAAATGCACTTGAAAATGTGATTGTATGTGATCAAATAGAGCTCTTGAAGTTGCCAAATCTAAGATTAAACAAGAACTATCTTCAAAATCTACAAATTTTGATCAAAATATCCACTAACATCCACAAATATTTCTACCAATGGAACATTTAGATAATTTTTCCCCAAATCAAAAAAACATATCTTAAAAATGGATTAAAATTGAGCAAGTTATGGGGGTTTGAAGTTAGGTTGTAAAATAGAAAATTCTAATAGTTAAGGCATAAATATTCAAACTAGACTGATGACATTAATAAAATATATGATTAATTTTGACAGTTGGATGGCTTCAAAGAAAAACATTATCTTACCCTAGATGATGTGTAGACAATTGTCAAATTCAAGCCTAAAAAGTATAGATGTGGAAAAAAATGCTTTCAAGTTTGCTTACGTGGTAGGTTGATTGTGTTGATTGTCCATGGAAGTTTGAAGGTGGAAAATGTAATGATGTGCTAAAAAAAATACCTTCTTAGTTTTAGGTAAAAGCATGTGATTATAACCAATGTGGTTTGATGCTCCAAATGTGGGCTTGATACTTTGATCAATTTGGATCCATTCATTGTCTTCTAAGTGTTGGGTGTCTTTTGGGATGGATGGATCTAAGTCAGCACTCAATTATATGTAGATGCATGAAAGTAGATCAACCAATACTTATGTGGCTCCTATGCTTAGTAGTTATAAAACTTTTGTTCCCTATTGTGGATGTAGTATTGTCAGATTTGGCTAGAGATCATATAGAATAAGAGCATGGATTGGACTTAAGGGCCTGATTTTAATATCCACCTTAGAGTTCAAACCAAAATGATTGTTTAGTATGGATTTGTCACAAACCCAAATTCACATTGTTTTGAGCTCAAATGGTGCTATGTGGGAGAAGATGGATCATGCCAATAATGGGATAGTTTCTTGGAGCATTGACCAAATTTGTGGCATTGACCTCTATAGGATGCAGGTTGCTAGAGGAATAACATTGGGAGCTAGGATTATTATATGAGGGTCATATAGAGGAGAGACCTCTTTTGCTTGATTAAGTAGAGATTCATGGTGAGATGAGATGCCCAAATGCTATGCGGGTTGTGTATTAGATTCAAGCTTGGAAATAGGTCCTCTATGATGATAATGTGCTCTAAGAGATTTCAAGAGGATCACTTGGTAGAGAATACTGGGCACAATGCTTAATAGATGTGGAAGGTAGGTTGATCTCTCATCTCACCATGACAGTCCCACATTGATCACTCATTAAAATTACAAATCTTTAAAACTGGGAGCTCATATATTCTCAATTAAGTAGTGTTGTTCGATTTGGGGTTGATTGTGGCTAGTGCTATTATAAATCTACTACTAAATAATAGAGAATATACTCTATACGATCTTGATATGATAAATTGAATAACTCTACTATTCTATAATAGAGAATATACTCTGTATGATCTTGATATGATAAATTGAACTTGAGAGTACCTTGCCCAAAATGCTTTGCCAAAGAATGATTGAATTATAAAAATACAAAAATAACAATTAGAATAAATTGCACAAAGATATTTCAATTTTTTCAAATGAATCATATGGTATTTTGCATATTGGCCCAAACAGTTTAATTTGAATTTTTTTGAAATGGACTTTCACATAAAATGGCAATTTCCAAATTGCCAAATTATGTTCTTATAACCAAATCAAGCCAAGATTACTATCTTGAGAAGAGGTCTTCACAACTTGAGAGCTCTGATGCCATGTTAGAGTTTTAGGTTATTGTAAAGTACAGTTAAACTAATTTTTATGTTTTCATTGATGTCAAGCCTTACTAGTAAGACATTTGCTAATAGTTTAGAGTGTCATATTAGTTACTTGATGAAAAGGGTTTGAAAAAAGAGATAACTAGATGAACCAATGAATTGTTGAGTAAAGAGGAGCATGTTGAAATTACAATGGACACTTGACTAGTTATTCTTATACAAGATAATGTGATTTTTAATCATTAAATGAGATGAATAAGATAGTTGAGTTGATGTATAGAAGAGAAGACAAGAAGTTGAGTAAAACACTAAGCTTGACCGAGTGACAATTTAACTAGGTTAATGAAGAACAAGATTAATGAATGTCAAAGATAGCCAATCAATCAATATCAGTTGAGTGTTAGTTATGGCCAAATAAGATGAAGAAGAAAATTTAGTAGCAACCAAGTGAGCTAGTGTAAGCCAAGAAAGATATAATAGTAGAAATCAAGCTACCCAATGATGACCAAGTGGAAGAAAATATTGATGATTGAGAGTCATTATTTTAACAATTTTTGAAGAATCAAGTTTCAAGGCTGACATAGTTGAATTTTTGGATTGGTCAAAACACATGGATGATAAAGATTGATGATCTAGCATATTTAATCCATGAATTTATTTTTTTAAGAAATCAAAGGAAATGATTGGAATAGAAGTTTCTAGTAATTTCAATAAAGGAGAAAAAGGAAAAAATGATGGAAAAGTTTAATGAATCTAGTTAAAACCTAAGATGTATGATGATGTTTAAGCAACAAAAGATGATAGAGAACCTATTTAAGGAAGCATAAGGGATGTTTATCAAGGTTGGTTTTTTGTTGATTGAAAATTTTATGGAGAACCTATGAAGAGTAGAGTCATAGACAAAAATTGAGAAAATTGGTGAAGTGTGACTTCTTGAAGGATTGCCAAGTAGATCATAGATGGAGAGTATAAAGAAGTCTAGTCAATGAACCAAAAATTGAGTTGAATGGAGATCTAAATTTGCAATGTGAGATATATCTTGACAAACCAAACCTAGCTATTACTTTCTAACCATTGTGGTAGTAAAATCCTTTAATCAAGGTGAAATTCTAATGGAATGATCCAAAGTCCTCTAACCAGGTCACTCCTAATAGGGTGATTAAATACTCTAACTAGGTCACACCTAGCAACATGTTTTGTAACCTTCACTAGGTTTGACTCTTGATTGAGCTCACTTGAGAAGAGTGAAAAGTGGTAGCATGTTACTTGATGTTTTTTCCCAAATTGGGTTTCCACATTAAATCTTATTGTCATATATGCATGAATGTTGTTTTGTGATGCATGTTATTTACTGTTGTTTATTTCTTTTAGTTGACATATACTAAACAAAGAGCTAGTGATGTATGAATAAATTAAGTTGTTGATAAGTTCTTTATATTATTTGAGTGATTTTATGAGAATGAATAAATTGTTTGAAGCTATTAAAAATTTAATTAGTACATCTCAACCTAAGGATGATTGATTCACCTCCCTCTCTTAGTTATTCTAAATATTCTAATAGTTGGTATAAGATCTTTTACGAATGTATAGAACATTTGAAGGAATTTAAGCTAAAGATCAAGATGTACAAGAGATAGTTACCTAAGCTCAAAAAAGAGAACTTCCTTGCAAGTCAACACTTGATGAGATTTCATCTATCTAGAGTTGGATATGTACTATACTACTTGGACAATGAATATATCCAAATACCTATGATAGACCATATTTTCACTATGCTATGACAATATTTGGTGAATGTGCCTTGAAGAATATTGTGCAGTTAGGATTTATCATATATTATTGTAGGTCTAAGGTTTTCAAGCTCCTGATGATACACAACAAGGATTAGCACATGATCATAAGTGTTACCTATTGGGCCTCTCGATGTTAAAATATCCATTGGAAGCATACAGGAATAGAAATGTTAAATATGGGTTCTTATCTTACACTTAAAAGATGGCATATCATCATAAGTGTTCTTGTGATGGCTAGCAGGAGTTACAATCTTATGATAGAAGGAACAATGTAGAAGTGTAAAAGATTTTGAATGGGCCCCTGAACATACAAGAGTAATAGAAGCAAGACATTGTAAGGTAAAATTTTAAGGGTATATGGTGTTACGATCTTATAATATGGGGCCTAGTGTGAGAAAACTTGCAAGAAAGAATATAACCATTTCCACATAACCCATAATAGATCTAAAATGAATATGTAATTAAAATTTACATACAAGAGAATAGATAACATACCAACAAAAATTATGATGCAAGATATACCTTGGGAAACTCTCATTGAGGGAAAAACCTAGCCTCCAAAAGCATTCATCAGCATGTATTATTTAGCAAAAAAACCATTGCAATACAACCATGGAAGCCTTCAAAGCCATAGCCACATCCAAGAAATCTATGTGAACAAGCATCAATCCACACATCCCATGCCATGCTTCCAACCTTCACAATGCTCCCTTGGCTAACCTATCAAGCCTGGTCTTGCTCAACTCCTTTCCTTTTTCCCTTCTATATTCTCACACCAATAACTACCCTTGTGGCTACTTATATAGTAGCAAATCCAACAAAACCACCAAGTTTTATTACATAAACCATGTGCTACCTAAATCTTTGACCCCACATTTAAAATTGGAATTTTAATTCTTTTCTCCAATATTAAATAATTGCATGAAATATTATTACAGTGTTACAATCTTGTTGGAAATATAAGAGAAGTAACTGAGAGCAGAAGGGTGAATTAGTGACTATTGAAATAAATATCATATCCCTTAGATGTCAATACAAAATACAAACTAAAAATTGAATATTTTTTAAGCTAAGTAAACACATACCAAATGTTGTAACTCAGTAAATGATTGGCATATAAAATTTTGATGTTATCTATGAATACAACTACTTTAACTTAGTTGTAAACACATAAAAGAAAATAGCTTGAATACAATAGACACCAAGAGTTAATGTGGAATCCCAATTTGGGAAAAACCACCAATTACAACTACTTACTATTTTTCACTCTTCTGATGTGAGCCTTGTTAGGAGCCAACCCTATTAAGGGTTACAAAACACACTATTAGTTGTGACCCTATTAAAAGATTTAATTACCTTGTTAGAAGTGGCCTTGTTAGAGGATTTGCAAATAGTTTTTATGCCAACTTTGTTAAGAGATTTAGATCACTACTACAGTGGTTAGAGAGTAACAATGAGATGATCTGATTTGAATGCAACTGATTTGCTAATTATAGATCTCTAAGTTGACTTATTCTTGATCCTTCTTGATCAAATATAACTTTGCTGCACCACAAGGATATTTTTCTTATCCTTCAAATTTTCTTCCTCTTCTCATCATTAGATCTTCAATAACATCTTGCTTTTTCACACATACTTTGGAATCACGACTTGACCTTATATGTTCCACTTTGTCAAGTCAGCTCAAATATAACTTAGAATAATTAATATTTATCACCTTAGTTGGTTGAAATCAATAGATAATTCAATTAAGCTTTATATGTCAAAATAATAAAATCCTTTGTTCACTAACCCAGCTCAATAGAGACTAACTCAAAAATAATTTCCTTTGTTAACCAATAGAAGCTTAGTTAACATTGCAAACTTGCAAAAATCCTTTGGCAATCAAGTGAACTTGGTTAGCACTAGTTCCATCCAACTTTCCTTCATTAATTGAGTGAGCTTAGTTAACACTTATCTTCTGCATATTTTCCTTTGAAACCTGAGTGAACTTGGTAGACACTACCTTCTAAACTAGGCAAACACAGGAATGAGTGGTAGACATAGAAAACTATCTTTACTACTTGAGTCAGCTCAACATATACTGACTGATAATGATATGACATTTGTGTAACATCAAAGACAACACATAATTAATCAACTATATCCAACAAATAAAACTCATAAAGTATATACCATAAAAATCTTTACATGTTGCACATCTATCTAGGTGAAACATTATATAATATAATAAAATAATACAATGTAACAATATTATGCAATGTGTGCAACATCGATTATCTCAACAATCTCCCACATGTTGTATACATTACATAGAGTCAATCTATAGCCACATAAATGAATAAGGGAAAAATTCCTCCCAACACATCCACCATCATGGATTAGTGTATACAAAGTGCTCCATCCTAGTACCTACACCAAAATCAAATTATCTAGCATCTCAAACATGAATGATTTCACCTCCTATTATGTCAATGCCATCGAACATACATAGAAGCCATCCAAAGAGAAAGCCACCAAACTTGTCACATTAGAAGATCATAAAATCTTGTACCAATTGAAATACCAAGCACAAAAACCTAATCCAAAGGTAATCACAAGTATCTATAGTTATCAAAATATCCATAGCTGAAATAACACCCATAACAAGTGCCAAACACCATCCAACTATCTATACCTCCAAAGGTATACCAAGTAAATCTTACATCATCAACATATCCAATCTATAACTTGCAATCACAAGCCTCAAGAGAAATAGCCCCCACATATATACCAAGAAGCTCTCACTGCAAAATATAATGTCAAAACTATAACCAATTCACTCAGAACATCTCAAAGAAGCAAATCCATGTAGTCTCAAGCACATCCACAACACATAAATCAATAGCCTACAAAACCAATTCTCATAAAAAGTGTCCAACACCCTTCCAAGTTCTCCACAACTAATACATGAGCACAAACCAATAATCATAATCTCTAACCAATCTCAAATCTAATGTAAGTAAAACTGAACATCTAGGAAGATAATCGAATGAAAGATAAACCATGTAAATCTAGCCTATATCATGTCCTTCTACACACACCTCTAGATGTAAACTATGCAAGTGTGATCTCCTCCATAAAACCCCATCCAAGAAGCCTTAACAACACCCAAACCATACCATATAACTAATCATGGATGTAATTCTTTCACAAGATGATCAAACTCATAAACCATTCCTAAACCAAATAATAACCATTCCTAATCGAAGGAATATGCCCAAAATAAAATCATCTCCCAAACTCAACCAACATAATGACATATGCAAATGGAGATAACCAATGCTAAACCATCTCTCAAATGAACCCTCCAAAACTAACTCATGTACCATAGTTTAAGATCCATATCCATGAAAGACAAGCACACACATAATGCACCTAAGAGATATAATGGGCTATACCTCTCAAGTAGAAATTTTTTTATGTAAAACAAGGGTGGAAAATGAGAATTCTCATCAAGATATCCAAGTCTCCAACCAAGACTCATTTAAGAACAATCTCCTCTCGAGTCCATATTAGGTGAATTCTCCTCAGACTTTCTAATGAAACCAAACAACTATCCCAACAAATACTTCTCTAATCCAAGAGAAATCAACATCACCACCATCTCCAAGTATCCATGAGCACCTGCAACCAATCAATCCATGCCAACTCCAAATACAACATAGCAATATCATTAAGTATCCAACTTATGATCAATGTACTCAATTCCAAGAGACTAAACCAAGATCAATGTCAAAGTTCCAACCATGACCCTAGGAACATAAACATGACAACATAATCTAAACCATCTCAAACAAAGAAATAACATGTCAAAAATATAAACATGTACCAAGATTATACCATGACAATATAATGAAATCATCCTCACACCAAGGATAAAATATCAAATGAAAGCATAACCACACCTTTACCAAGAACCCTATTAGTCCTCAAAATGCAACCATATCCACACACCATGAAGAAAAATATCTCCACATACTATGAAGAACCATCTCCACACCATGAAGATAACCAATAATCTCATGAGTCCTCAAGATCTTACCATCTTCATACACCATGAAGATAACAAGTGTACCAAATGTCAAAAAGACACTTCTATAGCAACATGATCTAAGACAAACCTTCAACATTTACAAACACTCAATAAATATATCAATGCCAACAATTCCCACTCAAACATGGTACCAAGTCATCTATGGCATCATAACATCCATTTCCTACATTAAGAACCTCCAAGTCTATACACACACAACCAAAGTTTCAGTACCAAGTGAAACCAAGATCTCCAAACTAATTAGGTACAAACCAAACCAGAAACTAATCCTACATGGTCACCTCATCACTATCACAAGCTCCCAATAAATTTTGTATCCAAGCTATCCATGAAACCATGACAAAAAAAAGTTTCCTCTAACCATGAGAATCAACCAAGGCATCAAACCATCAAAGAACTCAAAATGAACATCATGAGCTCCTTAAAATTTAAAAAAACCATGATCCTCAACCAAGAAGATATACCACCATAACCAAATTAGTAATCTAAACCAATGAATATCAAGGATGTACTTGTATATCCAATTATGTCAAGCAAAAATCCATGGCACCATGATCACATCCATGAACCAAACATCTGACTCTTAATATATCCAACCTATCAGCATAAAATAGTCACACAATCCTCCACTATGACTGTACCTAGTAACAACATCTCATCCCTTCTACATGAAGAAAAAATTAGAAAATCATTTGACTTAGGGTATAGATAACCCAAATCTAACCCACCAATCTGAATATGCATCAATAATGAAAGATCAATTGGCAAAGACAACCCATAACCAAGCTATAAATTCAATTTGTAAGTATAGACTACTTACAACACTACACAAATTATAGACCCAACAAGTCAACATGCATATCCAAAACAAACAATGATAACCATGTCATCATGAGACCAATTTGAAATATGAACTAAGTATACAACGACATCAAATCTTAATTCTACAAAATATACAATGTCATAAACTCACACTATTACCATAATCAATATATATACCATAAATTATTCAAATTAATATATCACCAAATAAACCATGTCAAACCTGCATCAAATCTGAACCAATGTATAAAACTTTGCAAGAGCTTTCTGTGGACTACTCGAAGTCTAAAATTTGAATCTGTATGCCCAAGTTATGCCTTAATCTATACTCAAAATAAATAATATATGACTTTTGGGCTCTTAAAACCTAACAAAATCATCAAAATCATCAAACCAAACCTATACCAAATTGTAGTGCTCTAAATTATCTTGCAACACCTATAAGAAGTCTGAAGTTTGATATACTAAGAAAAAGTTATGGTTATTTTACTAAGATAGTCTTTCTACCATTTTTACTATGAATTTTTTTTTTGTGATGAAAAATTTTGATGGTATTAAATTCGACAGCCATCATAGGCTAAAACTAAAGACCTCTTTCATTTCCTCTGAACATGGCCAAACTAGGGCATATTATATATGAAAATTTATAGAAATATTGACCCAGATGCAATGATGAGGTTTATTTTTTCCTAGGAGGTAATTTATGCAAGTTCCCCCCAAAATCCTCATTTAAATGAAATATACAAAAAATATTTTTGTCCAACAATTTCACATGCTCAAGATCTACCAATATCCCATCATAAAAAAAAACAAAAAACTTTTAGATTTGCAATAAATATCTCATATATCTTGCCCTTTTTTTTATCCTCTCATGCATTCCCATCGATTCAATCTAGGGTTATAATAATAAAACATGGCTCTGATACCACTTGTAAGGAAACTTGCAAGAAAGAATATAACCATTTCCACATAACACATAATAGATCTAAAATGAATATGCAATTAAAATTCACATGCAAGAGAATCGAAAACATAACCAAAAAAATTATGACACAAGATATACCCTGGGAAACCCTCATTGATGGAAAAACCCAACCTGAAAAAGCATTCATCACCATGTATTATTTAGAAAAAATACCATTGTAATATAACCATGGAAGCCTTCAAAGCCATAGCCACATCCAAGCAATCCATGTGAACAAGCATGAATCCACACATCCCATACCATGCTTCCAACCTTCACAAATGCTCCCTTGGCTTACTTGTCAAGCCTTGTCTCACTCAACTCTTTCCCTTTTTCCCTTCTATCTTCTCACACCAACAACTACCCTTGTGCTTGTTTATATAGTAGAAAGTCCCACAAAACCACCAAGTGGTATTACATAAACCATGCGTTACCTAACTCATTGACCCCATATTTAATACAAAAATTTTAATTTTTTTTCCCAATATTAAATAATTACATAAAATATTATCACAATGTTACAATACAACTCATAAAGTATATCCCATGGGAATCTTTACATGTTGCATGTCCATCTAGGTGCAACATTACATAATAAAAAATAATAATATAATATAACAATACTATGCAATGGACATTCAAATGGAGCAAAGTGGGGAGGAATTTTGAATATGATTTTGAGTAGGAATACTACCAAGCTAGGGTAGGGCAACCAATCTGTAGGTCTTGAGCAGGACAAGGATGAGGGAAAGGGGGATGCAACAAAAGATGGGGACCTACATGCTTTGCACCCACACCCAGGAGTAAAGATTATCTCTATTCCATTACCAAGGACATTAGGAGGAGGGCCCTTGGGTCCTAGGGGAGATGGTGTTAGAATATGAAAAGATTAATAACCCAGAAAACTAGTGCAAAGAGTAAATATCTAAACTATGAATGCAAATGATACAAAATCAAAATAGCATCATAGAGTTAGTCTCCAAGAGAGTAATGCAAATGCTGGAAGCAAAATAGCATTAAGAGGATGCAAAACAAGAGATACAAATACAAGCCAGGTAGCATGCTTATATAGGCTAGGAAGAGGGAGGAGGTGGCAACACCAACCAATGAGGAGCAACCATCTATCGAACTAAAGATAGCAAAGTATCTTCCCAAGATAGCTAATGGATGCTCACATGTAGGAAGATGACACCTCACAACCATTCACCTAATAAGACATGCTTTATTAACCTAAGCGAGATTATTAAAAGTGTAGGAAAAACCTAGCAAAATAGGAAAAATAAAAAACTACACTAACACCCCCCCATAAGCGAAGCTTAGGTGGATGTAGAAATGGGTCCCGGCAAGTCAAGCCTGATGAGGTACCCATGTACATAAAATTCCCCCAAAAGAGAGAGAAAAGAGACTCCCCAAAGAAAATTAGGACTCCAAGTGAGAGGAAGAGGCCCCCCCAAAAGATGTAGCATCCTGCACCTCCAGCAAAGCTTGCAAATTTTGTCCGGTAGATCCACTTACATCGAACAATTTTTCTTCCCTTAGAAAAAGGGACAAGATCCCAAGTGTGGTTCCTCATCAAGGAACTATACTCTTCCTGCATAGTTGTATCCCACTCAAAAATACCAGAAGCCTCATGAAAGGACTGTGGATTTGAGGCAGTAGCAATGAAGATATGTAGAGCATCCTGGAATTGTGAATGAGTTTGCTTGGTGTCTAATGGATCCCCAACCCAATCACCTGCAAACTGCAAGGTCTGTCTAGCCCAAAGTGGACCAGAAGATGGAGAATCTAGAGGAGAATCATCAACCTGTAAATGATGACTAGGAGAGGAAGGAGGTGAGTCCTTTGAATCACTCTCTGCATCAAAAGTGGAGGTAGAAGACTGCTCAAGTGAATCTGACCCATCATGTATTCCAAGTGACTCCAATGTCAAAGTAGAAGGCAACCCTGTGACCATGCTCTGTTGGTTAAGCTGATGCAAGTAGTGGAAGTTAAGATGGCCAAACTGCTCATGCCATAATCTGCTCACATCATTAGAGTGAATGAGTGAAATAGTCAAAGGAGGATCAAGAACAAAGTGAGAAAACATATAGAGTCATGACTGATGATCTGCTCTCCCAACTGCAACTGTAGAATCATTGTGCAACTCACATATCTCCACTGAATCAGGAGTGAACTCAACCCGCTTGCCTGAACCTGTGTGAGTGATCTGGTATACCGATAGGAGATTAGTTGACAATGAGGGTACACAAGGAACATCATGGAATGTGCCAACCCCCACATCAACAGACCCTCTCCCACACCCCTCAACAGGAGTGTTATCACCCATCAAAATAGAAGGCATAGTACACGGCTCCAAGGATGCAAGTTCTTCCTTAGATGAAGCTATGTGGTGTGAAGCACCCGAATCAAGAACCCAAGTGGATGGTGAGGAAGAAACTGCAAAAAGGGCCTTGCCCTTTCCTTTCCCCTTGCTGTTTTCTTTTTCTTTGTTAGACCCTTCATTAAAAATTTGTTTGATAGACTCAGGAACACTGATATTATTCTTCTCAAGAATGTATGTCAAGTGATCAAGTTGTTTCTGCAAACATTTATGTTCATCATGACCAGGTCTTTTACAATAGGCACATTTGACCTTTTCTTTCTTAGGCTTATCGCCCTTGGAAGATGGTGTATCAATAGTTGCTTTTGAAGAAACTAGCATCTGATCCTTCTTCTCCTCGCTATTCTTTTGTTTCTTGTCCTTACTATTGTTGTTACTACTTTGTCCTTGTTGTTCTTTTGTGCCTTGGTTAGCAGCCAAGGCATGCGACTTAAAGGACTTAAGAATGCCCATCTGGATTAGCTTGTCCTGTTCTCGAGTGAGATTGACAGAAAAATCATCTAAAGATGGCATGGTGAATTGAGTACCAAGTGCACCCTTAGTAGCATAGAAGGTAGAAACAAACACAGAATATTCTAAACTTAGCTTAGAGAGAATACTAAGAATCAGTTGTTCATCTTTCTTTTCAATTCCACATTGTTTTAACTACAGCCTTAGTGATTTCAATTTGGTGAAAAAATCTTGAATTGTGTTGAAATTGCCTAGACTCAAACTAATTAATTCATTTTCTAACATATGACCCCTCATTGAATCTTGTGTGCCAAATAGTGTCTCTAGCTTTGTCCATACTTCATTTGGTGTATCCAAAGACTCAATGTGAAATAGCAAGTCAGGAGAAACAGACAAACACAATGTTCCATATGCCTCATCACATTTGTTAAACCACTTAGGCTTGTCTTCATCTTTAGTAGGTTCAGTTTCAAGTCCCATAGTTATCCTATTTAATCCAGCTTTCTTTAAGTGAATTGTCATGCGTGATTTCCACTCAAAGTAATTGTATGGAGTTAGGATGGGCATATTTTTTTGATCCATGATGAAGAAATGCAGAGAAGAAATGCTAAAAAGAAGAGAACCCAGCCACGACAATGCCCCCCCCTTTTTTACTCAATCAAAGAACTCCCCCCTCCAAATAAATATGATTTGGCACTTTATTTTAGTGCATTTACAACTACCACTAGAAAGAAATACTTAGTGGTCTTGATTTCAATGCATTACAAACCCTCATGAAGAGCATATGCTAGAAGTGAAACTTTTGCACAATAATCAAAGAAACAAATAGCACCACTGCGATCTACTCAAAAAATCATGCACTTTCAAAAAAAGAATCGCCTCGATCCGAGGTCGTATGAGAAAGTTATGATCCTCTGAAGTTTCCAAAATGAGAACTGTGCACAGTCACGGCTGAGAATCTGCAATTTCTGAAGAATTCATGCATGAAAATCAAAAACTAACTCCACTAGTGGATAGAGCACACAAAAATAGCTAATTTCATAACAAGAATCATCAAAATCGGAGTCTGTATGAGCAAGAACGAGACATTTGAAAACTGCATTCAAATCTGCAATTGCCAACGGAGAGGGGTATGGCTGTAGCTTTGCATGCTCGATTTTGAAAAATATACAACTTGCATGCAAAATCTAAAAGATACCCAGATGGTTTTTCGGGGCTGCAAACAAAACCCAGAAAGCGTTTTTCTTGCTGATGAACAGAAGATGTTGCTGTAGTGTAAATCAGACGCTTTTAATAGTAAAAAACGGCTCCAAAAATCAGAAAACGACCCCAGCAACCAAAATATGACATGCAAATGCTGGATCAGCTTCTTAAGTCCATCAATGGCATGTTGGAACCTGCAAAACTGATTGAAAACTCCAAATATGCAAGTTGGTTGTCAAATTTGAGATTGAAACCCCAGAGAAAAATTGTTTTTGTCAAAACTTTTCTAATTCTCAGGATCATCCAAAGATGCAAGAGAAGAGCATACTTTGTTTTTCAAAAAACTACAATAAAGTTTATTTTCCCCCCCCCCGAATCTCTCAAATAAGGAAACTAAAATCTACTCTTGCACATAGAAAAGCTCTGATACCATGTTAGAATCTGAAAAGATTAATAACCCAGAAAACTAGTGCAAAGAGTAAATATCTAAACTATGAATGCAAATGATACAAAATCAAAATAGCATCATAGAGTTAGTCTCCAAGAGAGTAATGCAAATGCTGGAAGCAAAATAGCATTAAGAGGATGCAAAACAAGAGATACAAATACAAGCCAGGTAGCATGCTTATATAGGCTAGGAAGAGGGAGGAGGTGGCAACACCAACCAATGAGGAGCAACCATCTATCGAACTAAAGATAGCAAAGTATCTTCCCAAGATAGCTAATGGATGCTCACATGTAGGAAGATGACACCTCACAACCATTCACCTAATAAGACATGCTTTATTAACCTAAGCGAGATTATTAAAAGTGTAGGAAAAACCTAGCAAAATAGGAAAAATAAAAAACTACACTAACAGATGGAATAATCTATTTGGACTCAAACCATCAGATTAATCCTCTTTCCTAAGATCATTGATAAATATGATAAGGATAAGAGGACTTTTGCCTTAGAATTTCTCACTGAAATCATTGACATAACATTCTAGGTATGGTTGCTACCTTGGTGGGAAAATTTATTGGACCTTGACCAAATATTGATCTGGTAAAGATTTTTGTAAGAAGCAAATGGGAGTTGAAAGGTTAGGTTGAAGTAATAGCTATGATAAAAGGATTTATGTCTTTTGAGTTCTACCCATAAGACTACTCTAAGATTCTTTGTGTAACTGGACGATGGGAAAATCTACTCTTATATTTCAAAAGTGGACTTCCAACCTAAAATTGAATAATGATTTTCTAACCCAGGCCCCAGTCTGGATTAGGTTGCTAGAACTTCCCTTAGAATACTAGCATGAAGATGTTTTTTTATGGTATCACCAACTCTTTTATGGAACTACTATCTATTGATCCTATCACTACAGCTAAGAAAAGACTCATGTATGCTAGAATTTGGATGGGAGTGGTTGAAGGACATGATATGCCTCAAGTGATTGAGTTTTAGTCTCATCTGGGTAGACAGGTGTACTAGATCAACTATGAGAATGTTCCTTTTTCCTGCTTCTATTACAAAAAGGTAGGACATAAAAGTGAAGGCTTGCCCAATATTTAGAGAAAAGGAAAAGGCTAGCAAAGCTCAAAATAAACAAGCGAAGAACAAGGACAACCAACACAGATCCTTGAACCAAGTTGATGCACCTAGAAAGGTGTGGAAGGAAAAAGCTATAAAGGGAAAGGTCCCAGTGGAAGAAGCTATTAGAGAAAATGACAAGAGGGAACCTCCACTGGAACATAAGACTTTGGAAGGAAACAAAGAATCTAAGGAGGCATAGTAAAAGGCTTCATTGACAAATAGCAATAGGGTCTTGATGGATGTTGAGCCAAGTCTCAAAATCACCTCCCATGAGAATGAAGGAAAAGATGTGGCTTGTAATACAATGGGTGTAGGGGAGAAATTCATTGAGGAAACAAAAAAGATGGATACCAATGATGCCTCTTATGTTCTAGATTCTTAGGATGGGGCTCTTGTGGAGGTGGTAAGATAACCTCTTTCACAAGATTCTAACTTTAGCACAAACAAAGGGGTCTCTCCTTCAATAGTCAACAAATTCCTTGAAAGGGTCTCGACCACTACTCCTCATCACCTTTCCCATTTGGAGGCCCTTTTGATAGCTACAAGGAAGGAAATGATAATGCATGGATACCGATTAATCATAAGAAAAATAAAAACAATAGGAACCCTTTGCTGGTCGTGCCTGCATCCACGAGGAGCAGGGTCAAAAATGATACTAGAAGAAAATCTAGTACCCTAGGTAGGAAGAACAAGAATCAAATAAGAAAGGAAGAAACAAGAAGGAATATTCTGGATGGGACCC
Organism: Cupressus sempervirens; assembly: GCA_028749045.1. Taxonomy (NCBI): domain Eukaryota; kingdom Viridiplantae; phylum Streptophyta; class Pinopsida; order Cupressales; family Cupressaceae; genus Cupressus; species Cupressus sempervirens. Next base: position 440,005,816 of record CM053786.1, on the reverse strand, counting down.
AAAGAACCATCCTGGAATGATGTAGCTAAAATAAAGCATGAAGGTAATTTCCTAGAACATTCGTGGACTCAGTGGAATCTACAAATAGGAAATTGTTAGGAATATGATTAGGGATCATAGGCCAAATTTATTTTTAATTTAGGAAACTAAAATGAAGGAGAAAATTGAAAAGATTTCCTTTGGTAAAGGAATGAGGAACATGGCTACTAACTCAGATGAAGCTTTGGGTGGTCTGCTAACAATATGGAAGGAAGCATTTGAAGTCAACATCATCTTTGACAAAGGTAATATTTTTCTCATGAAATTTTTTAATCCTAAGACTCAAGATAGATGGTTTTTTTTTTTAACATCTATGCCCCCCAATACTAAGAATAGTAGAAGAATTTTTTGTTATTTTTTTTTGGTTTGGTAGCCCATATAGGTGAATCAAAGGGCATTGTTATGGGGGACTCAATACCCCTGTCTTGGCTTCTGAGAAGATGGGTGGGTTACCACCTAATGTGGATAGAAAGAAACACATGGCTGACTTGATAAGGGACTTAGCCCTAGTGGATGTTAATCTCAGGGGATGTACATTTACTTGGTCCAATAGGAGAATTGGCCCAGAGTGCATTTAGGTGAGATTAGATAGAGCCCTTTTAACTTTGGATTGGATGTGTCAATTTTAGTGCAACCTTTCATCTTTGGTGCATCTTGGATTAGACTAGTCCCCTATCTCTCTTACTATTGACAGAGTTAATAGTAAGAAGGCTTTCCTCTTTAGATTTGAGAAGATGTGGATAGAACACCTAGGCCTATTTGACAAAATCAAGGAATGCTGGGGTATAGAGGTTGATGGAATAGCCATGTACAAGGTTTCCAAGAATCTTAGATTTATTAAGTTAGAAATACAAAAATGGAACAAAATGATTTTGACAATATTTTTTATACTAAAGAAATGATTTTGGAGGAACTTTTTGAGGTGCAGGAAGAGATCTAGACCTAGGGTTATGATGATATTAAGATGAATTCTTAGAAGGAAATCCTTTTTGATCTTTACAACATATTTGGGAAGGAGGAAATGTTTTGGAGGTAGCAATCTAAGTTGGTTAGGCTAAAGGAAGGGGACAAAAACTCAAGATTCTTCCACCTATCCACTATGAAACATAGGGCTTCCACTAGAATTTGTGAGGTTTAAGAGGGGAATGACACTATTAGGGAAGATAATAAGATAGCGAAGGAGACTATTAGGTACTTCTCTTCAATCCTTACTAAAGACCTTAACTTATTAGAAGAGGACCAAAATTTTATTGTTAACACCATCCCTATTGTCATTAGTGATGCTTAGAATTGGGCCTTAGTGGCTATCCCAAAGCTTGAAGAAATTAAAGAGGCAATTTTTGCTCTACCTGCTAAGAAGGCCCCTAGCCCTAATGGTTTCCCCACCTTTTTCTTCTAGATAAAGTGGGAAATTATTCAATTTGATCTTGTCAAAGCTGTTTAGGAATTTTTTGGTGCTAGAAACCTATTGATAGAAATCAATGCAATTTTTTTGGTTCTGATCCCTAAAGTCTTTGGTGTAGATTCTTTCGACTCTTTCAGACAATTAGCCTCTACAATTCTTTTTATAAGATCTTTTTCAAAAAAACTTAACTAACAAAGTTATCAAATTACTTCTATAGATTATTGTGGCTCAACAATCAAGTTTGTCCTTGGTAGAAAAATTTTGGACTCCATCATTGAGGTTCATGAAGTTATTCATTCTCTTGAAGTTGGTAAAAAGGAGATTTTTTGCTCAAACTTGATCTATCTAAGGCCTATGGCAAGGTGGATTGGGGTTTTTGGAAAGAATTCTTGAAGCTTTTGGTTTCAATGCTAGAGTGAGAATGATTATCTCTCAATTGGTTTCCACCCCTTCCCTTGTAGTTAATGGGACCCCCTCTAACTTCTTCAAATCTTTTAGAGGCCTTTTTTAGGGTGATCCTTTATCCCCTGTCATCTTCATCATTTTGGCTTAAGGTTTGGGCAAGCTCATACATTTCAAAAGAAGTAGAGGGGATTTAGTGGGCTTGAAACCTTCTTTTGGTCCCTTGGTTTTCACTCACTAGAAATTCATGGATGATACCATTTTGGGGGGTGGGGCCTTGGTGAGAGAAGTTAGGATTGTGAAAAACATCCTCAATACTTATTCCAAGGCCTCTAGGAAGCTCATCAACTAGGATAGGAGTTTGGTTTTCTTTTTCAACAACCCTTTAAACAGACAAAAGAAAATTGCTAGCATTTTGTGTTGTAATATTGGGGTCCTCCCTTCCATTTATTTGGGCCTCCCCTTGGGGACTAAACCTCCTAACAACTTTTGGGACAATATCATTGATAGATTCAATAGAAAGCTAGCGAGATGGAAAGGCATCACTCTTAGTTAGGTTGGCAAAGTGTCACTGATTAAATCCACCTTGTAGACCTTACCCACTTATGCTCTTAGCCTCTTCTCTATTCCTTCTAAGGTGGTTGATCATCTAGAAGCTATTCAGAGGAATTTCATATGGTCAAGCACTAATGAGAACAAGAAATACCCTCTAGTGGCTTAGGAGAACATCTATAAACCAAAGAAGAAAGGGAGATTGGGGACTAAAAAGATGAAATAGTTCAACTGTGATCTTCAAGTGAAACAAATTTGGAGACTCTTCAATACCAATGGTGAATGGAGAGATATACTAAACTTAAATTATGCTACTAACCTCAATCTCAAATAGTTTATCAGTAGAGATCCTGACCCTAGGGGCTCTAATATCTAGAATGGCCTCTTAAGGACAAAAATCTTAGCCTTTGAGAAAGTAAAATGAAAATTGGGTAATGGTGAAGATATTTATTTTTGGCATGACAAATAACTTAGATCTAGACCTCTTTGGGACATGGAGCCTTTTAAAAAATGGGCTAATATTTATATAGAAAGGTTTGGGAGTAGGGTGAGTGACTATAGGATCCATAATGAGTGGATTGATCTAGCTAAGATGTCCTAGGAGCCAAGCTACTAATGGACATGATTAGGCATATTCCTTTTTCACATAACAAAGATTCCATTATCTAGGGAAGACTATGAATGGCATCTATACTATGGCCTTTGGCTATGAGACTTTGCAAAACTTTAGCCCAACCCTTGTGTGGGCCAAAGCTTGGTACCTAGGGCTCATCCCAAAAGTTAATATTTTCTTCTAGATTATGCTCCGAAACGATATTGTTATGGTGGAAAACCTCACCAAGAGGGGAAATATGATGCCCAGTAGATGTATTTTAAACAAAAATCACTGTGAGAGTGTTGAGCATATTTTTATCCATTGTCCTTTCATTAGCACTATCTAGTCTCTTTCCCTATCTTTTTTCAACATGTCTTGGTGCTTTCCTTCCAATATTTTGGGTCTCTTTGAACAATGACACCTTGGGATGTTAGGGAATGACACCATGGCTTTTTAGAATTGAAACTTACCCCATGTGTACTGGGGGGTCTAGAAAGAGTGGAACAATAGACTTTTTAAGGATAAGGAAACTAAGGTAAACATTGTTTTCCACAAATTCCTTAATGCCTTGATGGAAAACTACACCAATATCAAAAGTCCTATCCCCTCTCTTGGTACAAAGGGTAGGGACAATAATAAGAGGGATGGATGTAGATGGACTCTTTCACCTAAGGGATGACATAACAATAATTTTGATGGGGTGGCCAAAGGAAACCTAGGAAAGGATGGGGTGGGTGGAATCATTAGAAATGCTTTTGGTAAAGGGATTGTTGTAGTTGGTTCCTCCCTTGGAATACAAACTAATCATTATGTAGAGGCTATTGCAACTCACCATACTATTAAATGACAAAGAAAAATGCGAGGAAAATATCTCTAGTTGGAAGGAGGTTCAAAAAATATTATCGATTGCCTAAATGAGAAGAAAAAGCCAACATGGATGACTAAGAATATCATTGATGAATGCATTCAACATCTCAATACCTTCAAAACAACCTATGTGGCACATGAGTACCAGGAAGTCAACCAAGTGGAAAATAGATTGGCTAACTGGCCAATCAGGTACAATGAAGTGGCTAAGTGGACAAATGGTTATAATTTCCTATTAGAAATTAATAAGTTGATTGAAAGGGAAAGGATCTTGGGTAGATTGGGTATCATAAAAAATACATTATGATTGTTAATGAGTTACAAGAAGTGGTTAGAAATATAATGTGTAGATTTATTATGATTGTTAGTGATTTATGGGGGATGTGCAGAAATGTGATGTGAAATTACAATAACACACATACTTCTCACATCAACCATATCTATCAACTTACTTCAAGGATCAATTTCAAGTAGAAAATTCATAAGGCAGAAAAAAGGTCCAAGAAAACAAGGAGCACCAAAGTTTTTTTGGATTCGAAGGGCCTCGATACTAGATATAGATCTTGCATAGAGGAAGATATTATGGTAGGGGAAAGACATAGGAGGGAGCTAGAGGATGAAGCCCAGTAATGGTGTAGACTATCCAAGGTGTGGAACATTCTAAAAAAAGGGGAAACCATGAATTTCATTGAATGGCTCCATGGTTGGAAAGCCTCCACTACCAATACTATGGTTAAGAGTTAGAATGAGGGAATAGTTAAAATCGATTGAGTGGATTTCATGGTGATAGAGGATGTCATATCCACTATTATTGGCATTCCCATCTTGGGAAAGAAATTCTACAGAGATGGAAAAATATTGGGGCAAGTAGTGGTGGAATTCACAAAGGATCAAGAAAAAAAAAAGGCATTGGTGAAGAGAGGAACTCATTATCTTCTAAGCTCCATCAAGCCACTATGGAGGTTCATGTTGTGTATTATCATCAAATATATCACCCTTAACACCACATTTAACTGCCTTTGCACCTACCACTTTGTGTTACTCAACCACTTTAGGTATGGGGCAAAAATTTCTATCTCCTTCTACCTCTACTCTTCTATGAATGAGAACATTAATGATTATCAAGAGAAGCATAGTAGGAATCTGGCACTCCATCAGGGGTTGTACTATTAATCTATGAATTCTTTAAGGCTAGGACAATGGGAAAAAAATTTAAGAATAGGAAGAAAGGAAAGAAGAGCAGAGGGGACTCTAAAGAGTCAAAAGAGAACTATTTTCCTTTTGATATAGAGGATAGCCTTGAGATGCATATTGACTCAGAGAGGGATGATTCCCCATAAAGTGGCTCTAGTAAAAAATCATCAAAATGGAAAGGAAGGAGAAAGAGGCTTTCCCCAAACCCAATTAAGGCCTTGACACCTCCTCGAATAGGGACTATAATGAAAGGGATGAAGGAATAGATATGTGGGAAGAAAGTGCAGAAGGAGAGGAGGATCTTAGAGAAGGGGAGGGTTTGGAGAGGAAAAGGGGTAAGAGAATCATCACCATCAAAATGCCAATAAATAAAAAGGATGATGTCCAAACTTCCTAGGGCCAAAAAATAAAACTCTCCAAGGCTAAGGAGGATAAATAGGGAGTGGAGAAGGAGGGGGTAGAAGGGGGCCTCAATTAGAGTGAAAGAGAGGAATAGGAGTAGGGCTACAAGGAATTTGGAACTAGCAAATATAGATGCTCAATCATGGAAAGGATAGGAATGTGGTGTGGTAGAATCTTGACACATCTTCTGCTAAAATGGGGATCAATAGAGAGTTGATCAAAACTCTGGTTAAAGAGAGTGAAGAGGGTAAAATCCAAATGGAAGAGTTGATCGATCATTCCCTAGTTATTTTTATCGACATCACTAAGGAAAACCCAAAAATGGATGTCCTCAACAATTCCAAAAATAGCATGGTGAATAGCTCCTGCACCACCAAGTAATTTTTTTATGAAATCAAAGAGCTCAAATATAGGTGAGAAGCTTGGAAAGGGAGAACTGCAACTTGAAGAACAAGATATTAGAGGAAGAAAAGAGCATGGACAATAGAGTGGAGGAGGTCAAGAATAGGGTTCAAACAATGAAGATCTCAATGTAGATTATAGTGGAACAAAACTATAATATTCTCAAAGAGGCTAATGAGAAAATTAGGCTGCTCATTAAGAAAATGGAGAAAAAAAGAATTAGTACGGAGGAGGACCCTACCCCTCACAATGCAAAGGAAAAGACTCTTAATGATAGCTCAAGGAAGTGTACTAGATCCAGCTTGAGGAAGAAAGACACCCTAGAACTTGACCAAGAACTCTCAGACATGAAGGAGGTGGTGGGTAGATTATCAAAGCTGGAAACCAATCTAACATAAATGTTGAGTGATATCTCCTAAGTGCACTAGCTTTTCTTTGCTAGTCCTAGTTTTTTGTCTTGACTCCCTGGATTTTTACTAGTTTTACACTTTAGTGTGGAGAGTTATTTCAACTGGTTGCTTTTAGTTTCTTTTGATACTTTAAGCATTCTTTTTTTATTAGATCTATGTATTGTATGGGTTTTAAGGCCCTATTAAAACCTACTTTCCTTAATAAAAGACAATATTATGCAATGTGTTCAACACCCATTATCTCAACACCTAGCACATAAGCATAGTGAATTCAACACATGTCAATAAAGTTCCTTGGGGATAGGAAAAGTAGATCATAAGAAAGTGAAAGAAAGCTATAACAACCTTTGTAGCTATGAGATGAGGAAAAGCATAATATTAAGGGATGAAGTAAGAGGGGTGTCGATGCTATGGTGAAGAGTTAAGTGTATGGTAAATAAGGATTAAAGACAAGCTAATGTTGGAAACTCTAAACTTATGATAAATAAAGATAATAGTCAATGTATGGTGGGAAGGTGAAGAAAATAGTTATAAGAAAGCTCACAGGGTTATAATGGATGTTTAGATAGCTGTTAGTATGAGATCATAAAGTAGCAAGAAGGAGACCCCTAAAAAATGTTTGTAGACTACCAAACATATGTTCATAGTTTGAAGATAACATTGCAGATAATGTTTCCAATCTCATGATAGATTGATAGGTGTAAGGTCGTAAGAAGTATAATAGGGCTTTCTATTGATATGATTAGGTATTGAACATAAGATTGTAAAGATCATGATTTTTATTTATAGGGATACCAAAGGTTTTATTTTTGAACTTAAAGAATAAGATCAAAAGCCCTAAAATAACATGAGGAAGTGTTTTTTGTTTTCTCTAAGCATATGAGATTTGAAGAGGTATAATAAGTGCTAAGTTGGATAGTTAAGTTGAAGCTCCATTGAGGTGAATAAAATTTGAGTGTTAAAGCTTGTGCATGTAGAAAATTAATGTAACAAAGAAGTTGATGAGGTATGTAGGACATAAAAGATGCTTTGTACACTAAAGTGAGATACAATTTACAAAGCATTGAGAATTTGGGAAGTTGCAAAGCCTTCAAATTTTGTTTGCAGAGTTCTTAGTTTTTAGTTGCAGAACTTCCATATTCTACTTCTAGTCAAGATGTCAGAGAAAGAGGCAGAAGAGATTCAAGCTAAGGATATAGAGGTTGTAGAAACATCAACCTCCAAAGGAGGAAAAACTTGATAGAGAAAGCCAAACAAATTTGCAAACAAGTGGGTAAAGGTATTCCCTAACTCATCAAATGCCATCTTTGCAATTGATCATGATTTCAAAGACCCATATGCATCCTAAGGGATGCAATCTTCATTGATCTCAATGGGTACAAATTGTTTAGATATTTTTATAATAATAGGTTTGAGAAGATTCCTATCTACAATCCATGGAGGAAAATTTTGGCAAAATTACTCTTCCTAGAGGTATTTGTGGATGTTGATTTGGTAAAATCCAAAATCAAGTCCTAAAATCTAGAAACCAAATCATTCCATAGACATGATGGGAGTATTTTATGTACACTGGACCATGCTTCATTCATTGAAGCTTTTGGGCTAGAGGGTCAAGTGAGTGTCCCACTTGACATAGATAAGCTTCAAGGGAAGTTTGAGACAAATAAAAATGCTTACACTCGAAAGGATATGCTGCATCACATCCCTATCAACCTCAATAAGATGGGGAATTATCTTAAGAAAGTGGATAAAATGATGCTTGTGGGAAAATTCAAGAATTACTTTCAGAAAACTATATATGGTGTCCACAAGATGGTGGGAAGTGATGGTTTTGATATGAAGAATGAGTTAATAAACATTATAGCCCAAGATGTGAAAGATGTCTTTCAAAACATTGAATATGATTACTTAGCTTACATCCTTGAGAAGGTACGAGGATAGATTGAGTTGGCATAAACAAAAGAAATGGGGAATTTTAGGTTCAAGTATTATCCATTGCTAATATATCTTATTTTATATAAGAATGTAGGATACACCAGTCCAAATTTTATAGACCAAACATCTGATGAGAATAGAGAGCTTCAAGTGCAACTATGGACATGGGTATGGGATAGATTTTACCATTACTCTTACTCTAATTCATTTTTCAATAATTTTAGTTCAGCGATAATGAAAATGTTAGATCCCAATTTCTTTAGGGCCCTTGATATTTTAAAGAGTTTATTGAGAATAACCCTATTACCCGAATAGAAGAAGTTAGATCATAATTCGAGTGATATATTTTTATTTTGTACTTTTTCCCTTATGAGATTTTATGCATCTCCCCAACCACCTCATATATTACCTGACTATATCCCTCCTAGACTTTCCATTATTGAATTTATGTGGAAATTATTCATGGTAAATAAGGAATACTTAGGGCCAAAATTGCATAAATATACATTTTTGTGTAGGTATTTTAGGGTAGGAAACTTTTCAATTGGAAAAGAATCTCTAGACCAGATTTATAATTTCCTTCGGCATTATAACCTATCCACTACCCCATATAAAAAGTACAACTTAAAAGGTTTCATGAGAAACACTTTAAAAGAAATTAGGGGTTATATATTACCTTTCACAAAAGAGTTTCCCCATGAGGATTTGATTATGAACCTTGTAGCTAAAGGGGAAGCTACAGAGAAATTGAAGAAATTTGATGATGTACTCAAGGTAGAAAATGAATTGAAGAAGGAAGACCTAGATTTTAAGGGTTTCTATTTAGATGTCCCATACACATATAGGTTGAGGAAAATGGTAGACAATTATAGTGAGATTATGGCATAGCTACATGAAGAACTAGTAGGTGAAGAAAAGAGAGTAAACCCTAACTCCCCTAAGCCTAATGTAGTGCTAGAGATTGAAGAGGAGGAAATGACAATAGTATGATGGGTTACTAAGGGAGATAAAAGAAAAAAGGTGGTTCAAATACCTAATAAGGTAAAACAAATGACATTGCAACTAATGCTTGGAACGAATCAGTATTTTGCTAATTTAATCCAAAATTACTTGCAAGATAGGATAGTAGTAGTAGAGAATACTCTGACTACTCTACAGTTGGTAGCAACTAGGTTGGATGATAGAATCATCGAAGAACAATAATTTATGGAGGATGATGAATTCCTAAAATTTTTAGAATTTAAAAGTTTTTTTTGTATAAAGTAAAGCAGAGTGAGTTGGTTTTGAAACTCAAACTAGGAGAGTCTGATGAGACAATCCAAGAGCTAGTAGATAAACTAATATATGCATATGATCTAGAAAGTGAGAAGATAAATCCTATAGAGGCTAAGGACCTCATTCAAAGAAGTGGCATACTTCTGGTACCTAGATGGGATCTTGAGAAAGCTTTCATTCTTGATTAGATTATGAAATAGGAAAACTCAATTTCATAGGAAGCATTTGGTGCTGATGGTTTCTAGAGAGGATCAAGTTTTAATATAGATTTAAATTCCTTAGTAGTATGGAGCATGGCACCTAAGAAAAACAAGCCAAAACTAATGGATGTTTAGAAAACTATTCAAGGTAATATGATAGTATGGACCATGCAGAGTACTTCTAGCACAAAGATTTCAAAGTCCCTAAAGCACTTTTCATTCATGAATAAGGCCAAGGTTGAAGAAATAGAAACTAATCTATCTAGGAATTTTCATGACTACATTGACATCTGAAAATTGTATGAGGGAGAGCTCAGAAAGAGCTATGTCTATGGAAAAGGGTAAATGAATTGGAATTGAAGGCCAAAGATCTAGAGGCTGAGGTGGCATCATTGAAAGAACAACTCAACACAACAGAAAAGAGAAGAGCAAAGAGAAGAAGTGAGCAACCAAAAAGGGTCACCCAAGAAATGTCAACTTAGAGCATAGAGCAAGTGCAAAGTGATGTTGAGCCATGAAGAATGAGCATAGATGTTAAATCTCTATAGAGAGTTGGTGAGCTAAGGACTATTTTTTTGAAGGGTACGATAGGCCATAGGATATATCTTAAAGAAGATTTCTCAACAGGAACATAACCTCTTCATCTCTTTGCAAAGTACTAAACATATATGTAATCAAGCACTATTATGGCTATCGCATATTTTTAATTAATGGAGGCCACATAGCGAATTCTTTAAAAGATTAATTCTACTGATGGCAAAAAAGATAGACTTGCCTGTCAAAATTTTAACAATAAAGGAAGGCCTGGAGATAGTAAGAGAACTAATTGTCTTCTTTACTGGTAAGCTAAAAATTATACAAAATAAAATGAAGGTTTTGTTTGGAGGGATACATTAATACATCCCACCAATTTTGAATTTTAATAATAAGTTAAAAGACTAATAGGAGTGGTCAAATTCTTTCAACTCAATACTAGCTCGAGGAGGAGTAATAACCATTTTTTATTATTAATATAATGTTGCCTTTAATGATTTAATTTATTCTCTCTTTAAAGTTAAAATTGATGTAAACCAATTTGTAACTAAATCAAAAGATAAAAAATGTTAGGTGGACTAAGGCAATTAGTGACTTGGATGAGGTTAAAGGCACTGAATGAGCTACAAAGAGAGAAATCTATGTATGGGAGGTAGGTGGATAGATTAAAGCTCTATCCATGGGAAGCAATTAGGAATCATAGTTGGATGGTAGAAGAAACAAAATAGAGAAAAGGCAATGACAATGATAGGTTGTTAAAGTGCACACATGTTCATCTTGGAGACACTTGAGGAAAAGTCGCCACTTGCCAGTATTGGAATTGCTTCCCCACTTTTATCCAAGTACAAAGAATGTTTGTAAAAAAGAAATATCTAAATTGTCTTTGTATTTTTTTTGAATCAATTTTTGACAAGTTTCCTCCCATCTGAGGCTTTTTGTAATCCTTATCTATAAAAGGATTTCCAAGATGGGAGTAAAGGGTCAAGTTCTATTTTACTTTAGTGTTTATGCTATTTACAATCAATCCAATTCTTATGTCAATTAGGTGTTGTCTCAATTTTTGTACTCTGAGATTATAATGGATGTTAAATGGAAAATTTGTCAAATTCTAAGTTATATCCTTAGTTTTATATTAGATCTATATTATTTTCAAGAACATGAATACAAGAGGAAGTTCTAAATGTATGTGTCTTTGAATTACTTCACCATTTTCATATGTTTGTCACCTTGAGATTGAGTGAGAAAAGTTCATTTCAATTTAATGAAGCTAGGATAGGTTCTATGTCAATTTATTGCTTCTTTTAATTCATGCAATTAAAATTCATGCAATTAAGTGCTTCTATGAATTGATAGGATTTCAAAACATATGGGAGGGATATCATTAGAATTATATTTAGGTTTAATAGTTGATAAATTTAATTACAATTCAATTAAATAGATAGGGATTTACTATTATGACTATTTCCAACAAGGGATAAGGCACTAGTCATCAATTGAGATGCAAATTGAAGCAGTCATTTAGTTTCATAATTCACACTTAAATCAAAATAAATTACCTAAATTTTGTAATAGAGAATTATATGTTGGTCATTCACTTATCATAAGATATTTCTTTGAGTTTATGGTTGGCTATTGTAAATCAAAAGTTGATTACAATTTCAAGAAGACATTAGATCATTTTCTTGTATAAGGGATAAATATTCGATAAGGAAGGTAAATAAATAAGTGATAAAATCCCTAGGTGTACCTACCTTGTCCTTGTGCAGCCTAAAGTGTAGAGAGCCTTTATGCTTTGTTAAGCCAGAATTGAATAGATTCTTGTTGAACATAAGAATTAGCTATTCCCTAGGCATCTACTTTTATTTTGCATCTTGGTGTTGTTTTAGACCTGTTGTTTTAAAACACCTACAAAATGGTGACTCTACTGGGGAGTTGTGTAAGTAAATCCACTATTTGAACTATTATAGTCTCTAGTATAAGTTGTATATCTACAATCATATTCCTAGTTGTCTTTGGCCTATGTTTTATGTTGGTCTCTCTTAAGTAACAAACCTTGAATATCTAAAATATTTTCAATACTAAAAGAGTTATATGATGTAGGATGTGTCTACATAGTGCCTTGTTTCCAAATAGAGTTTACATTTTCCAAAAAAGTGCATTGTATTAAAGTTTTATGGGTCACGCCCTTGTGTCAGATCACTTTCCAAGCATATTTTCCCATTGTATTTTTCTATAATAGAGTTATTTTAAAAGTATTTTTTCTCCTAATGGTTGGCCACTCGGTCAAAGGTTTTGTAACTAGTGCTATATATCCTAAGTAATCTTTTGAAAATGGATGATATAAGGAAAAATATGATAGCATACATAAGAGAGAACCTAGAAATCCCTTTATATACAAAATTGTCAAAAGTTGGTAAGAAAAACTAGCCTAAGAAGAAAGGGGAGTCTAGTCATACATGGAAACCCAGAGATAATTCCAAATACCAGCCTATAGTTGAGAAATAAGTTTTTTCCCATAGTTCTAAGTCTAAGAGTACTAGGCTTTTGCATGGTAGTTTTGGAATGCCTTTTCAAGAAGAATAAATTTACCAAGATAAAATGTGTCATGCATGGGATATATTATCTTTATATTAGTTGATTTAGGAGGAATGCATCAGCATCATAGACCTAGAATCATTTAGTTAAGTAGATCTCACCCTTGCCATGTTCTTTATATTGAGAGAAACATCATTGACCTAAATAACCATACAAAATCAGAAACAACCATTATAGACCCTAATGATCTGAAGATAGAAGTGGAAGCTCTTAGGAAAAGAGTTGCTAAAAAAGATACCAAAGGCATCTATTTGGAAAAAGAGAAAGAGAAAATCACTATGAATGTTCTCATTGAAAGAGAAAACCTACTTAGGAGAATGGCTACTTTGCTAGAACACAATAAGAAGTTGGAAGACAAGTCTACTTCCTTGCATTTAGATATATTTGGGGATATTGGGGAGATGATATCAAATGTTAATGAGCATGAGAAGGTTTTGCAAGAAAAGGAAGATCCGTTGGTTGTACAGACCTTGCCATATAATCCTATTGGAAAGGAAACTAAAACCATGTAATGGATCTTACCACTAAAGCTATTGAAAAAGATATGCAAAAAGTAATTGGTATTAAGATAAATGAACTAGTTACTACATCTAACACTGTCCCTATCATGTCAAAAATGGATCTAGAACTAGAAAAGGCTAAGAAGGAGCAGGAAGAAGTAGCCAATGAACTTGAGAAGGTAGACAATGAAGCCCAAGCAACATAAATGAGAAAGAAAAATCAGTTTCTGACATCTACCTCTAGTTTGAATAAAAATTAGAATCAATCTTCATTAGGAATACCTTATACTATAGCATATGGGCCCATAATGAGTAATGTCACTACTTCCTAGCTTGGCCCTTCTTCCTTTTATACCACAGTAGCATAGAAAGTTGGTACCCAACCAAGAAAAACAAATCTTTAGAGCCAAGTTTTTGGATCTAGTTTCATCGGTGATGTAGGCTTTACAAAGAGACCTATGTATATGGAGAGATATAAAAAAAATCCTTCTTAGGTATCCCTAGTCATCAAAACCCTATCCCAAATTATCTTAGGGAGAAGGCTACAAAATTCTCTAAAAATAACGCTGTCAGTGGTGAAGAACACCTTAGAAAGTTTAAAGATATGATGAATGACTATGAAGTTGAGCATGAAGATGTGGTCATGAAACTATTTGTGCATTCCTCATAGAAGATGTTATGGATTGTTATAGGAGACTACCTGATAATAAAATTATTTCTTGGGAAGATCTTGAAAAGTGTTTCAAAGAATGATATGGGGATAATACTAATGCTAGTTTTATATTGAATGAATTCAACAATATAAAGAAAAATCAAAATGAGTCTACATTTGATTTCAATATCATATTTCAAAAGGGAATATGTAAATTGTTCCAAGTAATGAGGTTGGAGGAAAATGTTTTCTTTACAACATATTTCAATGCTTTTGATAGTAATATGGCTTATATTTTGAGAGATAAATATCCTAGAACATTAAGAGATGCCCTTAAAATATCTGCAAACATTGAAAATAATAGGAAAGTTTTTGGAAAGCTAGGAAGAAGAGATGATCCAAAGCTTTCCAATCCTTGTGCCAATTAAAAAGGTGATAAGCTTGCCGCAAAAAAGAAGCCAGAGCAGGATAAGGTGGATTAGATGATAACTATATTGAAGAATATGAAACCTCAAATCGAAAATGCCTAGAAAGAAAATACTAGTGATAAATCATAGTTCAACAACTTCAACAAACAAAATAGGACGCAAGATTTTCCTTATACTACCCAATGGAAAGATGGGAAACCTATTGTTCCTCCTATCAAGAATGTTGGTGAGAAGAATATCCCTAATAGTTTTCAAAAGTCATCTATTAACATGGTTGATGACCCTCAATGGTGTATAGTTTTTCGGTTACCCCATTCACCAGAATATTGTGCCATTATATTATCTTTTGTTGCTAATCAAGATGGAAATGAAAAACATTCTAATCATGAGAATAGTGTCAAAGATGTAGGATGTAACATGTTTGATTCATGTTATGATGTTATCTTTTATTGTGATCATAATGATAATGATATTCATGAAAGAAGACAATTTCATAGTGTAGTACAGTAACAGATTTTCTCAGATGAAGACCAAGAGGAAGACACAACTTGTAATGTGGTGACATCAAAGGTTGATGTAATTTTAAGGATTCCTACTAAATTAGAAATTGATTAAATCACAAAAAACATGGTTTCCCAAGTGCAAACTAGGGGTATGTTGCAAAAGAGTGAAATAAATAAAGTCTAGTGTTTTTATCAAGAAAATTGATTTGAAGAAGATAGAAGTAAATAAGCCTAAGGATGGCTATAATGTCAAAATTAAGAATGTAAGTAAAAAGTGGGAACATAAGAAGGTGCATTTTGCAAAGGATCTTAAAGCTCAAAATATTGACAATAAAAAGGAAGAACCAAGATCACTGGTGGCTACTACTGTGAATGAAAAGAAGAAGAACCATAACATTGTAAGTTCATCTAACAAACACAAAGAAGTGAAAGGTATGTCTATAGATAATCCCACTATTTTCCCAATTGATATGTTGTCAATATTGTCTCAAATTATAGTAAAATTTCTTTTGTCAAAGTTGTTAAGGATCCCTGAACATAAGAGTAAAGCCATAGCATGGGCTAAGGGTGTAG
Source organism: Cupressus sempervirens (assembly GCA_028749045.1). NCBI lineage: Eukaryota > Viridiplantae > Streptophyta > Pinopsida > Cupressales > Cupressaceae > Cupressus > Cupressus sempervirens. Next base: position 439,990,353 of record CM053786.1, on the reverse strand, counting down.
ATGACAAGATTAGTCATGATTGTAACTCAAATAAAGTCCTTGATGGACATAAGAAAGAAATAGAAAATGAAGTTGTTGTTTCTCAAAACCCATCCATGTATTTAGATGATTCAATAAATTAATGTTTAGGAAGTTTCGAACCCTTTTTCTTGAGCATTATTGTAAACGAGAAGACATTGAAGGATTGTATCATTGATTCTGGAGCATCAAATACAATAATTCCTTTTAAAGTAATGAAGGAATTGGGACTAAAAGTGGATACTCCTCAAGGTAGGTGTTGTGATATGGATAGAATTGAAGTTACTATCATAACAATAATAAATGCATTTCCTTACAAGTTATCTGCCTATCCTAATAAGGAACAAACAATGAGTGTACTGGTTGTAGATATCCCACCCTAATATGCTATGTTGTTATCTAGGAAATAGAGTGCAACAATGGGGGGAAGTCTTCAATGTGATCTCTTATATGAAACTTTTCAAATTGATGATAAATTGGTAAGAATAAAAATAGAGCCCAAAATTCTGTATATGATTGAACAAGGAATTGAATATGACTTGACATGCTTTGTAGACATAGATATTAATGCATTTAGGGTTGAAGTTTTGGTATTGAAAAAGTAAAACAATTAAGTCATCCATTGCAATGGAAGCTGAGTCAAAATTAAAAAAGGGAGATTTATGGATAATGTACTTTGATGGAGCTTGCTGCAAAGAAAGATCGGGAGTAGTTATCCTTTTGATTTCTCCTGATAGTTATACTTATAAGTTCTCTTTCACTCTAAATTTTCCATGTACAAATAACATTGCAAAGTATAAGGCTTTATTGTTAGGATTAATATTGTCTCATAAACATGGAGTTAAGATTTTATATGTCATTGGTGATTCTGAGTTAATTGTTTCCCAAGTAAGAGAAGTATATGTCTCTAAGAACAAAAGACTAAAACATTATAGAAATGTTGTTTGGGATATGATAGATTTTTTTGATGCCTTTGGGATAACATGGAAGGATAGGAGTAATAACAAGATGGTTGAATTTCTTGTAAAAATTGTTATAAATCTTGATGACATAACCTTTGCTAGCTTATCAAAAGTGACAATACAAACAAGACCTTTAGTCCCTGATAATATCCAAAATTAGTAGATTTTTTAAGAAGATAAAGATATTATAAGGTTTTTAAATTGTGAGGACCAATTTTGGGGACAAGAGATTGATTTTGCAGCACTTGTGGAGACAATTGATGGCAAGGATATAATTTTTGGCAAAGAGGTTGTTGAACTGAAAAAAAAACAAGATTCCTAAGTGGTCAGTTGTATTATAAACATTTTTTTATAACCATGGTAGATCCAAGGCAAATGAAAAGGAGCATATTGTAAAGGATTTAGAAGAGATAAACCTTAGAACCAAAGAGATGTTGGCTATATGGTTAGTTAGATGTCTAGAGTGTTGTCATTTATGGAAATATATATTCAATATTTCATTTATGTATTTAGAGTTAGAAAATTGTTTGTGTTAGATATTTTACAATAGTATAGAGACAAATGTGATGTTTCTAAAGGATGCACTTTAAGTTAGCTCATGCATAGTTGAGGATCGCTATATGACAAGGTCATGATGACATAGGTCGGTACATAGATGTGTACAAATAGTATAGCACAAGTTACAGTTGATTTTCCAGTTTAGGTATTTAAAAGGACATAACAGAGCATATTAGAAATATGAGTTGTACAAATTAAGGAATTATTTTGCTGAAAAAATAATTACTAAGTCATGATGGGCTAGAAATATATATTAATCCTAGGTTATTTTATATCAAGTCAAGCATGTGAAGATATGAAGGTTAACTGAGCATAGATTTATTAATTTTTGAGATATAAGTAAAGATATTATCTTGTGCAAATAATGTGTAAGTTGTGTGATATGATAACTATTGCAAAGATAGCTTGAAAGATATGCAAGCCTTATGTGATATGAAATCGAATGTATGATCAAATCGAGTGCAAGTTTTAGTAGTGACAAAGTATTGTATGGATACCTATACTTGTGAAGAACTTTATTATTTATTTTATGTTAGGGCAGTGGACTCTTCTTGTATACATTGTATTTGATCTACCAACTCCTAACAATGGTGGAGAAACTCCTAACAGGGTTCAAGCTTTTAAAAGGCCTAGTGTTAGCATGAATGCTAAAGTTATGGGGGAGCATTGCAAAAAATTGATATGATGTATTTATAATTGTGTTTGTAAGTGATGACAACATAGTAATAAGTTTGTAAAAGATTGACAGAGTAGTAGAATATGATTTCTATATTGAGAATATTATATTACTTATTTGATGATGTGCACTTACTAGCGCATACTACATTTTGTATTTGTTACAAGGGCAAGTGCGCAAAACTATATGTGACAATGTACAAAAGATATGGTTTATCTATAGAGAACCATATGAAAATAGAGTATTAGGAAAGAAGTTCCTATTGTATGCTTGCTACAATTCATTACAATTTTAGTGAAGGGTTTCACAATGAATTGGAGATAGTATACTAACTGTTGATAAATTAGAGACTGTGCATGTTTGGAAGCCACACGTGTGAAAGTTGGTCTATAACTATGAGCCAACAACATTAATTAAATGTGTATTTCATTTAATTAATGTGTGGAAAGCTGACTCAAGGATTTATTATTGAGAATGTCATAAAGGAAAGACGTTTTTTGTGTTTTATAGATAGGTAGAAGAGAAGACTTGCAAATACTAAGAAGCAAAGTGATACAAAAGCAAAGTGACCTACCTATGTGTGTAAGTGACCTTAAGGGTTATTATTACTAATTTTAGAGTTCTAGATTTGATTACATGATATGAAGGTGAAGGACTCTAACATATTGGACATAGGAAGAAGTGAAAGCTTGTTACACATCTATTATTTTGAAAGGAATAGTACTGAGGTTAATTGGACAATGGGTTCAGCTGCCTTCCATAACTCCTAACAGGGTTGGAATCTCCTAACAGGGACTCTTTGTACTAAATGTTATAATATAATCTTAATAGGGTCCATCCTCTAACAAGGAATATTCATATTAGTACATCATTTTGTGGGCATCATTCCCACCAAGGTTTTCCCTCTGATCAAGGGTTTCCCTAGTCAACATATCTGGTGTAATTGTTTATGTGCATCTCTTTATGGTTGTTGTTTACTTTGGTTGAATGGTCAAGATTTTTTAAGAGGATAAATGTTTTAAATTTTCATATAACTTATTCACCCCCACTCTCAGTTATATTGGTGGACTATTATTTCTAACAATTGGTTTCAGAGCCTCGGGTCCTTGAAGAAAAAGTTTAACAACTTTGAAAGATCCATGAAGAACATGTCTAGAAAGGAAAGTCTGAGATTTGATGGCACAAATTACAATAAATAGAAGGATAAAATGAAGACTCATATTTTGTGCATGGGTCTAGGATATTGGCTTGTAACCAAGGCATCTAAAAATATTGCAGAAGAAGATAATCTTGAAAGTTGTACCGAGGAACAAAGAGAAGTACTTATGTGAAACATAGGGCAAGAGAAACAATATTGTTAGCTCTACTGGAAAGTGAGTATAGCCAAGTAAAACAACTCAAAACATCTCATGAAATTTGGAAAAACTTAGAAGCTAATTATGAGGGTGATACACATGCAAAAAGATTTAGATTACAAAAACTGCATTTTGCATTCCAAGATGCTAGAATGATGGAAGATGAATTTGTAAGAAGCAATACTGGAAGAATATCTAAGATTGTTGCAGGAATCACATCTCTTGGTGGAAAGAAATTTGATGATGAAGTAATATGGAAGATCTTGAAAAGGCTGACACCACCTTTCAAGATAATAACACAGATGATTTAGGTGATGATACCTTGTACTACTAATTTCACCAAAGAAACATTGCTTGGTAGATTGGAAGCTTAAGAATTTGATTTGAAACAATTTGGAGAATTAGTAAAATTTGAGACAACATTTAGTGCATTAAATATTAAACTTGGTCTAGCAAGGAACACAAAAGCACAAGGAGACATTGCTAGCAACAACAAGTCTATTGAGGAAAAGATCCAAGAAGGAGTGGCTCTTCTTGTGGAAAGAGAAAAAGGTGGTAAGAATATCTTTAAATATTGGACATGTAATGTTTTTGGTCATTATGCATCTAAGTGTCCCAAAAGAGAAAGGAAGTATAAGGGAAAATTCAAATCTAGAAGACCTAGAAATTGTTTATATGCTAATGAAGAAGAATCTTAAGAAGAATCTAATAAAAAAAAAAAGTGAAGATGAATTAGGATTCATAGCTATAAAGGAGGATGATCTTGATAGAGAGATCAAAGAAGAACATGCACTAATTTCACAAGTTGAAAGGAAAGATTAGATCATTGATAGTGGTTGTTCACATCACACGACTAATGATATGAGCAAGTTCATCAAATTCATAAGTCATGATGGAGGAATTGTTAGAATAAGGAACAATGTAGCCTATCACATTATAGGAATTGGATCTATCACACTTTATGTAAAAAAAATACTGATGATGTTTATTTTGTTGATGGACTAAAATATAACTTGTTAACTATTGGAAAGCTTATGGACAAAGGTTACCAATTACAGTTTGGTAATGACACATGCATCATCAAGGACAAGAAAGGAAAATTGCTTGGTATTGGTGCAAGAACCAAAGGTAATGTATTTTAGTTAAACACCACTGAAATAACATGTTTAGTAGCTAAAGTTGACAATAGTTGGTTATGGCATAGAAGATTTTGTCGCATAAACTTTGATAACATTATGAAAGCTAGTAATACACTTGCTATGAGAGATTTACCTAAGATCACTAAGAACACTGACATTATTTGTAAGGAATGTATCTTGGCTAAGTAGAAGAAAGTTTCATTTTCTAGCAAGTAGTTTACTACTAATCTGGAATTGGTTCATACAGATTTGAGTGGTCCCACAAGAATAAGAGGATACTATGGAGAGAGGTATTTTATGATTTTTCTTGATGATTTTACCTGGATGATGTGGGTAGCTTTTCTTAAAGAAAAATCAAAGGCATTTGAGAAATTCAAGATATTCAAGAACAAAGTAGAGAATGAATCTAGAGTTAAAATCAAGAGCTTAAGATCTGATAGAGGAAGGTAATTCACTTCTAAAGATTTCAATATCTACTGCAAAGAACATGGAATTAGGAGATATCCATCTTCACCTCATCCACTTGAGTAGATTGAGATTGTTGAAAGAAGAAATAGACCAATTTTTGAAGCAACAAGAGCTATGTTATTCGAGAATGATATACCAAAGACTTTTTGGAGAGAAGTAGTCAATACAATAGTGCACACACTAAACAGAGTATAGATTAGAAAAGGTATGGAGAAAACACCTTATGAGTTATGGTTTGGTTACTCACCATTAGTCAAATATTTCAAAATATTTGGAAGCAAATGCTAGATCAAAAGAGATGATGATATCAGTAAGTTTAATCCAAGGAGTGATGAAGGTATTTTTCTTGGCTATTCATTAAAAAGTAAAGCTTAAAGATGTTTCAACTATAGAAAAAAAACTATACTAGAATGCACAAATGTGAGAATAAATGAAAATTTTGGTACTAAAGAGAAGATGATGGATTATAACTTTGATGAAGATAATTATTCTAGGATGACCAATAGATGTAATGAATTATTTCTCAAGACTAACAATGACTTGCAGTATAATGTACAAACTAAAGAAGTAAGAGAAGAACAGAGCATAGTACTTGAAATAAGAGTTGAAGTAGTAACTCCTAACCCAAATAAGAATGTGATAAGAAATCATCTTGCTAATCAGATAATAGGAAGTAAAGGAAAAGGAGTAATGACAAGAAGTAGAATCAATGAAGAACTATGCCTAATATCTCAAGTAGAACCAAAAAGTGTAGATGAAGCAATCAAGGATGATCATTGGATAAAAGTGATGGAGGATGAACTTCAACAGATAATAAAAAATGACACATGGGAATTATTTCTTAGACCCAAGGACAAAAAATGTGATCGGTACAAAATGGGTATTTAGAAATAAAATAAATGAACAAGGAGAAATAATAAGAAACAAAGCAAGACTAGTATGCAAAGGCTACTCTTAGCAAGAAGGAATTGACTATGAGGAAACACGTACACCTATAGAAAGAATGGAAGTAGTTAGAATGTTCTTGGCATATACAAAAAATAAAAATTTTAAGGTATATCAGATGGATGTTACATCACCATTCTTGAATGGAGAACTTGAAGAAGAATTTTACATTGAGCAACCAAAAGGTTTTCCTTTGATAGTAGAGAAGGATATGGTTTGTAGATTAAATAAAGCCTTTCATGGATTAAAGCAAGCACATAGAACTTGGTATACAAGGTTGGATAAATACCTAGAAAAATTTGGATTTTCTATAGGAACAACAAATATCAACTTATACTTAAAAGAAATAGAAAATGGTTTGTTGATAATCATTGTATTTGTTGATGATATCATTTTTGGAGGAAATAATGAAGCCAATAAAAAATTCTTAGAAGATATGAAGAATGAACTTGAGATGAGCATGATAGGAGAAATGATTTTTTTCTTAAGATTGCAAATTGTTCAAAACAAAGAAGGAATCTTTATTTCTCAGACCAAGTATTTGAAAGATTTGTTGAAAAGATTTGGACTAGAAAATTATAAACTTGTTGCAACTCCTATGGTAACTGGTCACAAGTTATCAAGCAAGGATTAGACACCTACTATTGAACAAGAGAAGTACAAATCTATGATTGGAGGATTGTATTATCTAAATCCTAGTAGACCAGATATAGCTAATGTAGTTGGAATTGTGGCAAGATTTTAGGCTGATAGTAAAGATTATCACTATGTAGTTGTAAAAAGGATATTCAGATATCTGAAAGGGACATCTGATTATGGCATTTGGTATGATAGAAGTAATGATTTTACCCTTTGCACTTATACTAATTCTAATTGGGCTAGAGATATGGATGATATAAAAAGAACCAGTGGAGAAGCATTGTTTCTTGGTGGAAGACTAGTTTCTTGGCTCAACAATAAACAAGACTGCACTTCACAAAGTATTGCAGAGCTAGAATATGTTGCAGTAGAAAACAACTGTAATCAAGTTATATAGATAAAGTAGACGATGAAGGACATTGGAATTACATTCAAAGAACATATTATTATTTACTATGATAGCAAAAGTATAGTAAGCATGTCTAAGAATCTTATTTTGTATTCTAAGACTAAGCACATATCTATAAAGTATCATGTGTTGAGAGAGAAATTTTTAGAGAAAGAAATCAGACTGGAATATATTAATACTAAGGAGCAGATTTCAGACATTTTCACAAAGGCCTTACCAAAGGGCACATTTGAGTATCTAAGAGGTATGCTTGGGGTTATGCCCGTACCTAATTCTAAATACAAGATGCAAAATTGGATGAGTCTAGGGTACATAGCACCATTATGGACTGAATGTTGATGCTTCCTCAATGGGGGACTATCTATGATGAACAGAGTCAATAAAGGATTCCTAGTAATTGGTAATTGGTATGCAATAGTGTCTTTAGAAACTTGAGTTGTTTATGGATTTATATACAAAAGTTGTAAAGAAATAGATTGCTTTTTTTTTTTTGATAAATTATTATATGCTCAAGAAACTAAACAATTTTCATATTATCTTTGACATTGATGTCAATGGGGTAGAAAGCGACATGAAAAAAATTCTATGCAGCTCAATTGAGAAGAAAGTAGAACATGATGGTACTTTTGGAATTTAGATGTTTTTCATCTATGTTTCCATCAATTCCAAAGGGGGAGATTGTTAGCATGAATGTTGATGCTATGGGGGAGCATTTCTAAACATTGATATGATGTATTTATAATTGTGTTTGTCATTGATGAAAACATAGTAATAAGTTTGTAAAAGACTAACAGAGTAGAAGACAATAATTTACATATTGAGAACATTATATTACTTATTTGATGATGCATAGTTACCAGTGCATACTACATTGTGTATTTGTTACAAGGACAAGTGCGTAGAACCTAATGTGACAATGTATAGAAGATATGGTTGATCTATAAAGAACTATATGGAAATAGAGTATTAGGAAAGCAATTCCTATTGTATAATTGCTATAGTTCATTACAATTGTAGTGAAGGGTTGCACAGTGAACTAGAAATAGTATACTGACCATTCATGATGTCAGAGAGTGCACATGTATGGAAGTTTCATGGGTAAAAGTTTGTGTATAAGTGTGAGCCAACAACATTAATTAAATGTGTATTTCATTTAATTAACATGTGGAAAGCTGACTTAAGGATTTATTATTGAGCATGGTATAAAGGAAAGATGTTTTTCATGTTTTTCAAATAGGGAGAAGAGAAGACTTGCAATACAAAAGTAGAGTGACCTACCTATGCATGTAAGTGACCTTAAGGATTATTATTATTGAGTTCAAAGTTCTAGATTTGAATGCATTATCTAAAGGTGAAGGAGTCTAGCATACTAGATAGAGGAAGAAGTGAAAGATTGTTACGCATCTATTATTCTAAAAAGAATAGTACTATGGTCAATTAGACAGTGGGTTCATTGATCTGATCTTGAAGCTATTTGGACAGTGGGTTCAGCTACCTTCCATAACTCCTAATAGGGATTCAAAGTCTCCTAATAGGGACTCTTTGTACTAAATTTTGTAATAGACTCCTAACACAATCCCTCCTCTAACAAGGAATATTCATAGTACATCATTTATGGGCATCATTCCCACTGAGGTTTTCCCTCTGATCAAGGGTTTCCCTAGTCAACATATCTATTGTAATTGTGTATGTGATCTCTTTATGGTTGTTTACTTTGGTTGAATGGTCAAGATTGTTTAAGAGGATAATTTTTTTAAATTTGCATATAGCTGATTCACCCCCCCCCCCCCCCCCCCCCCGCTTAGTTATATTGGTGAACTATTATTGCTAACACCTAGTCCTCTAACAAGAACTTGAGATACTATATGTACTTCATAGACTCCTAATAGGGTCAATATCCTTACATGATTCTTTTTTTTAGTCAATCATCTAGTGGATATCATCCCCACTAGGATTTTTGCCTTGGCTAGGGTTTCCCTAGTTAAAAAATAATGGTGTTATGAGTTCTCTTTGTGTTGATTATATTTACTATTCAACATCATTGGTTTACTTTCATATGCAAGTTATAAAGTAATTAACAATATTAAGTTGTGGGAAAAAGATTGTAGAATACTGACTCACCCCCCCACTCTCTATATTATTTATTTTTAATAATTGGTATCAGAGCATAGTTACTCTAAGGAGGCTTAATAGTTTGAGTAAGATCCCTGAGGATATGGAATAATTAAAGAGAAACCTTAAAGAATATCTTGAGCAGATTGACCTTCTTAAAGAAGAAAGAGATAACCTAAAAGATATATATGAAGATGCAAAAGTTTACATTAGCAAACTAAAAGACAAGATTCATGATCTAAAATATGGTAATGAATCAAATGTGCAAACTAGTGACAATGATGAAGTAGGAATTCTCAAGAAAGAAAATGAGATCTTGAAGCATGAGTTGAAAATTGTTGAACTTAAGTTGAATCTTAAGAAAAATGATATTAAGAGTGAACTTGATCTAAAATTTGAGAATGCAAACCTTAGGTCCCAGTTGAGTCAAGTAATATCTTAATTAGATTCTACCAAGATAGAACATGCTAAGTTAGAAAAATAAAACACTATTGTGAAAGGAGAGTTGACACAGGCTAAATAGAAGTTAGAGAAACATTATACAAGTAGTGATAAAATTGATGAGAAGATATTTTTCAAAGACCCTCTTATGATAAAATAGGTCTTGATTATCTTATTGGAGAAAAATCAGCCAAGAAAGTTGAAATTAGGAAAGGACTAGATCCAATTGTAGAAATCCCTAAAGAAACTAATCAGAATAAGATTGAGTCATCTAAAGGAGTTGAACTAGTTGATTTGTGCGAGAAATATGATGAGCCTAAGGTAACAGAGAAAATTGATCAACCTAAGAAAGTTGAATTACCCAAGGAAGTTAGACATGAATTCAGAAGTATTTTTTCATATGCAATGAAGCTAGTCATGTGAAAATAGATTGCACAGGTAAGTCTATCAAACCTATTATTAATTTCTATTGTTATGATTATCATGGTTATGGACATAAAGAAGTAGATTGTTAGAAAACTAAGTTGTATAGTAATTGTGAAAATAGTAGAGTGTTTAGGAATACTAACCCTATAGGTAATCAAAGAGGAAGATCACATAGAAGATCGAATGATTGTGAAAGATCTAATGGTGAAAGAAAAAAAATTGTATGCTACAAATGTGACAATCTTGGACACATTGCAAGGAATTAGAGAGCACCTAATAGTTAGAATGGAACCAATCAGAGGAGGATTACACCGTTATGTCAGTTATGCAATAACTTTGGACACACAACAAGATTTTGTAGAATGGATTGAAGAAACTTTAATAAAAATGCCAATCATAGAAGGAACAATAATAGAAATGATAGAAGAAATGATAATGGTAGTGACAATAGTTAAAAGGAAGAAATCAGGGAACATGTTGATGAATTCAATGAAGAATTTATGAAAGCCTATAATCCAAATATTTCTTATATAGTGTTGGAATAATAATATTTTAATGCACCTGAAGGGAAATCAAAATTAGAAATCATTCATGACTTATCCTATCTGAATTAAGTAGTTCTAGTAGCGACAGAGCACCAATTAATTAGAACTAATGTTAAAGAGGGAATTAGAAGTTGGATAGTTAACAATAGGTAGAAGAAATAGAGAGGAAGACATGGTTAAGTGTGCAAGCTTAGACATGATCATAGGAAGTTGTAAGATAGAAAAAAAAGTTTACTAGTAACCAATGATAGTTTTTGAATTTGTGATAGATACACATTTAATGCAGAGTCTGATTTGAAGTGATTTTAAGATTGCAAACAAGATTGTAAGTTCCATTTGATCATGTAAAGAGTTTAAAGAAACTTAAGAGTAATTTGATAGTGATTTCAAGTACAAAGAAAGATGTTTGAAGTGCAAAGTAGAAGCCTTGAACATGATATTTTAAGTTATTTTGTGAAGCTTGAATTGAATTTCTAGTGTATATAGTCAAGAATTATGGAAAGTTAGAAAGTATATGATGTAAGTTATAGGCCAAGATATAAGTTCAAGAAATATCCATTTGTTTCATTAGTTGATGATTTGTTAGGATCATTTTCACAAATCCCTTTGAATGTGCTTCATGTAGAGGATGTTTGAAGTTACATTCATTGAAAGTTTCAAAGCATTAGAGGTCAGGACATACAAAAGGATTTAGGAGTCATGTGTAATAGTGACCTCACCCTTAAATATGAGTACACATACCGAAGTGAGCTGAATTTGATCAAGTATATGTTCTACATAGAGTTTGACAATAATGAGTCGACCAAAATCATTTTGATTAGAGTTCATGATGAGATGTTTTGGATAGGTGAAGTACTAGTCACAATTGATAATGACCTAATTCACAAGGTCATTGGTCTAAGTAATGAAGGATGTAACCCAATAAATGATAGGAACATGAGAAAGATAGTTAAGAAAAACCTATATAGTAGATTTGATGGAAGAAACATGGAAGTTGACATGATTCAAGATAAAGGAGTTAAAGTATTGAGAAAAATACTTGGATATAAACTAAATCATAGTTATAAAGTGAACTCAGTGCCAACAAGATTTATGCATGCAACATATGTGATGGTTCTAGAGAAAAGAAAGATAAACATGTGTGAGATTGTTAGAATACAGTTGTTGGACAACATTGCAAATATAAAGAAGATTAGGAATGCAATCCTTATATTTGAGTCTTTGTTGACACATCTATTCTTCCATGCAACCAAGTAATTCTGACAAATTGGGATAGTGATGGATGTACTATGAAGATGGTAACACAATGTTACAAGGCAAGATTGGAAAATGTTAGAAATAGTGACAATTATAGAATGATGAAGAAATTTCAATTGGAGATGAAACACAGATTTAGAATCCCTCCCTCCATGGTGGAAAAGTATGAAGATCAGATATGCTTCATGGTGGAAACAGATAATACTCGTATCGACATAGTAGAACCAAGGATAAAATTCATTAAACCTATGGGATATGAGATGAGTGAAGAACTCATAGAAGGGTATGCACAAATCATACTATAGTCAAAGAAGGACATTCAATTCCCTAGATGGGGTACCTATTAGGAGAAGGTAGGGTAAGTTCATTCTAAACTTCACAAGGAAATTAAGAAGAAAGTGAAGAAGAAGAAGAAGATAGATTACATCCTCAATGAATTAGGTATGACTTGAGAGGAGTTTAATTAGATCAAAGGTATCACACTAGAAATGAAAAATAATGGATAGATTGAGGTGATAGAAGAAACACAAATTGTTATTGCAACACCATCTAAATGGGTAACTATTGTAGAACCCATTTTGCAAACACATGCACCCTATGTAACAGTTGTGCAAGTGTAACCAATTAGAGTTTAAAGTGATCAACCAAGGAGGAAATTAGAGGATGACGCACCTATTGCATAGAGAAAATATGAGAGATTGGTGAAGAAAAAGTAGGAACCTACACCATCTTCCAAGAAAAGGATCAAGAAAACCACAAGTGGACCCAAGAAAAGAAAAAAGATAATGCATATCAGTGATTATGAGGAATCCAATGATGAAACTAAGGAGAAACTAGTTGAGAAAGCAACAAAAGAAATAAGAATATCACCAAGAAAGAAGGCATGAAAACCTAAGGTAGAAAATAGAAACATGCAAATTATTAATGATGATAATTTTTTACAATTGAATAAGTATTATAGTTTGTATAATAATATGGATATAAGGAAATTAGAGAATGCCATAGTAAGCAATATGATATTGAGGAACAAAAGATTTGATAGTATATAAGGAAAGATCCCAAAAGATCTATATAATAGGTTACTAAATAGAAAAAGGAGAGTAGTAGAAGAAGACACCAAGCTAAGAGAGAGCATGGTTATCAAATTGTGTGAAGTAAACACCAAGGAAGACTTGGAAAGAATCTTGAAAGGCATTGAACCTCTACTAAGGAATAAAAGAAGAGTTATTCTTCTTATGGGAGGAAATTATGAGGAAGTAAGGAAAGAAACAAAGGAATCCATTGTGAAACACATGACTTTAGTACCTCTAGTTATGAAGGAGAGTGTATAGCCATGATCAGATAGTCTAGTCTATGTGGAAGCTAGTACTCTCACTAATGGCAAAGAAGATGTTGAAGAGGCACATCAAGCACCATCATCTCTTCACATAGTTATGGGTATTGAATCCATGAAAGTGGATAGTACAGACTTAACAATAGATGAAAAAGAAAACCCTTTTGCAACTTATGGAACAACAATTGTTGCCAATATTATTGCCTATACTAGTTCTGAAAAAGAAGAAGAAGAAAGAAAGAAAGAGAAATACATAAAGAAAAAGATAAGAAGAAGAAGAAAAAAAGAAAATTGTAGAGAAGAAAATATTGGAAGAAGAAGAAAGGAAGAAACAAGTAGAAGAGGAGGAAAAGAGAAAAGAAGAGAAGAGGAAAGAAGAGGATAAGAAGAAAAAAGAAAAGAAAGAGGATGAAGAAAAGAGAAAAGAAGAAGAAAAGAAAAAGAAAGTAGAAGAGGTGAAACAAAAATAAAAAGAAAGAATAGAAGAAGAGAGGAAGAAGGCTAAGAAAGTGAAGAAGAGTAAAAAACTGAAAGTAGTTACACTTATTTGCATAGAAAATCTAGTAGCAATAACAATAGTATTATATGTTGATGATGATGATTAGAAAGGACTAACAAGTTCTTTAAGAAAATTGCTTCAAAAGAATAAATCAATTAAGTCCTTGGAGAAGACATTATTAGAATTCTTGGAGGGAATGCAGAAGATAGTTCACACAACTGCCACAAATCTAGACTCGTAGACTAAGGCTAAAGAACTGGTGAAGTCTTTTGATGAATAATTCACAACCTTATTTGAAATTGTTTTAGCACAAGAACATGCCAAGCATGATACATCACTATTTGATACAGTATGCACAAATGTGAGAAATGACATAAAGTCATCAGATGTATGCATCAAGGGATTGAGAAAGAACATTGATGAAGTAAAAAGTTGTATGGATAGTGTGCACTGTGATACAATTACTAGTCAAATTTTGAGAATTGGATCAAGGGTCAAATGACTAAGCTTCATACACTCACCACTAGAATGTAGTTACCAAAGGCCAACATTGAAGATTTTGGAACTCAAGTAGAGAAGATTCACAATAAAATCAAAGGCATAGAGGATGATAAGGAAAAGGTAATAAAAAATTTCTCTACTCTTAGAGAAATTGTATCACCTAAGATCAACATTTTTTAGAGGCAATTGGAGGAGTATCTTGCAGCTAAGGCTTCCTATGAAAATTTTCTTATACTAACTTGAGTGTGGTAGAAGTGGCATTCTATGCCCTTTGCACACTCATCAGTATCTCTGGCATAGTTAAGGAGAACTAGAAGAAATAAGTTGAGAAGCTAAAAATTATTTATGTAGATTGACTTTCTAGAATAACAAGTTGATTAGAAAAAAGCCACATAGTTTTATATACATTTTTAGACACCTTTGCCATTGATGTCAAAGGGGGAGAAGTATATGTAAGGAAAATTATATATATGTGTTTATGATGTTTAAGGGAGAATTATATGTAAGGAAATTGTATAATATGTAAGGGGGAGTATACCTATATACCATTATAAGGAGTGATAAGGAATGTAATGATCCATCAAATCTTGAATAAAATATTTTTGTTTTGAAGGATTTGTAGTTACCTTTTGTATTCATTTTTGTATGACATCATTTTGGGACATAGTCAATTTTCCCAAATGTTTCCATCAATGCCAAAGGGGGAGATTATTGGCAATATGGTCAATTAGATGTCTAGAGTGTTATCATTTATGGCAACATATATTTTGTATTTTATTTATGTATTTATAGTTAGAAAATTATCTAAGTGTTAGAAAATTTGCAATAGTACAAAGAAATATGTGATGTGTATAGATGACATACTTTGAGTTAGCTCATGCACAGTTGAGGATAGCTATATGACAATGGCATGATGATGTAGGTCAGCGCATAGATGTGTATGGACAATAGGACACAAGTTATAGTTGATTTACCCATTCAAGTATTTAAGAGGTTATAACAAAGCATATAAGAAATATGAGTTGTACGACTTAAGGAATTATTTTGGTGACAAAATAATTACTAAGTCATGATGGGTTGACAATATAGATATTAGTCCCTAAGTAATTTTATATCAAGTCAAGCATGTGAAGATATGAAGGCCAATTGAGAAGAGATTTATCAATTTACAAGATATAAGTAAAGATCTTATCTTGCACAAATAATGTGTAAGATGTGTGACATGCAATTTATTGTGAAGATAGCTTAAAAGATATGTGAGCCTTATGTGATATGAAATCAAAAGTATGATTAGATCAAGTGCGAGTGTTAGCAGTGAGAAAGTATTGTATGTATACCTATAGTTGTGAAGAAATTTATTGCTTATTTTATGTTAGGGTAGTTGGATCTTCTTGCATACATTTTATTTGATCTACCAACTCCCAATAGGGTTGAAGAAACTCCTAATAGGGTTGAGGTTTTTAATAGGGTCTAGTCCTCTAACAAGGACTCGAGAAATTATATGTACTTCAAAGACTCCTAACAAGGTCAATATCCTTAACAAGATTCTTGTGTTTAGTGAATCATCTAGTGGGTATCATACCCACCAGGGTTTCCCCTTGATTAGGGTTTCCCTAGTTAATAATAATGGTGTTATGAGTTATCTTTATGTATGGTTATATTTACTATTCAACATTGTTGGTTTACTTTCATATGTAAGTTATAAAGTAATTAACAATATTCAGTTGTGGGCAAAAGATTTTACAATATTGATTCACTCCCTCTCAGAATTATCCATTTCTAACAAGAAACACCTAAGAAAGTGTATATAGGGATGAAGTTATCTCCTAAAATCATAAAGACTTTGGTTGATCTACTGAGAAAATACAAAAATGTGTTTGTTAAATCATATGATGATTTGAAGCCCTATAGAGAGGATCTCTTTCAGAATGAAGTCCCATTGAAAGAGGGAAATAAACTTTTTAGACTAAAAAAGAGGCCTATAAATCCAATTCTAGCACTAAAGATCCAAGAAGAACTGATAAAGTTCAAGGATGTAGGAATCATCAAATCAATCAGGCATTCTTCTTGGGTATCAAACTTAGTTCTTGTTAAGAAGAAAAAAGGTGATATAAGATTATGTATTGACTTTAGGACTATGAGAATTTATTCATTAAAGGATAATTATGATCTATCTAATATGGAATCCATGTTGCAAAGAGTGACTAGATCAAATTTGATGTCCATGCTGGATGGTTTCTCGAGGTACAATCAAGTGGTTGTTAAAGAATTAGAACAATATAAGACTACATTCACAACACCTTGGTAAATATATATTTATAGTAGAATGCATTTTGGTTTAACTAATGTCGGTGTTACTTTCTAGAGAGCCATGGATGTGGCATTTGTAGACATAATTGATAAGTTCCTAGTGGTGTATCAAGATGATTTAACAACATATTTAAAGGATGAAAATGACCATTTCATACATCTTGAAAAGGTATTTATTAGAGCTCTTAGATATGGTATTTCCTTGAACCCTTGGAAGCATGCATTAGTAGTCACTAAGGGTAAATTTTTGGGTCATTTAGTTGGAAAAGGAGTTAGGATAGACTTGAATATGGTGTAGGCTATAGATAAGATTAAGAAGCCTAAGAATGTGAAAAGAATTCAATCTTTCTTTGGGAAGATTAGTTTCCTTAGGAGGTTTGTCACCAATTTTGTAGAGATAAGTAGAAAAAATTCTAGAATGTTGAAGCATGGTTCTGAAATAAGATGGGATGATGAACAAATTTTGGATTTTCAAAAGATTAATCAAGCAATAAAGGATGCTCTTATCTTAAAGGGTCCTAATTATTTCAAGCCAATGCATATATTTTCATTTTCTTCACTCTATACTATTGTAATAGTTTTATTATAGAAGAATCAGAATGGATATGAACAAACAATAAAAATTTTCAGTAAGTCCTTGCAGGCTACAAAATTGAAGTATGACATTAATGAAAAATAGGCCTATGCATTGATCAAGGTTGTAAAGGCATTTGGATGTTATATAATGGGAGCCATTGTAAGTGAATTTTTTCCTACTACAATAGTCAAAGATATATTCTCTTAGTAGGAGGTCTCTAGCAAAAAATGAAGATGGATCAATAGGATCCAAGAATTCAACATAGAGATCTAGATTACCAAGTTGGTAAGAGGACAATGACTAGCTAAGCTAATGGCAGAGGATAATCTTGAAGAAAATTAAATAAACCAACTTGATGGTGATTGTAGAAATGAATTATGTAATATGGATGCCAATAACTAGTACAAAGGAGTAATATTTTATTTGTAATAAATGAAAGCTCCACTAGGGTTAAATGATAATCAGAGAAGATCCCTAAAACTACAAGCTTTCAGATATGTCATTGTAAATGGGTAGTTATGATGGAGAAGTTTGCAATGTTTGCTTCTTAAATGTGTTGATGAGAAAGATTTAGTAACAATCCTTAATGAGATGTATGGTAGGATATGTGGAGGCCATTATGTGGCCAAGAAAACATCTCAAAAGGTGATCATAGTAGGATTTTGGTTGCCCACTCTTTTTAAGGATGCATATGAACTTGTGAAAAAGTGTGATGCTTGTCAAAGATTCATTGGTAAGTTAAAGTTTTCTAAAAATCCTCCATTGAAACAAGCAGAAGTGCAATCACCATTCCAACAATGGGGAATTGATTTTATAGGTGAAGTTGTAATTAGGGAAAGTGGAGGACATTTTTGGATTTTGGTAGCCACTGACTATTTTACAAAATGGGTGGAGGCAATGCCTACTAGAAGGTCTACTAGAAATGTAGTAATGGATTTTATCCTAAATAAAATCATTATTGGGTTTGGATGCCATAAGAAGATAGTCATAGATAATGCAATGTGTTTCAAATTTGAAGAATATAAGATTTTCTATCAAAATATGGCATTACCAGCTCTACTTCATCACTATACCATCCCCAAGGAAATGGACACATAGAATCATGTAATAAGATTCTATTGAATATCATTAAGAGGATGTTAGATAAAAGTAAAAAGGCTTGGGATTCCAAACTAGCATTGGCACTATGGGCTGACAAGGCAAAAGTGAAAAAGCCCATAGGGTGTGCACCATTTGATTTAGTGTATGGAATACAATCTAGATCACCTCAAAATAATTAAGTGTTCTTATGATGGCTAGAAGGTGTTATGATCTTACAATAGAAGGAGTAGCATAGAAGCATAAAATATTTTGAATTGACCCCTGCCCATATGAGAGTAATAGAAGTGGGAGATTGTAAGGTAAAATTTTAAGTGTATATAGTGTTATGATCTTACAATGTGAGGTCGAGCATATAAGCATGGAAAAATTCAACACATGTCAATAAAGTTCCCTAAGGATATGAAAAATAGAAGATCATAAGATTTTGAAAGAAATATAGAATTACCTTTGTAGCTATGAGATGAGGTAAAGTGTAAGATCAGAGGATGACAAGGGGTCTTGATGTTACGGTAAAGAGTTAAGCATATGGTCATAAGGATTATAGGCAAGCTAATGTTAGAACCTATAAAGTTAAACTAAATAAAGATAACAACCACTATATAGTCAGAAGGTGAAGACAATAGTTATAAGAAAGCTCACAAGGTTACAATAGATGTTTAGATAGTTGTTAGCATAGGATTGTAAAGCAACAAGAAGGAGAACCCAATGCTACAAAAATGTTTGTAGACTTCTAGGTGTATGTTCATAGTTTAAAGATAACATTGCATATAATGTTTCTGATCTCATGATAGAATGATAGGTCTAAGGTTGTAAGAAGTAGAAAAGGGCTCTCTATTGATATGATTAGGGATTGAGTGTAAGATCATAAAGGTGATGATTGTTTTACGAGGCTACAAAGGGTTTGATTTTCAAACTAAAAGTGTAAGATTGAAAGCCCTAGAATAACTTGAGAAAGTGTGTTTGTTTTCTCTTAGATGGAAAATAATAGAAATATTTCAACCAATGATATTTGAAGAGGTACAATAAAGTGCTAAGTTGGATAGTTAAGTTGGCACACCATTGAGGTGACAAAAAATAGAGAGTTAAATCTTGTGCATACAGAAAACAATGCAACAAATAATTTGATGAGGTACTCAAGACATAAAAGATGCTTTCTAAGCTAAAGTGAGATACCATTTATAAAGCACTAAGAATTCGAGAAGTTGTAGAGCCTTCAAAAGTTGTTTGTAGAGTAATCGGTTTTTAGTTGCAAAATTTCCATATTCTATTTGTAGTCAAGATGTTAGAGGAGGTAGAAGAGATTCAAGCTAAGGATATGGAGGTTGTAGAAACGTCAACATCTAAAGGAGGGAAAACTTGGCAAAGAAAGCTGAACAAAATTTGTAGATGAGTGGAAAAAGATATTCCATGACTCATCAAATGCCATCTCTATGAATGATCATGATTTTAGAGACCCATATGCATTCTTTAGGGATGCAATCTACCCTGATGTCAATGGGTAAGAATTGATTAGATATTTTTATAATAATAGGTTTGAGAAGATTCCTATCTATAATCCATGTAGGAAACATTTGACAAAATTACACTTCCAAAGTTATTTGTGGATGTTGATTTGGTGAAAGCCCTAATCAAGTCCTACTATCTAATAGCCAAATCATTCCACAAGCATGATGAGAATATTTTGTGTACACTAGACCATGCTTCCTTCATTGAAGCTTTTGGTTTGGAGGATTGAATGAGTGTCCCACATGACATGGATGAGATTTAAGGGAAGTTTGAGAGAAATAAAGATGCTTACACTAGAAAGGCTATGCTACATCACATCCCTATGGACCTCAAGAATGTGGGGGATTATCCTAGGAAAGTGGATAAAATGATGTTTGTGGGAAAATTCAAGAATTGACTTCAAAAAATTGTATATGGTATCCACAAGGTGGTTGGAAGTGATGGTTCTAATATAATGTATGGGTCAATGAACATTATAGCTCGAGATGTGCAAGATGACTTCCACAAAATTGAATATGATTGTGTAAATTACATCTTAGAGAAGATACGAGGATAGATTGAGTTGGCACAAATAGGATAATTGGGGATTTTAGGTTCCACCATTACTCATTGCTAATACATCTTATTCTATATAAGAATGTTGGATACATCAGTCAAGATTTTATAGACCAAACATTTGATGAGAATTGAGAGCTTCTGGTTCAACTATGGACATGGGTATGGGATAGATTTTACCATTACTTTGACTTTATTTCCTTGTTCAATAATTTTAGTTCAGTGATAATAAAAATGTTAGATCCTAGTTTCTTTAGGACCCTTGAGATTTTAAAGAATTTATTGAGAACAATCCTATTACCTAAATAAAAGATGTTAGATCATCATAATTGAGGTGGCATAATTTTGTTTCAAACTTTTCCCTTATGAGAGTTTATGCATGTCCCCAACCACCTCATATATTACATAAGTATATCCATCCTAGACTTTCCACTATTGAATTCATGTGGCAATTATTCATGGTAAATAAGAAATACTTAGGGCCAAGACTACATAAAGGTACATTTTTGTGTAGGTGTTTCAAGGTAGGAGAATTTTCAATTAGAAAAGAATCTCTAGACTAGATCCATGATTTACTTAGGCATTATAACCTATCCACTACCCCATATAGAATGTATGACCTAGAGAATTTTATGAGAAATACATTAAAAAAAATTAGGGGTTATGTATTACCTATCACAAAGGAGTTTCCCCATGAGGATCTAATTATGAACCTTGTAGTTGAAGGGGAAGCTACAAAAAAAGTGAAGAAATTTGATGATGTCCTAAGGGTAAAAGATGAATTGAAGAAGGAAGACTCATATTTTAAGGGTTTCTATTTAGATGTACCATACCCTTATAGGCTAAGGAAAATGGTAGATAATTATAGTGAGATTATTGCACAGTTGTATGAAGAACCAGTAGGTGAAGAAGGGGGAGTTAACCTTGACTCTCCTAAGCCTGACGGAGATTAAAGAGGAGGAAACAACAACAGTATCATAGGTTGCTAATGGAAATAAAAGACAAAAGGTGGTCCAAATACCTGATAAGGTAAAACAAAGGACATTGCAACTAATGCCTGGAAAGAATCAATATTTTGTTTATTTAAGGAAAGATTACTTGCAAGACATGGTAGTAGTAACACAGATTTCTCTAAATGATATGTAGCTGGTAGAAGCTAGATTAGATCATAGAATCATCCAAGCACAATAATTTATGGAGGATGATGAATTCTTGAAATATGCTAAACTTAAAAGCTTTTATTATAAAGTAAAGCAGAATGAGTTGGTTTTGAAACTCAAACCAGGTTAGTCCAAGGAGACAGTCCAAGAGCTAGTAGATAAGCTACATGCATATGATCCAAAAAGTGAGAAGAAGACTCCTATAGAGGCTAGGGACCTCTATTCAAAGAAGTGACATGCTTTTGGTATCTGGATGGGAACTTGAGCAAGCTTTCATGCTTGATCAGATCAAGAAACATGAAAATTCAATTTCATATGAAGCATCTAGCGTTGATGGTTTCCAAAGAGGATTAGGTTTTAATATAGATTCAAAGTCCTTAGCAGTATGGAGCATGGAACCTAGGAGAAACAAGCCAAAATTGATGGATGTTTAGAACATTTCTCAAGGTAATATGATAGTATGGACCATGTAGAGTACTTTTGGCACATATATTTCAAAGGCCCTAAAGCACTTTTCATTCATGAATGAGGCCAAGGCTAAAGAGATAGAAACTAAATTGGGTAGGAATTTTAATGACTACATTGACATACAAAAATTTTATGAGGAAGATCTTAGAAAGAGCTATGTCTATGGTCAAAGGGTAAATAAATTAGAATCAAAGGCCAAAGAGCTAGAGGCTAAGGTGGCATCCTTGAAAAAATAGCTCAATGTAGTAAAAAAGTGTAGAGTAGAGACAAGAAGTGAGCAACTAGCAAGGGTCACTCAAAAAAGTCAACTCGGACCACATAGTAGGTGTAAAGTGATGTTGAACCATGAAGAATGAGCATAGATATTGAAGCTCCACAACAAGGTGGTGAGGTAAGAACTAATATTTTGAAAGGTATGATAGGCCATAAGATATATAGCTTAAAGAAGATTTCTCAATCGACACATAGCCTCTTCATTTCTATACAAAGTGTTTAACATATATGTAGTGAAGCACTATTATGGCTATTACCTATTTTCATTCAATGGGGGGCATACAATCAATTCTTTGAAAGATTGATTTTGTTGATAGAAAAAAAAAAGGATTTACTTCACAAAATTTTATTGTAAAGGAAGGCTTGGAGATAGTAAGAGAACTAATTGGCTTCTTTACTAGTAAGCTAGAAATTATACAAAATAAAATGAAGGTTTTGTAAGGAGGGGTAGATCCATACATGCCACCAATTTTGGATGTTGATAATAAGTTAAAATACTAGAAGGAGTGGTCAAATTATTTCAACTCAATACTAGCTCAAGGAGGAGTAACTATAAAGAAACTTGCAACAAAGAATATAACCATTTCCCCTTAACCCATACTAGATCTGAAATAAATATTTAATTGAAATCCATATCCAAGAGAATAGACAACATACCCACAAAAATTGTAACACATGATATACCCTAGGAAACCCTCACTAGGGGAAAAACCCCAACCTCCAAAATCATCCATCACCATTTATTATTCAGAAAAAAAACCATTAAATACAACTATGGAATCCTTCAAATCCATAGCCACAACCAAGAAATTAATGTGAACAAGAATCAATCCACACATCATCCAACCTTCACAAATGCTCCCTTGGCTAACTTGTTAAGCCTTATCCTACTTGAATGTTTCCCTTTTTCACCTTCTCCTTATATCTACAACTACCGTTGTGGCTGCTTATGTAGTAGCAAGTCCCACAAAACCACCAAGTGGTATTACATAAACTATGTGCTAAAACCATGTGCTATCTAATCTATTGACCCCACATTTAATATTAGAAATTTAATTATTTTCCCCAATATTAAATAATAACATGAAATATTATCGCAATGTTACAATACAACTCATCAAATATATCCCATGGAAATCTTTACATGTTGCACATCCACCAAGGTGAAACATTACATAATAAAATAATATAATACAATATAACAATACTATGCAATGTGTGCAACACTAATTATCTCAAAAATCTCATAATTGTTGTATACATTGAATAGGGTCAACCCATAGCCACATAAATGAACAAGGGAATAATCCCTCCCAGTGCATCCTCCATCATGGATCAAATTACACCATGTGCTTCGTCCTAGTAATTGAAAAAAAATCAAGGTATCCAACATCTCAAACATGAATGATCTCACCTCCTATTATGCCATTGCCACTAAACATACATAGAAGCCATCCAAAGAGAAAGCCACCCAACCTATCACATTAAAAGATCATAAAATCTTGTACCAACTAAAATGCCAAGAACAAAAACTTGATGCAGAGCTAATCACATGTATTTGTAGTTGTCAAAAAATCCATAGCTGAAATAACACCCACAACAAGTACCAAACCCATCCATCTATCCATACCTTCAAAGGTATACCAAGTGAATCTCACATCATCAACATATCTAATTTGTAACCTGCAATCACAAGCCTCAAAAGAAATACCTACCACATATATACCAAGAAGCTCCCACTGCAAGAGATAATGTCAAATATGTAACCAATCCACTCACAACATCTCAAAGAAGTGAATCCATGTAGTCTCAAGGAGATCCATAACACATAAACCAATAACCTACAATAACTCTCATAAAATATCTCCAACAGTCTCCCAAGCTCTCCACAACTAACAATGGAAAGAGATAAAAGAATAACCATGTCATTTCTCACATGACATACATGAGCACAAACCAATGGTCACAATATCTAACCAATCTCAAATCCAATGTAAGTGAGACTGAACATCTATGAGGATAACCAAGACCAAATAGAAACTATTGAAATCATAACTTGTATCACATCCTTCTACACACACCTCTAAATGAAAATCGTGCAAGTATGATATCCTCCATAAAACCCCAAAAAGAAGCCTCAAAAACACCCAAACCATACTATATAAATAATCATGGATGTAAGCCTCTTACAAGAAGATCAAACTCATAAACCATTCCTAATCCAAGGAATAAGCCCAATATAAAACCATATCCCAGACTCAACCAACATAACAACATATGCAAATGGAGATAACCAATGCTAAACCATCTCTCAAATGAATTATCTAGAACTAACTCATGTACAATAGCTCAAGATCCATATCAATGAAAGACAAACATAAATATAATACACTTGAGAGAAATGATAGGCTATACCTCTTAAGTAGAAAAATTGTTGAGTAGACCAAGAGTTTGGAATGAGAATGCTTATCAAAATATCCAAGTCTCCAACCAAGACTCATCGAAGAACAATCTCCACTCAAGTCCATATAAGTTGAATGCCCCTCAGACTTCTTGTTGAAATCATAAAGTGTCCCAACAAACACATCTCTAATCCAAGAGAAATCAACATCACCATTGTCTTTAAGTATCCATGAGCACTTGTAACCAATCAACCCATGCCAACTCCAAATGAAATATAGCAATATTATGAAGCATCCAACTTATGATCAATGTAATCAATACCAAAAAATTGAACCAAGGTCAATGTCAAAGTTGCATCCATGGCCTTAGGAACATATACATGGAAACATGATCTAACCATCACAACCAAAGAGATAACATTCTCCATATGAACATACTATAACATGTCAAAAATCTAAATGCATATCAATAGTATACCAAGACATAAAAATGAAACCATCCTAACACCAAGGATAAGATGTCAAATGAAAGCATAAACCACACCTTTACCAAGAACCCCATTAGTCCTCAAGATGTAACCATCTCCACACACCATGAAGAAAAACCATCTACATATACCATAAAGAAACATCTTCACACAGCATGAAGATAAAAAGTGCACCATGAAAATGTCAAAGATGTTTCTATAGGAACAAGATCTAAGACAAACCTCCAACATCTGCAAACACTCAATAAATATATCAATGCCAAAAAAAATTCCCACTCAACTGTGGCACCTAGTTATCCATGGCATCATAAAATCCATCTCCCACATGAAGATCCTTTGGATTTGCACTCATACAACAAAGAGTTTCAATACAAAGTGAAACCAAGATCTCCAAACCTAAGAAGATACAAACCAAACTAGGAACTAATACTGCATTATCACCTCATTACTGTCACAAGCTCCCACTAGACTACGTATCCAAGCTATTTATAACATCATGATGAAAAATAATCCTTTAACCATGAGAATCAACCAAGGTATCAAACCATCAAAGAATTCAAAGTACACATCATGAGCTACTCAAAAGAAACCAAATAACCATTATCCTCAACCAAGAAGATATACCATCATAACTAAATCAGGAATCCAAACTAATAAGCATCAAGGATATACCTATATATCCAATCATGTCATACCAAAATTTATGACACCATAATCACATCCATGAACCAAGCAACTAACCCTCAAAGTGTGTAATCTGTCAGCAAAAAATATTCAATCACAATCCTCCATCGTGACTATAGTTGGTAACAACATCTCATCCCTTCTATATTAAGAAAAAATTAGTAAATCATGTGACTTAGGGCATAGACAATCCAAATCCAAGCCACCAATTTGAATATGCATCAATAATAAAAGATCAATAGGAAAAGACAACCCATAACCAAGTCATAAATGCAACCTATAAATATAAACTACTTACAACACTACACAACTTGTAGACCCAACAAGTCATCATACATATTCAAACCAAAAATTGATAACCATATTATCATGAGACCAATCTGAAATATGAACTGAGTATACAATGACATCAAATCTTAAATCTCCAAAATATACAATTCCATTAAATCACAATGTTACCATAGTAAATACATACCATAAACTATTTAGATCAATATATCACCAAATAAACCATGTCAAACCTACACCAAATCTAAACCAATGTGTGGAGCTCTCCAAGATCTTTCCGTTGACTACTCAAAGTCCAAAATTTGACTTTGTATGCCCAAGTTATACCCTTATTTGTGCTCAAAATAAACAACATCTAACTTTTAGGCTCTTAAAATCTAAAAATGTCAAAATCATAGAACCAAACTTACACCAAGTTGTAGTGCTTTGGATTATCTTTCCAACACATGTAAGAAGTTTGAAATCCAATATCTTGAGAGAAAGTTATGACTATTTTATTAAGACAATCTTTTTACCATTTTCACTTTTATTTTTTTGACAAATTCTAACAAGATTAAATTTGACAGCCATCACAAGATGAAACTAAAAAACTCTTTCATTTCCTCTGAACATGGCCAAACTAGGGCATATTATATATCAATATTTATGGAAACATTGACCTAGATCCAATTGTGAGGTCTATTTTTACCTAGGAGGTCATTTTTGCTAGCTCCCCCTAAAACCCTCATTTAAATGATACATTCAATAAACCCTTTTTGTCTAGACATTTCACATGCCCAAAATCTACCAATATCCCATCATAAATAAAAACCAGAGACCCTTAGATATGCAATAAACAAGTCATGTAGCTTACCCTTTGTTTTATTCTCTCATGCATTCTTATAGATTCAATCTAGGGTTACAACAACAAAACCATAACTCTAGTACCACTTGTAAGGAAACTTGCAACAAAGAATATAACTATTTTCACATAACCCATAATAGATATGAAATAAATATGTAATTGAAATCCACGTGCAAGAGAGTAGAAAACATACCCACAAAAATTGTGACACAAGATATACCTTGGGAAACCTTCATTGAGGGAAAAAAAATTAGCCTCCAAAAGCATCCATCAACATGTATTATTTAGAAAAAACACCATTGCAATAAAACCATAGAAGCCTTCAAAGCTATAACCACTACCAAGCAATCTATGTGAACAAAAATGAATCCACACATCACATGTCATGCTTCCAACCTTCAAAAATGTTCCCTTGGTTAACCTGTCAAGCCTTGTCTCACTTGACTCTTTCTCTTTTTTGCCTTCTCCTTATATCTACAACTACCCTTGTGGGTGTTTATATAGTAGCAAGTCCCACAAAACCACCAATTGGTATTATATAAACCATGTGCTACCTAACCCATTGACCCCACATTTAATATTAGAAATTTAATTCTTCTCCCAATATTAAATAATTACATGAAATATTATCACAATGTTACAATACAACTCATCAAGTATATCCCATGGGAATCTTTGCATGTTGCATGTCCATCTAGGTGCAACATTACATAATAAAATAACATAACACAATAACAATATTATGCAATGTGTGCAACACCCATTATCTCAATAGTAACAATTTTTTTTTATGATGAAAATAATGTTGCCTTTAATGATTTAATTGATTCTCTCTTTAAAGTAAAAATTGATGTAAACCAGTTTGTATTTGAATCAAAATCCATAATAGATGCCAGGTGGACTAAGGTTGTTAGGGACTTGGATAGGCTAAAGGCACTAAATGGCCTACAAAGAGAGAAATATATGTATGGGAGGAAGTTTGAGAGATTAAAGCTCTACCCACAAGAATTAGTTAGGAATTATAGCTAAATGGAAGAAGAGACAAAATAGAGAAAAGGCAGTGATAATGATAGGTTGTTAAATGCACACATGTTCATCTTGGAGACACTTGAGCAAAAGTCGTCACTTGCCAGTTTTGGAACTACTTCCCCACTTGTGTCCAAGTACAAAAAAGGTTTATAAAAAAGAAACATCTAAAATTTCTATATATTTGTTTTTGAATTAGTTGTTGACAAGTGTCCTCCCATCTGAAGCTTGTTCTAATCCTTGTCTATAAAAGAATTTTCAAGATGGGAGTTAAGGGACAAGTTATGTTTTACTTTAGTGTTTATGCTATTTATAGTCAGTCCAGTTCTTATGTCAATTAGGTCATGTATCAATCTTTGTACTCTAGGAATATAATGGATATTAAATGAAAAATTTGTCAAACTCTGAGTTATATCATGAGTTTTATATCATATCTATATTGTTCTCAAGAAGATAAATACAAGAGGAAGTTCTAAATATTTGTATCTTTGAATTTTGTCTCTAGTTTCATATGTTTGTCACTTTGAGATTGAGTGAGAAAATTTAATTTAAATTTAATGCAGCTAGGATAGGTTGTATGTCAATTTATTATTGCTTTTAATTCAATCAATTAAGTACTTCTATGAATTGATAGGGTTTCAAAATATATGGGATGAATATCCTATGAATGAGATTTAGGGTTAACAACTAATAAATTTAATTGCAAGTCATTTAAATGAATCAAGATTTACTAGTATGACTCTATATAACAATGGATAAGGCACTAGTCATCAATTGAGATGCAAATCGAAGCAGTCATTCAGTTGCATAATTCACACTTCAATCAAAAGAAATTACCTAAGTCTTATGATGCTAAAGCATCCTAGGTGTAAGAGCAATCTTGCATCACCCAAAAATATTTTCTTTTCAATCTTTTCTATTTTAATAAGGACTAGTAGACAAGTTGATTACTATTTATGGGAACTTGTTATTTTTAATAAATTTTTCATATGAGCTCAAAATGTTCTCACTTTGTACATGAAGGTTCATTTTAGAGTTATAAGCCTACCATAAAAACCTCATTACTCCATCTTATATATTGGAGAATTTATGATCGATTTTTAGTGGAAATATTTGCAAAAAAATCTTCAGGCACACCATTGGAGATTGTAGAGTGCCCAAATGAGGTCTAACAACTTGATAGAAGGGTTCTTATGCCATTCCAAGCTTGTAGGTTAAGAGCCAGTGTTTTTGAAAAGTGGTTATAATAGCTAATTAGAGCAACAGTTCCAGACTTATGGCCTTCCAAAGTTGGGCTACTCAAAATTTTTAAAATAATTGTCAAAGATGTATTTAGCCCACTCTATATGTATTGTTAGGCTCCATCAACCCTAGGTATTAAGTTTCAATGTCTAGAACCTTCTCGGGCAGAATAAAATTTCCTATTTAAGAAACGCCCAAACATCGTCTAGAACAACTCTAGGTGATAGTTCATAGCTTATCTTGCAAATTATTGTAATCAAGGTGTCCATGTGGGTTAGCATATTATACTTGTGAATTATGTAATTCTGCATTTATGGAACAAATAAGAAGTCCATATTTTGTTCTTGCATTTGTCATTATTTCTTTATTTTTTGTTATGGTTTATGAAATTAAGAGGAGCACCCTTCATTAAATGGTATCAGAGCTAGAGTTCTTGAGTGTGTGGATAGATCACCAACTATGAGGCAGTTCACACCAGGATCATGATTTGGGTTGAGCATGTAGATAGATCGTCATTTATGAGGTAGTTTGCATTAGGGTTTTAGTGGAAGTGCAAAAATGCCTCCATGAAGAGAGCATGGTAAAAGAATCAAAGGTGTTACACAAGGATTTTAGAACCCCACAAAGGAAAATTCAAGTGATGCAAGAATAGATTCATAGAGGAATGAATCTTGAGGTAGGAGATGATGAAAGTGAGGATGAAAGAGAAGAGGAAGGAAATGTGGACCCAGACATAGTAGAGGAAGTTCTTAACCTAGAGGAGGTGAAGCTTTTTAGGGCCATTTCTAGTATTGGAAAAAGACTTAAGTTTGATATTCCCATATTTTTAGGAAATCTCAACCCAAAGGAATTGATCGACTGGATCAATGAATTGGAAGATTATTTTGAATATTAAGATATTGAAGAGCTAGATAGGTCAAGTTTTCAAAGGCCAAACTGAAGGGTCATGCAAAGATCTAGTGGTAAGAGATCCAGTTGGATCAAAACAAAAGAGGAAATGAAAAAATCACTAGATGGGATCAGATGATAGCTAAAATGAAGCAACAATTCATTTGCATAGATTATGAGCTTGATCTATTGAGGAAAATGGAAGGGTTGAAGCAACCAAGAAAATATGTTCAAGAGCATATTAAAGAGTTCCACTGAGTTCTCATTAGAACTGCCATGTAGAAGTTGATAAGGAGAAAGTCACCAGTTATCATAATGGGTTATGACCAAGTATTTAGTATGAGATGAGTCTTGTTTGAGTGACTAGTATTGAGGAGGCATACTAGTTTTCCCTAAGGATTGAGGAGAAACTAAGCAAGAATTTTGATAACAAGAATAGTGAAAGAGGTTGGGGTGGAAGATCTAGTGGATGATCTTATGGAGGTCATAATGATAATAAGAAGAACAAGGATGAGGCTAGAAGTAGTATTCAAAACCAGAAGAAAAAAAATTTAATCATTTCCATGATTAGAACAATAGAGATCATAAAGGAAGAGGTAGACGACAAGGATCTGGATGAGGAGGCTTCTGTGGGAAATGTTTTCATTACAGAGAAGGGCATAGAGAATTTGAATATTTCCATTGCCAAGGAAGGATAGATCAAAGAAAAAAGTCCAGGCAAGAGTTGCACATGTTGATGAAGATGCCAAATCCTCACATTCTAAAGATGCTAAAAGAGGAGAAGTCCTAGCTAATAGAAGAGTCCTGTTGAGTGGTGAGAATGAACCTAATCAAAGAAGGAGTTTTTTTTTTTCACAAGGTATAGATATGAAGATAAGTTTTGTGATGTGATAATTGATGGTGGAAGTACTGGCAATATGGTGTTAGAAATGATGGTCACCAAGCTGAAGATGAACAAACAAAAACACTTGCATCCATATTGTATTACTTGGGTGGAAGATGACCACAAGTCCATGGTCAATGAGTAGTGCTCCATGAAGTTCAAGATTAGACGCTACCAGGATGAGGTACTATGTGATATCATACATATGGACATATTTCATATATTTTTGGGTAAGTTGTGGTAGTTTGATAGGCATGATGTACATGATGGGTGAGCAAATACCTACACTCTAACCAAGGATAGAGTGAAGAATAAGTTGAAGCCATTGAAAGATAAAGAAGAAAAGGTATTTAGTGCTACCAAAATATATTTTACTGATGGAAAAGAATTTCTCAAAGGTATGAAGCATGAGCATATGTGTTTTTCTATAATTACAAAAGATAGAAAAGAAGAAGTAGAGGAGGTGCCTATAGAAGTTGCAGATATGTTGGGAGAGTTTTTTGATATTGTATCAGATAATGTACCTGATGGATTACCCACAATGAGGAAGATTAGTTACCAAATGAATTGGGTACCAGGAACTAATTTTCTAAACAAAGCAGTGCATATAATGATACCAACAAAAAGTGAAGAGTTGAAGAGATAAGTTCATGAGTTGTTGCAAAAGGGGTTTATTTGAGAGAGTTTGAGTCCATGTGTAATACCGACTATATTAGCACCAAATAAGAATGGAGAATGAAGGATGTGCATAGATTCCCATGCTATCAATAAGATCACAATCAAGTATAGATTTACATTGCCAAGGATGGATGATATTATGGACTGTTTGAGTGGAGTTGAGTATTTCACAAAGATTGATCTAAAGAGTGGGTACCATTAGATTCATATCTGAGAAGGTGATGAATGGAAGACTTCTTTCAAGACAAGGGAAGGATTGTATGAGTGTTTATTCATACCTTTTGGGCTAACCAATGCACCAAGCACTTTCATGAGGCTCATGACTGAGGTACTAAAGGAGTTTCTGGGTAGATTTGTCATTATTTACCTAGATGATATTTTGATCTTTAGTAAAACATTGGAGGAGAATTTGATCCATATTCACAAGGTGTTTGATAAGTTGAGGGAAGAAAATTTATTGATAAACCTAAAGAAGTACAATTTTGCAAAGAAGGAGTCAGTGTACCTAGGATTTGTAGTCTCAGCTAAAGGTTTGAAAATAGACCCAAATAAAGTGAAGGCTATCCTTGAATGACCTACTCCAAGGAGTGAAATAGAGGTAATATCTTTTCATGGACTGACCAATTTTTATAAAATGTTCATAAGAGGTTTTAGCAATATTTGTGGACCCTTGACTAAAACAATGAGAGAGGATAGGAAAGAATTTAAGTGGACTATAGGAGCAAACAAGAGTTTTAATATGATGAAATAGAAAGTTATTAAGCAACTTATTTTAGTACTTCCTAATTTTAATAAGGTGTTTCAAGTAGACTATGATGCTAAGGGTACTACAATAAGAGCTTTTATGATCCAAGAAGGTAGACCTATTACTTATTTTAGTAGAAGTTGAATGATGTAAAAAATATATATTCTGTTTATGATCAAAAATTTTATGCTATAGTGGAGACACTATCTTCTTCATAACGAGTTTGTTTTACATATTGATTATCAAGCTTTGCAATATTTGAATAGTCAAGGAAAATTAAACCAAAGGCATTTGAAGTGGGTTGAGTTTTTGTAGAGTTAGCCATTTTTTTTGAAACACATGAGTGGGAAGTCTAATAGAGTTGTAGATGCTCTTCGTAGGAGACAAATTTTGCTAATAGAAATGTAGATAGAGGTGGTTGGGTTCAAGAAACTTAGTATTTTGTATCTAGATGATCCTAATTTTGTTGAAGCATAGAAGGATTGTAAAGAACCTATTGCACTTGATAGGAAAAAGTGGTTGGATTTCATTATCTAGGATAGTATATTGTTCAAAGGAAACTAGTTGTGCATTCCTAGAAGTTCAATGAGAGAGAATGTCATCAAGGAGAAGCATAGTAGAGGATTGGCTAGACATTTTGGTAGAGATAAAACCATTACTTTAGTTGCAAAGAATTATTACTAGCCATAGTTGCAGCAGGATGTGAATAATTTTGTACAAAGTTGCAGAGTATGTCAAATGGAAAAAGGAGTAAAGTAGAATACAGGGTTATATCGGCCATTACCTATACCAGAGAAATGATGGTAGGATGTCAGCATGGATTTTTTTCTTGGATTACGAAGGATACAATGAGGGCATGATTCTATTTTTATGATGGTTAACAAGTTTTCAAAGATGGCACGTTTTATTCCTTGCAAGAAGACTAGTGATGTTGTTCATGTGGTAGAGTTGTTTTTCAAAGAACTGGTAAGACTACATGGTTTGCCAAAGGGTATGGTTTTAGATTGAGATACCAATTTTTTGGGTATTTCTAGTGTATATTGTGGAAGAAGTTGAAAATAGATTTGAAATTTAGTTCATTACATCATCAACAAACTGATGGACAAACATAAGTTGTGAATCATAGTTTGGAAAACTTGCTGAAATGTTTGGTTGGAGACAAGCCAAAAGGATGGGATTTGATTTTACCATAGGAAGAATTTTCATATAATATTTTTATGAATAGGAGTATTGATAAATCACCATTCTAGATTGTGTAGGGAGTAGTTCCAAAAATTCTTTTGAATTAAGGTAGTTGGATAAAGGAGAGATAAGTAGTGCTGAAGCAGAAGAATTTGCTAAACATTTGAAGAATATCCATGAGGGGGTGAGAAAACACATCATAAAGATGAATACATAGTACAAGGCTAGGGAAGATGTAAAAATAAGATATAAGGAATTTTAGATTGGGGATGAAGTCATGGTTCATTTGCGAAGGGAGCATTTTCTAGTAGGTACATATAATAAGTTGAAGATAAAGAATTTTGGACTATGCAAGATAGTGAAAAGGCATGATTTGGAAATGCTTATGAAATGAAGTTGCCTACTGAATTGAAAATTTCACTAGTATTTAATATTTCAAATTCAATAGAGCAGTATGAAGGAGGGGATGGAGATGAAGTTGTAGAAGCACAATGCAGTATACCAGTAGCTAGTTCGACTACAAAGGAGATTAAGGAGATATTGGATAGTCATGTTGGAAAAAGTACAAGGAACAAAACTTATGAGGAATACCTGGTCAAATGGAAAGGGAGGACAATGGAGTATTCATCATGGCTAGTAAGGGACAAGGTCATTGTGTTGGTTTTCCTCTAAACACCTGAGATGTGACAGAGTCATTTCTCAAGTTATCCTAGGTGTCTATGTAGGAGCATCCTAGGTGTAAGAGCAATCTTGCATCACCCAAAAATATTTTATTTTCAGTCTTTTATATTTTAATAAGGACTATTAGATAGGGTGCTTACTATTTATGGGAACTTTCTTTTTTAGTAATTTTTTCATATGAGCTCAAAATATTCTCGCTTTCTACATGAAGGTTCATTTTAAAGTTATAAGCCTACCATAAAAATCTCATTGCTCCAGCTTACATATTGAAGAAGTTATTACAGATTTTCAATGGAAATATTTGTAGGAGAATATTTAGGCTCATCGTTGGAGGCCTTAGAGTGCCCAGATGAGGTTCAAAAACTCAATGAAAGGTGCTTACACCATTCCAAGTGTATAGGTCAGCAACTGAAATTTCTAAAAAGTGGTTATAATAGCTAATCTAAGTAATGGTCTAAGAGTTATGGCCTTCCAAAATTGGGCTACCCAAAATTTCTAAACTAATTGTCAAAGATGTATTTGGTCAACTCTATATGTATTATTAGGGTTTTTTGGCCCTATGTATTAAGTTTTAATGTCTAGAACCTTCCCAAATAGCATAAAATTTCCTATTTCAGAAAGGGCCAAACATTATCTAGAACAGCTCTGGGTGATAGTTCGCAGCTTGTCTTGCAAATTATTGTAATGAAGGCACCCATGTGGGTTAGCATATTGTACTTGTGAATTCTATAATTTTACATTTTCAATGAAAATAAGAAGTCCATATTTTGTTCTTGCATATGTTGTCATTTCTTTGTATTCTATTATGGTTTATGGTATTAAGGGGAGCACCCTTCATCATTTTGAAACATAGAATTATATGTTAATTATTCACTTTATTGTAATAGATCTCTTTGAGTTTATGGATTGTTGTTGTAAATCAAAAGTTGATTATAATTTCAAGATGATATTAGACTATTTTTTTCTATAAGGGATAAATAAGGTAAATAAATAAGTGATAAATTCCCTAGTTGTACCCGTCTTGGCCTTGAATAGCCTAAAGTGTAGAAAGCCTTTGTGCTTTGTTAAGTTGGTCCATATATGAATAGGCTCTTGTTGAACATGGGAAATAGCTGACCCCTAAGCTTCTACTTTTATTCTACATCCTAGTGTTGTTTTAGACCTATAATTATGATAGATCTAGCATCTTCCTTGAGTTATGTTAAATTTGATGATGTAAAGGAGTGCACTACTATAAAGAAAGTGTTAGATAAGTTGACTAAAATCCAAGGAGGAGATAAAAAAATGTTAAGGGATAAAGTAGAAAGTATGTTAGGCATGTTTGTTGACATAAGAATGAAAGGGGAGATTGTTGCATAGTATTATGGCCGAATCAAGGAAGTTGTGAATTTTATCAAAGGAATTGGATTAGACATATTTGATGAGAATGTGATAAGATATTGACAAATTTAATTCTTATCTATGAAATTAGAGTATTCACAATTTAAGAACTAAGATGTACATCTAGCAATCATCTAACCTTGGGATAGTCTAATTGTAGATTTGTTTCATTTGAATTGTCAAATTTTGATAATTATACATCTTCTACTATTGCACATTATTTCAAGTCTCAACTAACCCTTGATGAATCTAAAATAAAGAAAAAGAATAAGCATGTGGATAGTGATAGTGAATTAGATGATGATCTTGATGATCTTGAAGCATTATTGGCTGCAAGAGTAATATAAAGAGGAAAAGAAAAATACAAAGGTAAACTTCTAATTATTTGTTTTACATGTAACAAATTTGTCATATTTCTACAAGATGTTTTGACAAAGATGAGAAGGAATAAAAGGAAAGACAATAAACACTGAGGAAGGAGAGATAACAAAGACAACTGACATAACAACTACTACAAAAGAAAAGGTAAGAAATCTTGTTACATTGCTAAAGAAGATGGTTCTGATAGTGACATTGATGAAAATGATGAAGAAGAGAAAACTTCTCTAATTTCACACATGAATAAGAATGACAAATAGATAATTGATAGTGATTTTTCACATCATATGACTGATGATACAAGTAAGTTTGAAAAGGTAAAACATTATAATGAGAGTAATGTCAAGTTTGGTAATGATGTACCATGTTATGTAAAAGGTAAAGTATCAATTATATTGAATGAGAAGATTAGATGTGAAAATGCATATTGGGTTAGTGGTCTAAAATATAACTTATTGAGTGTGGCATATCTGAATAGTTTAGGCTACCAAGTTGAATTCCTAAATAGGAAGACAAATATTTATGATGCTATTATTGAATTGATAGGAAGTGGAGAGATAATAAGAGGTAACTTACTCTATCTAGACCTATTTGAAGATACTTGTCTATTTGTGCAATTTGAAGATGTTTCATTATGGCATAAGAGGTTATGTCATGTGAATTTTTATAATTTGGTAAGCATTAGTAAGATGAAAAGAGTAAGAGGATTACCAAGATTGAGAAAACTTGGTACAGTGATGTGCAAACAATGTCGAATGGGAAAAATGACAAAGTCTAGTTTCAAGAGCAACACCTATTCTTCTAATAATATTTTGGAGTTGATTCATACTAATTTATGTGGTCCTATTGGAGTGCAAATTTATTATGGTGATAAGTACTTTATTCTATTTTTTTATGATTTATCAAGAATGATTAATGTGATGTTTCTTAAAGAAAAATCTAATGCATTTAAACTGTTTAAGTGGTACTTGGATAGAGTTCAAAAAGAAATAGCTAAGATTTTGAAGTGCTTGAGATCAGATAGAGGAGGTGAATTCATATCAAATGAGTTCAATATATTATGCAATGACAAAGAAATCAAGAGACAAATGAGTGCACCAAAGAATTCACCACAAAATGGTATAACTAAAAGAAGGAATAGATTAATCATAGACTATGCAAGGAAAATGATGATGGAGAAGAATGTTTTACAAAAGTATTGGAGATAAGTAGTAAGTATTGTTGTTTATACACTCAACTGAGTTCAATTTAAGAAAAGTACATACAAAAACTCTTTTGAACTGTGATATGGCTATGCACCTAATGTCAGTTATTTCAAAGTCTTTGGAAGAAAGTGTTACATATTGAAAGATAAAAGGAAAGGAAAATTTGATGCAAAAAATGATGAAGGTATATTCCTAGCTAGGATATTCCACCAAAAGAACCAAATACAAGTGTTTGAATTCTAACACTAACAAAATTGCAAAAAGTGAAAATGTTAGAGTTGATGAATTTTTAGAAAATAATGAAGAGGAATGCAAGAAAGAACTTGAAGATTATAGAATTTTTTACTAAATCTATGAAGAAGCATATAGTACATTACCTAAACTAGAGAAAGAGGTTGCTAAGCATTAGTAGCTAGGCACTACCGAGGTTCAATAGAAAAGATCTATCAAGCATCAACATGGTGTTAAGCATCATGTTGTAGGAGACAAGTCATAGAGATAAGAAAGTGAATGTTAGAGAGAGGAAACTAAACATCAAACAAACAATGCCAAGTTCTAGCCAGAGGTATTTGAAGAAGATGAGCAAGCAAGACCAAGTGAATTACCACAAGAAGAAAGAAGAGATAAAACTATCTTTAAAAAATAAATTAGAAGACACAAAACAATAGATCAGATCATTGGAGATAAAGATTTAGGAGTCATGAGAAGAAACAAATTTAAAAATATACATGTTTACTATGTGAGTTTGAGCCTAGATTAGTTAAATATGCTTTAGAGAATGGAGATTGGGTTAAAGAAATGAATGAGGAAATTGATCAAATGGAGAATAACAAGACATGGACATTAGTACCAATACCAAAGGACAAGAATGTGATTGAAACAAAGTGGGTATTCATAAAAAAAATTTGAATGAGAAATATGATGTCATGAGGAATAAAGAAAGGCTAGTTTTTAAGGGATATTCACAAGAGGAAGGAGTTGACTATGGAGAAACATTTGCCCCAGTTACAAAGTTGGAAGGAGTAAATTTTATTTTTTGGCATATGCTACTTAAAAAAGATTTAAGGTATATCAAATGAATGTCAAATCTTCATTTCTAATGGAATTTTGGAGGAAGAAGTCTATATTGATCAACTTAAAGGATTTATTGACCTTGATAGGAGGAACATGGTATGAAAACTACACAAAGCTTTATATGGTTTGAAATAAGCCCCTAGAGCATGGTATGAAAGGTTACATAGATATTTGGTGAAATTTGGTTTTGCAAGAACTAATGACACTATAAATTTGTACTTTAAAAGAAAATATAAGAACAAGATAGTTCTAGCTGAAATATTTGTTGATGATATCATATTTGGAGGACATAATTTGTTGTGCAAGTTTATCAAATGAAGAAAATTATTTACATTACCCAATCAAAGTATATCAAGGATATATTGAAGACTCTTGAAATGGAAGATTCAAGACCATATGGAAAACCTATAGTGACTAGTCACAAAATTTCAAAGAGTGATGATTTTGCTGAAGTAAATCAAACATTGTAGATGTCAATGATTGGAAAATTACAATATGTTGTTCATAGAAGACTTGAAGTGGTATTAGAAGTTGGTATTTTTGAAAGGATTTATATTGATTGGTGGATTCTAAATATGCCTTATATTTTCACATCCTTTATTCTAAGTTTTTCCTATTTGATCATTCACTTTGGCTAGAATCTTTGTCATAGTCCTCTAAATTACCAAAGTTATTGTAAAAGGATGTATATTAAATATATATATTTAAATCCTTGGCATTAAACCTAATAATTAATAGTAATTTGGGTGTTTTTTCAAAGCATGGATCTAGTGGCAACTCTACAACAAAGCTGAATAACAATGGATGACTTGGCAACTCCTTAGAAGACTAGTTTTTTTATCTAACTACTATCATGGTGTATTTTGAGTATGTAGTTATTTTTTTATGGTGTATGTGAATATTTTTGTTCCTTACAGTTATAAAGAACTAAACTTGGACAATTACTAATAATTCTAATTGGGTCTAGCCTATAAATGAAGACCATATTATGTAAAACATGTGTTCCTCCTTCTTGAACTAATAATAAAACTCTGAAATAACTTTGCTGAATTTCTTACATTTTGATTGAATTTTTTTGTTGATTGATTGATGGTTGGAGAAAGGATTTGCTCCCTCTATTAGTGATTAATTTGTACATGGGATTAGCTCTTAAAGTGTGGACTATGTATATGTCATAACTTGCGAGTAATATTCATAGTAAAGCTATGGATTAATGTGTTTTTATGAATTTCCATTTGGAAAGAGTCAAAGATTAGTTCAATCTTTAATTACCTAATAGTTTCTCAATTTTAATTTATTACCATGTTGATGAAAAAAAACTAAGAACTCAATTGTTCTGTTAAAAGAGTTTATGTCTTGTCGCTAGGGTTGTCTCTGTCTTGTTGACCAACAAGTTAAAGCACTTAGAATTATAAGTTTGATCAGAATATTCTTGGAATCTAGTTGAAAAGAACATGATGTTAATATAAGTGGATGATAAAGACACATTAGTTAAAGTAATATAAATATTTAAATGTAAACAAGTGTGAAGAGCATAGGTTATACTTATGGTTATAAAGTGTGTTTAGCCTTTTAAGTGTGGGATCTACTTTTGATTATGGTTATTACATTAAGTTAAATCATGGGAATGAGATTGCAATTAAATTATAAGTTTTAAGTGTGAGATTTAGATTTAAATTATTTAGATTAAATTATTTCATTTGGATTAGGTTATAAGTGTGGATTTCCTTGTGTTATAAGGAGGGATTGTATTTCAAGAGAAGATTGTATTTAAGCGGAGATTGTAATTAATTTCATAAGTGGGTATTGTCATTCATGCTTAGTATTTAAGAATGGTTATTCTAAATAAAAAACAAAAGGGAGCATCTTTAGAGAATATACTAAACATTTGAATGCAAACTACCACTATATATCTCAATAGGTTATGAAACCTAGATTGACACTCTAAAGTATAATTGAGAATACTTAGCTAAGTTCCAATCTCAAATCCAAACCATAGTTTCACTTAACATTTTTGGTGTCATTGCTTGGTTGAGATATTAAAGGTATTAAATCATAGTAAGTCAAGTTAGGAACAATGCACCTTTGGGAGTGTCTGGTCAACTGTTGGCCTTGCTCAATTGAGTACCTTAGGTTTGCACTACATATAAATCATTTCAGGCACATGAATAGACCTAGAGATATTGAAGGAAGGTTTTTGAAGGAGTTAGGAGGTAGTTTAAATACTTTGAAAACATAAAAAGAAAAAGGACCATTGAATATAGAGATAAAAACCAACACAAAAAAGAATAGCCCAAGTCTAACTTGACCAGTTTCAATAACCATATCTTCTAAAATGTCCAAAGATTATAAATAGTCTTTTGAAACTAGGTGTATTAAACCTCTAGAACCACCAGAGAAGCCTTTTAAAAAAATATGACCTTTGAGTTTCCTATCCAACCTCCTGAGGATAATTCCCATATGAAGAATATCCCTCACTCAACATTTCCTATATTTATGGGATCAACCAATGAAGATCTTGATATGTTCCTATTTTATTTTGATGTCCTTTGTAATAGCTATGACTTTCAAAGTGATGCATAGAAATTGAAGCTCTTTCCAGCCCCATCAAAAAGATGTTGCATTAGATTTTTTTATGAGCCTTAGGGACATTAGAACATGGGATCAAATGACAGATTCTTTTATGGAAAAATATCAAGAATATTGCAAGACCAAGGAAGTAAAGGATGAAATCTTTTGCATGACTCAACAAGAAGAAGAATCTATAGAATATTTCCTCAAGTGTTTTGCCTTTAGTTTACAACATTTGAGACACCCTAATTTAAACTTATCAAAATACTCTTCTTAAGGGGAATTTGAGATGAGACCATGGATGTCTTGAACTTAATTGGAAAAGGTGAAATTTTTGAGTTATCTTTGAAGATATTTGTGACATTCACAAGAATTATTCTTAGTCCCATAGATATGTAAATGGACATTCAAGTAAGTTTTCTACTATGAATAATACATCAGGTATTTCAAAGTGAGAAATCGGTAATTTACTTGAAGATATGAAAACTCATATATTAAATCTTATGGGTAAACAAATTGACACTTTTTATTCTTACAGGAAAAAAGAGGAAGCTAAAAAGGCCTTGGTTGTATATTGCCTGACTTGTCATTAGAAGCATGGACTAAAATATTGGTCCTATAATTAGACTCATGATCCATCCCTAGAAGAGGTTAAAAAAACTTTGACACTACAACCTTTTCCTGAAGGAATGACCCCTATGGAGTATACAGAAGAGCCAATTTACTTTATGGCACCATGATGCCAATTTCCACCAAGAGAGTTCCCAACAAACTTTTTTTGGACCATCTCAACAAATTTCTAATCAAGGTCCATTGTATAGATGTTGGTAGCAACCACAACCCTATTCTCAATGGTCCTAAAATTTCCAATCAAACACACAATTGTGACATCATGCATGGAGGCCCATGTGCCCCAATCTTCCTATCCACCACATCAATCTTCTTATCAACCACCATTATCTTCTTATCCACTTCCACAACCTTA
Organism: Cupressus sempervirens; assembly: GCA_028749045.1. Taxonomy (NCBI): domain Eukaryota; kingdom Viridiplantae; phylum Streptophyta; class Pinopsida; order Cupressales; family Cupressaceae; genus Cupressus; species Cupressus sempervirens. The sequence continues at coordinate 439,948,496 of CM053786.1, read as the reverse complement.
TGCACAATCATATCCTCCAGAACCTTCCTTTCAACCTCCACCCATAATAAGTCCCTACCAACAACCTCAACCATTCCTTCCTCCCATCCCTCCATCTGCCTCTAATCTAGCTCCAAATCCACCACATCTACCTAAACCTAGGTCCATGCCAACTCAATTGAATCCATATCACAATAATAAACCTTACTAGCCACTTTAAAATTTTACATAGAAAAGTATCCTACCTATCCTATAAACACATTTGAGTTTGATAACATGCAACTAATATTAGGAAAGTGTCTTAAAAGACCTACTATCATTAAGGTCAATGATGAACATGATGAAGAGATAGAAAAAGAATCTCCCTTCCCAAATTGGTTCATTCCAAAATAAGAGCCTAAAGAACCAACACATGTAGAGTTTGATATTTTTAATGAATTATGTAATTTCAATATCAAGATTCCTCCTTTGTAGACCCTTAAGGATATTTTGGTATACAACAAAGTGGTTCAAGATTTATGCACCTAATGATAGAAAAAGGAGGATCCAAAGACTATTCAAGTTATTAGACAATTAGTAGATTTAATGATGGGGAATGTAACTATTCCAAAATACGCAGATCCTAGAAGCCCAATCATACATGTAAATATAGGTAAAATTGTTAATCCCAGTACACTTGTGGATTTAGGTATTGTTATAAATGTGATGACCAATGAAACAAAAACAAAATTATCACTGGATGAACTTATACCTACTCCTATAGTGCTTCAAATGGATGATCAATCCTTAGTCAAACCTAAGGGGGTTATAGAAGATGTTTTCCTCTCTATGGATACTTGGGATTACCCCCACTAACTTCATGATTTTATAGCCCAAAGTTAAATGGGGGGAAACCACTTAATATTAGGGAGACATTGGCTAGTTGCCACCAATGCCTACATATATTGTCAATCAAGTAACATGATCATCACTAATGGAGAACATACAAAATAGTTGACCGTATATCCCCTTGCTCAACCATTGTTGGATATAGAGGATCCTATATGGGTTGAAAGTGACCTAGAAGATTCTATACCTATCATTATAATCAATAAAACACAACACCTTGAGGAACCCACTAAAGACAATATCGTAGCGCATTTTCTTCAAAATAGGTATGAGTCTAATGATATCTTGGAACCATGGTCTTTCCTTCATATTCAATTGTTAGCTATCCTTTTGGAAACTTTCCTTTGGTAGCTAATTCTTGATCTATTCAACACTTCCTTATGTATTCAACACTTCCTTATATTACATAAGCTTTTTCCACATTAGTGTTTGTATAGTCCCTTATTGTCTTTAGACAAGACAAGTCCCTCACCAAAAAAATTTCTTAACTCTCCTACACCATTTGAACCTATGGAATTTTTTCCATGTCATACTCTTAATATAAATCCACAATTGACACCTACACAAATCAAAGATCTTATAGAAATGCTCAAGTAAAGTGAAGTTGCATTCACATGAGAATATACAGATATGTGGGGTATTCATCTAGATACTTGTACTCATCATATTTACATAGAAGCAAGGATTCATCCCATCAATAGTCACAAAGAAGACTTAATATGATTCTATGAGACATAGTCAAAGAGGAACTTCAAAAATTGTTGAATATTTGGTTCATTTATCCTAATTTAGATAGAAGGTAGGTATCTCCTTTGGTAGTTATACCAAAGAAAAATGGCAAGTGGGACATTTGTGTCAATTATAGTGCACTAAATAAGGGGACTAAAAGGACCATTTCCCCTTACTATTTATTGATCAAGTCTTGGATATACTTGTAGGGAAGCAATTTTTCTCTTTATTGGATGGATTTAGCAGATACAAGAAAATTCATATTTCCCCAGAGAATCAAGACAATACCACCTTCATCTGCCTATGGGGAACCTTCACATACAATGTTCTTCCTTTCAGGTTATGTAAATCCCCTACCACATATAAAAGAAAATATTAAGTATCTTTTTTTATTCAATTATTGATTGTGTAGAAGTTTACATGGACTATTTTACTATCCATGGGAACATGTTTGAAGAGAATAAGGATAACTTAGAGAAAATACTTATAATATATATTGACACTAACCTATATCTAAGTCATGAGAAGTGTCACATGTTAATGACTGATGGCATTGTGTTAGGCCACTTAATTTCCTCAAAAGCTATCTAGGTATATCCCAAAAAGATTCAAATAATCTAAGACCTCCCTACACCCTCAACCCAAAAAGATGTTCGTAGTCTCCTTGGTCATGTTGGGTATTATAGGATATTTATTTAAAACTTTAGTAAAATTGCTTCTCCTTTGTTTTCTCTATTAGTTGAGATGTTGCCTATACTTGGACCATTGAGTCTCGAGAAGATTTTGAGGCTATCAAGAATAAGCTTATGACTATCCCTATTCTTAGCGATCCTATTGGGAATTGCCTTTCCATATTAACATTGGGATCAATACTTGGACAAAAGTAAGACAACCTTATCTATGTTATTTACTACATTAGTAAGAATTTCACTAGATTTGAGCTAAATTATAAGGAGACTTAAAAAGAATTTTTGGTTGTCATTTATGCTATTAATAAAAATTTTCATTATATTACTAGTTATAAAGTATTTGTCGATACGGGTCATTTAAAAATTCACTTTTAATGAATAAACTAGTTGTGACTAGAAGAGTTATTTGATGGTTACTTTTATTGCAAGAATTTGATGTGACTATACTTGATAAACCTGGTTGAGAAAATGTGGTTGCATATTTCTTATCCAAATTATGAAAGTCAAATACTAAACAAATTCCTGTTGATGATGCATTCCTTGATGAGCACCTCTTTGCCATTTCTAGAAAGAGTCTATGGTATGCCAATATTGCCAACTACCTAGTTACATGCAAGTTCCTTCCATATTTTTCTCCTTAAGAATGTCAAAATTTAGTCAGACTCAATAGATAATACACATGGATCAATGGTCTCCTCTTTTGCACTAGCATTGACCACATCATGCATCGATGTATTCCTAAGGAGCATGTCATTGATATTCTTTGAGCCTGTCATGCCTAGCCATGTAGTTGACACTTTTCCATTTAGAGATCTACTCAAAATATTCTTGCTATCAGGTATTACTAGCCTACACTCCATAAGGATTGCAAGTGTTATGTTCTATTGAAAATATAAGAGTAACTAAGAGGGGAGGGTTGTATCAGTTACTAAAAAACTAAATCATATATCTCTTAGATGTTAGTATAAATCAATACTCTATATAAAAATATTTATGTTGTAACTCAAAAAACATACATGCACTTAGTTTACACTAGCAAATGTTGTAACTCTATAAATACTAAAATAGGTAGGCCTTAATCACCCTGTTACGAGTGGCCTTATTAGAGGTCTTTAGACAATTCAATGAGAAATTCCACCTTGTTAGAGGATTTGAAAATAGTTTTTAATCCAACTCAATTAATAGATTTAAATAACTACTACAATGGTTAGAGAGTGACAATGAGATGACCTAATTTTTGATGCAAGTGAATTGTTGATTATAGATCTCAATTCTAGCTTGTATACTTGATCCATCTTGATTGAATGTATCTTTGTATCTCAAGAAGGATATTCTACTTATCCTTCTAATTCACTTCCTCTAAGCATCATCAAATCTTCTATTTTCTTCCACTTATGCTTCTTCTTTAATTCCTCAAATTGACCTTATATCTATATCTTGCATATTGTCAAGTTATCTTGAATAGAAATTAGAATACTTAATATTAAACTTCTCAGTCAGCTAGAACCAACAACTAAATCAATTGAACTCAATATGCCAAAATAAGAAAATCCTTCATTAGCTAGCCATGCTTAGTAGACACTAACTCAGAAATGATTTTCCTATGTTAACCAAGTGAACTTGGTTAACACTGCATATTCACAAAGTTCCTTTGGTAACCAAGTGAGCTCAGTTAACACTGGTTACATCCAACATTTTCTTCATTAACTAAGTGATCTTGTTAACACTCAACTTCTACAAAATTTACTTTAGCAACTGAGTAAACTCAGTAGACACTATCTTCTAAACTATGCAAACTCTTGAATGATTGGTAAACACAGAAAATTATCTTCATCACTTGAGTGAGCTCATCATACATTGACTAGGAATGATATGACATTTTTTGTAATATCAAAGATAATACATAATTAACCATTTATTTCCAAAAATCTCCCTCTTTTGAATTGATGGCAACACAACATGTTTTAGATTAATGTAAAAATAGGTTTTGAGGGGAACCAAGACCCCTTTACATCATAGACCTAAAAGATAGTCAAAGAAATCTAAAACATCCCAAAGGGATCCAAAAAAAGGTTATACAAGGACCAGATACCCCAAACATTGCAACAAAAAAACATTATATGTCTAGCAGAACCAACAAAAAATCCAAAAAAGAAACCAATAGGAACTCTTAACTAGCCAACCAGCAAGGGGACTAAGAATTCCCTTTCACTCCCTTTTTGTGGGAGTGCAAATTCATATCAAATTGAGGAAGGGTCTTTTTAGATCCTTTCCTAGTCATGGGTTTCCACGCCTCCTCAACCATCACAACCTTAGACTGCCAAATTTGAGAATCCAAAATATAGGAAAACTCGTCCAACTTTTTACAAGGACCATCTATTATCACTTCTTCCACCAGACTAGAACTAATACCAATAGTCTAATTACCAATTACAATAGTTGCACCAGAACTAGAAGAAGAAACATTACCAAAGCTAGCAGATAAACAATGATCAAATCCAACAATTGTAGCACAAGGTATCTTACCTTATCTAGAATTAGCACTCTCAACACCAAAACCACTAGATTTACCTCAACTAGAGTCTGCACCAAGAACACCATATTTAACACCTTGATTAGAAACAATAGTCTCAACCTCCTTCTAAAAGGATCCAAGACTACCAACAGGAAAAGGATCAAACCCATAAGAAACTTGAGCATCCATTCGCCATCTCAGAAGGACCAGAAGGAATAACTTCCAATATAGAGGATAGAGCCCCCAACTTTGCAGATCCAAAAACCTCATCCACTAGAGAAGATCTTTTGACTACTAAATAATGTTGCTCCAATGCACCCTTCCACCAAGAGGAGTGTCATTTATTTCTAGAATTTCCAATCTCACACTTAGCTACCATATGTCTAGTATTGAAACATTTTTTACACCTAAAAAGGAGGCCCTCATAATCAAGTGACTAACTCCAAGACCCCTTTGAATAACTTAACATAATCTCAGCTAGGAGACCCTTTAAAACATCAATATTCACTAGAATCCTAGCATAAGTAAAATGGAAATGCTCAAAATATTGGGATTCAACCATAGAAAATCCCCTAAAGCCTTGCCAATTTCCAAAAAAATAGAATTCACCCAAAAATGAAGAGGAAGATTAAGAAACCTCACCCAAGTTGGGATTTTGAAAGTCTCAATATGAGGGTTAAAATCTAGATGCCATGGTTTAACCATTAAAGAAAAGAAATTCTCTAAAGAAAATACTTGATCATAGAGAATGGCTTTACTATCCTTACAATTAATGAAAGTAACAATGAAGAAACATTTGATCAAAGGGAAGATCTCAATAGTAGTCATAATATAAGGGTCCCAATGCTTCAAAACCTAAGCATGGAACTTTGAAAGAGTGGGCCCTTAAAGAAACAAATAATAGAATCCTTGGAGAGATCCCTAGTATGTTCTTCAATTTATAAAAGTGACTCATGTTGACATATCAGTCAATTTTGTTATTAGTGACAACACTTATTCAAATTTTGTATGGCTATCGAGCTCATTGAACAATCTACAGTGTTTGCCATGTAATTTAGTAGCCATTGAATTCTAAAATTGCTACTGAGTCTTTGAGACTAATTCTAGTGTCCACCAAGCATTCCACTGGTTACCAAGGGAATTTAGTTAGTGTGAAGTGCAACAGTACAAATTAAATAGAATCAGGCAGTGTGAAGTGTAGTAATTCAACCTAAGCACTCTAATGGTTATTGAGCTTTGTAGTTGTTACCAAGATTTTTAGTTTCTATTGAGCTAGTAGTTCATGGAATACAAAGCTAGTGTTAACTGAGGCATATGTGACATTATTGTTTATCGAATGAAGTCATGGTAAACTAGTGATTTAGTTTATGACAAGTGACACAGTCTCTACCAAGTCACTAGTGCAAACCAAGTTCAAGACTACTTTGAGGTGATTAGTATGGACTAATCTTCTACTTCTACTAAGTGCATGATGATGCTGAGTAATGATAGTAGACACTGAGTATCAAAACTTCACCAATTCAGTCTTCAGAACCTGAGTGTCTTCATATGGGCTAACTTTGTAATATTGATCTTGACTTGTATATTAGTCAACTTTGTTATTATGTAAATTGGATTGGTATATATATAATGTATTTTATCATATCCAATGTGTGTGAATGTGTAATTCATGAACATAAGTGTGTAAGAATATGAATGTAATCAAGTAGCAGATAAAGTATATATTGAAGTCCATATCAAAAAAGGAGTAGCAGAGACATATCCATCAAAAAGTTTATTAGTACTTCAAGGAATCCCTATTAAAAATTTAGTTGTAAATCAGAGATCTACTATTTCATTCTAACAAGTGAATTAGTCTAAATCCTTTAACAAGGTACACTTAACAATCTTTCTCAAAATCTCTTAACCGAGTGCATACTTTATTGTGTGTTTGCAAATCCTTCAACAAGGTGGACCTAGCAGTCCTAATTGCTCCTAATAGGGAAAATCATCAAAAGTGATCAATGTAAGACTTAATAGGCCAACTTTATGCTATAGTATTGAAGTTTTGTGGGTATCATCCCCACCCCAATTTTACTTTCTATTTGAAAGGTATCTGGGCCACCAAATTATTGTGTTCAAGTTTTATGAATGTTTTATGTTTTTATTTTCTCATGCATGCAATTAGATCAATAAATGATAATTGGTATATTGCTATAAATTGGTGAATTTGATAAAGTTTTAGAGGTTACTAATTCACCCCTCCCCTCTTAGTAACCTAGCATAGTCTTGAATATTTCCAACAATTGGTATCAAAGTTTTGTGGTTCTCAGGAGAAAGTTTAATAGATTGAGCAAAGATCAAAGATATGGAGATATTCAAACTTGATAAAGTAATTGACAATGAAAAGTTGGATCTAGAAATGGCCATTGTACAACTCAAGAAAGCTAAGGAATAACTTACCCAATCCCTAAAAAGAAGGAAGGAACTTGCAAATCAAATGAATGATCATCAGTACATCGAAGAAAGAATTGAAGTTTTTTCCCTTCAAGTAGTTCAAATAAAGCAAATGATGCAATCAAAGAACTCCTAGAGAAGAATGGTTCCCTACAAGAAGTAAGAAAGCTCAAAAGAGAACAAGAAATTTAGTCAATAAGGCTATGTAAAATCTTGGAATAGAGGAACAAGATGAAAGAAGAAATGGATGGAAGAAACAATGAAATCCAAAACTAATCCCTTCAACATGTAGATCTTATGGATCAAAACTCCAATGCAAGTGAGGAAATCATGAGCCAAAGATAGATCAATGAAAGATTAAGAAATGATCTAAATTTGGAAAGACAAATCAATGAAAGAATAAGAAATGAGATAAGGTTTAAAAAGAAAATCAGTAAAAGATTAAAAAATGACTTAAACACTGAAAAAGAAATCAATGAAAGAATGATGAAATCTCAAGTAGACATGAATCAATTAAATCAACTGAATGAGTAGAATTTCAATAGACAAAAGCGTAAAGTAGGAATTAGATACAAAGAAATGGTGAATCCTCTAAACAAGGTGCTCAAAGGAATCAAAGACCTACTTGCAATCACTATGGTAAGATAGGTCATACATCAAACAAATATTGGAGTAATGGTAAAGCAAAATTTAATGGAAAATGCTACAATTGTAGTCAGCATGATCACAAGGCTAATGAATGCAAAGAGAAACCAAGGTTTTAAGGCAAATGTCACAAATGAAAGAAGCAAGGCCACAAGGCATCAGAATATAGAACTAAGTCATTCAATCTAGTAGAGCAAATTGTGAAAGCAATATTTTTTTGGGACTATAACACTTGGTGCAGATGTCATCACTATGGAGAATTTGGACACATTGGCATGAATTGCATTCAACATCACACAAGTAAAATAGATACCACCATAAGATGTTTTACTTGTACCAAACTTGGTCATCCAGCTAAGAATTGCATGAATACAGGTAGAGTTGAAGATGAAAAGAAAGCAAAAGTAGATAAAATTTGAAAGCAAATGAGGCAGCAATGGATTCCTAAATCTACCAAGGATGCTAGTTTAAGTAATGATGGTTATGTCACTCAAGAAGTGGGTGATCCACCATTTTCAACTAGGTTTCCAAAGGAGAATTGGAACTACACTATCAAGATCACATTCAAATAGTTCTAATTGAAAGGTGACAAAGATCCAAATCAATATTCAAGATACAAAAGGATCACTGAGAAAGATCGGTATTAGTTATCACCAAGTTGCCTTCTTTATTAAGTAAGGTCAAATCATAGACACTACCGAGCATGGTTGGGAGTAATAAGTCACACCAAGTAATCAATTGAATAGTGGATGACAAGATACTAAGCATAATGTAAAGAATGATTTCAACCTAGCTATCTTCATACTAAGCATTAATGGTGAAGCTTTTTAACAAAAGGCAAGAAATAAAATTCATTATTCACTATGAAATCTAAGTGCTATTGTGAAGAAAGAAAATTCCAATGCGATCAAGCAACTTAGAGAAGTTTTTTAGTAGATTATTAAGGTTTTCATAATTTACTGAGTAATCATGGCATCAAGTAGTAGTAGCAGCAAAGTGAAGAAAGGGTCTGAGATGTTGGTTTGAGGAGTCAAGTGGAAAGCGCCAGACTTAAAACTTGTGCCCACCATCATAGAAACCCTCAACCCACGTGGAGCTCAATGAAAATCCCACCTAAGGTACTCCTTATTAACAATATTTGAACTCATTTCAAGTTTTTTATTCAAGAAATTGGAACCCTAGAAATGGATGATGCCCTAGGAGAATTATGTGTTAATAAAGTTCTTAAACCTAAGCATAAACATTTGGAAGACAAAGGTTTGACCCACATTCCTCCCATGCCTCAAGGTTTTGAAATCAAATGGATTAGATACATTCTAAGCTAGGTACAAAATGGTTAGCTATGACTTGAGCAACTAGTTTTGATTACCAAGATAATGATTCATCGCATCACTAGCCTTCCCATGCTCACTAAAGCTAAAACCACCAAAACCCTAGGTTGGGTTGAGCTAGAAAAGAAAACCCTAGCCAAGTGGGATGGTAGAGGCATGAAAATTAGTAGTATAACTAATGATAAACTAAAATTTAGGATACATGTGATAGCTCACAAAATATATAGTTCAAGTTGCCTCAATAGCATATCATGTGAAGCTATGGAATTAGCTTACAAAGTTGTGAAGAACAACTTGTCTTATGACTTGGCAGATCTATTATTGAAATAATTCAACAAGAACATGGAAATTATTTAGACTTCCAAGAACAACCCCTCAAAATTTGGCTCTCTATTGACTTGTTTGTTCTTCTATGTTTAGAAGTTCTTCCCTTCCAAAGGTACAGTGGTATGGAGAAAAGATGTGCATGTACTATATTAGATTAATGAATACATTGTAGAAACGGGAGAGAATTTTGTTAGAATTATGGACAACTACTTTGAAGTTTTTAAAGAGAAAATGAATAATATATTTATAATACCTAAGAAGCTAGGAAAATATTACAAAGATGGTGTTTGTTTCATGGTAGATAGTGACAAAGTCTATATTTAGGCAGTAAAGCCCAGAATTGTATGGGTAAAACCTATTCCCTATGAGGTGAATATTGATGAAGTAAAGGACATTATTGAAGCTCTAATTAATGAACCTATTGATCCAAAGGCACCACACTTTGGAACATATGATGAGGCAAAGGCAAGGATAGAGTTGGAGATAAAGCTCCCATAAGTAGTTAACAAAGGTAAGAGGAGGATAGAAAAACTAAAATCAAGCATACCTCTAATGTTAACTTAGGGAAAAGGAGAAGATATAGATGAAGAGGTAGAGGATAATTCTAAAAAGGAAGGAGAACCTATGAAGAAGAAAGGCAAGGTGATCATTAGCAAGACACCTAAGCCATCCACTATAGTATTTACAAGGAGGTCTAGGAAGAAAGGCAGTGAAATTGTCCTTAGCAAACCTCCTCCCACTTTCCAAGAAAAATTGAAATAAATGGAAGAAGGTGCAGGCATAACAAACTTCAAATCCTTGAAGTATGAAACTAGGTCAGAGGTAGAAAAGAAATAGGTGGAAGAACTAGTGTTAACCAAAATGGGAAAATGGAAGTATTCGCTAGATCAAATAGCCTCCCAAATCTCTAGATAAAATAAAGCCAAGATGGGACTTTGCAATACAAATAGAAAAAGATATTTATGCACAAACCCTAAGGCAATTGCTACCTAGCATGACAGATGCTGAGGTAAAAGAGTCTTTAAAGAAAAATGAAGATAAGATGACTCTTAAATTTAATACATGTTTAATTTTGATAAAGGATATAGAGCATGTTGAAGAATGTTTATCATTTTCATAAACAAAGTGACTTCCCAATAGATGTTAAGGATGATGATGATGACAACAATGATGGTGAAGAAGAAACTTACACTGAACTCACATTTTGACAATGAGGAAGTTGAAGAAGATAAAGAGGAGGAAGCTACTGAGGAAGATAAAGAAGATGATAAGTAGACTGACCCTATAAAGATAGAAGGTGTAGTCATTACCTCACTTCCTCACTCTCGAAGCAAATTAGTTGCTACATTAAGCCCAGAGATAGCTTCAACAAGTTTGATTATGACAACTACATATACTTTAAATGTTCAATCACTCTTCACCCCCATTCAGCTCAATGTGTCTATAGCAAAAGTGACTTCCACTTCATCTACCGAGTTGCATCCTTGGGTGATCGCAAGAAGTTGGGGTCACAATTTCACGAAACTCAGATCTGCGAAATTGTACTTCTCAGAAACGGGTACCCGATTTTTTTAAAATTGGGTACCTATTTCTAAAATTACACTTCGAGCACCTAACCCAAATTTTAAAAATTGGGTACCCAATATTTAAAAAGGATCGGGTGCCCGAGCCGCTTAACTATCGGGCACCCGCCTTTTTAAGAATCGGGTACCCGATTTCTTAAAAATCGGGTACCCGATTTCTTAAAAATTAGGTACTTGATTTGTAAAACTTTTATAAACCACTTTTTTGGCATTTTAGAGGTCATTTTCATGACCTCAAAAATGTGAGCCCGATTAGAGACGCATACGGGAGCCCATTTCTCAGCCCTACCGACTACCCCCTTGCTGCTAGTTTTTGATACACAGGTATTTTAATATGTTTTATACTATTTTACTTTTTTTTTTTCAATTTTCAATTTAATATATATGTTAATTTATTGTTTTTTCACTTTTCATATGTACGTAAAATTGTAAATTTACATTGTTAATGAACTTAAATGTTTAAATTTTTGTATTTGTTAATTAAAATATAGTTTCGTAAATGTTTATTTAAAAAATTATTATTTTAGATGTTTTGAAATGTATTTAATTTATGTATTTATTACAATGTTGAATGATTAGATTAGATGTAAATTTATTGTTTAAACATGTAATTTTATAAATAAATATAACCTCGACCTAAAACCATATAACCTCGACCTTGTTTTAACTATAACCTCAACCTAAAACTATATAACCTCGACCTTGTTTTAACTATTTAACCTCGACCTAAAACCATATAACCTCGACCTTGTTTTAACTATAACCTCGACCTAAATTTATTATTTAAACTATAATCTCGACCTAACCATATAAATAAAACCCTAAACATATTATAAAATACTTAATCACATAACAGTCGGCCAACGGATCCAAACAAAAAACTTATAGTATTTAAAATGATTTTACTTAAATTGTATTGTACTTTGTTTCATGGATCGAAAATGGATGATGTAAACTATTTTATAAATGTATATTCTTTCAGCCTTTCATACCCTGTGACATGTATAGTGGATGATTGTGCATTCCGAATTAATTTGCCAAGTGGCATTCGGAACAAATGTATATAAATTATTTAAATGGATTGAACAAAAGTAGTTAATATGAACTTTCATGTGGACACGTTATTTATTTTAATTTTAGTAGTTTATAATTATTTAAAAATGAAATGTAAATGTGCTCATTAAGGAATGCAATCTCTTATGTTTTTTATAAATGTAAATTATTGTGTGTATGTTATTGCTTGCTTGGTAAAACTTTTGATTAGTTCTTTGGATCCCTTGGCTAGGCGTCATTTAGGATTAGTTCTATAATGTCAATTTGTATTGAATTTAACTCTAATCATAACCCTTACTATCATCTTAACCTAAGTAATCTTAATTTGCTAAAACCTACACCAACTAATATATAAATAATTAAATAACTTTCCTATCTTACCTTGAGTACTAATTTTATAAATGTCAAACCCTAAGATTGAAAGGTAACCTTGGCCCTTAACTAATTAATATTATACTTATAAACCAAATTGAATTAAACCATGATCATAAACCTAATTATATATCCCAACTTAAGAGTAGAAACCTTGAATTTAACCTTAAAAATCCTTTCCCCAACCATTAACCAAATTGAACCATTACCCTAGAAGATTGAACCAAGTTAAATGTTGACCTTAAGACTAAACCAAATCACCCTAAACTAGAACTCAATAATATATTGAACACTTTAAAACAAAATTCAAACCTAACTTTTTTGAATTAATGTTGGTTTTTAATCTAAAAGCTCTAACTATAATTCTATATCTAAAACCAAATTTAGCACTTTAAAACTTAATTTAATTTATTAACTCTTGTCCTAATTAAAACCTAAGCATGTAAACCTAATCAAACAGTACAAACCAAATTGAACCCTAATCCTAAAACTAATTAAACATTGATATCAAGGTCTCAAAATGATACATCATAAAAAAATTAGAAGAGACTTGAACAAACCAGGCATCTAATTAAGTAACCCTCCCTGACCATCAAGAGGTGGAGGTGTCTACATCAGTGCAAGTACGAGCCCAAACTAGACCCTTAGATGGGTAGCCTAAATGTTTATTACCTTTGCAGAATGGAAGGCCACATAAAAAAATATTGCCTTATTCTATAAAAAGAAATACCCACCCCCTAGTGATATATATAGTAAGATCTTTTTCCTAATTTTACTATCAATTTTTTTGGTTAAAAGATGATGATAGTTCAAAATGATTTAGAAGATAGGGATAAAATGAGAACCATCATTCCTAGAATGAAGATGCATTATTCCAAGTGATAAACCCATTTCTATCATAAATCAACTCCTCCATCCAAAAAATTAGTAATGAGAAATCCCTACGTCAAGTAATCAATGGAGGGCTCATAAAATTAATCAAGTGATCAACAGAGGGCTCATAAAATCCCTAGGTCAAGTAATCAATTGAACCCCAAGGGGAGATAAGAATCTCATTAAAAATTAGAGACAGGACACTCCTAAATGCGTATCATACAAAATAATTATTGCCAAGGTCTTAGCCTCTAGACTAGAAGATATCCTACCCAAGATCATTAACCCTACACAAAAGTGTTTTGTTAAGGATATTTATGTATATTGGAGAACTTGATAACCTATTGGAAGACTTTGGATTGAGAAACATTTCTAGGATAGAGTGTAGGCATGCTCAAGTAATTGATTATGAAAATGTCTACAAAAAGGTAGAATGGAGTTTCACTATGATGATGTTGCAAGCCCTCCATCCAATATTAAATGTCAAATGGTGTCCTCTCTTATGATTGGTGTCAAGTTTTTAGTAAAGAAATTAATGGGGTTAGATCATAATTTTTAGGACTCTCTAGATCAATTATGAAAGGGTGTCCTCTTGCATCCTCTTTACTTTTTATTGTTGAACATTGACTCATTACATTATCTCCTTAGAGATAAGTAGTTGTCTCTAAAAGTTAGAGGATCTACTCTCCAAATAATTAATAAGTATCCAATGTACATAGTTTTTTGATAATATATTTGTATTCTTTTTAAGCTAGAAGAGTGCAACACAAGTCATTTAATGATCAAATTGGACCTCTTTTCTTTGTATCTATTAGTAAGATTTATGTCTCTACATCTATCTTATTGGGGCTAAATATTGAGTCCCCTACCTTGTGTAGTAAATATGGTATTGGATGGAGATTTAATAATTAAGTGGTTAGGTACCTAAGGATTCCATCTGTAGTAAACCCTAACATATAAATGAAATGTGTCTTTATATCAACAAGAAAATCTTTGGAAAACTCAACAACTGGAACTCTAATTATCTTACTTTGGTTGGTAGAATTCAAGTATGTTAAAAGATTCTCTCCTTGAATATTGGGTGTAAGTGTGTCTTCTTCCTGCTCATTTTATTTAAATCAATTTGGTCTTCCATATAAGTCTATTAGGACCATTTTGTGGATAGCCAAGGGATTACTTTGGCAATAAAATGGATAGCCAAAGCTTCATAAGGTAATGAATTATGGATTACGATTAGAATTAGGATTATTATACATGGTTAGGGATAGGGTTCACATGTAAATTAGTTCATTACTTGACATGATCTACACTTATAGTTTGCAAGAAGGTTTTCAACTTGGTGCCATACTCTATTTTTGAGATCTTCTGAAATTGCTTTTGTAAGAGATGTTTATCTCAATACCTGTATATGTACATAATATGATGGTGCTTCCCCATACATATATACTCAATATACTTTACACATTATATGCAACTTCTTATATTTTCACCTTTACATCTTTTCCCCCTTTCTAATGTAAATGCCAAAGGTGAATTTTACATGGTTATTCCAAAATGTGACAAGAAGTCAGAACATACCTTTAGAATTAGTGCCATTGTCTTGTCCCAATTTTCTTGTAACATCTTTTTTTGTGTGCAATGTAATCTAAACTTCTGCTGATAATTCTATCATCTGATCAACAATGGAGAAATTGTTAGCATGTGCTCTATGACATGAGTGTTTTCGACACCTTTCTAGAGAATATTTTTTATTAGCCAACTACTTTTTGTAGAACTTCATATGACCAAGTTTACAACAATAATGCATGAGTTAAGTTTTAGATTTTGATTCTTTGAAGAATCGTGAAGTTTTTTGTATCCTTTCTATATAGTAGAATTGTCCCCTCATTCCCAAAAGCCCCAAAATTCCCCTCATCCCTAGGTGACTTAGTTAATGGGGATGCCTATTTTAAGTGTTGAGATTTGTACTTGAGCATTTTTGACACCTTTCCAAGAACATTTTTTGATCAGCCAACTGCTTTTTGTAGAATTTCATATGACCTACTTTACAACAATAATGTCATGTGATAGATTTTAGATTCTTTGAAGAATTGTGAAGTTTTTTCTATCCTTTCTATATATATACCATAATTGTCTTTGCCTTTGTCCTTGGTATTTAATGTTTTTTGATGTTGGATGTGTCATTGTTGATAGAAAACTACTTATGTTAAAAAGTGGATAATAGTTAGGATTCAAACTACAATCATAAATATTTTTTAATCAATTCATAATTCTATCTCTAAGCTTTTATTAGATAATTGTAACCTTAACTCTCATCTTAGGACCATAATAAATATCCGATATAGGTAAATATAATTGTAACTAAAACCATAATCCTAGGTAAGTTCCCTAACATTAAAGGATCACAATCATTATAATAATCTTAAGCTTAGCCATCATGAAAATTGTTAACATAACAAAATTGTAAACCATAACCTTGTCATAATCTTAACTTTGTTTCATCCTGAGACATGAACATGTATAATCCATAATGAGTTCATACTTAAAAATATAGTATTTAATGTTTAATTTGACTTAAGTGTTTAACTTTATTTATTATTTAATTGATATAATTTTAATAAAGATATGCACATTTATATAGATCTAGTTGATAAATTTTAGATTTAAATTTATTAAATAGTAATTTTGTCATACATGTATTATGTTGTGATGTATTTTTGATGTGTTTTATGTTTTATGTTGTTTAAATATATATGCAGATTATATTTGATGGACCCACCGCCACCCCCTCCCCCTCCCATACCCCCACCTCCACCACCTCCATCTCCACCTCCACCTCCACCCCCACCCACACCTCCACCACCCACCGTGAATGAGCTCCGCAAGACCATGAGGCGTAACCTCAATGACCTCATGAGTGATATAGAGGCTATCCGACATGAGAGGCACCCCCCCCTCACCTACTACGTCTTGCAGATAGCATGAAAGGCATGGTTGACTCCATTCATCATTTTGATGTAGACATCGATTCATTTAGATCATGGAGGGAAAGCATGTGTGCCTTCTACTCTGATGGCTTATCATATAGAGAGGTTTATAACCTACATATAGGTAAAGGAAATTTTCAACATTATTTTGTAAACCCTAAGACGGGTGAACCAATTAGTGACAAGAAGCCTCGCATTTCTATTAGGTGGTGTACACATCCATGCATAGCAACACATTTTTGGGAGTAGTGGTGGATGGTATTTGACCATCCACCACATGCTAATCATGAGGTGCCTATGTACTTCCTTAGGAATTTATGGGCTAAGTTTGAGTTGGGTTTGAAACCCAACTATTTTGATATGAAATCATTTCAGGGGGTTGGTAGAGGGATGCCTCAGGATAAGCCTGGGGCAAAGCTGAGTGACAAAATGAGAAATTGCAGGTGATTTAAGTTCCTTGTACCTCTTCCTACACTTTTTGTGATTGCTCCTCACCGTCATCATGCGATTTCATCTGCTTTTACCCATTTGAGTGCCCTTTCAAGCAATTTAGTATAGCAGTGGACGCAGGCGATACATGCTCCTCCACTTGGACATGTTTGTACTAGCTGTGGAGGCAAATGCATACGCCCCCAGAGCGATCCTGGTGCAGCACATGATGGCCATTATGCTGAGGGTACAGATTTTGATGATGATGTATACGCTGCCCATGGTGATGGTAGTGACGAGATAGACGTGTCATCATTTGTTGACCTCATGCAGTAGGGAGAGCCTGGAGAGAGTCAAGAGCAGCAGGCAAAATTTTAATTTCAATATAAATATAAAGTGCACATAATTATTTACTTTCTACATATATGTGTAATTGTATTAACTATATTAATTTGTACTTTTCAAATAACAGAGGATGGATGACACTGTTCCTCCTAGGAGGCAATTTAGTCTTTTTTCGAGACCTATAGATGTTGGCATCCCTTATACGGTATGCACTTTGAATTACACTGTAAAAATGTACATTCAAATTCAAATTTAATAACATGTGCTCATATGTTCTTTTTATTTGATTTTGTAGGTATTGTTTGCATCTACACATACTGATGTTAGTACAAGTCCTACTCCAGTTACCACTGAGGCACAGCCTCAAATACATGCGGTATGAACTTTTGACTGAAGACAAATAATTTGTATTATTTTGATGTATGTACATTATTATTAACTTATAATCTGAACAATTTTGACTCACATGTATATATATTTTATGTGTTTTGATTTTACGAACAGGAGCATGGATATCATACTCATCCATACAGGCCTCGGTATAGTCTATTTTTGACTCCATCTTATGATTATTGTGCTAGCATACCTGTAGACACATCTGTGACATTGGCTACCACTCAGGTATGATATATACATTATATATACATGTTTAATTTATAGTGTATAAAAAATGTAGTGTACAAATTATGTACTTTGTAATTATATTCATGTATATTTATTTTTGACTAAACATTTATGTATCCATAATTTTAGGAGTACGTCACCATGAGTGTTGCTGAGAGAACAGGACTTAGCCAAATGGAGGTACCTACATCGTCATTTGAGGTCAGTATTGTGATTTATGTACATAATGTATAGTTCATTATGCTCTAAAATCAAATTAAAAAAATGTATTTATTGTAAATTACAGGACCTCAGCACTGCTACATTTGGTAGTTTTGACAGTGCACCTCCTCCCATTACTAAGGGACACCCATCTCATGTGGTATAATTTATTTTATTATGTAGTGAATATATAATTTATTTTCAACCTAGATTTTGAGACCCATTTCAATTAAGCAAGTACATGATAAGACGTGCCTCCTGTTACACAGGGTGATACATCTACCTCACAGGGTGTCTGACATGACGAGACGACTCATATTACACATGATGATCCATCTGAGTCCTCTTCACATGGAGCAAAGAGGACATTTGATCAGATAGATTAGGTCTTGTTGGCACCTATAGATTGTGTTTTTATGATGTATATATATATATATATAATTTATGATGTATGTACACTTTGTGTTAGGATAGTTAAAACTGTATGTTAGACCATGTATTTTTTCACTTCATAGATCATGTTATGATGTATGTTAGACCATGTACTTTTTTTTACGATTTCTTATCATGCTTGTGTATGTAGTACATATATTACTATGTTTCACCATGTTTTAAGTATATTCAAACCATTTTCTTTATTCTGACATATTTTATTCATGAACATATAACACATTTTGTAAGTATATATGCAAGATGAACAATAATTTTAACTATCTATAGAGCATTATTGGATAAATATCACAACAAATTTATGCATTGAGATAATTCATACAAATAAAATTGACCTACTTGATTAAAAAATGTATTGATAACATACCTAACAATGTATCATAAGTGATCTTAATGTGTTGTTTGGTAATGTAAGACTCATTATCACCTAATAAGACCTATTATGTGGTAGTAAACATATGAATACCTATCATAATGTATAACAGACATAATGACTTATTAGGACTCCCATGTCCCCTTAAGACACACGTGTATGGATAACGTACCTAACAATGTACATCATGTAAGTGATCTTAATGTGTTGTTTGGTAATGAAAGATATAATCAATACAATGAGTAATGATCTTTAAATTATCATGTGCAAGTCACTTGTTTTTAATATTACAATCAATAGTAATTTGAAACTTCAAACAAACATTAATTTAAACATGCTTGAATGTAAAAGTAATAGAACAAAATAGGAGGTCATTACTTAAATTGACAATTAATTTATAATAATTTATCAAGTGCACATACCTTTAACTTTCAAATAGAAGTAAACTCTCATTTTTGAATTAGTTTGTACAACATATTTCACAATATATGTAAGACAATGTCAATGATATATTTATAGTTCACTAAACTCATTTGAAACATAAAATTGGTTGAACGCATCTCTTCAAATGAGGTCCTATAAAATAAAAATGTAAAACAAAAACACACATGTTAATAAACACATAAATTAATATTCAAGGTATCTGAACTATGTAAATATATATATATGTGTAATTTGTATGTACTTACTATGTGAAATTGCATAAGATGTTGATGTTCGATCCACTTTAACACTTAAATTTTCATAAATTGTAATTGAGACCTAAATAAGACGTATATAAGTTCTCTAAATTGGTATTGACAACACAAACATACATGTAATTAAATTATATAAGTACATATATATATAAATAATACAATAATGAAAAAACTTACATGTGTTTGATTTAAATGTAATCATCCCACTGTACCATTTGCATCCTCTCTCTTTTGCAATGCATCTATGATTGTCTTGTGCTCGTCCATTAAAATTGTCCATAATACCTTATTGGCGGGTCTCCCTCTGTACCTTTCTAATTTGATATTTGTTGCCACAACCAAATGAGAATAGTGTAAAATCTTCTTTTTGGTTTGGTAGTCTTCAAATGCTAGCAAACCATTTCTTCTTGTTGGGTATCTACGTAGCCAGGTGCCAGCTACAACAACAGACCCGATTGGATACTCAAAACCATCATCATCTACTTGATGACATGTCATTTTTTTCTTAGGTTCCACACATCTAGCTAGCCAATACTCAGTCTGTTCATCATTATCACTAGGTGCAATAACAGCATAAACATGTCCTACAAGATAAGATAAAGTATAGAAACACTTTAATCACTCGTGTACATATGAAAATTATATAAATTGAAGCATGAGATCACAAAAAAATCTAATTAAATTGTGCATACCAGGTTCTATGAGGTTTGAAATATGATCATAGTCTTCTGATGCAAAAGTAACATTCTAGCCTTCATTTACTATATCATCTTCAAAATGCATGTCAGTAGGTGCTAATGATCTTTGTTTCCAATCTTCAACCCATTCTATATTCTCACATTCTTCCCATTCACCTGCAAGACAAAATTGACAAAAACAAGCAAGCTCCCTAATCCATATAGTCCAAGTGTTAGAATCTAAACTCCTAAATCAATGCCATTTAGTTGAACCACTAATTGTATCACAATCATATCTTGAAGGGATATTATTTTCTTCAACTAGGTAGAAGAAACGTTTGATTGTAGAGTTTTGACTTGATCCCGTGTATAAATATTTGTTACACCATTCGACATTCTCATGTCCATTTTTGAATTTAGCTCTTTCCTCAAATTTTAATTGCTCTTTACTAAGGGCTCTCTTCACACATGCACCAACACCATCATGTTCTCCTTTACCATGTCTAGCCTCAAAAAAACTACACACATGTTGGATGCTAGTTCGCTTATGTGTCCTACTCAACCAATAGAACATTCTAGCATTCTTGAATTGTCCTGTACAATTATCTGACCATATCCAATGTTGTGTCATTTGAATTTGTCTCTCTTTTAAATTATCATTAAAGACCTTGAAACAATATTGGACAAACTCAGATGAATGGAGTTTATTATCACTTAAATAAAAATGGTACTCTCTCAATATTTTTCGATCCTCCTCTATACTATCAGGTGCATGCCTATAAACTATATGAACATAAATTGTTACTTGCACTGAATTGTAATATTGTGGTTTTACCTCTTCTTGCAGTGCAAGCATGTAGTTCTCTGCAAAGTCAATAACTGAAAGTATAGTACCAATTAGAAATGTATTCTTACATATGCAAAATTTTCCATCAAGCCATCTAGAATATTGATAGTGTTTAACATATTTTGGTATGATCACACTCTTAAACTCATCCATAAATGCATGACAACTAACTTTATCTATAACTAGATCACACCTTCTTCCAAACTTCCCATCCTTCAATGGACATTCAATAGTTTTGAATCTTTTTACCTCAACTAATTGTTGTCCAAAAGTAGTCAAAGCATTTTCATGCAAACATTCATCTAACAAAGAAAGATTGCCGCACATATCACATGTACTAGAAAGACATGCATTGAAAAGAAAGTATTGATCATTAGGTGGCTTACAAAACAAACCTGATATGAAATCTTTTATAGTTTGAGGTGGTATTTTTATACCACATTCTTGCAACATTTCTTTACTATGCATGGTACCACGTATAGATTGAAATACATCATAATGGTAACGAAATTGAATATGAGTTTTACAACAACATGTGATTCTTTCCTTGTTAATCCTTAAATACCATGGTTTACACTTTTCAAAAGATCTTTGACTAATGGTAATATTTAATACCTTACCATCTACAAATTTTTTAAACAATTCAGTTTGAGTCATGTCCAAAAGGTGTTTAGGATGTGGATCACGTATTTTTGACCCAATTCTCAATATAAGAACATCTCTTGAATTAGGTGATACTCTTGTATTATCATGCCAAAAAATTTCAATCAAACTTTTGATTTCACTAGTAAGTTTCATATCACATCTCGGGAATCTACCACTAGAAGTCCATAAAATATTTGTTGGATCACATTCAAAGGTAACCCTTCTCTTTACAGCTCCTTCTAAAGTCTTATGATTCACATTAAGATATCCACTTGTGTTGGTAATCAATCTTTTGTCAGATGTTGATTTGTTAACTAAAGCTGTTGTTATTGCTCGTCGTGCTGCATTCTTATCTTTAGACCAACTTCTCTTTTCGATAACATCAAAGGCACTAGCAATAGTGGATACAACTTGTTTTAAAGGCTCATCTTTATTCTTGGGTTTTGCATACATTCCCAACCTTCTCATTACTTTTTGCATTTTAGACATTTTAATTAGTTGCAACATTAGCTGACATTGAAACCCAAATTTCTTATTATAAAAAAAATGCCTATACAATCTATTAGCATGTGTCCTAATTTGTCTCCATGAAACCAATCCCTCAAGATTATCTAACACATCATTAGGAATATGAAAATTATATTCAAACACTTTACCATCATCCTGACATGTTTGTTTAGTAGTTGGTGTTTCTATGTCTACATTCATGCAATTTTTATTTTCAGACACTTTACTATTTTCACTGTTATTTGGGATTTGAATATCATTTTCAAATTTTTTTGGCATTTCTTTTGGGGCAGACATTTCAATTGGAGTGTTTTGTGCATGATCGTTTGACAATTGCTTCTCATGAAGAAAATCTAAATCGTTTAAATCGTAACCTGCTTCTAAAAAATCACCAATTTCATCACGAGAGAAAATTCAAGGGTTTGGAGACACGCCTATATTGAACGCATAATTAGAATGTGCACCTGAATTTTCTTGTATTGGGTTCTCTTCTTTGACTTCTTCATCCATCATGGTCTCTTCAATGCCTTTCTCCTTTGAAACATTGTTCAAGTCTCTAATTCTCTGTCTTCTCTCTCGTTGACATTGTGCTTCATTCTCTTTATTTCCTGCAATCTCCTCATCTGTCAGAACTCTTGCTTTCTTCTTTCTTTGTTGTTTTGATCCCATGTTTGCACTAGTTTTGAATTTGAATCAGTAGCCTGCAAATTGTATAAGAGGACAAGAAAATAGAATAAGCGTGATGAAATTCGGTGTTGGAGGTCAAAATTGTTGTTGAATCATTTCAATAATTGAAATTGGGTCGGTGGGTTAGCTTTTGGGACCCAACGGGTACATCAGAAACAGGTACCCAATTTTTTAAAAATTGGGCACCCGATTTTTTAAAACTCGGGTACCTGTTTACAAATCGGGTACCCAATTTTTAAAAAATCGAGTGCCCGATTTTTAAAAAGTTGGTATAACGGTTTAAAGAAATCGGGCACCCAATTTTTGAATTACAAATTGGGTGCCTGATTCGTGAGACATGAGCAGGAATTTGGCATGGCTCCCGACTTTTGCTTGGGGTTTTGCCTTGGGGAAAGGCATGGCATAGGCTTGGTCCCACCAAGCTATGCCTTTGTACTCCTTTTTTTTTCTAAGGCATTTAATCGACAATTTTTGATATTGTCATAATTTTTTTATAGTCATTCCTATTGAATTTTTTGATGAGACAAAAACCCATTATAGGTCTTGCTGTTCTCATTTCAAAAATGTAAATTTTATAGTGTTATTAGTTTATTTTCTATTTTTCCATTATTTATTAATCAAAACTATCTCCTAAACGTTAAAAAGTGACATTCACTAAAACTTTAATAAATTTTTTATTTTATAATTTTTCTTAAATTAATTTATATGTCATCAATCTACGTACAATTCTTTTGATGTTAAAAAAAAATTTGAAAAAAGTGAGATTTTGATCAAATTATGTGGTCCGCACACGAGAGTTTTTAAAATTTACCTTTATAGCCAATTAATAATTAATAATAATAAAAAAATATTCAATAAAAAATAAAGAAAAAATATTGTCATCAATCTTAGGTGTATTAGGTAACTCCCTTTAAAAGGATTTGCAAAAATTCATTTATTTGTGTCAAATTATGGTGTTCGTACACGAGCATGGTATGGTCCTAAAACAGGCATTTTGAAAATGTGGTTTTTAAAGATCCATACCAAAAAAGTAATCTATCATATGGGTGCACAAATATTTTACATATTCAAAAACTAGATTCCGAACACTAAAAATTTTATTTCTAGAGTTTTTTAATATTCAATCTCTAAATACCTCAAATTTTGACATCAATTGACAAAAAATTTCAAAAATAGGAAAAACACTTCCACTTTTTGGCCAAAAGTGAGACCCAACTTCTTGCACTGACCCCCTCCCTCTTTTTCAACTCCCAAGATGTAGTCATTAGTAATGAATATAGTGGCTTCTACAATTTTGAGCTCTTCAGTAGTAAGTACTTCGATTTTGGATTCTACAATTTTCTCTACTTTAGTAATGGATACTTTAGTTATGACTTATTCAATTTTGGATTCAACAAGCATTCTTGTTAGCATTCTATTAGTTGGTACTATATCAATTTTCATAGCAAGTCCTAGTATAGCTACAATTATTTCCATCTTGGATACAAAGACATTAAGTACAAGGATAGTTGAACCTAAGGCTCAACTAAGTAGAAGATTTTTGAGTAGAGGCAAGGAGATAGAAGAGGATATATACCTAGATGAGGAAATAGAAATTCCCAAATGGGACTTTTATAATCTTACTACAGATCAAATGCATATAGCTGGTGGACTCCTACAAAAGAAGGCAAAGTAGAAGAAATTAAGAGAGGAGAAAGACAGGGAATATAAAGTTATAGATGATGCCAAGAACATTTTTTCTAAGGCTATAGGTATTGAGATAGATTCTTCTCAGTGTATTTTATTGCAATTAGCTAAGGCAATCCAAAGGTTTAATGAGGACACTAGTGGTCAAGATAAGTTAATTGAGAAAGCAGAAAAGAAATTTGATAATAAAATATTTGAGCACATTGCTCAGCAAATCACCATTCAACAAGTTTAGCTTTCCTCAATTTTGACCAATCTTGAATCCTCTTGCACTAATGTGACATCACTTTTTGTGAGCCTACGTGATGTAATCAAGTTCACAAAGGAGATAAAGAGAAAACTATTAAAGATTGATGAGGATCTAAAACCTAGTTGACTCTACTTCAAGCTTTGCACATTATATGAAGATTAGATTTCTATCAGACATGTAGGTAGAGTTGCTAAGAGAAGAAGCAAGGATCTGGTCTACATTGATAGATATTCAGAATATGATCTTTCCTATCATGGATACAATGCAAAAACATATTATTTACTCAAAAACCTTGATCCATGGCAATAACTTCTCTATTGTAGATCACATGATAGAACTCTCTGCAAAAGTTTAAATTGCTATCCATACATGCAAGATTTTGCAAGAGAATTGGGATAAAACTCTAGCACTTATTCTTAAGGTACATTTTGAGTTTCAATCTCATTTTGGTGTCTCCATGTAAATAAGTTTTGAATAGATCTTTGGCATTATTGTTAAAAAGGGGGAGAGACTATGTATATTGTATGGGGGAGAATCATGCAAAGGGAGAAAGTGTATATAGCAGAGGAGAATTTTGTAGATATGATGTATAGTATACTATATATACTTACAAAGATTAATTTTGAAAAATCTCAAAATAGTATACCCTACTGAGCCAATATCACATGGTGATGTGTATAAATTTTGGCTAATAAGTGTTTTTGTCAATAATGCCAAAGGGGGAGATTGTTGACATATCGATCAAGTTTGTTATTAGTGACAACACTTATTCAAATTTAGTATGGCTACTGAGTTCATCAAAAAATCTATAGTGTTTGCAATGTAATTTAGTAGCCACCAAATTCTACAATTGCTACCGAGTCTTCTGGACTAATTCTAGCAGCCATCAAGCATTCCAATGGTTACCAAGGGAATTTAGCTAGTGTGAAGTGAAATAGTTCAAACCGAGCAAAATTAGGTAGTATGAAGTCTAGCAGTTCAACCTGAGTACTCCAATGGTTACTGAGCTTTGCAATTTCTTTTGAGCTAGCAGTTCATGGAATACAAAGCTAGTGTTAACTGAGCCATATGCGAAGTTAGTGTTTACCAAGCGAAGTCATGGTAAACTAGTGATTCAATTTATGACAAGTGACATGGTATCTACCAAGTCACCAATGCAGACCAAGTTCAAGAATACTTTGAGGTGATTAGTATGGACCAAGCTTCTACTTCTATCGAGTGCATGATGATGCCAAGTAATGATAGTAGGTTTTGAGTATTAGAACTTCACCAAGTCAATATTCAAAACTCCAATGTCTTCATATGGGTTGAGTTTGTAATATTGGCATTAACTTGTATATTGGCTAACTTTTTTATTATGTAAATTGGATTGGTATATATATAATGTATTGTATCATATCCAATGTGTGTGAATGTGTAATTCATGAACATAAGTGTGTAAGAATGTGAATGTAATCAAGTAGCAGATAAAGTATATATTAAAGGCCATATCAAAAAAGGAGCGATAGAGACATATCCATCATAAAAGGTGATCAGTACTTCAAGGAATCTCTATCAGCAATTTAGTTGTAAGTCAGAGATCTTTTGTTTCATTCTAATAGGTGAATCAGTCTAAATCCTTTAACAAGGTAGACTTAATAGTCTTTCTCAAAATCTCTTTACCAAGTGCATACTTTATTGTGTGTTTGTAAATCCTTCAAAAAAGTGGACCTAGCAGTCCTAATTGCTCCTAACAGGGAAGATCATTAGAAGTGATCAATGTAAGCCTTAACAAGCCAACTTTATGCTACAATATTGAAGTTTTGTGGGTATCATGCCCACCCCAATTTTACTTTCTATTTCAAATGTTTCTGCGACACCAAATTATTGTGTTCAAGTTTTGTGAATATTTTATGTTTTCATTTTCTCATGCATGCAATTAGATCAATAAATGATAATTGCTATATTTCTATAAAGTGGTGAATTTGATAAAGTTTTAGAGGTTACTGATTCACCCATCCCCTCTTAGTAACCTAGCATAGTCTTGAATATTTCCAAAAAATCATCCCCTAGATTGAGTGATATTGGCTTATAGGTAGGGATAGGAAGAGAGACAAATTTAGTGGCCTTTTCCAAACCCCCACCCTTGTACAAGGACTAGTCATATGAAAACCCTTTCTTAACATCTACTATATTATCATCCAACACATCATTACCATAAACCTTAGCACCAACACCAGCACCCTTACTAGCAACAACCACCACACCAATTCCAAAAATCCTAGCACCAACACAAGTATCCTTGCTATATTCCAAACCAAAATTGACAACCACCACACCAAAACTAGTGTTGGAAGCCACCTCACCATTACCAAAAATTGTGGCACTAGCACTAGTGCCCTTGCCAAATATAGAAGCCTTAGTACCAAAGCCAACACCCAATGCACCATTTCTAGAAACCCTAGTACCACTACCAATAGCCTTGCTAGATTCAGAAACCATCAAACCAATCTTTATCTCACCATCGAAATCTAGTTATCACTACACCACTGCCATAAATCCTAGCAACATTGTTACTAATTCTACAACTAGCACCCTAACTAGATTTAGAATTCATCACACTAGTATTGATCACACCACTAGATCCAACAACTACCACACCATTAGTAGAAGCCCTAGCACCATTTTTACTACTTTCACAACTAGCACCCTTGTCAGATTCAGAAACCATCACACCACCAGAACCAATTACCACCACACCATTGCCAAAAGCCCTAGCACCATTCTTACTGCTTCTGCAACCAGTGCCCTTGTCAGATTCAAAAGCCATCACACCAACAAAACTAGTTACCACTACACCATTGCCAAAAAACCTAGCACCATTTTTACTACTTATGCAACCAGTGTCCTTGCTAGATTCAGAATCCATCATACTGCCAAAACTAGTTACCACCGCACCATTGCCAGAAGCCCTAGAATTTTTCACTCTTTTTTTTGGGTTTGCTGTTATGATGGCAACACAACATGTTATAACACAATAAAAAATTTAGAGCAAGAATAAAGTAAGGAACATATCCTTATTTTCATTTGATTCTCATCTATGAGAACTCCCTCTATCACTGTGAACCCCCTTCTGCCTTCAACATATTCTTTTGATAGAAAACTCTCCTTCTTTGATATCAAACCAAGTTCTTCCTCTTTGACATTGCCAAACAAAATTTCTTTTGATATGATAGCCACACTCTCCCTCTTTTACATCTCATACCAAAGACAATATTCATTTAATATCATTGTACCTTATGTACTGATTCATTTGCAATGTGCCTTTCCAATACTACATCAACTGTCTAGTCTTCAACATGCTCTAGTTGATGCATCACTAAACTAGATTTAGTGGACTTTAGATAGGGGAATGACCCCTAACTTATCTCTTAGATACAAAAATGCATCCTTATATAATGGCTTAGTGAATATATCTACAATTGTTTCTTTTGTATTCACATATTCCAATCTTACCTCTTTATCTTGTACCAATTCCCTCAAAAAATAATATTTTATAGCAATGTGCTTGGTTTTGGTATGCATCACAAGATTGTTTGATATATTTATTGCACTAGTGGTATTATAGAAGATAACCACTAGATCCTTGATCTCTATCTTAATACTCTCCAACAGTTGTTTGAACCAAACAATATTAGAATAGTTAATGATTGCTGCCACATATTCTGCTTCTATTATGGACTAAGAAATACAATTGTGCTTCCTTCTTGTCCAAGATATTATTCTTTTACCAAGAAATAATGCTCCTCCACTTGTGATTTTTCTTTCATCAACACTTCCTACCCAATCAGCATCTATGAAAGCCTTCAAATCCATGTTGCCTCCTTTTTTGTTCCATAGTATGTAATCTTCAATACTTTTTAGATATCTCATGATTCTCTTGGTTGCCATCATGTGATTTTCTTTGGGATTTGTTGAGAATCTTGCTACCATACGAACTGTTAATGCAATATGAAGCCTTGTGTGCACTACATACTACAATTTTGCAATCATTGATCTATATGTGGTTTGATCTACCTTTGTGGAATCATCATTTTTGGAAAGCTTATGTCTAGTAGATATAGGTGTTCCAAAAAATTTTGAGTCTTCCATCCCAAACTTCTTTAGTATCTCCTTAATATATTTGGATTGAGTAATATAGATACCATCTTTCTTCTGCTAGATCTATAATCCAACAAAAAGTTTTATCTCTCCAAACATGGACATCTCAAATTATTTAATCATATCTATTTAAAATTCCTTGCACAAGTCATCATTCTATAAAAAAAGTTTCATCCACAAATATTTCTACCAATACAATCTTCTTATCCAGTCCTTCTTTGATATATAGACTGTTGTTATTATTTATTCTTTGAAAACCAATCTTTATCAAGTATTTATGAAGTCTTTTATACAAAGATTTTGGAGCTTGCAAGAGAACATATAAAACTTTGTGTAATTTATAGACCATATCTCTCTTGCTAGGGTCTAGAAAACCTTCAAGTTTTTCAATGTAGACTTCCTCATCAAGAATTCTATTCAAGAATGTAGATTTTACATCCATTTTATACATTTTATATCCTTTGTATGTTGAATATTATAGTAAATTCCTAACACCTTCTAATCTTACAACAAGAGAAAAATTTTCACCATAATCAATACCTTCTTCTTGAGAATAACCTTTACAAACTAATCTTTCATTGTTTCTTGAAACTTCTCCATCTTTATTTAGCTTATTTCTGACTACCCACTTTGTGCCACTTACATTTTTATCCTTGGGTCTAGGAACAAGAGTCTAATTCTTATTCTTCTCAATCTATTCTATTTCTTCATTCATAGCTTCAATCCATCTTTTATTATCCAAAGCATCTTTATTATTTCTAGGTTCAAATTTTGCAACCAAACATGTACCTTTCAATTTGTTTCTTATCATTATTCCATCTGACTTGTCTCCAATGATTTGATCATGTGCATGGTACTTTCTAACATATCTTGCTAACACAAGTAATTTGCATTTAGAACATGTTCTTTTAACCTCTTCATGATCTTCTATGTTAAGCTTGGGTCCCACTACCTATAACTTGGGTCCTTCTGACTTGGTTTGCTTAGGCACTAACTCGATAGTATCTGACTGTGACTCGAGTCCTTCAAACTATGACTCAATTTGCACTAGATGTAACTCAGTAGCCTTTGGATATTTTGGGGTCTTAGGAGGTGAAACCTTGTAACTTCAAAATAGATTTGGTATAGTATCAAGTTCATAATAAACAAACTTTCTATAATCCTTAGGTTCTTTGTTGCTTTCCTCTTCACTCTTTTCTGCAAATTCCTCAATTCTTGCATGTGCACTTTCTATGATTTTATGAGTAGATAGATTCAATAATTTGTACACTTTACTTCTATAAGAGTATCCTAGGAATATTCCTTCATCACCTTTGACATCAAATTTACATTTCTTAGATTCCTCCAAAATATAACATTTGCTACTAAATACTTTCAAGTAACTTACATTGGTTTTGTAGCCAAACCATATTTCATAAGGAGTTTGATTTCATTCTTTCCTCAACTATACTCTATTCAAGGTATGCATTATAGTATTTATTGCTTCCTTCTAGTATTTGATTGCAATGCTCTTTTCTATCATCAAGGTTCTTGCACAATCTATGATGGATCCATTCCTTCTTTCAACTATATCATTCTGCTGAGGTGTACCAAGTGTTGAAACTTGTCTCTTAATTCCTTTCTCAATTTATAATTCATTGAACTCATTGGAAATGAATTCACCACCTCTATTTGATCTCAAACATTTTAGCTTCTTTCCAATTTATTTTTCTACTCTTGCTAGATACCACTTAAACTTTTGAAAAACTTTAGATTTTTCTTTTAAATACATTATAGTCATCATTCTAAAATAATCATCAACAAATAGAATAAAATACTTATCTCCATTGTATCTCTCTATTCCAATAGGTCCACATAAGTTTGTATGTACTAGCTCCAAGACTTCTTCTAAATGATAGTCTTTTCTTCTGAAACTTGTCTTGCCCATTTTACCAATTTGACAATTTTTTCATAGATCCATATCTAGTTTCCTTAAACTAAGAACACCTCTTACTCTTCTATTTTTTTCTTATCTTGACAAGATTATCAAATTTCACATGACACAACCTTTTATTCGATAACCAAATTTCTACTACTTGAGAAATAAAACATGAACTTTAATTGAGATCTAGGTAGAATAAGTTACCTTTTGTTTGTTTGACAAACCCAACTAGATTTCCCTTTCCATCTAGTAGTTTGGCCTTCTGATTCATGAATTCTACCTTGAATCCAATGTTATTCAATTATGCCACACTCAGTAGATTATGCTTTAGTCCTTCAACCCAATAAGCATTATCACATCTGAGTTCATTAGTTAGTGAAATACAACATTTTCCCTTTATGTAACAAGGTTCATTGTTTCCAAATCTCACACTTCCACCATCATAATATTCCATATCTTATAATTTTATTTTATCACTAGTCATATGATGTGAGTAGCCACTATCAATAATCCATGTATCATTTTTGCTAACATGAGAGATAAGTGCCATTTTATCTCTTCCATCATCAAATTCATCTTTTACAACAATGTAAACCATTTCATCATCTTCACTATCTAAATATTTAGCAATAAAAATAAGATTTCTTACCTTTATCCTTGTAGTCCTCAAAGTTATTAAAATTCTTCTTGCATTTGAACTTATTGTGCTTCTTTTCATCTTTGTCTTCTCTATTTGGGCACCTTGCAGCAATGTGTTCAACTTCTTCACAAGAAAAATAGATTAAAGGAATTTTACCTTTATACTTTCTTTTTCCTTTGGGATACCTTCTTGAAAGAAATGCTTCAATCATTTTCAGAATTGTCTTCCTCTTCACTTTTAGATTGTTTTCTTTTAGAATTTTTAGCTTTCTTGTTGAAAGATACCTTAGCTTCCAATGCAAACTCTAGATTGCTAGAACTAGGAGTATAATTATTACATTTGTCTAGTTCAAATGTTGTTAATCTTCCAACTAGAGCATCTAAAGTTATAGTATGATTTGGATTACATCCCATCTCTTGAATAGAAGACACTCTAATTACATATATAGGAAGAAGATTTTTGAGTACCTTGCTTACCACTGTTACATCATCAATTGTTCCACTTGAGGCTTTGATAGCATTGACATAGGCTTTTATTCTATCAACATATTTTGTAATATTTTCATCCTCTCTCATTTTCATCTAATCAAACTATCCTCTAATACTTTTAGATTTGGCTCTCCTTAAATTGTCATCTCCACCATAGATATCCTTTAGTTTGGTCCACATTTCATGAGTAGTAGAATTTGGCATAGTTAAGAGATGAAGCAATATCAACCATCATATTATTATGACTCTTCTTCTCTACAATATCTTCAACAACTATAGTTCCAATAGGAGTCTTGTATTCATTTTCTAGATTCTTTAGTCCTGTATCTCCAATGGTTTCCAAGTGTAGTCTTATGAGTTCTTTCCATGCTTCACAATTATCTTTGTTCAACTTTTGAATCTCCCTTCTATAAGACATCTTGATCTTTAGCTTATGTCCTTAAAACCTTTTTTGAAAGAACAAAAAGCTTTGATACCAATTTTTGAAAATATAAGAGGAGTAGCTAAGAGGGGAGGGGTGAATTAGTTACTACAAAAATAAATCCTAGATCCCTTAGATGTTAGTACAAATCAATGCTTTGTATAAATTGAATTCTATTGTAACTCAGCAAACACACGTGCACTTGGTTTACACTAGCAAATGATGTAACTCGATAAATACTAAAATAACTTGGCAACTACTTAACATGAAATCTTTAACATATTATTTTTGATTAATCTTAACTTCATTGCATACATATGAAAGAAATAGCATGAACACAAGTGACACCAAGATTTAATGTGGAAACTCAATTTCAAAATAACCACCAATTGCAACTAGTTATTGATTTCCACTCTTCTAAAGTAAGTGTCATTAAGATCCAATCCTGTTAAAGGTTACAAAAAACACTATTAGGTGTGACTTTGTTAGATGATTTAATCACCCTATTAGGAGTAGCCTTGTTAGAGGTCTTTAAAAAATTCAATTAGAAATGCCTTCTTGTTAGAAGATTCGCAAATAGTTATTAATCCAACTCAATTAAGAGATTTAGATCATTGTTACAATGGTTAGAGAGTAACAATGAGATTACTTGATTTCTAATGCAACTAAATTGCTGGTTATAGATCTCGATTTTATCTTGTATACTTGATCCTTCCTGATTGAATGTATCTTTTCAGCTCAAGAAGGATATTCTCCTTATCCTTCTAATTTGCTTCCTCTATGCATCATCAAATCTTCTATTTGCTTCCACTTATGTTTCTTCTTTAATTCCTCAACTTGACCTTATAATTATATCTCACACATTGTCAAGTTAGCTTGAATACAAAATAGAATACTTAATATTCAACTTCTTAGTTGGCTAGAACCAAAAACTAAATCAATTGAACTCAATATGCTAGAACAATAAAATCCTTTGTTAGTTGACCATGTTTGGTACACACTAACTCAAAAATAATTTTCTTGTGTTAACTAAGGGAACTCAGTTAACACTACATATTCACAAAGTTCCTTTGGTGACCAAGGGGGCTTGGTTAATGTTGGTTCCATCCAACATTTTCTTCATTAACTGAGTGAGATTAGATGATACTCAAAATTTGAAAACTTTACTTTGGTGACCGAGTGAACTTGATAAACATTGTCTTTTAAACTAGGTAAACTCTGGAATGCTTGAGAAACATAGGAAATTGTCTTCATCACCCAAGTGATCTCAACATACATTGACTAGCAATGATATGACATTTTAAGTAACATCCAAGATAATACATAGTTAACCAATTGTTTCCAACAATGTTCATCACTATGAGTAGTTCCAGAGAATGGATCATCCTACATAGTCTAATGAAATGTCACTCTACACTCAACTATCCATAAAACCTTTTGAAAAGTGGGGTCTTGATTTTGTGGGGCCTATCAATCCACCCTCTAACAATAAAGAGTACATCATGTCTACATAGATTACATGATCAAATGGATTGAGGTTGTTTCACACAAACATGCACAAGACACCAAGGTATCTAACTTTTTTATACTCAAAAAATCATTACCTAGCTTAGTGTTTCTTAGGAGATAATACAGATCAAGGACCATGGTTCACTTTATACCCCATTGTTGCATTAGTCAAATAGTATGAAATTCATCACTAAAAGTCTTATCCTTATCACCCTCAAGAAAATGGACAAGTGGAGGTAACCAATAGATAACTTGAGAACATTCTTACCAAGACTATTGTAATTCATAAGCATGATTGGGACATATGGCTTCCTAAAGTTGTGTGGGCCTATCACACCACATGGAAGACCACCATTGGTTTGACCTCTTATGAGATGGTCTATGGAAAGAAATTTTTTCTTCCCATTGATTTCAAGATCAAGACCCTTTGAACCACACTTCAACTTAGTTTGAGTCTCTATGATGCTTAGCGGGAACACAATTTCTCAATTACACTCTTTGGATGAACTTTGTCAAGATGCACTTCTCCATACTAAACTTTTCCAAAAGAAACTATTGCTATGGAAAAAAAAAACTCAATAATGCTCTTTCCAACCTAGGGATTGATTAGTTTTGTGTGAGTCTTAGTTTCATGATTTCAATGGTAAATTTCATACTCAGTGGCTAGGTCCTTAAGAATTTGAACATGTCTTTGATAATGATATCATCTTACTCTTTACTATTGATCTGAAATGCCACAAGATCCTTGTTGATGGTCATCATTTAAACGTGTACTAGATACCTCTTTTGAAGGAAGCCTTCTTTCTTGATGTTGCCAAGGAAATTACTATGGTCCCCTTTGATCTCCTTCGAACTTGAAAATAAAATTATTCAAAAAAAAACCAATTTATGTCTCTCTATATTTATATGTCTATTACCTCTTAATTTTTATATCTCTATTTTTCTCCATATCATCCTCATATGTATGTTAACCACTTCTCTATATATCTATCATAATGTGTGTGCTTTCCTCTCTATCAATGTCAATTTCCCACTATACATTGTCATCACCTTCTCTACCTATACTCTACCTACCCTCATTCCTTCCACCATCAACCTATGTTTTCCATCCTACCACCTGTTAATAACTTCTACCACTTATTCCTTCCCAATTTTGTCATTTCACTTCCATGTTCACTCATTACTCTTACCTCCTTCATGGTTCCTTATCCTCATGCCACCTTGTCACTAGGCACACCCCTTCATACTCACTCCCATTCCATGATTCCCACTCTCATTTGTGGTTGACTTTCCCTGCCATTTTTCTTATTTTCATCTCCTTTCTAGTGGTTCTTGTCTTTCTAGCCAGGTCTTCCTCTATGGTGCCTATCAAGCTAGACACTGGTATATCTCCTCGTGGCTTCATTGTCACCATCCTCATGGCTTCATTGTCACCATATACTATTCTATAGACCATCCTCAACATGGGTACTCATTCTTAGGTATAGTACCAAGTTTGTATTTCTTTTTTCATGTTATTTTACCATTTATTTTCTTTAATTATGGTATGATAAGTATGTCATCACATTCTAGCTGGGGAGGTATTGTCTTAGGCATAATTATGGTGATCGTGATGTATGGTGGTTTTATTTTCCATATATATGTTTAAACCTTTTTTTAGAAACCATTATTGTCAATCCACTTTCCCAATTTGGTTTGAGTCTTATCTACAACTTTTCATAACCATGCCCAAGGGTCCCCATCTTTACCATGAACCCACTAGTGTGTAGAAGGTGAAAAATGATACATCTATGGTTATAGCGATGAAATTTATTTTGAGTTTTCTAAGGAATACAATGGAGCTTATAATATAGTGGTCATAAGGGGCAAGACATTTGTAGTTAATGAGGAGATCTTGGCTATAGTTGTTGGGTTTCCTAGGAGCAGTGACCACTATTTCCTAGAACTATCTACATGGAAGATAGACCTCAAGGCATTTCCAAAACAATTCTTGGCCAAGAATGAAGCTATTAAAATGAATCCAAGCCAAGGCACTATGCATATGTCATTACCAAGACATTGGCTCAAATATTCTAAGGCCATAATGTAATACATTATTGTTGGAGGGCAATATGTGTGTATTTTTGCTTACCACTTTAGGTTCCTTTCCCACATTCAACATTTTCTCTTTCACTCCATTAGATAAATGATTTCTAAAGTACAAAATGGTAATAAAAATGCCCCATCCCACCATGGTGTGATTAAATTGATTATTATGCATGGGTTAGAAAATAACACTCCCCCAATTTCATGGGTAGTGTTTACAAAGGGAATGAGTACTTCCAATTTAGAAGTAGATAAGGACAATATTGATCTTTGTATGGAAAATTCAAAAGCCTCCAGCCATTTAGGCATGAAGAGTCATAATGAAAAAAATGAAGAAGATCTTGAATATAAGGGATACAAACTTAGATCAAAAAGTAGGATTTTTCCATCCAGTGTCATTCCTAGTCTTACTAATCCCATAACCCCAAGCCCTTATAATACTATGTCCAAAAATAAAATGTGAGGAAATCACTAAATTGGAAGAGCTATCTTGCACGGCATTAGGGGATGCACAACCTAACCTTGAAGTCTTGGTTGTAAACTAGGTGGGAAAGGAGAGACATGACAAAAACTCTAGGAGGCTAAAACAATGACAAATAAAAAAATTAATGGAGAAAATAAAATTTAAGAGAGTAAATTTTCTATGAGTCTAATAAGGACTAGAAAGAAGTTACTAAGACATTTATCTCCCCACATCAAAATACAAATATAGACACAACAGATATCTAAGCTTGAGGGAATTTTCAAATAGTACATAAACCTTATAGAAAATAATCCTGCCCCATCAAGTTAGGAGAATATAAACTCTCCATTGAGAAATTAATACCAAACAAGTTCTCCATCACAAGAGGAACCAATGAACTAGTCAACCAATCAAAACCATCCCTTTAAACAAGCAATTAATATATTTTCTCATTTAGATACTTTGCAAGATAGTATGGAAACCCTTCATGGTGATTCACAAATTGAGGAAGAATTCTCTATAGGAAAACTCAAGCTAGTAAAAAAGAAAGTAATTATGTTGGAATTAAAGATAATTCCCCTTCAATACTAATTACAATAATTATGTGAAAAATCTTAGAAACAAGATGAGGAGTTAGGAAGAGCTAGGGATAGCTTGAAGGATTCTAACCTAGATATGGCTGATAATATATCAGTCAAGGAATATTACCAATTAATGGAAGGTCAAATTCCATATAAAATCATCATAATACTATCAAAACATTAACCAAAGCTTTGAAGGGAGGCAATGCTGGTGATATTCATCTCATATTGAAGAACATGAATAGATCCTTGCACAAGTAGAAGCCTTGTGGGAACACAAACTTGAAACAAGGTACATCACCATTGCTAAACATCAAAAGATACTTAAGAAATTAAGAGGATATCAGAAAGAAAGAATTATTGTAGAATGTATTTCTCAAGAATATCATAAAGATAAACTTAATGAGCTCAAATCCAAATTGGAACAGGAAATGGATGCTCTAAAGATGGCATGGGAATCAAAACTCAAAACAAATTATACACCTATGGAGAAACACCTTCAAGATATTTCCATGTTAAAGGCTATTGAACAAGCTAGTTTTTAATCTAACTATATCTCTCAAGTTGATCATCAAAAGAAAGCCAAGGAACTGAAGGGATCGTGGTTGAGTGAGATGATGGGAGCTATAAAGAATTTAGCTACTAATCCACTAGGCATAATAAGTATAGCATGATGACATGCAATGGCTTTAGCTGGGGAGAAATGATAAGTTCTAAATATGCCTTATATTCTCACATCCTTTATTCTAATTTTTGCCTATTTGATCATTCACTTTTCCTAGAATCATTTCCATAGTCATCTAAATTACCATGGTTATTGTAAAAGGATTGATATCATACATGTGAAAAAGATATGTAAATCCTTGGAATTAAACCTAATAATGAATACTAATTTGGTTGTTTATGTCAAAGTAGGGATCTAGTGGCATTTTTGTAGTGAAGCTAAATAACAATGGATGATTTGGCAGCTCCTTAGAACACCAATTTTTTTTATCTAACTAGTATCATGGTGTGTATTGAGTATGTAGTTAATTTTTTATGGTGTTCATGAATACTGTCATTCCTTATGGTTAGAAACTGTGAGGAACTAAACTTGGGAAATTACTAATGATTCTAATTAGGTCTAGTCTATAAATGTAGACCATATTATGTAAAATATATGTTCCTCCTTTTGAATTGTTAATCAAACTCTGAAACAACATTGTTAAATTTCTTATAGTTTGATTAAGTTTTCCTATTGATTGATTAGTGGTTGGAGAAAGGGCCTTATCCCTCTATCGGTAATTAATTTGTACATGGTATTGATTCATAAAGTGTGGATTGCATATATATGTTATAATATGTGAGTATCTTTATAGTAAAGCTATGGATTAATGTGTTTTTCTAGATTTCTATTTAGAGAGAGTCAAATCTTAGTTTGATCTTTGATTACATAATAATTTCTCAATTTTAATTGTTAACTATGTTGATAAAAATCAAACTGAGAAATTAATCATTCTATTAAAGAGTCTATGTCATGTCCCCATGATTGTCTCTATCCTATCAACCAGCAAGTTAAAGAACTTAGAATTATAAGTTTGGTTGGAATATTCCTAGAATCTGATTGAAATGAACATGTTATTAATATAAGTAGACTATAAAGACACATTAGCTAAAGTAGTTTAAATATTTGAATGTAAAGAAGTGTGATGAACATAGGTTATACTTGTGGTTATAAAGTGTTTTTAGCCTTTTTAGTGTGGGATTTACTTTTGATTATGGTTATTACATTAACTTAAATTATGGGAATGACATTTCAAATCAATTATAAGTTTTAAGCATGAGATTTAGATTAAATTAATTCATTTCGATTAAGTTATAAGTATGGATTTTCTAGTGTTATAAGGAGGGATCATATTTCAAGTGAAGATTGTATTTAAATGAAGAGTGTAATTAATTTCACAAGTGGATATTATGTCTAATTCTCTTAGGATAATTTCATTTCATGATTAGTCTTTTAGAATGGTTATTCTAAATCAAAAACAAAAATGAGCATCTTTAGAGAATATAATAAATATTTGAGTGCATTCATATTAACTTGAATTATTGTCTTGATCAATTGTGTAAATAGCCATTATATCTCTCAATAGTTTACAAAACTTAGACTGACACTCTAAATTATAATTGAGAATATTTTGCTAAGTTCCAATCCAAAATCTAGACCATAATTTACTCAACACTAATTGCAAAGAAAATCAAATGATGGTTGTGAAAATAATACTGACATGTTTAAAAGGAACATAAGACTATGGACTATGTTACAAGAAGTTTTCCAAGCATGAGCTAAAAGTTTACACAGATGTTAATTGGATTGGAAAAATTGATGACATAAAGATTATAGGTGGAGGAGCTTTCTTTCCAAGAAAGAAATTGATTTCATGGACAAGCAAGAATTAAAAATGTAATTTTCATTCCACAATAGAGGCTAAGTATGTTGTTGCAATAGTTAATTGTTCAAACATTTTGTAGATCAAGCTATTGTTGAAAGGTATGAAGAAAGAGATTATTGAACTTGTTGTATATTGTGATAACACAAGTTCTATAAATATATCTAAGAATCATGTAATGCATACAAAGACAAAGCACATTGAAATCAAGTATCATTACTTGAGAGATTTGATTAAGACAAAGAAGTGAGACTAGAATATGTGAATACAAAGGACAATATAGTTGATATATTCACTAAGGAATCACCTAAGGATGCATTTAAGTTTCTAAGAGGTAAGTAAGGGTTCATTCCCCTATCTAAAGTAGTATGAGGAGAGATGAAACATTGCATCAAATGTTATGATCAAAATAAACACATTGATGTAGTTCACACTTTAGGAGCTACCTAAAGTAGTGAAGAGAAGGGAAGAGGTATGAGTAGATGAAGCTACAAGTTACAAATGAAAGAGGGATTTGATTATTTCAATATCAGTTAGATGGTGACTAAGAGGGTGATGAGCATGTAATGGATGATGTATTTGGCAATATATTCAAAGAGGGAGAATATGTATGTACTTACAATAATAGTTATTTGACAAAGAGGGAGAGAATGTGTGATCAAAGTTACCATATTAGATGGAGAAGCTCAATTACAAGAAGAGATGTCAAAGAGGGAGCCAATATAATTGGTATTACAATTGGTATCATAAAGGGAGAAGTGTAAGAGAGTGTAAAGATGAGAATCATACTAAAACTAAGGATATTAATGAAGATCTGATATAGATTATAGAGAGAGTTGTTAATGATAAATCTTGAGAGATTATTTTTCATGTTCATGGTAACTAGAGATGTTTCCATCAATGCCAAAGAGGGAGATTGTTTGAAACTACAATTGGAACAATTGTTATATTTTCATTGACGTCAAACCTTACTAGTGAGATATTTTCTAATAGTGTAGAGTGACATATCAGTAGAATGATGAAGAGGATTTGAGAAGAAAGATAACTAGATGAACTAGTGAATTATTGAGTAAAGAGGAGCAAGTATGTTGGAATTATAATGGGCGCTTGATCGATTAGTCTTTGACAAGATAATGTATGGTTTAATCATTATATGAAGTGAAGAAGATAGTTGAGTTGATGTATAGAAGAAAAGACAAGAAGTGGAGTAAACATAAAGCTTGACTGAGTGACATTTTTACTAGGTCAATGAAGTAGAAGATTAAGGAACTTAAGAGATAGCTAAGAAATCATTATTATCTGAGTGTTAGTTATGGATGAGTAAGATGAAGAATAAAATATAGTAGCAACCAAGTGAGCCACTATAATTAAGAAAGATAAAAAATTAGAGACCAAGCTACCTAGTGATGACCAAGTAGAAGAACATAGTGATGACCAAGTGTCATGATTTTAACAATTTGTGAAGAATTGCATTTTGAGGCCAACATAGTTGAATTTTCAAATTGATCAAAATGTGTGGATGATATAGATTGATGATATGGCATATTTAATGCATTAATTGAGTTTGTAAAGAAATAAAAGATAAGGATTCAAAGAGAATTTTCTAGTAATTTCAAGAAAGGAGAAAAATAAAGAAATGATGGACAGATTCAATGAATTTGATCAAACCTTAAGATCTACAGTGATGTTTAAGTAGAAAAAGATCATAGCTACCTATTTAAGGAGGTGTAAGGGATGTTTATTAAGGTTGGTTTGTTGTTGATTGGCAATTTTATGGAGACCCTATGAAGAGAAGAGTAGAAAAGGAAAATTGAGAAAATTAGTGAAGTGTGATTGCTTAAAGGATTGTCAAGCATATCAAAGATGGAAAGTATAATGAAGTCCAGTCAATGAACTAGCAATCGATCCAAATAGAGATCTAAATTTGCAAAGTGAGTTGTATCTTGATAGATCAAACCTAGTTGTTACTTTCCAACTATTGTGGTAGTAAAATCTTTCAATAAAGGTGAAATTGTAATGGAATGATCCAAAGTTCTCTAACCAGGCCACTCCTAAAAGGGTGGTTAAATCCTCTAACTAGGTCGCACCTAACAATTTATTTTGTAACATTTACTAGGGTTGGCACTTAACCAAGCTCACCTCAAAAGAGTGAAAAGTAATATCATGTTACTTGGTGTTTTTTGAAAATTGGGTTTTCACATTAAATCATGGTGATGTATATGTGTAAATGTTGTTTTCTAATGTATGTTGTTTATTTCTATTAGTCAACATATATTGAATAGAGAGCTAGTGATGTATAAATAAGTTAAGTTGTTGATAAGTTTCTATATTGGTTGAGTGATTTTATGAGATTGAATAAGTTGTTTGAAGTTGTTAAAAGTTGAATTGGTACATCTGAACCTAAGGATAACTGATTCACACCTCTCTTAGTTATTTTAAATATTCTAACATAGGTGACTCTACAACATTACTAGGATCAAATGAAAGACCAAGATATTGACAAGACAATTGCATTAAGATGCAAGAATTATATTATTGATAATGAAAAAAATGATTACATGGACATTCCTAGACATTATTAGAATGTACATATTTGGCCTCCTTATATAGTATTGGTTAACAGTTCTCTTCCTTAATTTCAATAGCTTATACCTTGACTCTTAATGTGACCAATAGTAAATGAAAAACAAAACAATTAACAATAGAATGAATTACTGTAGTAATCTATCAAAGGCCCCTAAATTGAAAGGTACAACTCCTTTTAAATGCAAGATTTGAAATAACACATTTGGCCTCCTTATATAGTATTGGTTAACAATTTTATTCCTTAATTTCAATAGCTTATACCTTGACTCTTAATGTGACCAATAGTAAATGAAAAACAAAACAACTAACAATAGAATGAATTAGTGTAGTAATCTATCAAAGGCCCCTACATTGAAAGGTACAACTCCTTTTAAATGCAAGATTTGAAATAAATGTGATTTTTTTTTTAGTTTTTTGGTGTATGCTCTTAACTAGAGAGTAGAAGAGACAAAATTGGATTGTTTAAAGCTTCAAACAATCTAGGCAACTTTAAAATCCAACCCCTAAAATGAAACCTATTCTATTTGAGACAAAAAATTGAAACCATACAAGACTACCTACTACAACATGAGAGGAGAGAGAAAGTGATTAATTTAGCAATGCCAAGATTGCTAGAATAATTCAAATGTGAGAATACCCAAATTATCCCCTTTTAGCTACTTTATTAATCAAATCCCAAGTTTCTCATACAAACTATAAAACATACATGAACTAATGTGCATAGTACAAGGGGAATAAAGTATCAAGGAAAGTAAAGATTACAATCCATTGAGATGTAAATAATAAAACCAAGTTTATTTGCAATCAATTTTCATTTAAAACACATTCATTCCAAGTACTATACCATAAATAAATGAACAACAAATTAAAATGTAGACTCAGAGTCACAAATAGTAGTCCTAGCTATAGAGGTTCATCCACAAAATAATATGTTGATCTTATTAATTTCACAAAAAGTTACATATATAGGCCTCTTCAAAATAGCCAATTACATTCGATGAGTACACTGATCATCTATTACAAAGTTTAAGCTTACTACCAAAAATGATTACAAAAGAGAACTTGAGAAAAGAAGAGAGAAAGAGACAGGTGTCTGAGAGAATATCATAGCATCAAATTTTCTTAGGGTTCATAGCCTTAGCTCTATATACTTTCATTGCATCCATTACTTTATCCAATTTGTCAACACCTATGATTATGATGTTATCAGCTCGAATCATCCAGTAGTCATGCATCTTTGTCAGCTCTTCCACTCTAGCGATCTTTGTTTGGAACTTTTATAATGCTCATCTTAGGGTGGAATCTTCTACTGAAAGCTCCTAGATCTTTTACCTCTAGAAGTTAACTAGATCAGTAGCCTCATTAACAAATTCTAGGACTTTGGCTTTCATTTGCTTGATGTCC
This sequence comes from Cupressus sempervirens, assembly GCA_028749045.1. NCBI lineage: Eukaryota > Viridiplantae > Streptophyta > Pinopsida > Cupressales > Cupressaceae > Cupressus > Cupressus sempervirens. Next base: position 439,905,006 of record CM053786.1, on the reverse strand, counting down.
ACCAATTGACCATTATTGGATACATATGATTTTTTATGTAGCACCTTTAAGTTATCAAAAATATTTCCAATGACCTTTTACACTAAATTGTGCACATCCTTAAGATCATTTGTTGATCTTATGGAGATTTCCACTATGAACTCTAATGATTGCTTCCAATGAAGAAAAGGTTAGTGACCTATTTTGAGGATCCTATGAGTCAAGGTGACGTTAGTCTTCATATCTATCACCTCTTGCAACAAGGCCAATTGCACCATTAGTTTATTTGATGCTTTGTGCATGGTAGTTTCATGACTAAACACTACATCCCTCAACTTGTTAGTGTCTCACAATAGATTTCCAAGATTCTCGATAAGAGGGGGACCTTGAGCCTTCATTTTATCAATCCATGAGCAATAAATTTGACCAAAATTCCTATCCTTTTGTAGCTTTAAAAGAAAATTCTTATTCTCTTCTACACTTGGATCAAATGTACTAGTAGAAGTGCTCCCAAGTGTAACTCTGTTATAGGCCATTAGTTCTTTATTCAAGGCCTTGGGTACCTCATAATCCACCAATTTGATCTTGTTCTCAAAATGTTTAACTAGATTCTAGGCATCGGATCTAGAAACATAGGATAGGGTCCAACCACTATGGGGAAGGAAATTATGGCTATTTTCATTACATTAGAACAAAAGGTGTTCACCATCTTTTATTTGTCAACATAATTCAACAAGAACAACCTTGTCCTCATGGTACCTAGGGAGCCTTTTGGGAAACCCATCAAAAGCATCGATCCGTAGTTAGGAGAATCTTAGGAATTGGATGAAAGAGCATCCAAACTGGGCTATAGCTGAAATAGCCTTTGGTGAAAATCTTTGCTCAAGGCAACCTTTCAATTTTCAGCACAATCTCATAGTGAAGGCATCATTCACTTTCACATTGTTGGTCAAAAGAATAGTCTTGAAAAATGAGTGTCAACACACTTAACCATTTTCACTATATATGTCGAGTACACAATGTATGCCAAGCTAGAATTTTAATAGGTGTTGAGCCATAGTTGGTGTCGAGCAAGTCAGAACATAGTATGTGCCGAGTGATCCAAGAAATGTTCATGTGCAAAGTAATCCAAAAATCTTCAAATGCCAAGCAATACAAAACATATATGTGTCGAGCAATACAGTGTTTAGTAGGTGCTAAGCATACCAAGAAAGTAATAGATGTCGAGTAATCCAGGAATCAGTTCATGTCAAACATTAGTAATGAAATGAGTGCCGAGTAACTCAAGATTAGCATAAGAGTTTGTACTTGCACAAACTAAGATGTAAACCATTTTTTGAGCCGACTAAGAGAGATTTCAAAGGAGAAAAAGGTTAAGGATGAATCATTTGCATTCCCTATGCAATCTGCATGCAACCATTTAGAAAAATGGAGAAGGCGTGCAACCAATAAGAAAAATCCAAGGTATGAGTGGGAATTTGAGATTCAATATGGATCGTAGATCCATACCTAACCCTAAGTCTTTACATTCTTTATAAGGAGGTTGAATTTACCATTGTAAAAGTAGAAGAGAACATCATAAGGGGAGATTGTAGCAAAATTTCAATGTGAAAGAGAAAAGACTTAGAGGAACAGAGCAGCAATTTCATATCCATTTGATCATAATAGCACAAGGGACAAGGAGTACATACAGAGATTATAACAAGAAAGGATCATAACAAGAAGAGTAGATCTAGTACCTAAACCTAGAAATTTGAGATTGCATTCAACCAGGTCAAATGTTCTAATACTCTCTCACAATTGTATTAGAGGTTGAAATCCTATGTTGATAGGTTAGCTTAACAGCTAGGTAGGAGAACCTTTGGAGAAGGTCATGAAAATCCTATGTATTATGTGGGTTTAACAACCTATTGTAAATCCTTTAACAGGGTGACACTTCATGTAAGTGTGTGTAAATCCTCTAACCAGGTTACTATTGACATAGTGTAAAGCCTTTAATAGGGAACACCTTTCATAGGATAGACCATCAAAAGTGGTTGAACATTGATTGTTGAAGTAATTTTTGTGGGTGTCATCCCCACCCCAGTTTTACCTTCTTATTCTTGGAGAGTTTATGGGTTATCAATTCTGGTGTCATGTGTTATTGCATGTGATTGATGTTCTTTTATATGTTTACATGCATGCAAATTGTTTTTCAGTCATATGTTTAAAAGATTTTAAAAATTGATAAAGATGTGGTACTTCTAATTCAACCCCCCTCTCAGAAGTAATCCTCCCATTTTGAACATTCCAAAACACATACTCTTCAAAGATCGTCTATAGTTGAAGGTGAGGGTATAACTCATACACCCTCATACTCTCATCATGGTTTTTGATTTTGGGAAGACCCAGCCACAAGTGATACATAGATAAGGCATATATTAAATATGAGGACATATAGAAATGCTTAAATGCCTTAGCTAAATTTAACCATTAGGCAAGCTCATCACATATTATTTTAGCTAAGAGGATCAACACTCCTTCAACACATATGGCTTGCACCAAGTAAAAGTGATGCTTAATGAAATACGTAATTTCTTCCTTTCCTTTCAATCTTAGTAGTAGTACTAGGATGTCAATGATTTTTCTTTTCAAATTGGTTCTAAAAAGGTTTTTTGGTATTTTTCTCATTTTTGAACGAGGCTTTTGGAACTAGGTTCTCTTCATATCCTCTCTTATTAAAGTCTTATTTTTGTTGATCATAGATGTAGAGAACCTTAAATTAATATCTTAGTATTCCTTCTTCACTAGTACACTAAATGGAGATTGTAACAAGGCCTTATTTATCAAGAGAAGGATAGACTAATCAAGAAGAAGGATTTGCTTTGTTTTTGGATTATATCTCTTGATACACTCTCTTACCATTTTTTGAGTCTACACAACCATGGGAAATCCAGCAACTTCCACCAATCCACTTTCCTTCAATTTCTAGATGATCGGGTGGATTAGTTGATAATTAAGCCTTCTATGGACATCACCTAAGTTATAGAATTTGAATGAAGTATCGGTGAGATCTTTCAATTCAATTTGCAAGCCTAGGATTTGATCATAACCTACTACTCTAATTTCCATTTTCTTATGATTTCAAAGAGGGGAGAATTGCTTGATAAATAGTTGTTAAAATGACGAGGAAGCAAGTTTGAGGCAAATCTAATCAAATAGATGCAAAAATTTGAATCTTGGTGCCACATGAATGAAATTAAACACAACCAATGATCATAATAGTAGGATTTACAATAAATTTGATAATAAATGGCTATTTAAATCTTTTTCATTTCTATGCATGTAAGGATCCACGAACATGGAAAATATACTACTCTCTTAAAGTGATATAGTAGCGTGAAAATCCACTTACTAAACCAAGGGATTTTAGTTTAGTGAAAATTCTCTCATTTACTCCAAAGTCTAGGACAATGATTCACACGATAAGTCTTTATATATGAATGGGAAAGCATAGATCCATCTTTCTATAACCTTATCTTTCCTTTGATTTGGGAATGTAGTGTGAGCAACAATCCTCCAACACCTTAGGAACTTCATTTTCTTATTCTCTTCATTGAGAAATTTAACACTTGATCTTCTTTATATTAGGAATGCACCTTCATGACTGACTTTACTGGAATCATCCTTTTGGCATCTCTATGGAAAATTCTCATACTATACTTAAATAGTTCTTTTACCTTACTAATCTTTTAGAGAAGTAGCATTTTATCTTTTTGAAGAACACAAAAAACCTCTAAGACTAACACTTTCTGGAGGAAGAGCCACCTTAGAACATTTTCCCTTGTTTTGATTAGTTACCTTGTATATCCTTGAGATGAAATTTTGAGCATGGATTCACCATCACAGGCTAGGATTTATTATTTTTCAGCATCTTTCTTAGGTTCCATTAATGCATAAAATATTCAAATAGAGCATGAGCCTTGTTGTCTTTAGAAATAGAACTGAATGGTTTCATTTCCATCAGGTGACCAATAGAAAACATGTAGACCTATTTCTCTTCACAAAAATGGATTTTGACCTTGGAAATTTAATTTGAGACTTTTGTGGATATAGCTTTCACTTCTTTCGATACTTTCATCATAAATATAGTAGGTGTATATCTATAAATGCTATAATGAATCTAATCTTTAAGTTCCTACTCAATGAATTTCACCAAGGTAGATAGCTAGCTGGATGATTCAGAATTTGAAAAAGTAAAATAAAATAAAAAGAGAGAGAGAATGTTGGAGCAAGAGAAATGTCACAAAAATAAGAAGTACTTACTTCACATTGGGAAGACACTCAAACTATATCCCAACCAAACCTAAATCACCTAATCCTTAAATGCATTGGAATGGAAAAACTCCTACATAGAGAAATAAGGAAAAGTAAAGCAAGGGAGACTCGAAAAAGATACAGAGTGGGAGTCTTGGAAACTTTATGAGAAGTGAGTCACCTTGGGGCTATCTCATCAAGTAACTAGACAAAATTTCAATAAAACTCTAACAACTAAAAACATAAAATATATAGATTGAAAGTTGACAATAGATGGCTCTAACTGGGGTCTTAGACATTGTAAATGTCTAAGAAGGGGCCTAGAATCTCTAGTTTCACATAATCAAAATGACAAACTATAGCAGGAAAAAACTAAGCTAAGTGCGCTACAAATAGAAATGCTAACCAAGGAAAGAAGGAAAATAAAGCAAGGAAAAAAAAAAAAAGCCTACCTAGACTAACTCTAATTATAGGTGTTACCTAGTTTTAATTGAGAATTTGATAAACCTTCAAGTCTTATCCATTGTAAGACAATGGCAAAATTTCTCCAGTGGGATAGGCCTAAATGAAGGAATTATTATGATTTACTTGCACAATTTTGAAAGGGTTTTTCCAAAGATAATCAAACCTATGATGCATACCTTTAGATTCACACCTCTTGTCCGATAACAAGACTAGATTTCCTTCCATGAATTTTCTTGGTATGATTTTCTTTTCAAAGAAACTTTTCATGAACTATTGGTGCTCTATGATGTGGTTGATCAATTTCTCACATTCTTCTTCCAACTTAGTGAGATGCATGATTTTCTTTTCCAAACTGTTATGAAATACTAGGTTCTTAATCACTTGTTGTAATTTGAAGATGGATAGTTATAATGGTAGGGAAAGACTAGCTTTGACTCTATATACAAGCTTAAAAGGAAAAATTTTGATGGCCTTCTTAGGTGTCACACTTGTTAGAAATAGAGAATACTGAGAGGGGGGTGAATCAGTATTTTGCAAAATTTTGTTGCCAAGTAGATATCATTAATTACTTTGACCCATGCATAAGAAAGTAAAAAAGTGATTTTGAACAAAAAAAGTAACCGTGCATAGAGAAAACTCATAACACCATATTTTGTTAACTAGGGAAACCCTAGCCAAGGGGGAAAACCCCAGTGCGGATGATACCCACTAGAAGATGTACTAATATAAATGTTCCTTGTTAGAGGATGGACCTTATTAGGAGTATATAAACTCATTCAGTACATATGAGTCCCTGTTGGGAGACTTTGAATCCCTATTAAGAGATTCCAACCCTATTAGGAGTTGTGATACAGTGAGTGCAAGAAGAGCTCATTGCCCAAAGATGTACTTTCAATTACAAGAAGAGCTCACTGCCTAAACAAGTAATTAAAGTTCCTTAATTATAGAAGTATGGATTTTGTACCTTCTTTTAGCTAATTTCTAACCAAATCTTGATCTTGGATCATAAAATTAGGTTATCAAAATTTGCTTTTGCATATGATACAAAACTTTGCATTCACAACATTCACATGTTCCTTCACAAAAATCACTACTTTAATTCTGCAAGATATCTTTGCATAAATACCATGCCTTTTCACAAATTTCTTCTGGGTCAGCTAGGACCCCAATATACTTTTTCAACTTAGAGTAAACATCTAGGATGTTGGGCCTAGTTGTCAAGTAATTATTTTGTAAACAAAATAATTCCTTCTACCTTTCATTATGTTGTTTGGTAAATCTTACATAACTCTTTTTTGTACTGTATCTACTAATTTCTAAGATTATACACATCATCATCAACATGTATACTATCTCCAGCTATCTTATTTCTCATAGATAACATCATATAAACAAGTTATACATCAAAATGATACACTTTTGTAAACTAGTTTCATACTTAGACAATTTTCTGAGTACCAAAAGCTAAGTATCTTTATTTTTAGGGTTTACTGCAACATGTACATCATGTATTTCCATTAATTAAAATATTTACATCACTTCATATAGCCAATTTTCAATAAACTCCCCCTTTGGCATTGATGGAAACAAAGGAAAATTGGCTAAGTAACAAAAATTGTATCAAAATTTACAATACTTATCATCTATTTCATATACTCCATATTACAAATGCTCCCCATTTTGATATGATTACTACATACATAACTTACTCCAATTTTATTCTATGACTTCTCCCCCTTTGACATCAATGACAAAGGTTAAAATGTCAAAAATTGTCAAAAAATTCTGCTACCTATTGTCCAAAAACTATCAAAATATTTGTCTTGTTGTCTCAAGCTAATATCATCTTCATACAATCACCAAAATTTTCCTTTAGGTTGTACATACCTTTCTACCATGTATCCTTGACTTCTTTCATAGTATTGAGTATTGTACATAAGGCATATGATGCAATCTCAACTACATTAAGGTCAAAGTAGGTGAAATTGGAATAAATGTCCTTTTCTTTGACACATTCCTCCAACTATCTCTCAATATTTGATATCTTCAAAGAAATAGACTCTCTGAATTTTGATAGTCTTCTCAAAACTTTCTCAAAGATGAGATCAAGTTAGATTGATCATCATCACCTGTAAGGGTAGCAAGAGATATAGGAGTGGATGAGGTAGATGTTTTCACCTCATCTTCCTCTTGTTTCTTCTCTATTGCCTTCTTTTATTTTCTCTCTTCTTCTTCCTTTTCCTCTCTTTCTTTTGTTTCTTTTTCTTTATTTTCTACTTCTTTCTTTTCTTCTTCCAATTTCTTTTATTTCTTTCTTTTTTCCTCTTCAAGAAATTTCAACTTGGCTTCTTCAATCTTCTTCTTTTCTTCTTCTAACTATCTTTTCTCGTCTTCAATCAATCTCAACTAATCCTAAATATCAAGCTGATTAAATATTTCAAAAGAATTCTTATTAATGTTCATAGTAACATTAATTTGATTAATATGTATTGTGTCACTACTTACTGATACTTCTAAAGTTTTCTCTGTAGTGGTAAGAGCTACTCTACCTCAATCATCATTTTATTGATAGTTGCAATAGTTACACTTCTAATTATGTTCTTATCACCACTCATAAATAGAATTCACCTCATTTTGTTCTGTAGATAGGGTGCTAGTTTACCCATCAATTTATTTATTTCATCTTCATCTTCAATCTTTCAAATATTTCTTATCATTGATTTTTGAAGTTCCATATCTTCTTCTTGAATTGATGCCTTCTTCACTATAAGTCTATAAAAGACTTTCTAATTGACAAAACCTTTAATGTCTATGAATTTCAAATTTTTAATAATCATATATCTCATGGTAGAGATATCAGTTTGTTCTTTCATAATATCATTGTACAAATCATAAAACTTATTCATTTGCACAAATTTTCCTTCATTAATAGTGGTTGTGTTAGTCTTTTCAATCTTTGGCTTCCAAGGTTTCCTTGTTTTACTTGTTGACTGTTTAGAGACAATGAATTTTTTTGGATTTTTAACTTCTTATTCCTCATCATCTTCCTCATTGGAGTCTCCAATTATCAATAATGTTTTCTTCATTTTCTTACATCTAGTAGCTAGTTGCTTAACTCTTTGGCCAACTGACAAAGGTGTTACATACATCATGTTAGAAATGGCGGGGGGGGGGTGGGTTCTGTGGTGTTGAACTAGTATTCTACAAACTTTTATTGTAAATTGGATATTATTTATTACTTTGAACCATGCATAATAAAGTAAACAAGTAATGTTGAATATTAATAATAACCATGCATAAAGAGAACTCATAACACCATCTTTTGTTAACTAGGCAAACCCTGGCCAAGGGAGAACCCTAGTGGGAATGATGTCCACAAAGATATAATGGTATATATGTTCCTTGTTAGAGGATGGAACCTACTAGGAGTCTATAAAAGCATTTAGTACATAGGATTCCCTAGTAGGAGACTCTGAACCCCTATAAGGAGTTGTAGTATAATGGATGCAAGAAGAGCTCATTACCCAAACATGCACTTCCAATTATAAGAAGAGCTCACTACCCAAATAAGTAATTAAACTTTAAGTTTCTCAAATATAGATGTATAGATGCTATAACTTCTTCTCAATTGATCACTGACCTCAACTCGATCTTTGATCACAAAATTAGGTTCTTAAAAACTTTGCATATATTGCTTCACAAAAAGTTTGCATATCACTTTTCACATCACAACGCACACTTAATCTCACAAGACATCTTTGTATAAATACCATGCCTTTTCACAATTTGCTACTAGTTCGGCTTAGACCATAATTTACTTTTCCAACTTAGAGTAAACATCTAGGATGTCTGTCCTAATTGTTCAAGTAATTATTTTGTAAACAAAACAATTCCCTTACCTTTAATTTTGTTGTTTTGTTTATTGGTAAATTTTGAATATCTCTTTTCTATACTATTTGTACTAATGTTTGAGTTTATGCACATCATCATCTGTAATGCCCTACCTAAAGATACTTGGAAATAAGGATAAATATGAGCCAAGATAATTAAAAATAAAATTGAACAAGTATGAAAGTACATGACATACAACATATGAGGATCATAAAGATCACAATGAAAGACTAATCAAATTTCTTGACACCAATAGATCTCCAAATGCCACTACTGACTAAAACATAAACAAGAAAATAAGAGAGATCAACCAAGCTAAAAGAAAAAAGATGACTCTTGGAAATTGGCTAAATCAGAAATCCTAAAGCCTTAAAATCTAGCTAAGTCTAAATTTTTGAAGCCTTGAAATGTTCTAGAATCTTTATCTTAGCTCATAGAGGTTTGGAACCTATCTCAAAAGACTCATCACATATATTAAAATATATCTTAAGTATAAAGAACTAAATATATGTCAACTTATACTTGAATGATATAATTTAAACCCCTTAGAAAATCTATTTTGAACTAGGAAGGTGTAAAACCTAAAAGGGTGTCCAAAACCAACTTTAAAACTTTTCTCAAACAAGCCTAGATAGCCCCTATTTTTCATGTGAGCGCCATAGATTGCTAGTTTTCACATGAAGATGTGTAGCATGCCCCATGAGGAAGTACCTTCCATGCAAGGATGTGCACCATGTAGCACGAGAGTGTGCTTGGCCAAATAGCCAAAGCACCCAATAGTGGTGGTGGGTTACATATGAGAAAGTGCCAAGCCACATGAAAAAACCCAATACACCACACTAGATCTTGCATCCTCACACAAGGATGCACAATTTTGTGTGAAATCCCAAAATAGCATGCCCAAATCAAAAAGGGTAACAAGCTAAGGGATGAATTTCTTCCACACTAGGAAGTACTAGATCCATATTTTGAGGCATAAACACTCAAACTCACTACTAAAAGATGGAAACAACATCTGACCATTTAACAAGTAAAAAGACAAAGTACAAAAGGAACATTGCAGTGTGCTAAAATGACATCACAATAAATAAAAATAACGTCACAATCAACAACACAACCAAACTAAGCATGTGGTTCCTCCCAACCATAATAGCATCATAAGGCCATCATGGACCTTAGCCATCCCCTGTGTGTAACATCGCAAGCTACCAATTAGATCATCAATACTATCATATAGGGATGTCACTACTAAAACATGCTACAACATAAGCATAAGGAAATCTAACATGCGAGGAATAAAGTATAAGATAATCCTAAAAATCCATATCATATCATCTATCATATGCTAATCATCATAATAAGGAAATGCATCAATAACTAACATCATCTAAACATGATATACAAGCATCCCAGTGAAAGCATAAATCACAAGAAAGCATACTCTAGAACTTGAAGCACCAAGTGAAGATATCCAACAATGGTTGCACTAGAAAAAAAGACCATCTCTATACATTGGTCCCTAATAGTGGTATAGGTAACTATGCCTCCCAACCAAGTGGCACTCATAGGTCCACTCCCATCATGTTGATGGAGATAATGATCCAACCACAAACACAAATAAAGCAAAACATCCATGGTTAACACTCATGCCAAATAGTATGATGACTAAAACCAAGACATAGAAAATGCATAAACTACAGGTCCTAGTCAGACACTCAATGGGTTACTAAGTAGGGGCTAACATCATGGACAGTCACTTGGCACTGATAAGCCCAAGCTTAGATCATGCATTTCAACTCCTCTATGGAGGACCTCAAACATACATTTTATTATGTTAAGTTTTATTAACACCCAATATTTTCTTTATTTATCACTTAGTTAAAACTTCTTCATGCCAATCCTTTGGAAATAGACACTGAGCTACAGAGATAGAAGCCCCCTCCATATGCTACCCTACCCTAGCCATGCTCATCTAATGATGAGTTCCCGTAGGCATGAAAATTCCCAACCAACCCCAATGATCTTATTTTTGGAAGTACAATAGAATATCAGGACTCACAACTCACTCAATAAATATACATGCATGTACTCATTTGTGGTGCACCACCATCATGAAGATCATAACACAAGGATTGGGTGAGAACACAAAGTAGAAAGTCACTCAACTGAAAATAGACTCGAGAGGATGGATATGGCATGCATCCCAATGCAACATAAAAGTGAAACAATGGTCCTAATAACATCCAAATAGATGATCCAAGTCCATGATTAAATAGATGATCCAAGTCCATGATTAACAATGTGCCAAGAAAATGCAAGAAAATAGGGTGGCACACAAAATGAGGTAAAAATCTCAAAAACTAGAAAACTTCAAAATTAAAACCCATTTGACCTTTGGGTAAAAAAACCCTCAAAAATCTAAAAATAATTGAGTTCAAACATTGTATGCAAAAATGGCTAGCATAATGGTGTAAAACCCCAAACCCTCATCCCAAAAATAGGGAAAATGTTCATACCTAACCAACCAAGTAGAACCAGCAAATAGAAATTGAGGGGAACACTAGTTCTCAACCTCCTAACAAATAGCTACCAAAAATAGAAGCTAAAAAAAAAGAAAAAAATGATAAAGCCCTACCTAATAGCAAAAGGGGCAAAAACTAAAACTCGCAAAATAAAATAAAATGCTCGTTGAAGCTACCAAAAATCACAGCAAAGCAAGGTCTACCTGAGCTAAATCCAACAAGACTAACCTCACAAAGATCCCACACTCACAACTCCTAGAACAAATAGATATCCAATCCTTTAGGAAGAGGATTTTAGAAACACTCTCAAATTTCTATTTTCCAAAAGTGAGAAGTGAATAATAAAATCTTATTTTCAATACTTATTCACTTTTTGAGTGAATAGTTGATTAGCGCAAATAGCTAGTTAGACTAGCTAGACTTCAAATCAACCCAAAAAAAATAAGATATTGCTCATAACGAGAATTCACTTAAGGAAAAGCTGCCAAAAATTAAATTCAAGAATATTTACAGCCCAAAAACCCAAAATCACAAAAAATCACTTAACAACTTTCGTGACAATGCAAACTTCTAAATGCACAGACATGCTTACTAGTCTAATAACATAATGCAGATGAGTTCAAATTTAATAATCACTAAAAGGTTTAATTAAAATAAGGATACATCGACTATACAAGGATGACATTAGTAAAATATGAATAGTTGAATCACTAACTCCATGTGCCACTACTAGGGATATAATTCTTGCACACTAAAACACACGATTAAGTGCAATTGCATACAAAATCATAGCCAAAGAAAAATGCATTAAATACCTAATTAATCCATTTATGTCACTCATGTTCATAGAAAGTGTAAAGATACAAGAATGAAGTAAATAACCATAGTGTAAAATCCATCACATAACATAACAGAAAGTATGTCCAAATACCAAATAATTAGATATCATCATAGATCTACTATCATCTCAAAATGGCATAAACATGCAAATATGATAAACTAAATAGTGTAGCAGTAAAGCATCTAGGGTACTAAATCTAAGTATAACATTCGACCCTCAGGTCATCTCAAAGTACATAAATAAAAGTATCAAAGATCTCTCAAATCAAAATAGATGAGGTATAGACTGCAAACATGAGAGGCACTACATCATCAATATGTATATCGTTTCCATCTAAGCTCTCTCTCATAGATAACATCATATAAATAGGTTATAAATCAAAAAAATATACATCATGTGTTTCCATTAATGACAAACATTACATCACTACATATAATTGATTGTCAAAAATCTCCCCCCTTGGCATTGATGGCAACAAAGTAAGGAAAATTGCCTAAGTGACAAAACTTTATAAAACTTACAATACTTATCATCTATTACATTACATATACTTCATATTAAAAAAAATCTCCTCCTTTTGATATGATTACTACATACATAACTTACTACACAATTTTATTCTACAACTTCTCCCCCTTTGACATTAATGACAAAGGTCGAGATGTCCAAAAATTGTCAAAAAAGTGATGTCTATCTATTGTCAAAAATACTTTCAAACACTATCAAAAAATTTGTCTTCCTACCTCAAGATACTATTATCTTCATACAATCATCAAAATTTTCCTTCAAACTATTCATACCTTTCTCCCATGTGTCCTTTGTTGCTCCAGTAGTAGTGAGCATTACACATAAGGTATATAATGCAATCTTAACTACATTGAAGTTGGAGTAGGTAAAATTGGCATAAGTGTCCTTTGCTTTGACAAATTATTCCAATTGTCTCTCAATGGTTGATATCCTCAGAGAAATAGATTCTCTAAAATTTGATAGTCTTCTCAAAAAAAATTCTCTTTCAAGTTGCAGTTTCCTGATGTCTATGTGAACACCGGCAACTTGTCCTCCAAACTCATTAACTTGCAAGAGGCTTGTTGTATCTGACTAGTTAGAGCTTCCATATCACTTAGCTTCCCTTGAATCTTACTATCCAAATATTTGGTCAACTTATGAGATAAAGTACATAAGAGTCCCTATTAAGAGATTCCAACCCTATTAGGAGTTTTAGTATAATGCATGCAAGAAGAGCTTACTGCCCAAACAAGTAATCCAACTTTAAGTTCCTCAAATATAGATGTATAGATGTTGTGACTTCTTTTTTTTTTATCACTGACCTCATCTTGATCTCGGATCAAAAAATTAGGTTCTCAAAAACTTTGCATATATCACTTCATAAAAAGTTTGCATATCATTTTTCACATCACAAGGCACACTTAATCTTGTAAGATATCCTTTTATAAATACCATTCCTTTTCAAAAATTTCTACTAGGTTGGCTAAGACCACAATATACTTTTCTAATTCAAAGTAAACATCTAGGATGTCAGCCCTAATTGGTCAAGTAATTATTTTACAAATAAAATAATTCCTTTACCTTTAATTCCATTGTTTTGTTTACTATTAAATAATTAATATCTCTTTTCCATACTATCAGTACTGATGTTTGAGGTTATACACATCATCATCAATATGTATATTGTTTCCATCTAACCTCTCTCACATAGATAACATCATATAAACAAGTTATACATCAAAACAATGTACTATTGTAAACTAGTTTTCATACTTAGACAATTTTTTGAGTACCAAAAGCTAAGTATCTTTATTTCTAAGGTTTTCTACAACATGTACATCATGTGTTTCCATAAAAGACAAAAATTACATCAATATATAGTCAATTGTCAACACATCACATCTTGTTCACCAGTTTCTTTCAGTCCAAAGATTGTTTGTCTAATTGTTTGTGATTCTTCTTCTGACATACTGACCTCAAATAGTTTTTTCTTGATTATAGTTGCAACCTTTTTATAAGATGATTTCTCTAATGATGTCTGGTAAGCTGACTGAGTTATCTCCTCATACATTCTAAATCTATGTGATACTTGATCTATTTTAGATTTCAACAATAAATCAATGTAATCAATAGCTACATCATCACTTAACTCATAACCTAAGGGATCAAGAAATGTTTCCCTTGCTTCTACTACTTCAATATAAGCTAGGTTTGTATCTACCATAAAACATTTATCATTCTTAAATCTATCAACAATTGCAGGTGCAATTCTGAATCTTTGTCTCATCTCATTCTAAAATGTCCTCATGATTAAATTACCAATATCTAAGATTTTCTCTGCAGGATGCCTTTTGCATACATTTGTTATCTTATCCATAGTACATTTTTCACTACTCATAATCTCTATAACTAATAAAAAAAGAAATCTCTTAAGTACATGAAATAAAATGTGATTGATTAGTGACTAAAATCTAAATACACCATTCTAAGTTCTCTTAATCTTCTACAAATTCTCCAGGGGTTGTACTCTCAAAATTTCACTCAAATTCACTTTCTCCTTCTCAATGCAAATCTTGTAGGTTGCATAGATAAAGCCTACTAACAACTCCTCACTCTTAAAACTTTCACAAATAGAATATGCAATAATTATGCAAAAGAATCTCAGGTCATGTTGTCTGATGGTACTAATCACCATTTCCTTACCATTGTAAACTGCATTAGTATAACTTTCAACCTTTTTCTTAACTAATTTCTAACCAATAGGTATACTACCTTATTTTCTAAGACTGGTAACCTCATGAATATGATCGGCAAAGATGTTAACTACATCTTCTCCCATCCAAAACTTCTCATTCTAAATTTTGCTTAATATAATTTGATTCTATTCTTCGGTATCAAGTTCATGGTAAAAGAAATATCTACCTAATTCTAAATTCTTTAGATGTTCAAATTTGGGCTTTATAGTCATATCGTGATTGAAAATAATTTCCATATCTTTTTTCATGAATTCTCCTCCAATATTTTCAAATTTACTAGACAAGTAACTTCCTACATCTTCCAAATATGCCATGTTGTTTGGAGTAATAAATAGAGCTAAATTAGGGTTTTCCTCTAAGGGTTTCATAGGAACAACCTTCAATTTAGGTCTCTCAATATTCTCAACATTTTGAACTATTGACATGTCCATGATTACACCAAATAGAATTGTATCAAAGAATTTATGTGCAAAAATGATAACGTGCCTTTTATGAAGTAGGGTTTTGCTTGAAATCTCCTTGTCAAATCATTTTTGAGTGCTCTAAGCTTATGAGATAATCACAATGTGGAACTAATCAAGTTCACGTATTCCATTTATTTAGCTAGAACTTGCATTAATTGTGTACTTTGGCAAATCAAAAAAATTGTTTATTTCACTATGAAAATAAAATATCTGCTCAAGGTCATCTCTAATCTTTAGATTCTATTTGAGGTTAATCATAGCTTCCTCTCATCATGACAATGCTCCACAAAAAATTTCTCTATGAAATTTGCTATGAAAACATAGATTCCATCTTCTGTTATAGAATAAACTTTCTTTGCTATAATAGTAACTGTTATTTCCTTCATAACCTGTTTTGATAAGCTCTAAATTCCAAGTGAGCTTAGCTACAATCTAAACTCATTTAGATACATATTTTATTAACCTCGCTATTCATAGCTCAATCTCTAAATAAAGTTTCAAATTCTGGTGCTATGAACAAGCTTAATTCAACTTGGTTGAATCAAACTCAATTCTTGACTTTAATCTTCATGTCTCTGCATCATCTAAGTTTTCCTTAGAAATATTTATTCCCTTTACAAATGCCTCATCAAGTTCTTCTCAAAGTTTACTGACTACATTTTTTTGATCTTCATTGTCTTTCTTAGTTTCGGAGTTACTTTCATGATTCCTTCTATCATTTATGAAGTTTCTTCCATTGTTTTTTTTCTTTCTGTAGTTTCTTTCATGATTCCTTCTTTCATTTTTGAAGTTTCTTCCATTGTTTCTTTTGTCCATTCTATAGTACTTTCCTATATGTCTGAAGTTGTTGCATAACTAACATACTAGGGTTCTGCTTCTAGAATTTTGTTTATCGATAGGTGCTTGACAATTTTGGGCTATGTTTCCAAAGTTCCTACACTTATAACACATGATCTGCTTTCTTTCATCAAAAGGTCTTCTTTCTCTTGATGTCCTCTCATTAGATCTTCTTCTATCTATAGGGTTAGTATTTCTAGACATTTTACTATTCCTTTTATCATTATCATTTTAGGCTTCTTACAATCAATTGCTTTATGACCCATACCATGACAATTATGAAAATAAAAATTTGTAACATGATTAAATGACTTATTATACATTTTTTTCATATGACCTATTTCATTACATGAAAAGTGATTACCTCTAAATTCATACTTCGTTTCCTTAGGAGATTCCACTTGCTTAGATTCATCCAATTTCTTATTTTCCTTCTCTTGTTCAACTTCTTTATATTTATCAAAAGACTGACTGGATTCAATCTTGTTATCATATTTATCTTTTTCCTTTGGATCTGATCCACTTTCATAATTCTTTGTAGACATATTAAATAGATAACCAAGATGATTCTTATCATAGATAGGTCTTTGTATTGACATAGATTCATCAAAATTTTCTCTGTTTAAATAAAGCTTCTCAAGTTGTATCTTGCTCTGTGTTTTCCTTTAGTTGTCTAATGTATATTTTGGAGTCTTCATATCTATATTTTAGCTTATCTCTTTCTCTAGTAAAGAGATCAATTTTTTCAAGTGCCTCTTCAAGATTCTTCATCAACTGTTTCATATCCATAGGGATCTTACTCAAGCTATTAAGCTTCTCTTGAGGAATTGTGCTCTAATATCAATTGTTAGAAATGGGGAAGACTGAGAGGGGGGAGTGAATTAGTATTCCACAAAATTTTGTCACCAACTAGATATTATTAATTATGTTGAACCATGCATAAGAAAGTAAACAACTAATTCTAAATAGAAAAAGTAACCATGCATAGAGAGAACTCATAATGCCATATTTTGTTAACTAGAGAAACCCTAGCCAAGGGAAAACCCCAATAGGGATGATACCCACTAGATGATGTACTAATATAAATGTTCCTTGTTAGAGGATGGACCCTGTTAGGATTCTATAAACTTATCACTACCCAAACATGCACTTTCAATTACAAGAAGACCTCACTACCCAAACAAGTAATTAAAGTTACTTGAATACAAAAGTATGGATGTTGTACCTTCTTTTAGCTAATTTTTGACCTTAACTTGATCTTAGATCACAAAATTATATTATCAAAATTTTATTTTGCATATGATACATAATTTTAGGTTCAGAACTTTCGCATGTTCCTTCACAAAAATCACTTCTTTAATTTTGCAAGATGTTTTTTGCATAAATACCATGCCTTTTAAAAAAAATTCGTTGGTTTGGCTAGGACCACAATACACTTTTCCAACTTAGAGTAAACATCTAGGATGTTGGCCCTAATTGGTCAAGTAATTATTTTGTAAACAAAATAATTCCTTTTACCTTTCATTTTGTTGTTCAGTAATCTTACATAACTCTTTTCCATACTATCTGTACTAATGTGTGAGGTTATATACATCATCATCAACATGTATATTGTCTCCATGTATCTTCTTTCTCATAGATAACGTCATATAAACAAGTTATACATCAAAGTGCTACATTGTTGTAAACCAATTTCATACTTCAACAATTTTCTCAGAACCAAAAGCTAAGTATATTTATTTCCAAGGTTTACTACAACATGTACATCATGTATTGCTATTAATAAAAATATTTACATCACTACATATAGCCAATTGTCAACAACTCTATCCACCTAGTGACATTCATGTAGCCTCTTGTGCTAGTTCTTATGATTCTTAGAGACTAACTTCTTCATGATTTTAATCAAGTTTTTATTGCTCAATTCTACCTAACCATTCTCTTGAGGAAAGTAGTTCTAGGAATGACTAAGGTGGATGTTGTTGTCAAAACATAACTCTACAATCTCTATAGAAGAAAAATAGGTATCATTATCCATGAAAAGCTTAAGTGCTACCCCAATTCTCACCAAGATGCTTTCTTTGACAAACTCATAGACAATCTTAGATGTGGTTCTCTTGGTGGGCTTTGCTTCCACCCATTTAGTGAAGTAGTCTGTAGTAGTGATAATGTATAAGTGACCAGTAAAGGAAGGGGGATTAATTGGACCAATGAACTAAATTCCCCACTGCTAAAAGGGGCCTTCTATTTTTACTGGCTTCAATGGTAGGACAGCTAACTGAAGTTTACTAGAGAACATCTTACATTTGTCACACTTGGCCACCCACTTATAAGAATCTTTGAACATACTAGGCTAGTAGTAATACTTCCTTAGAATATTATAAGATGTCACCATAGAATAAAAATGTCCACCATAGGCCTCATTATGGAATGTCTAAAGTAATCTCTCCTGTTGAGGTTTATCCATCCATCTCAAGAAGGTTTCATTGATTGTGCTTTTATAAAATTGATCATCATAGATGACATAGTTGTTGGATTTGGTTCTAATATATCTTCTTTGCTTGTATGTTATGTTAGTCTCAGAATGGTTTTGAAACTTGAGTGCCAACACACTTAAACACTTTTTACATTGGAGCCGAGTACACCATGTATGCCAAGCCACAACATGAGCCGAGTCGGGAAAGCCTTTAGGTGTTGAGTGAAGATCAGGTACCAAGTGAAGATCAAGTGCCAAATAAATTTAGGTTCTGAGCATGATACAAGTGTCGAGTCATAGATGATGTTGAGCAATACAAAAATACAACATGAGCTGAGTAAGCTAGTTTAATATAAGTGTCGAGCATCAGCAATCAGTAAGTGTCAAGCAACACAGAATGCACATATGAGTTCGTAACTTTAAAAATGTAGATGTAAACCATTTTTATGGTCGACATATGATGAACCTTGAAAGTTTAAAAAGATAAGAATGAATCTTTTATTTTTCCTATGTAATCTACATGCAGCCAATTAGAAAAATGGAGAGAAGGCATGCAACCAATAGTAAATGTGCAAGGAATGAGTGGGAAATAGAGATTCAATATGGATCGTAGATCCATACCTAATCCTAAGTCTTTGAATGTATTTATAAGGAAGACTAAATCTCATTTTATATAGGAAATGGATGAGGGTGTGTAAGGAAAAACTATTTTTCAGAGTAAGGAGTATCAGATCACAAAGGATCAAGATCAGAGAAAGTAGATCAAGTGCATGTATTCAGTAATTGAAGGATTGTAAGCTATCAGGTTTATTATACCTAATACTCTCTAGTAATTGTATTAGAAAGAAAACCCTATGGTGATAGGTTAGCTTAATAGCTATTTTGTAGATCCTTTAAACAGGTGATTAAATCCTTCGACAAGGTAGCACTTCATGTAAAGTGCTTGTAAATCCTCTAACTAGGTCACTATTGATACAATGTAAAGCCTTTAACAAGGCAAGCTTTTAACAGGGCAGACCGTCAGAAGTGGTTAAACATTATTGCTACAGTAATTTTTGTGGGTATCATCCCCACCCCAATTTTACCTTCTTATTCCTGGAGGGTTTCTGGGTTACCAAAATCTCAAGTGTTATGTGGTGATGCATATTTGTTTCTCATGATTGCTTAATGTTTATATGCATGCATGTTCATTTCAAAGATATGTTATTAAGGATTTTAAATAGGTCAAAAGATAGTACTTCTAATTCAACCCCCCCCCCCCCCCCTCTCAGAAGCATTATTTCCAATAAGATATTACAACAATTGGTATCAGAGTTGTAAGGTTCTCACAAGAAGAAGTCTAACAACTTGGAGGAAAAGATCTAAAGATGGAAGTTTTCAAACTTGGAAAGATCATTGAGGACTAGGTGATAGATGTGCATCTCGCTCTACAAAAGGTGGAGGAAGCTAGAGTGGAATTAAGAAAATATTTGAAAAGAAGAAAGAAGATAGCCATAGCTGAAAATGATATACACTACAAGGAGATTTATACCACACAAGTGTTTGCCAATGGAGACACTAAAGAATTTGATGCAGCAATAGTAGAACTGGTGGAGAAAAAAAAAGTTCAAGCAGAAGATATAAGATCTCTCAAGATGGAACATGAATCATAGGCCATAATGTTATGTGAAATCACTGAACAAAAGAAAAGAGCATTCGAGGATAGAGTCATGATGGAAGATGACAAAAGGAATCTTGCAAACAAACTGGAAGAAAAATGTACTGAATTAATAAGGATCTCAAACATGCAGATGGATACACTTGCCCAAATGATGAATCTTCATCATGAACTCAATATGAAAGATATTGAAATCTCTACTTTGAGGATGCAGAATGAACAACTGCGGAATGAATTGAACAGAGAAAAAGAAATGGCAGAGAATCTCAACAAGTCAAGTGAAGCCATAAAGTACTTTGAATAGTTGTTGAAATCCCCAAGACCTGCCCATGATACATCAGGACTTGGATACAATAGCACTAAAGTAGGAGAATCATCAAAGAGTAAGGATTCTAAACCCATTTGTCATTACTATGATAAAAAGGGGCATATTGCTAATGTTTGCAGGAGTAGAAGAATCAATCAGCCAAACACACCCAAGAGCAAGAGTTATTGTCACAAGTGCAACATGCAAGGACATATGACACAAGATTGCAAATCCAAAGTCACAAGGACACAAAGATTTAATGGACATTGTCATAATTGTAAGAAGTATGGACATAGACCATTTGAATGTAGATCAAAGCCTATGTGGGCATCAAATCAACCAGAAAAAACAAAAAGGAATGAAAGTCAGTACCATTGGGATTACAACACCAGATATAGCTGTTATTATTTCCAGGAATATGGACATATCCCTAAAAATTGTATAAGAACACATTTCAAAGGGAATTATAGCAAGTGGCTAAGCCAAACCACATGTTTCAGTTGCCTAAATATTGGTCATATCATTAGAAACTATCCTACAAGGTCAAAGGCACCGAAGGTTGAAGTAAACAAGGGCAAAGAAAAGATTGATGTGGAACACATCTAAACAAACATGAAGAAGACATGGTAGAAAAAGAATGAATCAAGTACATCCAATGAAAGGGTCACTTCACCCACAAGGTCAAGTGATCATTTCTCATCCAATTAATCTCAAGTTGAGCCTATGGGGCTGATACATATAAGGAAGTATCATACATCAGCCCTAAACCATGGAGAAGCAATGCAAAGTATAAATTTGCATGAAACAAGATGCCAAGACAAAAAATTTAATGATGATGTCGAGCTATCTTTGGATGCCGAGTAAAACTTTAGTGGATTTCAAATCCCTAACAACGACTGAGTTGATAATTGATGCCGAGTTGAGTAACTCCTATGGAAGCTGAGTAAAATGGAAATGCAGTGCAAGCCAAGTGATGTTAAAATCCTTCATAAGTCAAGTTTGAGTTGAGCATTTAATGTAATGGAAATATGGTATATTATCATGATTTCAATCATTTTTCCTTATCGCGATCAAGAAGCAAAGAAGATAAAGAGTGTAGAGTGACTTCACAGCAGAGAATCTAGCATTTTGAGTAGATTGCAACCTCCTACAATGCATTTTCATCAATCTTGAGGTATTTTCATTTGTGCTAAGCTAAGAAGTTTCATATTTTTGTGTAAAGGAAACCCTAGTTTGCATAAATGGCTTCGAGTTCTAAGAAAACCCAGGAAAAAGAATTGTTTGAAGTCTAGCTAGTATCTAATGAGGTTAGGCAGCCCAATTTTTTCCCTATTCTTGAAGTTGCATACAAGAACGACCTAGCCAGAGCCCTTTCTTGCATACCCCCAAATGTTATTATGGTATAGGATGTAAGAAGATGCTACAATTGCAAGATAGGAGCCCTAGGGGATATGGAAATAAGAGAAGCCTTTGTGAAGCTGTGTGTCGATGGAGTATTAAAAGATGAATACAAAATTGTTGAAAGGAAGGGTTTAACACAAGTTTTGAATTTTTCCACCATGTTCAAGACAGAGTGGATCAGACTTGTATTGAGTAGAATTCATGATGGTAGTCTGTGGTTAGAAGATGTCCCTGTCAAAATCACAAAAAGAATAATTCATAGGGTAACTGGATATCCTACCCTAGATCGGCACAAGACCTTGAGAACTGAATCCAAGGAGGTTATAGAAAAGAATACAGGTGCTCAGTGGAACAAAATAGGAATGACTATTCATACCATTCAAGATCCTCTAGTTGAGTTTGTTGTTAGAGTTATTGCCCACAAATTCTACCAATCTAGTAGACTCAATAGTGTGTCATGTATTGCAGTGGATGTAGGCTACAAACTAGTGAAAAAGGATCATACTTATGATCTTGTTGAACTGCAACTACAGTAGATAAATGAAAACCTAACAACTATAAGAAGGTCAAAGGGTACCCAATGAAAATTTGGAGCAATTTTGGTTTGTATATTCTTTTATGTTCAGAATGAATTTCCTTATTTTGGAAAAGTTACATGGAGAAGTGATAGGACTATCATATCCCAAATTAATGAATATATAGAACAAATGGGAGACAATTTTGATACCCTGATGACAAGTTATTTTGAGGATTTCAAGAAATCCATGAAGCAAAGGATGAGAATACCAATTTCCTTAGTAGAAAAACATATTAATGATATATGCTTCTTAGTTGATATTGACTTTACCTATATCCAAGCAACAATTCCAAGGGTGAGATGGCTAAGGCCTTTGGTTATGAGATCAACATAGATGAAGCATCTACAGCAATAACTACATTATTGGAAGAAGAGACAGATAAGAGTGCCCCAAACTTTGGCACTTATGATGTGGTAAGGTCAAAGATAAATATGGAATTAAAAACTGCCTCCACATTGAAAAAGAAAGATAAATTGATGAAGAAAATTAAGATGAAATTTGGTGAAGGGGTAGAGGTTGAAGCTGAAGAAGATGATGATGACAATGATGATGAAGAGGATGAACAAGAGCAAGGCCCAATGGAATTAATTCAAGGCCTAGGTGAAGACAAGGAGGAAGGTGCTGAGGAAGAAGAAGCCAAGGAAGCACCAATCCAAGCTGAGCTGAAGAAGAGAAAGGCAACAGATTAGCCTCCAGCTCAGCCCAAACCAAAGAAAACTACCATGCCATCACCTTAAAAGCCAACAACCAGAGCTATAGTGAGGGCCTCCACACAAAAAGCTAAAGAGGATATTACAAAGAAGAAACCAATCAAGAAGACATAGGAAGAGCCAAGGAAAAGAAGAAAATATGTAGCTCGACTTGATATTGATGAAGAAGATCAATCTGAAAAGGTAAGCCATTTTTTAGTTGATACATTATGCAAAAAGATTGGAAGTGGAGACTTAAGCAACATAAATAAAGTTGATTTCAATAAGATTACTAAAGAAGAACAAGATAGAATAGAAGAATTAGTTTATGGAATGATGGCATAGTTCAAGTACACTCCTCTTGAACTATATGGACAATTGCCAAATGAACTGTCTAAAATTGTAGAAGACAGATGGCATTTTTGTTTGAGAATGGAGAAGGAGATGAGAGAATAAACCCTAGAAAGCATACTACTTGATTTGACTAAGGAGCAAATAGAGAAAGCAGTCAAAAGGCACAATGCTAGGTTTACACCTAAATACAGGGCATTCTTCATTCCCCAAAACAAAATGGAAGAAATTGTACAAAGAACTACAAAATCATGGAAGAACTTGTACAAAAAGATTGAAGATTTTCTTGAAGAAGAATACAAGGAAGAAGCTACCACTCCACTAGAAGAAAGAAGAAAAAGGAGAGAAGAGAAGATAGAAATAGAGCAACGAGAAGAGGAAAAGAAGGAAGAAGAAGAGAAACAAGAAGAGGAAAAGAAGGAAGAAGAAGAGAAACAAGAAGAAGAAAAGAAGGAAGAAAAGGAGAAAGAAACAGAGGAGGAGACACAAAAGCAAGATGAAATGGCAACAGCTGAGGAAGAGCAGCAACAAGATCAGAGTGTGCAAGACACAAAATTGCCACCCTCGCGTCCTCCTCATGTACCCACCACACCTGCAAAAAATGTAATAGTACAAGATGTTCCTGCCACTTCTACTCAAAACATCAATCCATTAACTACAGAAGATCTCAAAGAATCCTTGACCAATTCGCAACAAGTAAAATTATGTGCAGATCCAGTATTGGTCAGTATGGATGAATTACAAAAACTATTAGAAAACACAATTAAAGATAAGGTGAATCCACAAGAACCAACTTCCATCATCTCTACAGCTACTACCAATCAACTTCAAATGCCAACAATTGTTTCATTAGGCGTAGTTGACACAACAATACAAAAGCTAAGTGTAGTAGCAGACAAAGAAATAGAACAAATAGGACGGACTATTACATCTGATCCTATAGCACAAACTCAAGGTCCACTTCCTAAGATTACAATAATTGATCAAAGTAGATAACAAGAGGAGAAAACACAGGAAACCCCTAAAGAGCAGGAGGCAATACAAACATTGATAAATTTTCCTACCTCGGGGACTCCTTAATAAAAGCCATTACAAATATTAGCACTAGGATCAAGCTCTACAAAAGTTGCAAGGGTACTTCACTATGGAGACCCTAAACTAGATGAGGAGATAGTCATACCAAGTTATGACTCAAAAAACAATAAATATTGATCAAATTAATGAGGTGTAGGAAGCATTAAACAGAAGAAAGAGGCAAGAGATACTCAGGAAGGAGTATCAACAAAAACAAACTTTACATGAAATTAAAGACATTTATGGATGCCTTAAGTATTCAGTCACCAAATGAGTTAAAGAATATCATGGAACAATTATCAGATATTGTTGACCAAGTGACAAATGCAGACCAAGAGACAAATGCAAAACTTATGGAATGGTCTAAAAGAAAATTTCAAGGGAAAGTTAATGAGAAAATATCTAGTGAAATAGCACTTTCATAGATTGAATTGGAAAAGGTAATAGACAAAGTGAAAAAGGTACTTGATAATATATTCTCATTGTACACAAAGTTTTGTGACTTCTCATACTTCACACAGGAAACTAGCCAAAAGATAATGAGCCTGGAAAGGAATTTGAATATCTCAAGCATGCAGCTACCAAAAGATCCAGTTCAAAGTGAGAAGCATTTTGTTCAAACGCTTCATACTCAGAAAGAAATAGTTGTATTAACAGTAGAAGAGGCCACCATCAAGGCAAAACTATTGCAGCTCTAATCCTCCATTACCCCACATTTGGAAGTCCTCCATAAAGAACAAGTCTATGCAGAAACTATTCTCAAGAAAGATCCAAATATTTCTACTTTAGATGGACTTATTCGCCTTGCTGCAGAGACTACCATCCAACATAAATCATTGGAAATTGCTTTACATAATTGGGATGCAGCTCTTAGGATGATTATGGAGGTAAACAACACATTTTTGGCAAAATATGGTCTTAACCCTTAAAATCCTTTGACATAAGTGTCAAAAAGGGGGAGAAAAGATAAAGGGTGAGACAAGATGAATGGGGAAACAGAGAGACAAGTCAACAGGGGGAATTACAATAATTTTGAGGTATATATATTGTATATTACAAAATTTTGATTAAGGTTTTAAAACCTTTGTATGTACATCGAGCAGATTAGTAAATGTACTCATAAGGTTAGTTAAGTGTTTTTGTCACTCATGTTAAAGGGGGAGATTGTTAGTCTTAGAATGGTTTTGCCACTTGAGTGCCAACACAATTAAACACTTTCTACATTGGAGTTGAGCACACCATGTATGTCATGCCACAACATGAGCTAAGTTAGGAAAGCCCTTCAGGTGCCAAGTGAAGATCAGGTGTCGAGTGTAGATCAAGTGTCGAATGACTTTAGGTGCTGAGCATGATACAAGTGTCGAGTCATAGACGATGCCAAGCAATACAAAAATACAATAGGAGCCAAGTAAGAAAATTTAATATAAGTGTTGAGCATCAGGAATTAGTAAGTACCGAGCAACACAGAATGCACATATGAGTTTGTAACTTTACAAATGCAGATGTAAACCATTTTCATGGCCAACATATGATGAATCTCGAAGGATTAAAAAGATAACAATGAATCTTTTGGTTTTCCTATGCAATCTACATGCAACCAATAAGAAAAATGGAGAAGGCATGTAACTAATAGTAAATGTGCAATGAATGAGCGGGAAACAAAGATTCAATATGGATTGTAGATCCATACCTAATCCTAAGTCTTTGAATGTCTTTATAAGGAAGACTAAATCTCATTGTATATAGGAAATGGACAAGGGTGTGTAAGGAAAAACTATTTTTTAGAGTGAAGAGTATTAGATCACACAGGATCAAGATCAGAGAAAGAAGATTAAGTGCCTGTATTTAGCAATCAAATGATTGTAAGCTATCAGGTTTATTATACCTAATACTCTCTAGCAATTGTATTAGAAAGAAAACCCTATGGTGATAGGTTAGCTTAATAGCTATTTTATAGATCTTTTAAACAGGTGATTAAATCCTTTGATAGGGTAGCACTTCATGTAAAGTGTTTGTAAATCCTCTAACCAGGTCACTATTGATATAGTGTAAAGCCTTTAATAGGGTAGGCCTTTAATAGGGCAAACCATCAGAAGTGGTTAAACATTAGTGCTGCAATAATTTTTGTGGGTATCATCCCCACCCCAGTTTTACCTTCTTATTCCTGGAGGGTTTCTGGGTTACCAAAATGTCAAGTGTTATGTGGTGATGCATATTTGTTTCTCATGATAGCTTAATGTTTATATGCATGCATGTTCATTTCAAAGATATGTTATTAAGGATTTTAAATAGGTCAAAAGCTAGTACTTCTGATTCACCCCCCCCTCTTAGAAGCATTCTTTCCAATAAGATATTACAACATGTCAGTCCATTAGGGCAATATTTGAAGACCAAGGATCTTGGAGGCTTTCCATTAATGTTCTTGAGGTTCCTCTTGAGTAGCCTCCTAATTTTTTGTAATTACTTTGCACAAGCCATTTCCTCATACCAACCTTGCTGGTTTCAACTCAATATCATACTCTTGGACCTTTTCTATCTAGGATCCTCTAGTATTGCATCCTATCTCTTTTTGGGTCAAGATACTCTTGACAGCTGAGTTAGGTATATGCACAACAAAGAAAGAATGTAAGATATAAAACTTGAAATTCTTATGTGCCCGTATCATCATGTATGCATTTTTTTCCATTTGAGAATACCTTAATTCATGCTCCTTGAGAGGGGTTCTCATGAAATCAATATGTGCTTGAATAACCTCCCTTTTTCCTATATAAGTATGGCAGATAATGTATGGGTTGATGCATAATAGTACAATATGAACTCTTTGGTATAATCTAGGTGAACTATGATAGGAGTTTTAGCTATGGTGTCCTTGATTTTATCAAAAGACTTCCTTCTAGAATCATTCCATTGAATACTTGACTACCCTTTATCATGTCAATTATGTACTTAGTAATTTTGAAGAAATCAACAATAAAGCATCTCAATAAATTCACCTATTTAAAGAATGACTTGATTCTAAATTTTCTTTCTGGTAAATTCAACTATTGGATAGCTTTGACATGCTAAGGATCAATCTTGATGCCTTCTTGAGAAACTATGTAACCAAGCAATTTGCCTTCTGTGACATAAAAGATAGATTTCTTGGGGTTAAGGAAAATTCCATGTTCCCTACATCTCCTTAGTACTTTCTCCAGGTCCTTCAAATGACTTTCTCTTTTCTTGGAGAACACTATTAGAGACCAGTGAAAGATGAATTCATGGCTCTTTAAAAGGTAGCTCCAACATTAATCAACCTAAAAGGCATCATATTATAGGAAAAATTTCCCCAGGGGGTGGTGAATATTATTTTAAATTGATCATGTGGATCCACTTCAATTTGATTGAAGCTTGACAAGTCATCCAACATGGACATCATTTCAAAGCTAGCTACTATCTTTAGTAGATGATCCATGTTAAGTAGAGTGTAATTTTCTTTCAAAGAGACCTAGTTTAAATTTCTAAAGTCAACGCAAATTTTCATTTCCCCACTCTTTTTTTGGGTAGGGATAATATTAGCTATCCAAGCTGAATGGTGTATAGGATATATGATCCTTGCTTCTAACATCTTGTCAACTTTTCTAAAGATGGCATTTGATATCATTGGGTTATAACTACACTACTTCTATCTAAAAGGAGTTACTTCAAGCTTAAGGGGAATCTTGTGTTTAATCTTTCCATTCTTGAAAGTTTTTAAATCCTCAGACCCCTATGTAAATATGTCCTTGTATTTAGAAAGTAAGCCTTTCACCATAGTCCTTTCTTCATTTGAGAAACTACTACCAATATTAATCATCTTAGGTTTGGGTTGAGTGCCTATGTTCATCCCCTCAAACTCCCCAAAGGTTCCACTTTTCCTACCCTTTTCCCTTTTGATATATTCATCATCTATTAGCCAACTTTTCTAGAGAAATGAGTTGTCTAGGAATTTTTTTTCATTTAAGTTTCTCAACACCAAGCTCCAACTCTTTCTTGTTGTCAAGGGAAAACTCTCGACAGACACTTTTTCTTCCTTCAAAGTATTGGTCACTAAAAGGCTCAAACTCTTCTAAAAAACATTGGATTTGTTTATCATTGGTGAAGACTTCCCATGATTCAATATTATCAGGTACATCAGGTCTAAAGAAAACTTCAACCTTGTATTGATTATCTTTGAATTCTAGATGCAAAAGTAGAAGAGAAGATGAGGCAACTAACATATACGCCCTTGCATTCTATTCCCTAGTAAAGACTTGTATTGAAAAGGCATCTAGGTCTTCAATTTCATCCTAGACCCTATTCCTATTCTAAAATTTTGTGTTCTTCACAATATATTATCCTCAGACTTTCTTCACTATGAGCTACACATCTCCTTGGGATTTTAGGGTTTTTACCCCTCTTTATTTGCAATAGTGATACCCAAAAATAATGATTCATATTCTATAGCATTACTTGTGTTCTTGACTTGTAGCTTATATGCAAGTTGTTTCAGATCTCCATCAAGGGAAATGAGCATCATGCCTTCTCCAGATCTAGCAATAGCACAATTGCCATCAAACTCTAAGGTCCAAATCTTTTGATCAACAGGAGGATATGGTTATTCTTCTAAAGTGTTGATGTTAGAGAACATCATGTAATTCCCAAACTCCATTTCTTGATATAAAATTTGGGCCTTGGGATCATCAAATTTCATGATAGTAAATTTAGTTTTCTCCTCAAGTTCTAGCTTAATTCTTTTATTGCCAATAGGGATTATGGCATGAGACTAATCTAGTTTAATTCCTTTACACATATATTTGCAAAAGCTCCTACTCAAAAGCATACCATAACTAGCAAGGATATCAGTTATCAAAATGGTTAATTTCATTCTCTTTGCAGGATGTGTGGCAAAGGCTACTTGTGCATCTTTTACTTGACCTACTAGGGGAACTTGGTTTACATCCATGGAATAAAAAGGTCCAAAGGTCTTGGTTAGATATGAGCCTAAAGCACAAACAACAGTAGAAGGCATGACATTGTCAGAGGCTCTTGAGTCAATTATACAATTACTGAGTTTGTGACCTTTTACATATAAGGACACATAAAATAGATCAATTTTTTGGCTAGGAGAGGTAGTTAAAACTAAGGACTCTTCTTATTTAACTATATTTGTTCTTCATCAGTGGGAGGACCATTATTGAAATGAGGTTGGTCATTGGTAATAGTAATATTTACATTAAGGTGAGTTTGATCATTGGCTTCACCTTTAAAATAATATACTAGTTTTAGCAGTTCTGTGAGTTCAGTTTTCAAGTAATCCAAGGGAGAAACTTGGGTACAAGTGTCTTTTCAATATTGAATGATATCAAATGAGGAATGAGGCTTACCATTTGGCTCAAATTTTACTTATTCTTTCCTCCAAGAAGAGGCAGTATATGTGCTAGCTATAGTCTGTAAAGAGCCAAGGGTCATGTTCTAGGCAAGAACTAAGTTCATTAGATTCTTATCTCTTTGACTTTTCATTTTTACTCCATCCAAGGTGGTGAAGCAATCACCTCCTAAGTAATAATTTGATTCATGCTACAAGAAAAATATTCCAGAGTCACCAGAGGGAATAGAATCATCTTCACTTTTAGGATATTCACTGTTAGCTCATTACTAGTACTGATTTTCTTGTATCTATTCATATTCAAACAAGATTCATCTTCATGATCCTCTCTTAAGTGAAATATTCACATATTTTTCTTCTTAAGAGTTGCCTTTATGGTAAGATTTTGTTGAGTAGATGGTAATTTTAAGGGTTTCCCTCCATCTTTCCTTTTAGGGATGTTCTAGTAAGGTTGTTGGAAGGAAAGAACTATTTTACCCATTTTCCTTTTCATGAAAATCATCTCATGTGATAATTTTGGAAGTATTTAATTTGTGTTATTAGTTGTACCAATAGCATAGTTTGTCAAAGTTTCACTCTAAATCTCTCTCTTCCATTTTCTAGTTGTTTTTAGGTCATTCTCTAACTCTACTACCAAGGTCTAAGTAGCTTGAAGATTAGCCACATATGCTCTTTTGATTTTAAAATTGATGTCAAGATGCATCAAACTAATGAAAAATATCTTCTAATTATCTATAGTTGGCCTACTCACAATACGGATATAGTTAACCAATTTGTTGAACCTTGTAATGAAATCTCTCATAGGAACACTAGATTCCTTTTTCATTTTTGTGAGTTGAAACAATAGAGTGTGTTCATCTTTTTTACTCTTATAGCATGCCTCAAATCAATTTCACATGTCATCCTACATCATAATGCATCACATTAGAAGAAGTTGAAACCAATCAATTGTGTTTTCAACAAGAGTCTCTACCAATATCCTTATCGCTACATCTTCATGTTGAGGACAAAAAATGCTACATGTTGTAAAGAAATCAGTGATGTGCTCATCAACAAAGACATTCCCATCACCATTGAATTTAGGAAAGTTCTTTTGGGAAGTTCTTAGTAGGTCATTATTATCAGTAAGCCAAAGGGGCCCAATAGCATTACCCTAGGGCATAGCCATTGAAGCAAGAAGAATTACCAGTATTGGTTGAAAGTTGATGGTAGTAGGGGCTACCACTTCTTATAAGGTGAGAGTGTTACACAGTGATGGGATCTGAGTATGGAAGATAGGAGGGGAAGAGGATTAAATGTCCATTTACTGATTTTGTATGATATTTCAAACCTCTAATCAGATATTTAAGATCAAACAACCAATATTTCAAAGATCTACCAATTTTTCAATAAACCCCAAATCGGGTATGTCTGAAATAGTACCAAAAACTTCACAACTTCACATATCATTAATAAATTTGAAAATGGACATTTTTACAAAAATTTCAGTATCATAACGGCCTATAAAATGAAATTTCTAGATCTATATAGCATTTATACAACAGCTCCTAAATGTAGGACAAAAACCATGCTTATCGGGCTCCCGAAATTAGCACAAAAATGCTCGAAAACACCACAAAAACACTAATAATCTATCTCAAAAGTTTAACCACGTCCCAATAAATATATTCAGCTTTATTTTAACATCATAAAGTCTTAAATACAGCAGCAACCCAAACTGATATGAAATACTCAACCTGAAACACCAAACTCTTACAAAAAAACACACCCGAAAACCCACAAATCTGCACTGTTCAGCACAAAGGAAAACTCTGCATGAGCATGCACATGGAATGGCTTCAAACTCCCATCCTTATCCTTCTTGGAAACCTGAAAACTTCCATTCTTGGGTCTCCTTCTTCATAGGTTTGATAGCCTCTGAAGAACAACAAAGCAATGCGCAAAAATCAAGTTCTGGAATGAGCCCAAAATGCCTCCAAACCCCTTAAAAGAGGGAATAACCCTAACTCATGTCCAAAAGGGGTTAATAAAATATAATTTAATAATAATTTTTATTTATTATTCCATTGGTTTCCAAATATTAGCCCCTTTTTCCAAAACTTCACCTTTTTGGAGCCTGCCTGCCTTAGCAAAGTTTATTATTTTTAGTTATTTGAAAAGGGGACATGACAAGTCCTCCCCTCCCAAATATTTCTTGTCCTCAAGAAATGAAGGTTGGAATTCTCAATAATATGTGCTCCTTCCCAAGTTTCATCCTCTAGTGGTAATCCTTTCCATTTGACCAAATGCTCTATGACGCTCGTGTTTCTCAATCTTTTCTCTTTTGTATCCAAAATCCCTTCTGGTATCAAAAATAATTTTCCTTCATCATCAAGAGGTGGTAATTCTGTAGATACTATGGTTTGCTATCCTAGAACCTTCTTTAGGCAAGATACATGGAAAATATTATGTATTTTTCTGTTTGGTGGGAGCTCCAATTCATAAGCTACCTCTCCTACCTTCTTGATGATCTTATAAGGCCCATAGAACCTTGGCTTGAGTTTCTCTGCCCCACTCCTCTTCAAGATGCTTTGCTTATATGGCTGCAACATAAAAAATACCAAATCTCCCACCTCAAAAGATCTTTCAATCCTTTTCCTATCAGCATATAACTTTTGTTGGTTATGTGCATGTTGTAGATTATCCTTGAGGGACCTTATTATGTCTTGGCTTTGCTTGACAAAATCACTTGCTGCAAGTACTCTGCTATCAGAAAGTATTAGATCAACAAAGGAAAGAGCATCATAACCATAAAGAGCATGAAAAGGATGCATACCTATAGACATGTGATGAGGTGTATTGTAACAATACTCCCCTAGGTGTAACCATTTCACCCAAGCATGTTGTTGATTTGAAACATAGTTCCTCAAATATCCCTCTATCCATTTATTAACTATCTTTGTTTGTCCATCTATTTGAGGGTGATAGCTAGTACTGGGAGTGAGTTCAGTTCCTACCAAATGAAAGAGCTCCTTCCAAAAAGAGTTGAGGAATCTACTGTCCCAGTCACTAACAATGTTTCTAGGCAAGCCATGTAATCTAAAAATTTCCTTGAAGAACAATTCGGCCACTTGTGATGCCTTGAAATCAGATGTGATAGGAAAGAAATGTGCATACTTAGTTAGTCTATCTACCACCACATATATGCAATCCTTACCTTGAACCTTGGGCAACCCAGTGATGAAGTCCATGGAAATACTTTCCCATTTTTATTCAAGAATAGGAAGTGGTTGCAACAACTCTGCAGGAAAATTTTGCTCACTCTTGCTTTGTTGGCATACCATACATTCCTTAATGTGTTTAAGGACATCCTCCTTCATACCCTTCCATGAAAATCACTCTCAAATTTTCCTGTATGTCTTGAAGTATTCTTGATGACCAGCCAAAGGTGTGTCATGAAAGGCCCTCAATATGCTCTCCTTATTTTTTGATCCTAGCACTAAGAAGATCATGTTATTGTAATAAATCAATTCATCAACAACTTTTTACCTATTATCATCCACTAACTTATCCAAAATCTTGGTGGCAAAGGAATCTTTAGCATACTCTGAAACTATGGAGACTTTCCAATCAACAGAGATAGATGTTAAGGAACACAAAGTGGGCCTTATGAATCCCATGTCCAGGAGTTCTTTAATAGTTTTTTCAATTTCTTCCTTATAACCTCTTGGATGGTGGTATGGGGTTGTTATAACTGGCTTGGCACCCTGTTCTAACTCTATAACATGCTCAAAACCTCTATCTGGTGGTAATCCTAGAGGCAAGTCATTGAAAACTATACTATGCTTCTCAAGAATATTTTGAATTTCAAAATGGAAATTACCTTGATTCTTTGGAGAGCTTGTTGGATGGATTATGACTCCTACTTCCCATGCTACTTGTCCTCTTTGAAAAGTCCTCTCCATCCTCTTTGCAGAGACCGCCTTAGGTGCTCATTCAATAAGCCTCTCAATATGACTTCTTTCCCTTTGGAATGAAATTTAAACTCCATAGTTTGATGGTTCATGTAATAGCCTCCAATAGAGTGCAACCATTGAACACCCAATACAAGATCTGTCTCCCTAATACCAACCACATAGAATTCATCACATAACTCATAATCTCCTAAGGTCATCTTGAGTTGTTTCACTACCCGTGTGCAAGGCATAGTGAATCCATCAGCTACAGTAACATTGAATCCCTCAAAATCTTTTTCTTTAAGCCCTCTTTTCATGACAAATCCCTCATCAATAAAATTATGAGTTGCCCCACTATCAAGAAGAATTGTCAATCTTTTCCCTGCTAGTACCCCTCGAATTCGAAAGGAATGGTATCTTGGGATTCCTGATAATGCTGCTAAAGTGCCATCCTTGCTAATTTCTTTTTCTTTCTCTTCTTATACCTCCTCCTTAGTGTCATGAAATTCCTCATGCTCATTTGAATCAGATTCTGAAGCAACTTTAATATAGTGTACTTGACCTTTCCCCAAATATCTGTGTCCTGGAACCCATGGTTCTCTACAAGTAAAACAAAGCTTTTTCCTTCGTAATTCACTCCTAGTCTCTCCATCTACCTTCTTCTTTGACACATTTATCACATCTTTTGGTGGTAGTGTTGGGAAAATCTTTTTTCTAAAAATTTCCCTTATGTTACCAAATATTTGGGGGTTTTTGATTAGTGACTGATTTCATAGGTATGCAAGTTTCAAGTTGCAAGCTTCTTTTGATAGCTTCCTGTAAGGTTGAGGGTGAGAAAGCCTTAACCAAACCCTCAACAGAATCTTCTAAACCATCAAGAAAAAGATTTAAAATCCTCTTTTCACTCATATCAGGTACCATAATAGCCACTTTTTGAAACTCTTCTATATACTCATTAACTAATTTGGTTTGCTTCAACTTTGACAATTCTTTAAAATATTCTTCATCATCCTTGAGGTCAAATCTATCTATCACTCTTTGACTGAAATCATCAAATGTAGTTACCTAATCATAACCTTGAGTAGTCATTCCATGATACCACCAATCATAGGCTGCATCTTCCAAGTGTAGACTTGCAAATTGAATAGCATCACTCTCCTTCATGGGGTTAAGTGTGAAGAAAATCTGTAATTTTTGTAGCCATGCTCTAGCTGAAATTTTATTTGTTCCATCAAAAGTAGGTGCTGTAAACTTGCTTACTTTATTTTTGAGCTCTCTTCCACTTCTGTCATGCTCCCTCCTATTCTCTTTCTTGGGCATCAAAGTGTTCATCATATCCACATATTCTCTAAAAGAAACTGAACTATGAAAGTCATCTTCTAAGCCATTATAAGTAGCTCTTAATTCAATCAAGTTACCTGTAACCTCTTCCATGAGATTAATGGCTAGATTTGGTACTAGTGGCTCATTTGTAGGCAAGAAAATAGTTTTGGTTGATTTAGATGGTGTGGATTTTAGATTTCTTGGCTCCTCTAAAGTGCTCCCTTTCTCATTAATAGATGCAACTCCTTGTAGTTTTTCTGTCAATATTCACAAAGCCTCTCTAGTTTCTACCAAACTATCCACTGTTTTCTTTTGACTATTTTGGATGTCTTGGAAGAATTTCTTTTCCATCTCATCTGGATCAGCCATACTTTTTCCTTCCTTGGATTTTGTACTTTTACTTTCAACTGGAGGTTTGATGAAAATTTCTTTATTCTTTTCTCGCTGCAAATATCTTTTTTCTCTTTCACTTAGTTGCATACGACCATAAATTTTGACATGCAACTGATTAGAAGCAACATGCAACCACCAAATTCACCAAAAACTAACATGCAAATGATTAGAAGTAGCATGCAACCATAAATTATGACATGCAAGATCTGGGTAGTTGTCAAAACTGACATGCAAACTTCTACAAACCCTCAGGCTAGCAAGATCATTGCTCTGATACCACTGAAATGTCCCTTTACTGATTTTTTATGATATTTCAAACCTCTAATCATATCTTTAAGATCAAACAACCAATATTTCAAAGATTTACCAATTTCTCAATAAACCCCAAATCGGGTATGTCCGAAATAGTGCCAAAAACTTCACAACTTCACATATCATTAATAAATCTGAAAATGGAAATTTTTACAAAAAATTTAGCAGCATAACAGCCTACAAAATGATATTTCTAGATCTATATAGCATTTACACAACAGCTCCCAAATGTAGGACAAAAACCATGCTTATCGGGCTCCCAAAATTAGCACAAAAATGCCCGAAAATACCACAAAAACACTAATAATCTATCTCAGAATTTTAACCACGTCCCAATACATATATTCAGATTTATTTTAACATCCTAAAGTCTGAAATACAGAAGCAACCCAAACTGATATGAAATACTCAACCTGAAACACCAAACTCTTACAAAAAAACACACCCGAAAACTCACAAATCTGCATTGTTCAGCACAAAGGAAAACTTTGCATGAGGATGAACATGGAATGGCTTCAAAATCCCATCCTTAGCCTTCTTAGAAACCTAAAAACTCTCGTTCTTGGGTCTCCTTCTTCATAGGTTTGGCAGCCTCTGAAGAAAAATAAAGCAATGCGCAAAAATCAAGTTTTGGAATGAGCCCAAAATGCCTCCAAACCCCTTAAAAGAGGGCATAACACTAAATCATGTCCAAGAGGGGTTAATAAAATATAATTTAATAATAATTTTTATTTATTAGTCCATTGGTTTCCAAAGATTAGCCCCTTTTGCCGAAACTTCACCTTTTTGGAGCCTGCCTGCCTTAGCAAAGTTTATTATTTTTATTTATTTGAAAAGGGGACATGACAGAGGAATGACTTCATCTCTAGGAGACAAGAAGGGGTGGTAGAAATAGAGCTCCAAGGATACCTTGAAACACTAGGTCTCATGAGTAGGTTATCTATCTTCTTAGAGGATCTTCTAATATTTGGAAATCAACTTTCTTTAATTTCTTGAACACTGGGTCAACTTTCCCTTTTCCATGAGCACTTTTGGTATACTTGGGATCAAGGGTTAATTTTCTTAGTTTACAATGAGTGTGCTTGTCTCAATCTTCTTTGCTACAACACACCTTCCCAATACTTAACATTGGCTTCATCTCTCTCTAGTGAAAACTTGACTCTTTGATACTCATAAAGAGATTTTCAATTTTTCTAGGCAAGTGCAGTCAATTGTTTTACTATGTCTTCTTGTTCATCTTTGAAGCCAAGGTTGCATTAAATTACTAGGATTTGACCTTCATGAGGAAACACCATTTTTCCTCATGAGCTAATAGGCTTGAGTCAATAAATTGAGATCGATATCTAAGTTATCCTAGTAAAGCCATAGATAGATTTACTAAGAAAAACATAGGACAAGAAAGTAAGTCCCCAACAGAGTTGCCAAAAACTATTGGTTAATAGTTTGTCTTCCATAATTTTAATGACTTATATCTTGACTCTTAATATGCCCAATACTAAATGGAATACAAAGCAGCTAACAATAGAATGGTTCCATGTAGTAATCTATTAAATACCCTTGAGTTCAAAGGTACAATTCCATTTCAATGTAAGATTTGCAATGAATTAGATTATTTTTAGTTTTATTGGGGTATGCTCTTAACTAGAGAGAAAAAGAGGCATAACCAAATTGTTTAAAGCTTCAAAAAATCTAGGTGAATTTCCAATATAACCCCTAAAATGGAATCTATTCTATTTGAGATGAAAAATTGAAAGCATGCAAGACTACCTATTGCAACATAAGAGGAGAGAGAGAGAGAGTGATTAATTTAGCAA
This sequence comes from Cupressus sempervirens, assembly GCA_028749045.1. Taxonomy (NCBI): domain Eukaryota; kingdom Viridiplantae; phylum Streptophyta; class Pinopsida; order Cupressales; family Cupressaceae; genus Cupressus; species Cupressus sempervirens. The sequence continues at coordinate 439,867,256 of CM053786.1, read as the reverse complement.
TGCCCAAATTGCTAGAATAATTGAAATGTGACAATACCCAAATTGTCTCCTTTTTAGCTACTTCATTAATCAAATCTTGAGTTTCTCATACAAACTATAAAACATACATGAACTAGCATTCATAGTACAAGGGGAATAAAATACTGAGGAAATTAAAGCTTACAATCCACTAAGATGCAAACAATAAAACCATGTTTATTTGTATTCAATTTTCATTTACAGCACATTCATTCCAAGTACTATACCATAACTAAATGAAAAATTAAAATTAAAATTCAAACTCAAAGTCACACACAGTAGTCCTAGCTACAAGGATTCTCTCACAAAATAATTTTTTGATCTTTTTAATTTCCAAAAAGTTACATATATAGGCCTCTTCAGAATAGCCAGTTACATTTGATGAGTACACTATAGAGAATCTCTAAATAGAGGAAGATGAAAACAAGACTTCACTATTCATCATCCATTACAAAGTTCAGCCTACTATCAAAAATGATTACAAAAGAGAACTCGAGAAAAGAAGAGAGAAAGAGATAGTTATCTGAGAGATTATCAGAGCATCAAACTTTCTTAGGGGTCACAACCTTAGCTTTATATTATTTTATTGCATCCATTACTTTATCTAGTTTTTCAACACCTAAGATTATAATGTTATCATCTAGAATCATTTCACAGTCATGCATCTTCGTGAACTCTTTCACTATGGCAATCTTTGATTGAAAATTTTTCGATCCTCATCTTAGGATGGAATCTACTGTTGAAAGCTCCTAGATCTTTGACACCTAGAAGTTAACTAGATCAATAGACTCCTCAAAAAATGCTAGGAATTTCGCTTTCATTCACTGGATTCCACCAATTTACCATTACCAAATGCATATGATTTTGTATATAGCACCTTTAAGTATTCAAAAATATTTTCAATGACCTTTTGCACTAAATCATGAACATCCTTAAGTTTATTGTTTGGTCTTATAGAGCTTTCCACTATGAAATCCAATGATTTATTCTAATGAAGAAAAGGTTCTTGACCTATTTTGAGGATCCCATCAGTCTTGGTGGTGTTAGTCTTCATATCTATCACCTCTTGCAATAAAGCCAAATGTGTCGTCAATTTATCTAATGCTTTGTGTACCATAGTTTCATGACTAGAAATTGCTTCCCTCAACTTATCAATGTCTAACAAAAGATTTCCAAGATTATGGATAAGAGGGGGACCTCGAGCCTTCATTTGATCAATCCATGAGCAGTTGATTTGACTAAATTGCCTTTTCTGTTGTAGCTTTAAAAGAAAGTTCTTGTTCTCTTCTGCACTTGGATCAAATGTATTGGTAGAAGTGCTCACAATTATAGCTCTACTATAGGCCATTAGTTCTTTATTCAAGGTCTTGAGTACCTCAAAATCTACCAATTTAATCTTGTTATCAAAACTTTTAACTAGATTCTAGGCATTGGATCTAGAAGCACAAGAATAGGGTCCAACCACTAGTAGGGAGGAAATTTTAGCTATTTTATTTACATTAGAAAAAAAGGTGTTCACTTATAGTATTTTTTGACATAATTCAACAAGAACAACCTTGTCCTTAGGGTACCTAGGGAGCCTTTTAGGAAACCCATCAAAAGCACCAATCTGTAGGTAGGAGAAGCTCAAGAATCGGATGAAAGAGCATCCAAATTGGGCTATAGCCAAAATAGCCTCTGGTGAAAATCTTTGCTTAAGGTAGCGTTGCAATTCTTAACACAATCTCATAGTGAAGGAATCATTCACTTTCACATACTCTTCAAAGCTCCTTTGCAACTAAAGGTGAGGGTAGAACTCATGCACCATCATACTCTCATCATAGTCTTTGATTCTAGGAAGACCCAGCCACAGGTGATGCGTGGCTAAGGCATATATTAAATATGAGGACATATAGAAATTCTTAAATGCCTTAGCTAAATTTAACCATGAGGCAAGCTCATCACATATTATTTTGGCCCAGTTGATTAGTAGTTCTTCATCACATATCACTTTAACCAAGTAGAAGTGATGCTTAATGAAATCCAAAATTCCTTCCTTTCCTTTCCATCTTAGCAATAGTGTCAGGATGTTGATGATTTCTCTTTTCAAATTGGTTCCAAAAAATGGTTTTCAACATTTTTCTCTTTTTTGAATTAGCTATTTAGAACCAAGTTCTCTACATATCCTTTCTTCTCAAAGTATTTTTTTATTAAACATAGATGTAGAGGACCCGAAATCAATATCGTAGTATTCCTCCTTCATTGGCACATTGAATGCAGATTGCATCAAGGCCTTTTCATCGAGAGAAGGATAGGCCAATCGAGAAGTAGGATTTTCTCTGTTACTATATTATATCTCTTAATACACTCTCTTACTAGTTCTAGAGCCTACACAACCATGGAAAATCTTGCAATTTCACCAATCCTTTTTCCTTCAATTTTTGGGTGATCGAGTGGATGGGCTGAAAATTAAGCCTTCTGTGGAGATCACCTAAGTCATAGAATTTGAATAAGGTATCAACAAGATCTTTTAATTCACTTTCCAATCCTAGGATTCAATCATAGCCTACTACTCTTGTTTCCATTTTTTTATGATTTCAAAGAGGGGGGGATCACTCGATAAATAGTCATTAAAACAATGAGGAAATGAGTTTGAGGAAAATCTAATCAAATAGATATAGAAATCTAAACATTGGCACCACATGAACAAAATTAAACACAATCAACAATCATAACAATAGGATTTGCAATAAATTTGATAATTAATGGCTATTTAAAACTTTATGTTTCTATGCATATAAGGATCCATGAACCCAGAAAACATATTACTGTCTTAAAGTGATATAGTAGTGTGAAAAGCCACTTATCAAACCAAGGGATTTTAGTTTAGTGTAAATTCCCTCATATATTCCAGAATCCAGAACAATGATTCATACAGTAAGTCGTTATATGTGGAGGGGAAAGTGCAGATCCATCTTTCCATAAGCTTACTTTTCCTTTGATTGGGGAATGTAGTGCGGGAAATAATCCTCCAACACCTCTAGAACTTCATTTTCTTATTCTTCTCATCAAGCAATTTAACACTTGATCTCCTTTATATTAGGAATGCACCTTCATGGTTGACTTTATCAAAAGTATCTTTTTGGCATCTCCTTGGAATATTCTCATACTATACTTGCATAGTTCTTTTACCTTTCTATCTTTCATAAAAGTAGCCTTTTATCTTTCCAAAGGATGGAGAACACCTTTAGGACCAATACATTCTGGAGGAAGAGCCACCTTAGAACATTTTCCCTTGTTTTGGTTAGTTATCCTATATATCCTTCAGATGAAATTTTGAGCATGGATTCACCATCATGGGCTTGGATTTATCCTTTTTCAGCATCTTTCTTGGGTCTCATTAAGGCATAAAATCTTTGAATGGAGCACAAGCCTTGTTGGCTTTAGAAATAGAACTGAATAATTTTGTTTCCATTGGGTGAGCAACATAAAATATGAAGACCTGATTCTCTACATAGATATATATTTTGACCTTAGAAGTTTGATTTGATTCTTTTTTTGTTTTAGCTTTCACTTATCTAGATCCTTTCACAATAATTCAAGTAGGTGTATATATATGAATGTTATAATGACTCTAATATTTTGGTTCTTGCTTGATGAAATTCACCAAGGTGAATAGCTAACTGGATGATTTAGAATCCGAAGGAAATGAGAATGTTGGAGCAAGAGAAATGTCATAGAAATAGGAAGCACTCACTTATCATCAAGAAGATTCTCAAACCATATCTCAACCAAACCTAAATCACCTATGCCTCAAATACATTGGAATGAAAAAACCTCCTGCATGGATAAATAAGGAAAAGTGAAGCAAGGGAGACCCAAAAAAAACATAGAGTGTGAGTCTTGGAAACTTGATGAGAAGTGAGTCACCTAGGGGCTATCTCAACAAGCAACTAGAAAAAATTTCAATGAAATGCTAACAACTAAAAACATAAAAGGGATAGACTAAAAGTTGACAACATATAGGAAAGGCTATAAGTGACAATGATAAGGAGAAGATAGCTTATCACCTATAGAAGGTGGAATCACTTGTCTACCAAAGGTGGATCATCCTCCATTATGTAATGGAGGATGCACAATTATGAGGATGATAATGTGATATGTGCACTAATGGTGGAATTCTCCCACACCATGTGCATAATTGTCATGAAAACTCTTAGGTGTCTTAATGACAAACTATTGTGCAATGAATTATTCTAAGTAAGATTAAGTGTAATAATTGAATATTTAATTTTACAAACAAGAAGAACAACACACAGACTGGTTGTAAGGTGTGATGTCCCAAATAATTTCACAAATTAGCAAGTTTTTTATTTCAATTTGCAGATTCTCAATTTTCTACAAAATGAAGAAAAGTTCTCTACAAAAAATTAGTCTAAGATACAAAGCTAGTATGGAGATAAAATCATGAACCTTAATTCAAACAAGTTTCCTAAAAATTTTAATTACCATAGAGGACATATTCAATCTTTATGAAAGAAAGAAGAAAAGGTTTGAAACTAGCTACAAATAAGGATGACTATAAACCTATCACCATTGCTCATGGAAGACTATTAACTTGGGAAAGGTATGCTCTAAGATTGAACAAGAATTTTTCATTAATATTTTTCAAGAATTTAGTGATGTTATTTCTTGGACATATGAAGACTTAAATGATTTTAACCCAAGATTATCCCAACATACCATGGAATTAAATCATAATGTAAAGCCTATTAGATAAAAGAAAAGACTAATCAACCCCAAGATTGAACACTTAATGAGAAAAGAGTTGTTTGAATTCATAGAGGATAATATTATTTTTCCTATTAAGAACTCTTCATGGGCAGCCAATCATGTTCCTTTTAGAAAAAAAGAATGGAGAAATTGGTTTATGTGTAGATTTTAGGGACCTTAATAAGGCCTTTCTTGAAGATCATCATCTACACCCTTCTATGGATCAAATCTTGTCCAAAGCTATTGGCTCAAAGAGGTTTTCTTTATTAAATGGTTTTTCATATTATAACCAAATTTTAGTCCAAGAATCTAATCAATACAAGACATACATAACTACTAAATGAGGTACTTATGCCTATTATAAAATTCTATTTGGACTAACTAATGCAGGTGCTACTTTTCGAAATGAAATGGAGATGGATTTTAAGGGTGTATTAAAAAATTGTGTGCCAATATATCTTGATGACATAATTCTATATTCAAAGCATACAACAAATCACTTTGACCATTTGAAGTAAGTGATAATCAAATATAGAGAATATAGTGTATCTCTAAATCTAATAATATGTGTATTTTCTACTAATCAAGGAAATCCCTTGGGACATATTATGTCAAGGAATGGCCTAACCATAGATCTAGAGAGGGTAGAGGAAATTATCTCTCTCCCACTCCTCAACCACAAGAAAAGGATTGCAAATTTTTCTTGATGGATCAACTTCATGAGAACGTTTATCCCTAATCTTGCTACTATGGTTAAGTCTCTTATAAATATGCTAAAGAAAAATATGGTGTTTACTTGGACTAAGGGAGGGAATGCCACCTTTGAAGAAATCTATAAATCAATTGCATCAACCCCCACCCTTATCAATCCTAACTTTCATGATAAGGATTTTATCATGTATTCGCTTGGAGGAGAATCAAGCATATCTATTATCTTGACACAATTAAATAAAGAGAATTCAGAGAAAATTCTTTCTTTCTTTAGTGAAGGACTTAAGGACTATGAGTGAAGATATAGTTATGTGGAAAGGTAACTTATTTCTAGTGTAAGGTCTCTGAAAAGGTTTAGGTATCTATTGTTTAGTAGCATGATTCAACTCTTGGTTCCATTGATATCAATCAAAAATAGCTAGATGGATCACCAAAATCAAGGAGTGTGATATTGAAATTAAGATCACCAAGCTTATGAGAGGAAAAGGTTTATGTGAGAATATGGTATCCTCTTTTGAGACACCCAAGGAGACTTCCCTCTTATTACAAGATGAGAAATTAGTAGAGAATGAAAATTAGAATAATTGATTGCATGGCATGACTAACATCTTGGTAGAAGGAAGGTATCCACAAGCCTAAATAGGGCTAATAGAAGGTAGTTCATATTACAGTACATTTTTTATGACTTGGTTGATGGAATATTGTTAAGGAAGGATCCCAGTGGAGTCTTACAAAGATGTATCAATTCAAATCAAACTAGTAGGTTGTTGGAAGAGTTCCATAATGGCCCTATTGGTACCCATTTCTTAACTAGGGTCACAACAATAAAAATATTAGGGGTTAGCTATTATTTTCCAACCTTATTAAGATATTCTAATAAATGGGTGAGGAAATATGAAAAATGTGCCTTCTTCTTAGGATTAAAAAAATATTGGTTTCCCTTCCTCTTTATCCTATTTAATCAAATTGGCCTTTTTCTTAATGGGGTTTTTATTTTGTTGGTGCAATAAACCCATCCTCTAGTTCTAGTCATAAATTTATTGTGGTATCTATAGACTACTTCACAAGATGGACAAAGGTAGTATCAATAAGAGATGTCATAGAGGCTTTAGTGGTTGATTTCCTTGATGGAATTTTAACCAAATTTGGTATTCCTTCAACTGTCATATTAGATAATGTCAAATCTTTGGTTGGGACTTATATATGCTCTTGGGAAGCTCAAAATGAAATTTATTTGAAGAATTCTTCAAATTATTATAACCAAGAAAATGGCCTAGCTAAGTCCTCCAATAAGGGCCTCATCAGAGTAATAAAAATCAAAATTGAAGATAATCAAAGGTGTTGGCATAATAAGTTAAGGATAACCCTTTAGGCTAATAGAATTAAACACAAGAGAGCAAATATAAACTCAACATTCATAAGTATATGGAAGGGAAGCAATACTTCCTATTTCATTTGAGTTTCACTCTCTTGAGCTAGCTTATCAATTGGAGCTAGTTGAAAATGATGTTATGACAATCAAGTTGTCTAAGGTAATGAAACTATAAGAAAAAAGATAGTGAGATATGCATACACTTAAGGAGAATAAAAAACATGCCAAAAGAAGTTTTGACAAAAGAGAAACTCTTAGATTCATCAAGGAGGGTGACCTTGTCCTTAAGTGGGATGTTGATGGAGCTAAACTAGGTAGGTACTCCAAATTTGATTTAATGTGGAGTGACCCATTTATTATTACTAACTTGAAAGAGTTCAATTATTTTCAACTATCTAAGATTTACGGTTAATTTCTTCCAATACAAGTCAATAGCACTCATCTTAATCCTTTCTTCTAAATAAGGTTAGAATTTCTTGTATATAACAGAGTAGGTGGCAAATTAGTATAACAAGTTGATTACTAAGAAAAGATAGTGGACATGCCTTGCAGAGAAATTCCATCCTATTATAAGATATAATGACAAATTTGATAGTATTTTCATTAAGAATCATTGAACAACACACTTGATAGTCTCTTTGTGGATTTCTAGAATCAAACAGGACAATATTGAACCATTAGAAAAGGACATATCTGAGTGTATGCAATTTACATTTTTTAATTAATTCCAAATACCAACATGCAGACAATATAAGAATAGGAATTACATCTATGAGTACATATTATTATGACATGATGTTTTTCTTTCCAAGAAGTGTAAGAGCACAACTATTCCCTCCTAGAGATCATGAAAAATTTTGTAGTTTTGTTGGCTACAGATTCTTTGTGAAGTTACAAGTGGTTTAATGCATCATTATCTACTGGTGATTCCATGCCTAATAGATTGCATAAGACCACTATTCTTATTCTTAGTAGGAAAGCATCCCATTTGACTTACCAAAAATTAATGGGATGGAATTCATCATAGTCAGTCAACATGTCAAACCTATGGCTAAACTTTGTGTTATGCACATATTTTTAGTTTGTAGGGTTCATTTTTTTCCTATTGTAAAATAGAAAGTTTTTTTTAATTCACAGGGTTCATTTTTCCCCCTTGCAAAATAGAAAAACCATTCCAAATATTCCCCATGTGTTCTCCTTCTTTTGGACTGAAAGGTGTGGTGGATCACTACTATAACAAAAAAAATTTCTTAACTAAAATATTAGTGCTAAAATCTGATTTCAAATAAATATGAAAGTAATACTTCAACTAAACAATCGAAATATAACATCTTTAATTCCATTTCATGGGGTGATAACTGAAATAACTACCAACTGAAATAATTATTTTCTATCATCTTTATAGAAGAAAATTAAAATATTACCATTCATATTATAATATTTGATATTCAAAAAATAAAGTAAATGCATAGATAAGGATAGAGAAAGAACATACAAAAGCTAATTAGAGAGTCTTGAACTAGTTGTGCAAGCATCGGCTTTTGGATAAGAGGAGAAGCATTAGCTCAAGCTTGACCTCCACACCATAGACCATGTAAATCCCCACACAATATTTTGATAAGAAAGGCCCTTCCTACCTTAGAGCTAGGCTTGGGGTACTATTACTCTAGCCATCTGATCAATACTAGTGTTTAGAATGTTCCCTCTATAATAGATAGACATGTTTGATTAACTGGCACCACCAACATCTTGTGATCTATAAAAGGCAAGTATTCCTTTAACAACCTTGGCCAAGGTTTTTGGATGGGTTTCTAATACCCAATCACCATCACTTGACTTGAAAAAAGGGTAAATTAAGTGGATGTGCATGAGCTATTAAATGATTCTTTAAAAGTAATAAATTTTTTGTATCAAATCTAATTATGTTTTCTTGTTCTTGTAGAACTTTCTCTCACCTCTTCACCCTCTTTCCTGGCCAACTAGTTAGGTGAGTCCTAGGTGTCTAATCTCAAAGGGTATCAACTCACTACTAAAACTCAGCTCATGAGACAGATAATATAAAATTAGTACTATCACAATACAATTCTTAAGATTTGAGAACTTTCTTAAGGAACTTTAGAGAAATAAACTTGAATCAAGAATCCGACTAAAACAAAGAGGTATCTTAGCATAGCATATGTGATTGGTTCAGACTTAACATGGTGAGATAGCTTCATTTAATATACTCTTCAATATCACAATCAAACATTAATACTTAGAAATCATTGACACTATTGAATGCATAACATATACAGAATAAGATTTGGAAAAATTGATCACATAACCTAATCAAGAAAGATATGGATCTTTTGTGCTTGACTCTATATAGTCGGCTCTTGAAGTTTTTGTTTCAAAATGAAGAGCTCAATATTGAATATCTTTCAATGAAGATTAATGGCTTGGATTCATCTTCAATCCCACCATAGAAATAAGGAAGAGAAGAAAAATGAGGGAATAGAGGTAGAGCTTCCCTTCGTCTGCTCTTGCAACCACTCATGCAACATTTTCCACAATAATAAGAAGTTTCCATATAAATCCATATCAACATATAACATAGATAATAGTAAAGAAAGTAGCTTTTAACCATAATTTTGAAACCAAGAAACTACTAACTACCATCATCAACATATGACAAGTAATGATTAGTGACCATCATTATTAAATGGTTACGCATAATAATTGATAACAACCAATTTCATATGAAACAACAGTTACATATAACTACCCTTTTCAAACAAATAGGAAAGAAAAATCCAATCAACTCAATACCTATAATAATTTTAATTAGTTAAAAAATTTGGGATTTAACACCTACCATTGCCACATTTCACAACTTTCATGTCATGCATCTTTTCATTGGCTAATGGTATTGTGACATGTGGTAGGGTGTTAACATTTCATGTTACCCCTTCTCACATTTTATTATATTATTTGTTATCGAGAATTGTATCAATCATTTGAGTGAAATGATTTTCTCTACCAATAGGTGTTGTGGGCCCATGCCAATGCCACATTTATCAACGTTTTATGTCATACAATTTTTTTATGATCAATGGTCAAGGTTTCTTTCACATTTTTTCAATAGCTTGTTAGAGGTGTTTGTAAAATAAAAATAATCAACAAGTCAAATTTATAGGTGAGTGAAGGTGGATTAACACATTGTATTACTCCATCCTAGTATTTTTGGTAGTAGAACAATATAATTTATTATGGCAACAACATGTTACAAAGACTATTTATTTAATGTGAGATGACTTCTTCAAACATGTAATTGCATTATTTATGCTTTCCCATGTTTATTTAATATTTTAAAGAGATGTGATTTCCCTTTTAACTAGTAGATGCACTTCATTTGGGCCTTTCTAACACTTTTGTGAATCAAGTTTCAATGGAAATCAGATTTTTATCTAATTTCTTACTTTATTCTACTATGTAACCTTAACTCCAGCCCTGTTGTAGTTTAAAGTCAATATAATATTCGGGATATGCTTGTACGCCATAAAGGAAAGGATTGTAGTTTCTCTCAAGATCTCTTTTTTTGGTCCCTTTATAGAATTATCTTCTATAAATACTAATGCCTATTTTTAATAGAAAATGCTATTGTTCTATTCACTTTCAACCCAGATATACTGGTGTAGTCTACTCTGTCTTATTTTTTTGGATGTGTTTCAAAACCTCCAACACTATATGACTATGTTTATCTCCATCAATTAATATTTTAATTGAATATCTACACTCCTTGCATGGTTGTATTGATTATTGACTTTTTGTTTTGTGCTAAGGCTGATAAAATACAAACATTAGTATATATTTGTAATTTCTATTGAATTTTAGTGCAATCGTTGGAAAGAGTTGTTACAATCTAGAGTTGTCATTGCACCAAAAGATTGACTTGTCAATGCCCGATACAACCAACAGACTTATAGAACACAAGAGATGGTTAAGCCATGTCATGAATCCCAAAGGGGAACATTGGCAGATAGTCCAATAATTCCCCCCTCATCATTACCTAAGGAGATTTGAACTTGTGACCAAGCTCTAATACCACTTATTACAAGCTAGAGTTGTTGTTGCACCAAAAGATCAACTTGTCAATGCTTGACACAACCACTTGACTTATAGAACAAGGAGGCAGTTAATCCATGTCACAAATCTTGAAGGAAAACATTGTCAGATAGTCCAACAAGGGTAGATCAAAAAATCTATTTGGACCTGCATCACCATATTTGTAATCCTTATCCCTTTTCCTTCCAAATCTTAGTTTAGGTATATAGAAGTTGATGAAAGCTAACTTCACAGCTCCCCAAGATCACCTGCATGCAAATAACCTATTGAAGAGAAACTGAAGAAGGAAGAAACAAGAGCTTGAAGCAACAAGGAGAAATTATATTGCAACAATGAGAAAATAAAATTGCTATGTGAATGATACGAATCTATAATGAGAGAGACAGAATATAAAGGCCTCAAGGAAGCTTTTTGAACAAGCTGGAAAGTGCCAGCAGATAAGATTGACAACTAAGCATATGTCCACAAAAGGTGGAATATCCTCAATCAAGGTGAGAGGATAAGTATGAGTAGATAGGAACAAACTCCCATGCTTTCAACAACTCATCAACTACAACTATTAAATAAATGCATTAACCTAAGTAAACTTAAGTAAAATAATAAATAATTATTTACTCTAGCAATCCCCCTTAAGTGCAACTTAGGGGAATGTCTTAAGCTCACAAAAACTAAGGTGAAATGCAAAATGGGTCTTGGCAACAAGGCCATGTTAGGTACTCATGTATAATACGAAGAAATGTAAACTAGGAAAATGAGGAAAGAGAGAAAACCTCATGGGAAAAACCCACCCCCAAAAAGAGGTAAGTACAAACATGCTAAAAAGAAGAAGGAAGGAAGGAAGACATCAACAAGACCCCCCAAGGACAACTTCCACCAGAAATGTTTCAAGAGACTTTCTCAAAACCATAACTACAACCAACCCCCCCATGAGAGATAGAAAAGATGCCAAAGCCCCCCCAGAATAATTGAGCCCTTGGAGAAAGAATTAAACCAATTAAACTTCAATGTGGAGTAAATAAGGGAACAAAATAAGGGAACCCCTGAATGAGAGGGAAAACTAGAAGGCCTAGCTGATGCTTAAAGGAGAAAATATGAGGATCCTGAAAGTGAATCCCCAATGCAAGTGTGATGATATTGTCATGAATGTCTGCTATAGAATCTACAATTGGTGCACCTGGAGGCTTGATGAATGAAGCTGGAGGATTAGGTAGAGCAGAAGAAAAATCTTGCTAAAGAGAAAAGACCTCAATTAGATGTGGTGTGGTAGTCAAAATAGGGATCTCAAGAACAATACAAAGGTTCGAGTATCTTGACTGCACCACATGATGCTCCTACAAAAGAGAAGTAGTGTGCTTTGAAAATGGAGATGGTGGGAAAAAGTGTGAGAAGGTGTAGAGATGGGTGGAAGAATAAACTATCCCTATAGCAATAAGGCCTCCTATAGCATGATCCCAAATGAAGACTGAATCTGTAGTAAACTCAACTGTCTTCCCTGATTCACTATTTGTAATTTGAGAAATCGAGAGAAGGTTGGTAGACAAAGATGGAACATAAAATACATCATTGAATATACCATCTTGGATGTGAACTAAAGATTTCTCATAGACTGTTAGGGTGGCATTATTCCCCATGAGAATATGAGGAATGGGAGAAGCCTCAAGAGTAGAGAAGACACCTTGAGAAGATGTCATATGGTAAGAAGCACCTGAATCCAATATCCAAGGGACCTATGAAGAGGATGCAATGGATACCCATAATGAATGACCCTTTCCAAGATTTGGTGTAGATGTCAAAGATGTGGAAGAAGGCTGAAAGGTAGACCCCTGTGAGGTAGAAGAGGATGGAGAGGAAATAGTGCTCTTCTGAAGAAGAGCTTACAAATCTGGAATTTGTTTCTCACAGGCATCAAATCTCTTTTAAAAAAAATGTGCCTCGTCATGAGATCCTTTTTGACAATAGGAATAGGTAGGAGTCTGAGTCTTCTTTTTATCCTTCTTCTTAGAAGATGATGAACTAGTAGACAGAGAATATGATATCTGCTTTGGCTTCTACTCTTGTGTATCCTTGGCAAGCAATGCCTATGATTGTGAACTTGAAAGTGAATCTATCTAAGTGATCTTAGACTATTCACAAGTTAACCGATCAAAAAATATCTCAAATGAAGGCATCTTATGTATGTCACCCAAGGCATCCATAGTGGAGTAAAAAGTGGAAGAGAAGATCTGATACTATCCTCTCAACTTTGATTGTATCAAAAAGATACACTCATCATCTATCTTAGTTTTCCCACATCCTTGTAAAAGTGTATGCAGAGATTTGAACTTCATATAGAAGTCCTCAATGGTGGGGAAGTTGGTAGGTATGGAAGATGTTGACTTTGCATCAAGCTGAAGTGCTTAGAACTCATTCACTATGCCAAAAAAAAGACTAGAATTTCATCCAAATGGACCACAAAGTGGTCAAACCATCCAACTAAAATAGAAGACTATCTGAGATGTTCAGTGTAATCAATCCCATGGCCTCATCCATTTTATTCATGTGTTAAAGAACCTCAAAAGGGTGCATTAGAGTAGGTTGGTTCTCATCCAAACATGACCATAAGCCTCTTGACATGAGAAGCCTTGTCATTTGTGCCTTTTAGGTGTGATAGTTGTGTGGCATGATTCAGGTCACAAATGGATCCAACATTGAGAGAAGAAGATATAAGTAGAAGAGTCTTATTCTGAATTAAATTATAGAAAAGAAAATGCCTCCCCACAATTGATAATGATATCCCTCAAATACCAAATTTAAAAAAAACTATAGAAAGCACAAAAATTGAAAAGGAACCTAGATTCCAGATGCAGAGAGGGAGTCCTAGGTGTCTAATCTCAAAGCGTATCAACTCACTAATAAAACTTAGCTCATCAGAAAGATAATATAAAATTAGTACTATCACAATACAATTCTTAAGATTCAAGAACTTCACTTTAGGAACTTTAGAGAAATAAACTTGAATCAAGAACCTGACTGAAACAAAGAGGCGTCTTAGCATAACATGTGTGATTGGTTTAGACCTAACATGGTGAGATAGATTCATTGAATATACTCTTCGATATCATAGTCAAACATTAATACTTATAAATCATTGACACTATCAAATGCATAATAGATATCGAATAAGATTTGGGCAAACTAATCACATAACCTAATCAAGAAAGATAAGGATCTTTTGTGCTTGACTCTGTATAGTTAGCTCTTGAAGTTTTTGTTTCAAAATGAAGAGCTCAATATTGAAGATATTTTAATGAAGCTCAATTACTTGGATTCATCTTCAATCCCACCATAGAAATAAGGAAGAGAATAAAAATAAGGGAATAGAGGTAGAGCTCCCCCTCGTCTGCTCCTACAACCACTCGTGCAACATTTTCCACAATAATAAGAAGTTTCCATATAAATCCATATCAACATATAACATAGATAATAGTAAAGAAAGTAGTTAATAACCATAATTTTGAAAGCAAGAAACTACTAACTACCATCATCAATATATGACAGGTAACGATTAATGACCATCAGTATTAAATGGTTACACATAATAATTGATAACAACCAATTTCATATGAAACAATTGTTACATATAACTACCCTTTTCAAATGAATAGGAAAGAAAAATCCAATCAACTCAATGGATATAATAATTTTAATTAGGTAAAAATTTTGGGATGTAACACCTACCATTGCCCCATTTCACAACTTTCATGTCATGCATCTTTTCATTGGTTAATGGGATTCTGACATGTGTCAAGGTGTTAACATTTCATGTTACCTCTTCTTGCATTTTATTATATTATTTGTTACGGGGAATTGTATCAATCATTTGAGTTGGATGATTTTCTCTACCAATAGATGTTGTGGGCCCATGCCAGTGCCATGGTTATCAATGTTTTATGTCATGCATTTTTTTTATGATCAATGGTCAAGGTTTCTTTCACATTTTCTCAATAGCTTGTTAGAGGTGTTTGTAAAATTAAAATAATCAACAGGTCAAATTTACAGGTGAGTGAAGGTGGTTTAACACTTTGTGTTACTCCATCCTAGTATTTTTAGCAATAGAACAATATGATTTATTATGGCCACAACATGTTACAAAGACTATTTATTTAATGTGATATGACTTCTTCAAACATGTAATTACATTATTTATGCTTCCCCATGTTTATTTAATATTTAAAGAGGTTTGATTTCCCTTTTAGCTAGTAGATGCACTTCATTTGGCCCTTTCTAACACTTTTGTGAATCAAGTTTCAATGGAACAGATTTTTATCTAACTTTTTAGTTTATTCTACTATGTAACCTTAACTCTAGTCTTGTTGCAGTTTAAAGTCAATTTAATATCTAGGTTATGCTTGCACCCCATAAAGGAAAGGTTTGTAGTTTCTCTCAAGATCTTTTTTTTGGTCCCTTTGTAGAATTATCTTCTATAAATATTATTGCCTATTTTTAATAGAAATTGATATTTTTCTATCCACTTTCAACCTAGATATACTTGTGTAGTCTACTCTATCTTATTTGTTTAGATGTGTTTCAAAACATCCAACACTATATGACTATGGTTATCTCCATCAATTAATATTTTAAGTGGATATCTACACTTCTTGCATGGTTGTATTGATTATTGAATTTTTTCTTTGTGCTAAGGTTGATAAAATACAAACATTAGTATATATTTGTAATTTCTATTGAATTTTGGTGCAATCATTGGAAAGATTTGTTACAATCTAGAGTTGTCGTTGCACCAAAAGATTGACTTATCAATGCCTAATATAACCAATAGACTTATAGAACATAGGAGATGATTAAGCCATGTCACAAATCCTAAAGGGGGATGTTGGTAGATAGTCCAAAAATTCCTCCCTCAGCATTACCCAAGGCTATTTGAACTTGTGACCAAGCTCTGATACCACTTGTTACAAGGTAGAGTTGTTGTTGCACCAAAAGATCAACTTGTCAATGCTCAATACAACCACTAGACTTATAGAACAAGGAGGCGGTTAAGCCATGTCACAAATTTTGAAGGCGAACATTGGTAGATAGTCCAACAAGGGTAGATCAAAAAATCTATTTGGACCTGCATCACCATATTTCCCTTTAGAATTTTAATTTATGGAATCCTTATCCCTTTTCCTTCCTTGTCTTAGTTTAAGTTTAGGTATGTAGAAGTTGATGAAAGCCAACTTCACAGCCCTCTAAGGTCACATGCATGCAAATAACCTACTAAAGAGAAACCAAAGAAGGAAGAAACAAGAGCTTAAAGCAACAAGGAGAGATTATATTATAACAATGAGAAAATGAAATTGCTATGTGAATGATATGAATTTACAATGAGAGAGACTAAATATAAAGGCCTCAATAAATCTTCTAGAACAAGCTAGAAAGTGATAGAAGATAAGGTTGGCAATGAAGCATACATCCACAAAAGGTGGAATATCCTCGATCAAGGTGAGAGGATAAGTATGACTAGATAGGAACAAACTCCCATGTTGTCAAAAACTCATCAGCTACAACTATTAAATAAATGCATTAACATAAGTAAACTTAAGTAAAAGAATAAATAATTAGTAAATAAATATTTACTCTAACAAGGTACACCTTCATAGTGAGGAAGTTGACCTTCTTCAAAGATTCAATCTCTAATTTAAAGTCTCATACTTTGTGGTTATACAAGGTCGCTCAAGGATAACATGTTGCACATGAGTGAAGGCTTTTATGTCAACAATTATCTCCACATCCATATAATTTCTACTCTATTTTATTTTCATGCATGATTAGATCAATCTGTTTGAGGCATCTACTACTGAAGACTATGTGAAACAATATTAGAGAAACTTTTTTTTTTTTCTTATGTACTTGTATTGTGAATTTAAATTTATGAAGCTTTGTTTGAGTTCGATTGTAGGATGGCACATTTGATATCTTACCTATGATTATATTGGATTGCAAGGATGGTTAATAGAAGGAGAGATGTGGATCCAACAATGATGGATATTTTGATGCAAATTTTGGCTAGACTTTTATGAAGTAGAAACTATCCAAAGAAGAGATATATCTATTGAAGATGTAAGTGATGAAGAAATTGAGGAAGCATTTCTAAGAAATGTTGAACTTTTACTCTAACAAGGGGATGAGATATTTATAAGATCTCTAGCTCGAATTAATGAAAGGCCACATTTGAAATTGCTAGATTATGATGGTAAGATAGATTTCAATTAATTTCTTAATTGGATCATTGAGATGGATATTTTGAATAAAAAAGTACATATGTAGATAAGAAAGAAAAAATTACTAGCCCCAAGTTGAAAGGGAATAAATCATTATGGTGGAAACATTTTTAAATAGATACAAAGAGAAGAGGAAAGGAAAATATAAATTCATAAGAGAAGATGTTGAATATGTTGGCTTCTGAATTAACAGCTTTTGAATAACCTAGTGGAAGAACATTTACACTTAGGGGTAGCTAACTCCCATCCTCAATGCACCTATTTAGACACTAGGGCCAACTATAAGGTTATTTAACTCTCCTTCTTCTTCTTCAAGCTCTGTAAGACCTAGGCAGGTGGACCTTAGATTCTTTATATGGTACTAGTGTAAATGCATATAACTGAATCTAGATAATAGATAAAAACCCCTAAATCTTCTATATTTATGAAAACAATCATAGACATGAAATACATACTAACATGACCTATGAATGTAATAAACTAAGTGAGGGAAAATTCTTTTCAGTTTTTAAACATAAAAGGAAAAGATATTCAATTAATGATTGAATCATTAGCTTAGCCCAAATATACAACAGCAAAAACATGTAACCTCCAAGTTGATCAGTCCCTTATCCATTGGGCATTCAATAAGTCAGAAATACACACATGGATAGTTGAAATATACTCATATATCTAGACATTTGATCTATCTATCTAGCTTGCAAATAGACATCAATATTTAAATGAATTTCATACTTATCAAATCCTCCTATGATCCTTACAGTTTTGTCAATCCAATATCAAGAAAATTACTCTCGTCCTTGACCCAATAGCAAGACACAGAGTGGCATACAACTTTAAAACAAGATGCAACTAGACAATATGCACTTTGGGCATGTATGATAGAAAACTATAGATCCACAAAAAAGGAGATGAACTTTAGAATTAAACTATCAATGAAAACTTTGTATTCATTCCTTGGAATCAATACATCATGTATATGCCAAAACTCAAAGGATACACAAAAGGATGACTATATAACTTAAAATGCTTCAAGAGAAATACAATTGTTGTTGTTCATAAAAGAGAAAAATATGCTAAGAAATGTGGAATCACAATTCTAGAATTGGAACTAACTTTGTGGTCTCACAGTCATAAAAAATTAGAGCCTACACAATGAGCAGAGCAGAAAGATATATAGAAAAGAAAAGGCTCAAATCAAAATCTTATTGACATGTGTCATGCTAAAATTTCTTCTTCGTAATGCTTGTAGAAACTAATCTTCTCCATCTATCAAAAAATCAAATCCTATTAATTGTTGTTGCAAAGCATCTAATATATCTATTTAAAGCATTCATCAAAACTCCTTTAGAAGGAAAGTCAAGTATCTGATAGGATGTTTATAAGTTTCAAATAAGATCTTGCTTTGTCGTGTTTAGCCTTTTCCATGAATCTTCAACTACCCTATCAACAAGACACTATCTTCTGCATTTTCTTTTAAAATATATTCAATTCTCTCTTGGTGGTCATTTATGAATCTAATCATATGAAAATTTGACCATATCCTGATCTTATTTCATCTAAAAACATCAAATCTACTTTTTAAACTAAGGATGCCCCAAAATCATAAAACCTCCCATAGCTCCTTCTGGTGAATACTTATGCAAAAACTGACCTCAAAAATAGAGAGTACATCTTCTCCCAGTTCTAGTTGTATATTACACTATGCATTTTGGGTAAAAATAATACCTCTGAGGTGCATTTGAAATTTTAGGCCACATGCCATGACAAAGCAATAAAATGAAAAATTTAAATGATCTATATAGTTTAACTATACAGTATATCTCTTTCATCTAAAATTTTTAGACTTTTCAACCTAAGATGTGTGTTCAAATTGTTCTGAAATCTCATTAACTCCTTTTTTATTCCTCACCTATGCCACTTATCACATTTCCATTCACCACTTCATCAGGGTGGGCCCCACATCTCCTATGCATATTTGAAACATTTTAATCTTTCCTTCTATTATATTACAATCCTATCATAACTTTGTAGCTCTCAAATTCACCTTTCTTGACCTCACAATTTGATTTAAGCATAATATATTAAGCCCGAAATATCACCTCCCTATCCTTATGACATCCTTGTATGATCATGACATTAATAATTTGATCCTATGATCTCTTGAAAATTATATTATCTTAAGACTTAAATCTTCATTTTATGATCTTACAATGGCATCTTGGTCTTAGCATCTTACCTTCACAATTTGGGCTCCCTAATCATATGAACAAGGTAGATTTTTGTAATATCTCAAGCCTCCTCCTTTAGCTTTACAATCTTATGCCTTCGTAATATCTTACATCTTCAATTTACACTCCCCCAGCCTTATGGCTACCAACAGAATGATTCCACATGTCCCTTTTTGTTTGGGTGGACTATCAAAACCTTTTCTTTGTCCTCCTCTAGCTATCCACACACTAGGCCTCTCCATGCGAATGTTGAGTCTTTAAAAGGAAAAAGCTTTTAAACAAGTCTATAATATTTGCTTGCATATAAAAAGACTCATAATCCCTAAAGTTGGGTGAATGTGGGATAAGTAAAAATGATCTTATCTCCAAATATACAAAGGGATGTGGCCCAGTGACTTTAATCTCCTCATACTAGACAGCTTAGCTAGATGATGGGCCATCCACTTACTCTCCTTCTGCAACAAATCCATCAATGCAACTCCATTCTAAAATATTCTAACAAAATATGGACCCACACAAAAGAGGAGATAAAGTTAAGTCTTTTTGACATAGTAGCTCCCTTTGCAGTGTCAGCAAGCACCTTCCATGGAGCTCTAGCTTTTTCATTTGCATTGATTGCCCTTCATCCTGTCTTTTCCATACCATGTAGTCATCTTTCCTTTCCCAATGTCATGGGAGTTTTTTCATTCATGGATATGTTCTCCTCATACACCATTTGAATTTTTTTGAATGCTCATCTCTCTTGTCATAGAAGCTCCTCTTCACTTGATGTGATGAGATGCCTTACCGATGGATGATTTTCGTGCCATGGAGCTCTGTTTGCTTCCTATGTAGAGTGTGGCTCTTCCTAGACTAATGTAATACACATGCCCATGCAATTTTATGTAGGAGCATCTTGCACCACAACAAGGGGTTGTGATCAAAATTATAAATTTTTTTTAAAAATGGAGGAGAGAGAAAATGACAAAATTTAGAAGAAAAATAATAAAAAATAAAAGAATAGAAAAGAGGAGAAAAGAGGAATTTCTATTTTCAAGGTGCATAGGTGGCATAAATAGAAAAAGAAGAAAAATAGATCATTCCATTTATCAAGGTGTGTAGGTGGCATCTTAGAATTTTGTGCAAAGTTCCTTAAATCATGCATTTAATATTTGTTGTGATCCACAAAGGAAATGTAATTTTATAATTGGGCACATTGGGGTGCTTAGTTGTATTTGGGTGGTAATTTAATATTTATTTTAAGGTAATTATATTTACCTTTTATCCCACATTGGTTGTGTTTGTAACATCTTTGATGGTAAATGCCCATTTAAGCAAGGCTTATGAGAATTTGTAATCAAGCTCTTCTAGTGTAATCTCTTGTAGTGAAGCTTTGAAGGTGTGATTTCTTCTTGTATATAAGCTTTGGAGGTGAAGGATATTAGTGTGTAAGATCTTGAGAGAAAGTTTCTTCTTAGTGAAGCTCTTCTTTGTAGAAGTTCTCTTGGTGAAGCTCTTGGTTTGATGACTCTTCTATTGGAAGCTCTAATTTGGGAGTTCTCTTGTGTTGAAGCATTTGTAAACTTCTTTTCAAAGAAGTCATATCTATGATGTCATATCGTTGATGTTGTAAGAACTTTCAAGTATAATAAAAGTATGCTTTGTGAAGGATTTTGTCATCTCTTTGTCTCCATCTTGTTGTGGTTTTTATTGTGAGTTAGTAAGGGTGGTTTGGCCCTTCATCAAATGGTATCAAAGATGAAGATGAAGTGTAAGTTCTTTGAGTGTAAGCTCTTGTAGTGAAGCTTTTAAGGTTTGATCTCTTCTTGTATAGAAGCTTTGGAGGTGAAGGATCTTAGTGTGTAAAATCTTGAGAGAAAGTTTCTTCTTGGTGAAGCTCTTCTTTGTGGAGGTTCCCCTTGTGTGAAGAATCTTCTTGTGGAAGCTTTTATTTTTGAGTTCTCTTAATGAAGCATTTGTAAACTTCTTTTTGAAGAAGTCATATCTATAATTTCATATTATTTATGTTGTAAGAATTTTCAAGTATAATAAAAGTATGCTTTGTGAAGGATTTTGTCATCTATTTCTCTCCATATTGTTGTGATTTTGGTTGTGAGTTGGTAAGGGTAGTGTGGCCCCTCATCAAATGGTATCAGAGCAGAATTTCCTAAGCATGTGGACAGATCACCGAACATGAGGCAATTTGCACTAGAACCTTGGGTTGGGTGAATTTTTTCAATAAGAATTTCTTGAGTGTGTAGATAGATCACCAATTGTAAGGTAGTTTGCATGAGGATCGTAATTTCAGCTAAGTGAGTAGACCAATTGTCTATTGTGATGCAGTTTGCATGAGGTTCTTGTGTTGCAAGAAGTTTGTCTTATATAGACTTGAGCATGGACAAGAGAAAGAAGAAGATGACTTTTGTGATTGGATGGATTTTGAGGATTCCTATACTCGAGAAAATTAGAGCAAGAAATCAAGAGGCATTGCGAGTTGCATTCTTTGATTTACAAAAGAAAGTGAACAAATTAGAAGCTAAGTTGCAAAAGAGAACAGTGCGCCACTAGAAAATAGATGTTGACAATTCTTTGGATGTGAAAAAGAAAGAAGATCCATGGAGTATCACACATGCGATACAAAAGAAGATCAAGAGGATGAAGAGGAAAATATTTATGAACTTGAAGTTGAAGAAGATGAAAGAGAAGATGAAAAGCATGAAGATGAAAATATTTGTGAGCCAGAAGTAGATAAAGATGATTTGAAGACTGCAGCAATAAAGGATGCATGCAATTCCTTGGTTGGAAATCAAACAAGTGAAGCAGTTACTTGCCTTGTGGAAGACATGGAAGAAGAAATCAAAGATGAAGATGTGAAAGAGGTAAATTTCTATAAATTATGGGATGCTAAATTTGAGATGGATTTTAAAGATGATGATGGTTTGCATGAGGATCTTGTTAGTGATGTGTGTTATGGAAAGGAAGATCGGAATGGCATTGTTTAGTTTGTTACATGTGTATTTAATTAAACAAGATTGGATGAGGATGAAAGTTATACCTAGACAAAGATCATTGTGCGAAGAAGTATTTTCAGCAACAAAAACTTGTTCCAGCTAGGTGTTCAAAGAGAAGAAAAAAATAAAAAATGTCATTTTTAGTTGCCTCATTTTGTGAATTCATATCCACAAAGTTTTTCATATTATGGGTGTCTAATGCAGGAGCATCTTGCATCACAAAAAGAGGGTGTGATCAAAATTATAAATTTAAGAAAAAATGGAGGAGATAGAAAATGACAAAAGTTAGAGGAAAAATAATAACAAATAAAAAAATAGGAAAAAGGAGAAAAAAGGAATTTATATTTTCAAGGTGCATAGGTGGCATAAATAGAAAATGAGAAAAATAGCTCATTCCATTTATTGAGGTGTGTAGGTGGCATCTTAGACGTTTATGGAAAGTTCCTTAAATCAAGCATTTAATATTTTTTGTGATCTACAAAGGAAATGTAATTTTCTAATTGGCCACATGTGGTGCTTAGTTGTATTTGGGTGAGAATTTAATATTTATTTTAAGGTAGTTGTATTTACCTTTTATCCCACATTGTTTGTGTTTGTAACATCTTTGATGGTAAGTGTCTATTTAAGAAAGTCTTATGAGCATTTGTAATCAAGTTCTTCAAGTACAACCTCTTCAAGTAAAGCTTTGAAGGTGTGATCTCTTCTTGTATAGAAGCTTTGGAGGTGAAGGATCTTAGTGTGTAAGATCTTGAGAGAAAGTTTCTTCTTGGTAAAGCTCTTGGTGTGAAAAATCTTCTTGTGGAAGCTCTTATTTGGGATTTCTCTTATGTTGATGCATTTCTAAACTTCTTTTCAAAGAATTCATATCTATGATGTCATACTATTGATGTTGTAAAAAATTTCAAGTATAATAAAAGCATTTTATCATCTCTTTGTCTCCATATTGTTGTGATTTAGTAAGGGTATTGTGGACCTTCATCAAAATCCCTCATGTATCCCATGTTTTACCTGCTTTCTACATGCATTAGCAATTGAAAAAGATTCATCGCCACTAGTTTGGAAATGCTGGACAAAAGACTTAATCACTCAAACTGTCATCTCTGAGATGATTTTGCCTCGTCTCCATGGGACAGAGCAGCATCAGCCAAAATTAATTTAGAAACCATCCTCAATTTTTAAATTGAACTGCACTTTCACCCTTTCAAATCATTTGGCTAGTATGGATAGCGTAAGCCTCTTCTATCCATAGAATCATTTAAAATAATCACCAACCACAACCTCCCAACTAAGATGAAAGAGCATATGGATTACCTCCTAGATTTAGTTCTTCCTAAATGGTGAAATATTTATAACTATTTGCTTAATGGGATGACTCTTAGACAACAATTTTGAAGGACTGGCCACATTTTCAAATAATCCTCATTGTGTGTGAAACCTGAAACCTTTAGCATGTTCAACTCTTCTATTTTTCATTTGGTATACACTTTCATACACCATTTGATTTGTTATGATCATGCACCCTAAATTATTTTGAATCATTAAAACATCCTTTGAATACTCCAATTTCCAACATCTTAACAATCTAACGGGAGCCAATTAAGCCCCAGAGTGGGTCCGACTAAAAAAATTTCAAACTAAAATGTGTGACCCATCAGATTGATCTAATGAACATCGTGCACTAATCACAAACAAATTTGACCACTTGAAACATCATTAAAACTCATTTTATCACTTATCTAAAAACTGTGATTTGTTGATAGGGAGGCCTACAGGATGGCTTTAAAAACTAACAAAAATGCATGACTAAGCCTTGGGATCCAACATACTATTCCTTTGTTCCACATTCTTGCACCCTATCAGATCTTGTCACATGAAATCTTTGAGGTCAAAAGATATTGACCATCAAAGTTGCTTGTTTAAATTTGTTTGCAACAAAACATGTTAGAAAACAGGAAAGTGCATTTGGATTTAGCTTCAAAAACTAGGCAAACAAATAGTTGAGGGTACAAAAACTAGAGACATAGTTATTGCCATGAGGGGGATAAAATTATGTGATTTAGGCTCATGATGAATAATGGGATGTATTTGGAAAGCATTCAAATTTAGGTATGTAGAATTGTAGAATAGGGGATATCAGCAAAATTATGGTTTTTGCAAATGGAATGGACCTGGGAAAGTATGTAGATGGATTCGTCAAGACATGAAATTAGCATATTTAAAGTATTTTTGAAATAGAAGGAAGTGATACAAACTATATGATCTCATCTATTATAGACTCCAAAATATGACATCCCAAACAAGGGTACCAATCAATTTGCACTTTATGACACTAGTAAAACTTTATAACTTGCATTCAAAATCATGTTTGAAAACTGACCAAACGGATTCATCATAGGCACAAATCTAGAATGTAGCAAGTGTGTGACTTCTAGAATAAAATGCAAAAGGAATTTTTTTAGTATGATCAACTGGTTCAAAATTACAATCAGTCAAACAGGGCCTCCAAGAATTCAGGACATTTTGCATTAGCATGACAGAGATAAGTAACCAACTTTGAAGGATTCAAAACCTAGTCAAAAAATATTAGAATGATCTGAAAATTGAAAAATAGGTTCTTAGATATGCTTACTAAATACTCCCAAAGTGTCAAGTTATGAAACATCACCAAGTACAAGATATTCAAATGCAAACTAGGCCTTCTTTCGTTGTTTAACATAGGTAAAAATGTAGAACTGAACATTGCTCAATATGGAACTTCACAAAATGGCTTGAAATGTCATTTTATCATTATAGGATGCATGGATATGATGAATGAAAGGTGTTAGAAATATTAAACACGTCTTAGACCTTAAAATGATAGTTGGGTACACATGCAAGAAAATGTGTTTACAGGGCTCAAAATGACTCAAACTTTTGTAATGGTACTCAAAATAGGAATGTGATTTTGAGTCCCATCAAAATAAGTTGAAGGATAAATTATTACTTGGTGATTTGCAAGTCAGTTTATTGAAGAAGATGTAGAATTAAAAGTAAAAAGAATCTTGTAATGGAGTATACTAAAGAAATTTTATAGTTTGGATTTCATATATGGACATATGGGTGATGAAGTCAAATGATTTACAAGGCACCTAACCAGTTTGAGGACATATATACAAGATAAGATTAGTTTGGTTAAGATGGAAAGTATTGACGAAGCTTATCAATTTTCCCAAAAGGATGAGGAAAAATTCAAGAGACATGGATATAGACAAAGAGGAAGAGCTAGAATATTTCAAGTAGGTAGGGCATTTATTAAAGGGGGAAGATTTTATTTGGATCTTAACAAAGGTAAATTAAAATGGAAAGAAGAAAGCTCATACTATGGAAGTGGAGGAGGTTAACCTAGAGGCAATAATTATAGAAGAGAAAATGACATTTTGTTCAAAGGAACTTGTTCCAAATGTAGAAAATGACATATATAGTGTTCGAGTGCACACAAACGAATTCAAGAAAGGATACTAGTAATAGTAGAAGAAATGAATTTATGGAAGAATCACTTGAGTATATTAATAAACTACAAGATGGAGAAGCCCTAAAGGTTAGGAGATCACTATGTAATGAGGAAGTATATCAAGAATCATTACTAAGGAAAAGGTTTTATCAAGACCAAATGTAAAGTTACAGGAAAGTGTTCTAAATTAATCATTAATAATGGGATTTCATACAACCTATCATCATTAAAGTTGATTACCAAGGATGAAACACCTAAAATCATATCAGATTTCATGGATAATAGATAACCATAAGGAACTATTAAGCGAGAAATATGTGAAATTAAATATTATAAATTATTATGATAAAGTTTTTTTTGATATTATGAAAATGGATTATTTTCATAATTTTTTAGGTAGACCTTGGAAGTAAGACAGATAAGTTATACATGATGCTAGATTGAATAGGTATGCTAAAATAGCCAATGGAATGATATGATTATTTTTACCTTTGATTAGAGACCCTAAGAATGAAAATTTAACCACAATAAGAATTTTCTTGGTTACATGAAGTAAATTTTTAGATGGTAAAAATAATAGAGAGTATGTGCTATGATTTGATTCAAAAGAAACCTAATTTGGGAATGAAAAAAAAAATCATGAGGAGATAACAAAGTTACTAAGAGAAATTCAATATATCATTTTAGATAATGTACTAGATGGATTACCTATTGTTAGAAGTATTGGTCATCATATGGACCTAGTTCCAAGAGCAAGTTTACTAGAAGGAATTTATTAACATAAGGATAAAAGTACTTGGGTTTCATGAAGTAAGGACCTTATGTTGGAAATATAGATGGAGTAACTAAGAGGGGGGGTGAATCAGTTACCACAAAAATAAATCCAAAGATCCCTTAGATGTCTTAAATAACTAGTTACTGTTGTCACTCGGTAGCCACATAGAAAAATGATGTAACTTGATAGATGAACTGTGTATTAACTTATTATTGATCTTTAAGCATTCATAATTATTAACATGCATGCAAAAGGAAATAACATGAACACAAGAGACACCAAATTTAATGTGGAAATCCAATATGAAAAACCACCAAGTAACTAGCTACCAATTTTCACTCTTCTGAAGTGAGCCCTGTTAGGAGCCAACCCTATTAAAGGTTACAAAACACACTATTAGGTGTGACCTTGTTAGAGGATTTAATCACCCTGTTAGGAGTGGCATTGCTAAAGAACTTTAGAACAATTCAGTAGAACTATCCACCTTGTTAAAGGATTTACAAAAATGGTTGTTAGACCAAATTTTTAGGTGATTTACAAATCACTGCTACAATGATGAAAAAGTAACAATGAAGTGACCTAAATGAGATGCAACTAAACTTTTTTGATAAAGATCTCTATTCTGCTTCAATAGATCCTCACTGATCATATACAACTTTGTTGCTCCTCAAGGATATTTGATCCTTCTTCAAAATTCACTCACACCTTCCTCTTCACACAATCAACTCACTTGCATGCTTTCTCATCATTCATCCATACTTTTGAATTCACAACTTGACCTTTTATTTATACATTACAAATTGTCAAGTCAGCTCATTTACAAGTTACATTTACCAATAAACAATACATCAATTGGCTACAAACATTACATGAAACAATTAAACTTTATTTGCCAAAACAATGAAATCCTTCATTGGTCGACCCTGCTCAGTAAACACTGCTCCAAAAATAATTTCCATTGTAAACCAAGTGAAGCTTGGTAAACATTGCGAACTCTACAAAATCCTTTGGAGACTGAGTGAACTCGGTGGATACTAACTTTCCTTTGCTAACCTCGTGAGCTCGGTAGAAACTGTCTTCTACCATAAAATCTTTTAGCACCCAAGTGAGCTCAATAGAAGCTATCTCCACAGTGTAATATTTAGGAATGCTCGGTAAACTCTATAATTCACTTTGCTAACCATCTAAGCTTGGTAGACTCTGTCTTTTTCTTTGCTTACCAATTAAGCTCAATAGACTCTATCTAATAACTTATGTGGAATTTATGTAACATCAAAGAAAACATGCAATTAAACAATTGTATCCAACAATCTCCCTCTTTGGCATTGATGGCAACACAGCATGTCATAGCAGAATTAAATTTGAGAACAAGTCTTTTTTTGACAGAATGTTTCTCCCTCTTAGATTTTATGTCAAAAAATTCTCAAATATAGTAATCTCCCTCTATGAAGAAATTACGTAGCTTCTTTTCAAATATCAAATTTTTCACAAACAATTTCAAATTTTAGAAAGATATGACAGTATACTCTCCCTCTTTGACGACACATGCCAAAGACAACACAAACAATATTAGAATAGTTTTTAGCTACAGCAACATACTCCACTTCTACTGTAGATTGGGATGTACAATTTTTCTTTTTACATGTCCAAGAAACCAACCTCTTTCTAAGAAAGAATGCTCTTCCACTTATACTCTTTCTGTCATCAATGTTTCCTACCCAATCTATATCAGTAAACACTTTCAAATCTAGATTACCTCCAAATTTGTACCATAATATATAATCTTTAGTGCCTTTCAAATATCTCATGATCCTTTTGATTTCCATCATGTGATTTTTTCTTGGTTTGCTGAAAATCTTGCTATAATACCAACTGCAAGAGCAGTATCTGGCCTTGTATGAACTACATACTGCAACTTTCCAATCATGGATGTATACAATGTCTAATCCATCTCCTTTGATTCATCATCCTTGGAAAGCTTTAGTCCTATGCACATAGGAGTTCCAACTGGTTTACAGTCTTTCATACTAAACTTTTTCAATATCTCCTTGATGTATTTAGATTGAGTGATGTAGATGCCATTCTTACTCTGCTGAATTTGAATACCAACAAAGAATTTAATCTCTCCAAACATTGACATCTCAAAATCCTTGTTCATTTGCTCTAAAAAATCTTTGCATAGATCATCATTTCCTGTGAACAAAGTCTCATCCACAAATTACACATGTTTCCTCCTCAATGTCTCCTCCAGAAGCCTTGATTGCACTAACAACTACTTTGACTCTTTCAACATATTTGGCAATATTTTCATCCTCTCTCATCATTATTTGATCAAATTTTCCTCTTAGACTTTCTTCTTTGGCTCTTCTCACATTTTCATCACCTCCATAGATATCTTTTAGCTTGTTCCACATTTCAAAAGAAGTTTTGCAATCCTTGACATCATCAAATTTTCCATAGCTTAGGGTAGATGCAATGTCTATCATCATGGTGTTATGAGTCTTTTTCTCAGCAATGTCATTAGCAGATAATGTACTAGAAAGAATTACATATGCTTCATCAAGATATTTCAATCTTATGTCTCCAATGAAAGCCAGATGGAGTCTCATGAGACCTTGCCATGGTGAAAAGTTATCCCTGCTAAGCTTTGGAATTTTCCTCTTGTAAGACATCCTGATCTTTAGCTTAGATCCTTGAAATCCTTCCTACAAGCACCAAAAGCTCTAATACCATTTGTTGGAAATATAGATGGAATAACTAAGAGGGGCGGTGAATCAGTTACCACAAAAACAAATCCACAGATCCCTTAGATGTCTTAAATAACTAGTTACTATTGTCACTCAGTAGCCACACAGAAAAATGTTGTAACTTAGTTGATGAATTGTGTATTAACTTATTACAGATCTTTAAGAATTCACAATTATTAACATGCATGCAAAAGAAAATAACATGAACACAAGAGACACTAGATTTAACATGGAAACCCAATATGGGAAAAACCACAAAGTAACTAGCTACCAATTTTCACTCTTCTGAAGTGAGCCCTGTTAGGAGCCAACCCTATTAAAGGTTACAAAATACATTGTTAGGTGTGACCTTGTTAGAGGATTTAATCACCCTGCTAGGAGTGGCCTTGCTAGAGAACTTTAGAACAATTCGGTAGAATTGTCCACCTTGTTAGAGGATTTACAAAAATGGTTGTTAGACCAACTCTATTAGGAGATTTACAAATCACTACTACAATGATGAAAAAGTAACAATGAAGTGACCTGAATGAGATGCAACTAAACTTTGTCGATACAAATCTCTGTTCTGCTTCAATATATCCTCACTAATCAGATACAACTTTACTGCTCCTCAAGGATATCTGATCCTTTTTCAAAATTTTCTCACACTTTCCTCTTCACACAATCAACTCACTTGCATGCTTGCTCATTCATTCATCCATAATTTTGAATTCACAACTTGACCTTTTATTTATACATTACAGATTGTCAAGTCGACTCATTTACAAGTAACATTTACCAATAAACAATACATCAGTTAGCTACAAATATT
The DNA here is from genome assembly GCA_028749045.1 of Cupressus sempervirens. Lineage (NCBI taxonomy): Eukaryota > Viridiplantae > Streptophyta > Pinopsida > Cupressales > Cupressaceae > Cupressus > Cupressus sempervirens. The sequence goes on along the minus strand of CM053786.1, from coordinate 439,836,995 downwards.
ACATGAAACAATTAAACTTTATTTTCTAAAATAATGAAATCCTTCATTGGTCAACCCCACTCGATAAACACTGCTCCCAAAATTATTTCCAATGTTAACCAAGTGAAGCTCGATAAACACTGCGAACTCTACAAAATCTTTTGGAGACCGAGTGAACTCAATAGATACTAACTTTCCTTCTCTTGCCTTATGAGCTTGGTAAAAACTATCTTCTGCCATAAAATCCTTCAATGCTTGAGTGAGCTCGGTACAAGCTATCTCCACAGTGTAATATTCAGGAATGCTCGATAGACTCTATGTTTTTCTTTGCTTACCAACTAAGCTCGGTAGACTCTATCTGATAACTAATATGACATTTGTGTAACATCAAAGACAACACACAATTAAACAATTGTATCCAACAATCTCCCTCTTTGGCATTGATGGCAACACATGTCATAGCAGAATGAAATTTGAGAACAAGTCTTTTTCTAATAGAATGTTTCTCCCTCTTAGATTTTATTTCACAAACTTCTCAAATATAGTAATCTCCCTCTATGAATAAATTACATAACTTCTTTTCAAACATCAAACTTTTCACAAATAAATTCAAATTTTAGAAAGATATGATAGTATACTCTCCCTCTTTGATGACACATGCCAAAGACAACACAAGCAATATTAGAATAGTTTTTAGCTACAGCAGCATACTTCACTTCTACTATAGATTGGGATGTACAATTTTTCTTTTTACTTGTCCAAGAAACCAACCTCTTTCTAAGAAAGAATGCTCTTCCACTTGTACTCTTTCTGTCATCAATGTTTCCTACCCAATCTATATCAGTAAACACTTTCAAATCTAGATTACCTCCAAATTTGTACCATAATCCATAATCTTTAGTGCCTTCCAAATATCTCATGATCCTTTTTATTTCCATCATGTGATTTTCTCTTGGTTTTTCTGAAAATCTTGCTATAATACCAACTGCAAGAGCAATATCTGGCCTTGTATGAGCTACATACTGCAACTTTTCAATCATGGATCTATATAATATCTAATCCACCTCCTTTGATTCATCATCCTTGGTAAGCTTTAGTGTTGTGCACATAGGAGTTCCAAGTGGTTTATAGTCTTCCATACCAAACTTTTTTAGTATCTCCTTAATGTATTTAGATTGAGTGATGTAGATGCCATTCTTACTCTACTAAATTTGAAGACCAACAAAGAATTTAATCTCTCCAAACATTGACATCTCAAATTCCTTGTTCATTTTCTCTAAAAATTCTTTACATAGATCATCATTTCCTGTGAACAAAGTATCATCCACAAATTACAACTATTTCCTCCTCAATGTCTCCTCTAGAAGCCTTGATTGCACTAACAACTACTTTGACTCTTTCAACATATTTGGCAATGTTTTCATCCTCTCTCATCCTCATTTGATCAAATTGTCCTCTTAGAATTGTTGCTTTGGCTCTTCTCGCATTTTCATCACATCATAGATATCTTTTAGCTTGTTCCACATTTCAAAGGCAATTTTGCAGTCCTTGAAATCATCAAATTCTTCATAGCTTAGGACAAATGCAATGTCTATCATCATGGTGTTATGAGTCTTTTTCTTAGCAATTCCATTAGCAAATAATGTACCAGAAGGAGTTATATATTCTTCATCAAGATATTTCAATCTTGTGTCTCCGATGGAAGCCAAATGGAGTCTCATGAGACTTTGCCATGCTAAAAGTTTATCCCTATTAAGCCTTGGAATTTCCCTCTTGTAAGACATCCTAATATTTAGCTTAGATCCTTGAAATCCTTCTTGCAAGCACTAAAAGATCTGATACAAATTATTGGAAATATAGATGGAGACTAGGGGGGGGGGGGGGGGGTGAATCAGTTACCACCAAAACAAATCCACAGATCCCTTAGATGTCTTAAATAACTAGTTACCACTGTCACTCAGTAGCTACATAGAAAAATGTTGTAAGTTGGTAGATGAACTGTGTATTAACTTATTTTTGATCTTTAAGCATTCATAATTTTTAACATGCATGCAAAAGGAAATAACATGAACACAAGAGACACTAGATTTAACGTGGAAACTCAATATGGAAAAAATCACCAAGTAACTAGCTACCAATTTTCACTCTTCTAAAATAAGCCCTGTTCGGAGCCAACCCTGTTAAAGGTTACAAAACACATTGTTAGGTGTGACCTTGTTAGAGGATTTAATCACCCTGCTAGGAGTGGCTTTGCTAGAGGACTTTAAAACAATTTAGTAGAACTATCCACCTTGTTAGAGGATTTACAAAAATGGCTATTAGACCAACTCTCTTAGGAGATTTACAAATCACTGCTACAATGATGAAAAAGTAACAATGAAGTGACCTGAATGAGATGCAACTAAACTTTTCTAATATAGATCTTTTTTCTACTTCAATAGATCCTCACTGATCGGATACAACTTTGCTGCTCCTCAAGGATATTTGATCCTTCTTCAAAATTCGCTCACACCTTTCTCTTCACACAATCAACTCACTTGCATGCTTGCTCATTCATTCATCCATACTTTTGAATTCACAACTTGACTTTTAATTTATACATTATAGATTTTCAAGTCAGCTCATTTACAAGTTAGATTTACCAATAAACAATATCTCAGTCGGCTACAAACATTACATGAAACAATTAAACTTTATTTTCCAAAATGAAATCTTTCATTGGCCAACCCTACTTGGTAAACACTGCTCCAAAAATGATTTCCAGTGTTAACCAAGTGAAGCTTGATAAACACTGTGAACTCTGCAAAATCCTTTGGAGACCAAGTGAACTCGGTAGATACAATATTTAGGAACGCTCGGTAGACTCTATAATTCACTTTGCTAACCATCTGAGCTCGGTAGACTCTGTCTTTTGGTTTGCTTACCAACTAAGCTCAGTAGACTCTGTCTGATAACTGATATGACATTTGTGCAACATCAAAGACAACACACAATTAAACAATTGTATCCAACACCTTATATAAGATATTTCCTAAATTTGTAGATGTATGGAAATCTTGTAAGGATCTAGTAATAATTTATCAAAGTAAATGGTTGAATTATTTTATTTAGGATGATATGTTGTTCAAATGAGTTCAGTTATGCATACCTAGAGAATCAATGAGGGATAATTTGATTAAGGAAAAGTATACTAGAGGACTTTCTAGACACTTTGGTACCAAAAAAATAGTAACTTTGATAAGTGAGAGGTATTATCGGTCACATGTTTTTCAAGAATGTCAAAAAAATTGTTTAGTTATAGAATTTGTCAAGTTGTTAAGGATAGTAGTTAGAATGTGGGGTTTTATACACCATTTCTTACACCTTGTAGACCTTGGGAGGATATTAAAATGGACTTTTTGGGGGCATTACCAAAGGTACAAAGAGTTAATGATTATATATTTGTGGTGATGGATAAATTTTCTAAAATATCACATTTCATTCCTTGTAAGAACACATCAAATGTAGTACATGTAGAAGAATTTTTATTTAAAAGGTAAGATTACATGGGTTACCAAGGAATATAGTTTCACATAGGAATAGACAATTTGTAGGTTATTTAAATATGGAACTTTGGAGAAAATATGATATCGATTTGAAGCTTAGTGTTGAGGTAGAAGAATATGTGAATTAAATGAAGTCATTATTTGAGGAAGTCAAACATCATTTGGAGAGAATTAATCAGAAGAATAAGGAGAAGACATATAGAACTAGGATTCATAAGGATTTCTCAATAGGAGATAAGGTTATGGTTTATTTGAATAAGAAATATTTCTAGTTAGAAGTTATAACAAATTAAGGATGAGGAAATTTGGACCTTGTAATATTTTGGAGAGATTTGATTTTGGAAATGCTTATAAAGTGGAGTGACCTAAGTATATGGATATTTCACCTATATAAAATCTATCCAATTAGTATAAGGGTCATGATGCTAAATATTTCTTATATAATGATTTATATGTCAAGAAGTATTCCCTAAGAAGTAGTTGGATGTGATTGAGAAGGTATTAAATAGAAAAATTGGAAGGGGCACAAGTGGTCAAGAGTATAAACAGTATATGATCAAGTGGAATGATGACTAATTGAAGATTTTTGGATTTATCAGGCTGATTTTAAACATTTGATTCTTCTCGAGCATAAATTTGAGAGACTCACTTTCTTATCAACCTTAGGTGTTTGATGCAACATAATCTTTAGTTCAAATAAATCTTGCTTCAACCAAAAATATTTTATTTCCAATTTGTTTGTTTATTCTTGTCTATTGATCATTTCAATGATCACTGATTTTTTTAAGTCAACAATTGTGATGTTGGAAATATTATCTAGACCTACTCTAATTCATATTCCAAGGTTTGTGGCTCATCAATCTTTGTTTCTTGATTTAAGATTCATTTTCTCTTGGGTATCATGTTCCTACCAGTTTTCCATGATTATTGGACTTCAATATTTTGATGGGAATCTATGATCGTAGATCTTATGTAGCATCTCTAATAGTGTTCTTGGATTGAGTAAGGACCCAAATATGGAAATAAGTGCTTTTAGACAATTTATGTAACTTGATCCTTATGATTTGGGACTAGACTTATTTTTGTAATAGGTTTCGTATTCTTAGAGAATATTCTGGATCTTGAGGATAACGGTGTGTTGTGATGCCTTTATAATATACTATGATGTATCTCTTGAGGTAGTTGATAACCATTAGAATTGTATTAGTCATTGATACTAGATATTAGGTCTTTAAATGAATATTGTAAGGAAATTTGGCATGTATGAGCCTTACATGTGAGAAATTCATTTGTTGAACATATGTACACCTGATATTTTATAAATAAATGTTCATATCACTTTTTTCTTTGAATACCCTTATTGTTTCCATTGTTTTTGCTCTAGATTCATTATTAGACCAATCTTTTTGAGGTCTCTCCAACTAGGAACTACATCATTTTATTTTACTTTGTACAATAATAAAAAAATCCTACTTGTTACTCAACCATAAAAAAAGATTTTCCACGAAAAAGATTCTCCACAAATGTACAATTTAATTCATCCACACTTTTGGCCAATTCTACATCTATACATCTTATCAAAATAAAATTCTCTTTTAGAATAGAATAATCCAAAATCCAATGTATGCTTCAAATATATGAATATTCATTTACTATATTTAATAATTTTACTTATGTGGTTCTTTATTCCTTTTCATCATACCCATTGCTTGTATTATGTCCAATTTAGAAGAAGTTCCACACACACAAATTTAAACCATAGATATAACAAAGCATAATTAACTAGGGTCTCATCATGTTTACTCAATTTACCTCTTGCAACCATGGGTTTGCTTATTTCTTTACAATATTCCATCTTACTTAGTTTGTGTTATAATACTCCTTTGTTTGATTGAGTGGTTTGTAAACAAAGAAATAATGATAACTTGTCAAGCATTGGCATCTCAAAGCATTTTGAATTTGCATTTTTTGATGTTGTATACATTTTATCACTACTACGTACAAAAATAATATCATCAAAACCTGCACTATATTTCTTGATCTTTTCTACTATAGATATGTATCTAGTGTTAAATACCATGTCTTTGGGGATTATTTGATTCCATACATTTTTTTGAAGATTTGCAAACAAATTTTGGATTCTTAGATAGCTAAGAACTTTTTAGTTCTCAACGTATACCTCTTCTTATAAGTCATCATTTAATAATGATGATTATCCATTTGATATACCTTGATGTATTTGAATGTTGATCATGTTATAAAAAACTTGATTTCCTCTAGTCTTGCTACTATTCAAATGTCGCTTCAAAAACTCCTTCCATATTTGCATTGCCTTTACATACAATATTGGCCTTATTTCTATATCAACTTTCCATCAATTTTTTCATTATGAAGACCCATTTAGTGTAATGCCTGACTTAGGAATCCTTGCAACACAAGGATAAAATAAGCATTATTTTTTTGTTATATAATTAGTTATCTAACAACATTTGGAGTAGCCAAGTGCAATAATAAAATGGGTAAAAAATATATGATCAAGGAACATGGCATAACTAACATGTTTACTTGCACAAGTGAGACTTTTTCTAGCACTCCCAAAGTTTCTCAAGCCAATAATCATGCATTCCTAAGATTACTTTATAAGATCCAAGTAAAATCCATGAATCATAAGAGTGAGATACTATACTATCTATACCAAGCAAGATTCTCTTTCAAAGCCTAATCAAATTTCTGATAGTGATTAACCTCTTAGAAAGTAAAGTCCACACACATAGGGGGGAGATCCCTTGTGAATAAATTAAAATTGTATCCAACTTCAATAACCAAAAGAATGAAGAATAATAAGAGACAAACCATACATAGTGATACAATGATTTGTTGGTTAGGAAAACCCTTGATCAAAGGGAAAACCCCGATGGGAATGGTAACCGAAAGATAGTGTACTAATATAAAAGTTCCTTGTGTAAGGATGTGGCTCTGTTAGGAGCCAAATAAAATGCAATTCGTACAATAATCTTTGTTATAGGATAGATCCTTGTTAGGATACCTTGAAATCTTGTTAGAAGGTTCTAGCCCAATTAAATGTTGATAGGAAGACAACAAGACCCACTATCCAAATTGCTTCAGCCAACAACAAATAGTAGGTCTTTAGGATACAAAAATATAATGTAATAAAATGGCCAATCCTAAAACTTAATTTCTAATATAGATCCTTTGAATATTAAAACCATCGATCAAATCTAAATATATTCTTCTCTTATCAAACTTGCATCCTCTAACCACATCCACAATATTCCATGTAACATATGTACTTTACATCCAAGGAAAATATATTTCCTTTATACCCTATCTGAATAACTAATAAGGTCAACTTGTTAAAGCTTCCCTAATGTATAATTAATTATATATAACCTCACTAAGGCACTCACACTTTGTAAAGCATCAAAAAAATATTACAATAAGCTTTCCACATGTTACAATACAATTAATATAATCTTCAATAAGGATCAACACGTTGCACCAATATAGTCAACTGTCAGTAAAACATATTGCACCTTTAACTTTAGTGACCTCTCCAAAATAATCTCTAATACTTTCTATCACAAAAATATCTTCACAAACATGTTTTCAACCATGATCCAAGCTCACTAAGCATAATTTTATCTTGTTGATAAGATACAACCAATTTACCAATAACTATCTCTGACAATATTTCCTGTACACTGGTATGCTACCAATCTTTACCAAATTAAATGTAATTCAACCAATACTTAAGAGAAACATAAGAGAACATAGATGTTGCATCTTTACTCCTTTGTAAACATAATCTTAAGATTGTATATCTTAACCTATTATTTGTCAACTTCATTGCTCCAATAAATCTATGCAATGTAAATAATATTTTTCTATCATGAGCTTATAAATATATGGTGATATCAATGACAAAAAATATCAGCAATAGAATATGTAACTAGCCTATACAAGTGTCAACCAGACCTATAATCCTAACAATCTCCCTCTTTGGCATTCATGAAAAAATATGATTGAAAACCATCAATCCAAAATAATTTTTTGAAACTCTTCAACATGTATTGATTCCCTAACAATCTCCCAATTGAGTAAAATTTTCTCAATATCCTCAACATATTAGCCTATTCATACTCTGATTTACCTTTTCGACATCAACCTAAGGTTTTCATTAGTTTTTTTTATTTTTCTCCCCCTTTGGCATCAATGATAAATTTATTAATATGCCAAATATCAATCTAAAGTGCCCCCCCTTTTATGAACATCCTGATCAAAGTACTTACTTTGGATCAATCCAATTTGCAAAAAAATAATGTGTACCAAGAGTCAACAAACACTATTATACCAAAATCGATCATGAGAGTTATTCAATGAACTCTACTCATTACAACCACTCCCCCTAAGGAGTGGTGCCAAACATCATGCCCAAGTGTATGAATAGTACTCTGATTGTTCTAGACTAATGTAATGCTATGTCATTTACTCTATATCACATGGGAACATTACCCCAAAAATACCTATAAAATACTCAAAGGTGTCCCTAGCTAAAGGTTTAGTAAATATATTTGTTATCTATTCCTTTTTATTCAAATGTTCTAATATAAATCATTTTATGCAACTTTATCTCTCAGAAAATGATACTTAATAAAAATGTCTTTAGTGTTTGAATGTAAAATTGGATTCTTTGACATACTTATAGTACTTACAATGTTATCAAAATGTATAATTGTAGGTTATAAAAATTAAAGACCAATGTCCTTCAATATTTGCTTCATCCACATAATCTCATTCCAATTGGTAGCTACTACAACATATTCTTCTTCTGTTGTGGATTATGAAATGTAATCTTATTTCTTACTTAGCCAAGAAACAAATCTTCCACTAAGAAAGAATTCACCAACACTTTTGCTCTTTCTATCATCAACATTACTTATCTAATCAACATCAGTATATGCATGTAATATAAAACCATTAGATCTATCATACTATAAGCCAAAGTTTGATGTTCCTTTGAAGTATCTAAATATTATTTTGATTGTTGTTAAATGTGTTTCTTTAGGATACACTTGAGATATTGCAACCTTTCCAACTTCATTTTCAATGTTTGGCCTTGTATGAGTCAAATATTGTAATCCTTCAATCATAGATCTATATCTAGCTTTCATCACACTAGTTGGTTCATCTTTGTTTAAAAATATATATCTAGTCACCATAGGTGTTTCAATAGGTTTACAATTTTCCAAACCAAAGCTTAAAGCTAAATCCTTAAAATACTTATCTTGCGATATAAAGATACCATCCTTATTCTGTGTTATTTTCAATTTTAGAAAGTATTTAATTCTTTAATCATAGAAATCTCAAATTCATTCTTCATTTCATCAGAAAATATCTCACTAGCATCATCATTAGCTCCAAAAATAATATCATCAAAAAATACAAAAATGATCAATAAACCATTTGACTTTGTTCTTAACTACAAATTATAGTCTACATTACCTTTCTTGAAGCCCAAACTTAGTAATGTTTATCTAACTTAAATAGAAAGCTCTAGGTTCTTTATTAACCCATATAATATTTTTCTCAATTTGTACACCATGTATTTGTCTTTAGTTAATGGAAAACCATCCGATTTTTTAGTGTATATGTCTTCCTCAAGTTCACCATTCAAAAAAGATGACTTCACATCCATGTGATATACCTTGAAATTCTTGTTAGGCTCATAAGCCAAAAACATTCTTATTATTTCCAATATTGCAATAGGAGCAGAAGTTTCATCAAAATCTAGAGCTTGTTGTGAATATCCTTTGCATATATTTTTTTTCTTGCAACTTCACCTTGCTCATTCATTTTCTTTATAAATAACCATTTTTTACCAAAAATATTTGTATCTTTCGGTCCAAGGACCAATTCCCATGTTTTATTCTTCTCTATTTGTTCAAGTTCCCCTTTCATTGCAATTATCCAAAATTCATATTTTTATGTCACATCAATAGTTTTAGGTTCAACTTGTAAAATCAAGAAAAATTATTCTCTCACCTTATTTCTTGTCATTACTCCTCTGTTTGTACTACCAATGCTTCAGGATGATTATTTGCAACATATTTTTGTATCCTTTATTCTTCTCTAGGTTCACCTTCAATTTTTACATGTATATCATTATCCAATTCAAAGAATTGTTCCTATTTTTTATTTGATTTTTTTATTGGGCTTTGACTTGTACTAGCCAAATTTTCATTTGAATCATAATAAAGTATTATTTCTTTCACCTATAATCTTTCATCTGCTCTTACATTTTCACTCTCAACAAACTTCTTTTATCTCTTATTATAACATCTATATGCTTTACTTTTTGTAGAATAACCAAGAAATATACCTCACCACTAATATGATCAAACTCCCCTATTTCATCTTCTCTCTTGATATAACACTTGCTTCCAAAAATTTTGGAGCATTTCACAATAGGTGTATGACCAAACTATAATTCATAAAGTTTCTTACATGATCCTTGCTTGATCTGAACCCTATTCATAGTGTATACTGCAGTAGTAACTGCTTCTCTCCAATAAACATGTGTTGCATTGTCTTCTCGCATCAACACTCTAGCTACCTCACTCATTGTTCTATTCCTTCTTTATGTTATTGCATTCTATTGTGGAGTATTATGAGCTGAAATCTATCTATGAATTCCATTGTCTTCACAAAAGGTGTTAAAATAATTTGATGTAGATAATCCTCCTTTATCACATCTTAAATGTTTGATTCTCATACTAGATTCATTCACAAATTTTGCCTTTAATATCTTAAACTTGTCAAAAGCTTATAATTTCTGTCTTAAATTCAATCCATGCCATTCTTGCATAATCATCTATAAAAAGAATGAAGTACCTATCACGATAGAATTTCCTTGTCTTTATAGGACCACACAAATTTGTATGAACAATCTCCAACTTCTCTAAAGTAGTGATATCTTGCTAGGAAATGAAATCTTCTCTTGTTTAGCCATCACACATTTCTTGCACATCATAATAGAGGGTTTCATAATCTTTTTTAGATCTCTTAAAATATTAGTATCACTCAAATATTAGTATTACTCACTTTCACAATATTATCTAGGTTTATGTGACAAATCTTCTATACCGTAACCAACTTTTAACCACTTTGGCAACTAAACAACTTATCTTAGTAGGATTCAAATGAAAAATATTACCTTTGGTTTTTATACTACTATCAATTAGATTTCCATGCTTGTCCTTGATTGTACATGTCTTTTTAGTGAATTGCAAATGATAGCCCTTGTCAATAGTTTGCCCAACACTCTAACAAGTTAAGTTTTAAACCATCAAAAAATCATACATACTTAGTGTTAATTTCACCATCAAGTATGATAGATCCCTTTCCCTTAATAAGACAAGGAGCATCATTACCAACCTTAACTACACCACCATCATAATTGTTAGACTCAAAAAATATATTGATGTCACCTGTCATGTGATGTGAGTATCCACTATCTATTATCTAATAAGATTTAATTTCTCAATTTGTGATACAAGTTTTTTTCTTTTATAATAGAACTTTCTTCCTTGATAGCAACAAATCCCATCTCATCTTCATCTTCACTATCTAAGAAGTTTTTTTTTTAATTTATATTTATTGTCACTTGCATACAGACAATATTTTGGAATCTTTAACTTGTAATACTTTTTAGGATTAACTTTTGGTTCTTTATTTGGACATCTAAAAGAAAAGTGACTTAATTCCTTGCAGTGCGAAAAAAAAAATCTTTCTTACCTTTAGATTCTCTCTTTGGAATTAGAGAAACAAGATCATCAATTTTTCTTTCTTCTTCTTGTACTTTTACCCAATCTTTCGCGTAATCTCCACTTGTACATGCAATTTTTGTTAGTATCCTTTTATCATTATGCACACTAGCTTTGGAAAAAGTTCCAACTCTAGGAAAATTCTCTCTTAGTCTACTAGTTTCAAATTCTTACAATTTTCTATCAAAGTCTCTATGTTAGAATATTTTATAATGGGGTTGACTTATTCTAATGTAACCACCTTAGTATCATAAGAAATGGTTAGAGATCTTATAATTTTATAGCATACCTCATCTTCTGATATTGTTCCTCCATAGTTATGTATACATGTGGCAATATCGGTAATTCTTTGAACATATGATCTAACAGATTCTTGGATTTTGGTTTTGTAGGCTTGGATTTCCAATAATTTAACTTAGCCTTCTTTGTGCATTCATTGCCTTCATATAATCTCTCTATTCTAATCCAAATTTCATGAACAAGATCAAGACCCTTTAAGTCAACAAATTCTAATTCTAGAAGTTTAGATATTAGTGCTTCTCTTGCATACATATTGTACATAAAGATCTTATTTTCATCATCTATACATGAGGGTAGATTGCTTTCCTGCTTCACAAAAATTTCAATCTTTGTAAATTGCAAGCAGTCAATCTCCATGTAGATCAATGAGTTCACATCTTATCCTTCCAATTGCTATAGTTGTCTCCATCAAATTTTAAACTCTCTTTTTTGAATCCAATGGATCTCCTCAAACTGCTAATATTTCTTATTAAAGAGGACATGGTTGTCTACCAATCATTAGAAAGTAAATTTCACACACACAACTGAGGGGCGAAGGTGAATTGGTGTGACCAAATTAATCTTATATACAATTCATTGTATCCAACTTCAATAACTAAAATGATAAAGAATAATAAGAGATAAACCATACATAGTGACACAATAATTTTTTGACTAAGGAAACCCTTGATCAAAGGGAAAACTATAGTGGGGATGGCACTCACAAGATACTATACTACTATAAAAAAAAAATTGTGTAAGGACATGAGCATATTAGGAGCCAAATACAAGGTAATTAGTACATCAGTCCTTGTTAAAGGATAAATCCCTATTAATAGACCTTGAACCCTTGTTAGAAGCCTTTAACCCTATTAAAGGTTGATATGAAGATAATAGTACCCAGTTTCCAAAATTTTTCAATCAATGACAAAGAGTAGATCTTTAGGATGAAAAAATCCAATGTACTGAACTCGCCAATATTGCAACTCAATTTCCAATATAGTACCTTTAAAGATCAAAACTATCAATCAACTTTATCTAGGTTTTTATCTAATCGAAATTGCATCCTCTGACCACATACACAATATTTCATGTGACATTCTACTTTACATCCAAGGTGTTGGTGTTTGAAAACATTGGAGGGTTTTCAATTATCCCAATGAGAACATGACATATCTAGGGGCAGCTAACTCCTGTCTTCAACACATCATTTCAGACATCGGGCCAACTATAACGCTTTGACCCTTCTTCACTTCAGGCTCTGCAAGACCTAGGCGAGTGGAACTCAAATTCAATTGATATTGTACCAATGCAAAAACATATCCCTGAATCTATTAATCAGATGAAAACCCCTTATATCTCCTAATAACTCATGAAATGACACAGATCTATAGTAGCTAAATGCAAATCTATGAATCTCATAAGCTGAGTGAGGGTTAAACTATTCTAGCTCTTCAACATAAAATTGTAAAGATGATTTGAATTTGATTTGATTTTATGTGGATGGGGAAAGTGGATGAAAACCAGGTATGAACAAAAAACTTATGATCCTATAACTTATCAGTGCCTCATCCATTGGACAATTCATGAATCTCCCTCATGCACTTTGGACATCTAGAACACAATTCTCATGCCAAGACTCCAGATCTATCCATTTACCTTGTAAATTGGATATCAATGTTCAATTTAGATCTCATTCTTACCGGATATCCTCCTCAATAAACCTGCAACCCTGTTGAATCTCTGAAGCATTTACATAATTCATTGAATTACAAGCAACAATGAAGCAACATACAACCTTAAGGGACTGCAACTATGATCTAGGCTCTCTGTCAAAAACCATAAAACATCACAGCTCAATTGAGAAAGGAGACAAGATTTAAACTGAAACTAAACACTTGCTATTCCTTGTATTGATTTCATTGAATACATAAAAATACATGGTATTAACTCACAAAGAACCTAATAAACTAGACTATTCAATGAACAAATGTTGTCATACAAGAGAGAAAATGGCGAGAATGAGAAGCTGATGGGATGGGAAGGGGGTATCACAGCCAAAGTAAAGCTTCATGGTCTGGAACCAGCACATCCCAGGTCTTCCATTCAGAATTCATCAAGTCCAGGGCCAGTTCTACTATCTTCATACCAGAGAAACTTTCCAAATTTTCCAACCCTTACAAAAGAGAAGAAGAAAGTATAAATATTAAGAGGGCAATTCCTGAATTCAACTTGCAATTGACATGTGTCCCCTCTGAATTCCTTCCTAAGAAGCTAAAAAGCCTCTCTCTACCTTCTCTCTATAATTACATATCTAATCCCATCATTTTGTTTCTACAAGCAAGGAATATCTGAGATATTTGATTCACCATCATAACTGATTTTTGATGTCAAAGTAAATTCACGGTAAAAGTAAAAATCAGTTGAAAAGTGATTTCAAGAAGCCAATGTAACCTTTTCCAGATTGTTTTTCTCCACATTCAGGCTTCAAAAGGTCTTCAAATCTGCCTTGTAACCAACTCTAATGCTCAATGATCAAATCTGCTTGTTCTACTGCCAATACCCTAGGAGACACAAATTGACCTATAGCACAAATTGGTGAATACTTGTGCACAAACTAACTTCAAAAATGGAAAATTTGAATTCTCCTGATTTTGATGGTATATTGGAACGCCTATTTTGGATTAAAAATGCCCAAGTTATGACCCTCTGAAGTTTATACCTCTGTCTCATGGCTTTGCACAATTAAAAGAATAAAATGAAAATTTTAAAATATTCTATAATTTTCAACTATAGAAATTTAAAATTTGAAATCAAATTTTTCATCTTCAAATTGAACGTGTAAAAAGATATTTTTTAATTTTAGAACTCCTTTTCCTCCTCAAGCCCACTGGGCACCACCCGAGTTGCCACGTGGCATCCCCTAATTGGTTGCCTCGTTGCTTCGTCATTGCCCAGTCACTACCCATTCAACACCTACCTCATCATTGCTATCGGGACCCACTGCCACGTGTCGTCACCACATCAAAGCTCGCTATGGTGCTATGGTAATTCTTGTGCATCTTCCATTTGGTGACATAGCGACGACCACACGATCAGGACACATGGCAAAATCTCCTCCTTCTGAGCTCATTTATCTTTCACCAAATTTTTGAATTTTTATGGCGATTTGCTATGTCGCTAGCCGAAAATTCCAGATTTTTCGGCTAGCGAGGTAGTGAGGTGCTAGATTTTTGAGTTTTTCAGTCACCTACAACTTGCTAACGTCATCTCTGTCATGTTTGGGTGTTCGTTCAAAATTTCAAATTTGACTTCGTCTAGTTCGGGTCCACATTGCATGCTTGAGTGGCTTACAAAAGCATCCCTCATTAAAACAATAGGCATAAGGTAAAGAATAGTGTTTAAACAAGTGTGAATTCTTCACATCCCCAATATGGGATAAAAAAGAAAACTCCCCTCCTCATGCTTCCACGTCTGTTGCCTGGGATTGCTCAGGTCTTTGGTGGCATTGAAGTGCCTTGCTTTAAACAATAGTGAGCTTCCTTATAAAAAGCGTGTGGAGCTCCCTTTGGATTTATTTGATTGCATTCCTTTATTCTCGTTGGCAGATCCTCTCTACAGGTGTTGACATTGAGTGAGTTGTTTCCTTTGGTCGGCTTTTCCTTAAGTCATGGACTATCCTTTTACTTTCTAATGTTGTGTGATTGATGTCTTTAGCTATGTGAGAGGCTCTGAACTAGGCACTTTCTCTTTAATTTTGGCATCTTTCCTCTAGCATGGCGACCATTTATTTAGCCCAGGGTCTTTTTATTCACTGTGGCTTCATCATTTAAAAGACGCCTCCTTTATTTGTTGCTTGCGACTTTTATTGTTTGGTATTGACTATGTCATCCTCCGAGTGGTGTTTTGCTAAGATGCGTGGGGTTTTCTCCTCAAAAAACATGATCTCCCTTTTTTAAAATGTTGTGGGCTTGGTTTGACAACCACTGGCTTTGTTCTTTGGCGTGAATTGGCTTGCACGGTGTCCTCTTACACTGCGTGTGGACTGCATCATTTGGCATGATATGCTTTGTTTATTGGGCATGAGTTCCTTTTAAAAGAGGTGTGGGCTGCTTGTTTTATGCAGCAGCTAGATTGTTTTGTCTTTTTTATTTAACTCTTGCTCCAACCAGCTGCTTATTTGACATGAGGGTCTTCTTTGCATTGGGCAGCCTTGTTCTCTGTGTATGGGCATCTTCCTTCACATGGGACAGCTCCTTTTATGCTTGATATTGCCTTCCAAATGCTCTACCCTCCCCTACTACTAGTGTGGACTGTAGTTGTCCTCGTTGAGTCTCTTTTCTGATGATTCTTCATTTTAAAATGGTGCGGGTAGTTTTTAGTTGTGTGGGAGTCTCTTTTAAAATGTGTGGCCTGTGTTCTTTTCCTTTTGGCGTTAGAAAAGCTCCCTTTTTATGGTGCATTCCTCTTGCAAGGCGACTCTCCCTTCTTTTTATCTAGCCTGCATGGGATGACTATGACGTGGGCTTTGTTCCTCCCCTGGACCCCTGCTCCTTTTGCATGCGAAGTCCTCTCAAACACTGCAAAATCTAGCAATACATCTACTAGATGATCATCAAGAAGATTAACTTCATTAACATACAGAATTTCCTTGTTAGCCTTTGCAAGACGATCGGGCTCAAATGCCTTAACTTCATCTATTCATGATGTCATGGGGACAAGTAATCTTTATGAGGAAGACATGCCTTCATCTAATTCGCATCTAGTCATTTGTTTCTTTTGTGATTTGGAATGTTCTACACAATGACTACTTGTCTACCATACCACCTTTATATTTCAAAAGGTCATATTCATTCTAAACCATTTCAATCACTTTGGAAACCCAATGATGCCTTACTAATCAGATGGAATTTAGTCGGGGCCCAAAATGGGTCCAGCTAAAAAAAAAATTAATTTCAAATGACTGAACTACAAAACTAACACATTTACCACCTCATACTGATTAGAAACAATTTCGATCAATGAATCAACATTTGAAACTCATTTTATCCTTTTTTGCAACTGGTCACTTTCGCGCCAGGAGGTCCATTGACTAGCCTAAAAAACTGACCCAAACACCTGACTGGGCTATGAAAAAAGACCCACTGATTCTCTATTCCACACACTTGTACCCCGACGAATCTCGTCTCATGACGAATTATGGGTCAAAAGATATTCGCTGCCAAAGTTGCCTTCTCGGAATCACCTGTAGATAAACATGTCAGAAAGCAATAAACTGGGTTCGGATTTGGCTTCGAAAATTGGGCAAAATGACACTTAGGGAAATAAAAAATGGGACATTGGTTCTCTGTCATGAGGACATTATGGATCTTCGATTTGGGCTCATGAAGAATAACAAGATGCAAACTGCAATCAGTCAAAGTGGGCTACTCAGATTTTGCAAACTGGAAACACTGACAGAAAACATTTTTTGCAAATGGAATTGACCTAGAAAAGTGTGCAAACGGATTTGTCATGACTTAAAAACTGACACACTTGGAGTATTTTCAGTGGACAATACGGTGGTACAATCCATTTGATCTCACCAATTACGGATCTCAAGATATAACATCACGAACAGGGGTACCAATCAATCTGCAAATGTTGACACTAGTAAAACTTTAGAAGCTTGAAAATTGATCAAACGAATTCATCATAAGCTGAAACTTGAAACATAACAAGTCTCTGAAGTCTACAATGCAATGCAAAAGAAATTTTCACATTTTGGTCAACTGGGTCAAAGCTATAACATGTCAAATAGGGCTTCCCAAAATTATGAATAATGTGCATCAACATGAAAATAGTAAACTACCAACTTTGAGGGATTCAAAACCTAGGCAAACAGACTCGAAATGACTCGAAATCTGAAACATAGGTTCTCTGGTATGGACACTAAACACTCCCAAAGCGGAAGGTCGTGATACATTTCTGAGTGCGTGATATTCACTTGCAAACATAGCTTCCTGTCACTATTTGATACTTAGGTGAAAAATGCAGATTTGACATTTGCTCAAAACAGGACTTCACCAAATGACTCAGAATGACAGTTTATCATCATGAAACATGTGGACGGGCTAAATGGAAAGTGTTAGAAACATTAACACCTCAAAGGCCTCAAAGGTACAGCCAAGTACACATGCATTTATGGGCATTTATGGGGCTTGATTTGACTCAAAATTCCAAATAGACGCTCAAAATGAGAACTCAATTTTGAGCGCCAACACAAGGAAAGCATCTTTCCTTTACACCCTATGCAAATAACTAATTAGGTTGCCTTGTTAAAGCTTCCCCAATGTACAATTAATTACGTAGAACCTCGCAAGGAATACATGCCTTCTAAAGAATCATTACAAATATTAAAATAAGGTCCCCACACATTACAATAATATTAACACAATCTTCAATAATATTCAATATGTCACACCAACATAGTCGATTACTAGTAAAACATATTGCATATTTATTCTACTAACCTCTCTAGAATGATCTCTAAGACTTTCTATCATGAACATAGCTTCACAAACATGTCTTCAATCACAATCCAAGCTCGCTAACCTCAATTTTATCTCATTGATAATATACGACCAATTTACATGCAACTATCTTTTATAATGTTTCCTACATGCTAGTATGCTACCAGTAGTTACCAAATGAATTGTAACTTAGTCAATACTTAACAAAAACATAAGAGAATATAGATGTAGCATATATACTCATTAATGAACATAATCATAAGATCTCATATCTCAACTTGTTCTGTGCCAACTTCATTGTTCTAGCAAACTTCTATGATGTATATAATCCATGTCTATCATAAACTCACAAACATATATTGACATCAATGAAAAAATATGTCATTAATACAACACATAACTAGCATATCCAAGTGTCAACTAGACCTATATTCCTAACATAACCAGACAAGTTCATTTACCATGTTATCCATAGCATAAACAATACAATAATTAATAAACCTCAAATGATTGTGTGAATTTAGGAGCATATGGTTGTAATCATTCATCTACTGGAAATCATGTTGAAGACAATATAGTTATTCTAAGATTTAACAAAATCTAAAATTTCCTAAAAACTCAAAAAATCCAAAATCTTTATCTTAACTCCAAGGAAGTTGAAACCACTCTCAAACATTGTACAAGTACATACATAAAATGTATGTTAAGTATTAGAAAGGAAGATTGTTTAACTCAAATGATTAATTTTATGTATGGTCTTAGTGCTAAAAGTGATCTATTAGGGCCTAAAGGAAATCCAAGAGCACTAAAAGAGTCATCCCAAAAATCCTAAAATATCACCCACCTAAAACTATAACATACTAAAACTAGGCAGAGAAGTTAATTTATCAATAATAGACGTTGATTGATTTGTAGAGATACCAATCAAAATACACATCAATTGGTGACTAGTGAACTTAGATAGAAAAAGTCTCAATCCAGTGAGTCAAATATGACAATACTCAATCACAAGCATCCATCTTTGCTAACATCAATCTATGCAAATGTTGATGTATGCAGACGTCAATCTACAAAGATGTTTGTATGCACAGATGATGATTGACAAGCAAAATTTTACTAATAGAGTCTAAGACCAAAAATTCTAGGACCCAAGAATTATAGATGGCTTTGATTAGACGCAAATAATGATTGGGGACTTTTACCTTAAAAACACAAGGAGAAAGTGAATTACTAAGTCGGCATCAATGCAAGGTTGAAATACATCTAGCTCCACACTAGGGAGTGCTAGACACGTGTTTTGAGGCTATGGTCACTTGATTGTATCAATATATGTGAAATAGAAAGCATGAACATATAATGCTAAATCAAACATCAATTACATACACCAAAAAATATCTATGCAATAGAGAAAGTGAGAATACAAGTTCCAAATCATGTTTTTGGAGGAAGTATGTCTTTGTTCACTGCTCTCAGGTAGTGGTATATTTTAGCAATGTCTCCCAAACATGTGGTACCTACAAGCCCACCCTACCATTCTTATGGAGATAATAATTTGACTACAAACATAAGGCAAGCACACAAGCAAGGTGTTTCTGACATACACACCAAGTAAATGAAGGTACCCATAGGGGGTTTCCATGACCCAATGCAATGTACTTATATTCAAAATACAACAAAACATGGAGAATACTCAACATGTGGAAAAATATCCAAAGAATATACCAAGGACACTCACAGTTCATTACGATCACTACTGGGTATTGACAAAGGGTTGGGTGGAGAGACACAAGAGAGGGAGTCTCATCACATGGAACATGATGGCTCATCTAGATTAGAGAATTCCTTCACTAATCAAAGAGTTTCTACTAAGCCATATCAACATCCATAAATGGAAAGCCCAAAATTGTAACACATCACCATCATCTGTAGATGATAAGACACTTTTCCATATCAACATCCTAAAATAGCAATAAAAAGAAGAAGAAATTACATCAACATATCCATGTCCATAAATGAAGACAAGGTAGCCACATTAACACATTACATGAAGTTTTAATATCAATCATTTAATTAGTTATAACTTATTTATATTTTAACCAAGGGATTCCTTGAGACCCCTTTGTGTCTCATCCTACCTTGGGGAGCCACTCCACTCTACTCCTCAACACCAACTAGACTCATCTCATCACAACCAAGATGCACAAACAAAACAAAAGAAGAAAGGCATAAACCAAGAAAGACTCAAAAGTCATAAAAAATATGAAGGGCATGGTAAGCTCACTCAGAGCTGGACATAGGAGCCTATCTCAACTACATGCCTGGATGCAATTTGGACTCCCTACATCTACATATCACCTGTGTGATAACCTCCAACTTGGAAGATGTCATAAAAAATACTTGCACAACAAAATAATAAATGAGGATATCTCAGCTCCAACACTCAATGCATGTAACCAAAGTAAAATCAAGAAAAATGCACGACAATATAATAAGCTCATTGGACACTATGTCGAGAGCTCCACAAAGGATATTGTTAGAACATAAGGATATTTCAACAAGCCAACAATCAGTAGCAAGAGGGTATGACACACCCAAACACTTCAAAAAAATAAAACTGAGCAAAATATCCAAAAGCCCTAATTACTATATTAGCCACTATGCCAAGAGTTCACATTCTAAGAAAATTTATGACATGTCTAGTGGAGACACGAGGAAGACTCACAAGGGTCACAAACCCAATAAAATATGATTTTTTACATTTTCTAGCAAAGACAAACATTAATGAAACAAATCCAACAAGCTATGTTTGGATTGCATTATAAATCAATTGGAATTCCTTGTATCCATTCCATCTTCACAATCATGAAGTAAAAATGGAACACTACCAAGAATTCCAACTCATTTGTACCCAATAAAACTAGTAAAACTTAGAGCATAAAACTAGTAAAAATAATCAACCAAAGGCCAAATCATAAAACCTATTAGCCAACAAAAAAGCATAGAAATCAAAGCAACTCCTTGATACAAGCCACCATATCCTCCTTCAGCATTAACAAGTTGTGCACAGAGGCTTTGATGTCGTGAAGGTCTAAAGAATCTTCAATGATCATCTTCTTCATCATAGCTTGAGTCCTTTTCCCTAGTCCAAATCCCTGCATAGCCACAACACCTACTTCCACAACTAGAATTAAAGGAGAACCAGTGCCAACTTCTAATTTACCAATAATTTTGTTGAAACTGTCAACAGAGGAGCCCAAAATATCCTAACTCTTACGAATGAGATTATTCATATTATTTTCTATGTTTCCCATTCTCTCCATCAAGTCATTCACCTTCTTCTTGAGTCCACCCTCTGCATTATTCTCCTCTATCATTTTACCATAAAGAAATTGGTTTTGGATATCATCAAATGTAGTCGACATGACGTTATATTTTAGATGAAGAGAATTGATCTCCTAAAAGGTCCATTTAGATGAACATAGCCTTAGCTATTTGTAGTGTGTATCCAGTGTTGGATCAACCTTTCCTATAGATCTTCTAATAGTATCTTGACATTACATTGATTTAGGACACAGTGCTCATTAGAGGGATGTTCCTGGCATTTGCTTCCTACTTCACCTCCTCTAGTTCAAGGATCTTTCTCTCACCTTGCATAATCCTAATTTTTTTCCATATCCTCCTCATTCTCCCAATAAATTGATAGATCATGATCCACAAATAGCTCATAGTCCACAAGTATCAAAACCCTCACTTTCCACCATACCACTTTCAATGTCTTTATTTTGATCTTTACTCACATTGATAGGAGAATAAATTTTCTCATCACTTTGATTAGGAGGCATCTGAGAAGGAGACAAAGTCTTAAGATTAAGAGAAGTATTAGGGTCTTCTCACCCTCAATAGGAATTCACTAATCATCACTTGTATCTTCATCTTCAATCTACATCCCATCATCATCAACCTTATTAACTACATTACCCTCCACAACAACATTCACCCTTGGATTTAGTATTTATTTCATTCCTTGCTACAACTTTGTGTTTCTTAATAGAGGAAGGTGTGGAACTCTCCTCACCTTCCTTACTTATTTTTTATTTATCCTTGTTGGAATGAGGGGTGGAACCCTTCTTATTAACCTTACCCTAAATTCTAGGTAGAACTGGATCAAGAATTTTATCTCTGATATAATCTGCAATCAAATGAATCAAAACCTTACTCAACACAGATTTATTAGGCTTTTGATGAGAGTAAATGCTCTAACTCATAGAGTTCATTGAGTAAAAGGGAATGAAAACTCTTTTCTTGTGTCTAAAATGTTTAAGAAAAATGAAGTGATACGAATGAGCACACTAATATCTACCATCTAGAGTAATGCATTCCATAATAACCACCATGACCTTACTCTAGATCAACTTAATCGACTCTACATCATAAAACCCCCTAAATCTTTAACAATTTTCTTAATATCCTCAACACCTTTACGAAACATATTAAAAACCCTCTTAGAGATTTTCTATCATGGAAAAAAGCCATACCTTGCAATTTGAGGCCAGTAATCTCTACAATGAGATTACCAGTAATTGTGACCCTCTTCATGTACATCATCACTGAGCCCTTATTCCAGCCATTAGTGAACTTAGTGATAACATTATTATCAAAGTCATAAAGGCTTTCTATGAAAGGAATAAGGCCTCCTTTTCTCAACTTCTCCCAGACCTCGGCCTACTTCCTCCATTATTCACAAGTCAGAGGTTCTCTCCTTTTTTATTCCAAACCCATTTTGCAATTGACAACGCTATAAGAACAAAGCTCAGAGCACTTACATAAACAACCCCAAATGAAAATGATGACCCACAAATTATGAAAATAATTATTTAAATTTTTTTTATAAAACTACTCTTGGGAAAGATGAAACCTTCCTTAAAAAATAGACATAAATATATCCATTTTCACATGACTTGACTACATAACATTATTATAACCTCATTTTCATAATATGAAATCATACATAAATTTGTACACATGCAATCGAGAGATGAAAGAAAGTAAAAATTTGTGGGGAATGTTAATTATCAACCCACTCAATTATTGTAAGTGATTTCACAAGTTTACACAAAGTAACACAAGAATGATGAGATGGCATACTTCACCAAATTCAGAGGAAAAATAGACTAAAGAGAAATAAATAAAAACATTGTGGAATTGGATGAAGCCTTCATAAAAGAGGAGTGATTTTGGAACAAATCCAACAAGGTGATTCATGTGAGAATCCAATAAGAGGATCAAATCCACCAAGCAAATCCAAGATTTTCTCCAATGCATTTTGGAGCAAAATTCTCATTCTTCAAAACATGGAGTGTGGAAATGAAACTTTTCCCACAATATAAAGTCACTTTTCCAAAATGACTTTCAAATAGATTACCTAAATTATTAAATACATTATCTGGCCTTTTTTCCAAAATAAAATAAATTGATTCCAATTAATTGGAATCCAAATATGGAAAATTAACTAGTAATATAAATAAATATAAAAAATCTCCAAACTCATTAAATCAGCATTTAAATTAAATCCTTCTATGATAATTGTGGGAACTCTAATGCAAAAAAAATAGATTGGCCTATCACAAAATACATAATGATTCTAGATTTACCAACATATACTTAAGGGAATAGTATAATAACTAGAATATGTTGTCCATAAAAGGACAAAATTGGCTTAGTATGAAAGGCTAAACTACTATATCTTGTTCCACTATTAGGGACATAGGAACACACTCAATCCCTACAACTTAGGGAAAATGTGTCGAGTACTTAATCACTAAAGCATGCAAACATCAAGATCAATTAGTCACAATATATAAATAGCCAAAGCATATCCAACATCAATCAAACTGGAAGCCTCTCTTTCTTTCTCGACTTGCTCTTCTCTCATGTTATCTTCCTCATCATCCTCGATTGTGGTGGTGGATGGGATTCACATTAGTGGGATTGTTGTGTTAGTTCTGTCAACTCCTTTGGGTGTGCATGTGTGATTGGGTCCTATGGGGGTTTCTCTGTTAGAGCACATTTGTTTTGTTGTGCCCTTTTATCCTTAGGCTTCATTTATAAGGGAAGTCGATGTGACTACACTTATGCTAGGGGTGTTGTCTTTCATTGTTGTTGATTCATTGGTTTATTTGGTGGTGGTGTCATCTGGTATGCCTAATGTTTGAATTCCTATTCTGAAGAAGAGGATTTTAGTGGCTATTCCTACCTTTAAGCCAGTAGCTTTTTAGTTGGATTGAGATAGGGAAGAGGAAATAGATTACAATACCTTTGTCTTCTCCCACCATGATTTGATTTTTCATGTTTGGGGCTTTTGATCTAGTCTCCTTGATTTGCACCCTTGGATTTCAACTCATTGGGAGCCCCTTCTCATGAGGGTTGTGTATATTTACCCTTTGGCAAGGCTTTTTTCTTGTGGTAAACTTTGAAGACATTGAGGACAAAAAAAGTGTGACCACTTCTTCAATTGGGGTAACACGTTCAAGCTCATGGCTAGACTTTGGTCTATGGATTTCAACCCTACCTTTGTAACCTTCAACAAATTTCTTGTATGGGTTCAACTACCTAATCTTTCCCTTCCCTTTTGGGTTGATAATTTCCTTGAGAAGGTGGGAAATCTTTTGGGTGACTTTCTGATGGTTGATGGGGAATCTTATGATATTTTCCACTTTACCTTTTCCCAAATCTTGGTGGAGTTAGACATTTCTAGGGGACTTCCAACAAAAATCCATATTGAAACCTCAAAGGGTTCTTGGTCCCAAGATTTGGATTATGAGGGGGTTCCCTTCTAATGAAGGCATTGCTTTTGGGTTGGTCATGTGGATGCTTAATGCAATTTTAGAGAAAATTAAGAAGTTGGCTTCTTGTGGAAGGGTGTCTTAATTCAACATTATTTTGTCTTGAAGACCTCCTCTCAAATTACCTTCTCACAGGTGGTTGCACAAGATCGTTTTGCTCTCTCCATCCAAGTTGCTCAGTCTTTGAATATTTATGGTGTTTTTGTTTGTGTACCACTCTCTACCTCTTCTTGTGCTCGCTTGACTACTAATCATGCCCATTTTGTTGTAGTTGTCCCTAATGTTGGTGTGATTGTTGTTGTCTTAGGTTTTGGAGTCTCGCTCATTTTGGTCCTAACTCAGCTTATGAGTCTTTGTTGGTCATGCTACTTATGATGGACCTATTGTTCTGTGGGACTTGTCTCACCTTCTCTAGTTTCTATTATCCATGTTATCTTTGTTGGCCCTTGCTTTTGATATTGTCCTCCTTCCAAGGGTGGGAAACATTTAGTGTTGGATTTTATTTCATGACAAGGTGTTACTGCTAGGGTGGAAGAGGGTTGGGTTATTGTTAATAGTAGGAAATATAAATTTCTTTACCCCTCTTTTTGTTCCCATAAGGGGATATCGAAGGGTAAATTTTGTTCCCATAAGGGGGTTGGGTTATTGTTAATAGTAAGAAATATAAATTTCTTTACCCCTCTTTTTGTTCCCATAAGGGGATATCGAAGGGTAAATTTTGTTCCCATAAGGGGAAGTCAATGGGTAAATCTTAGTTCTATTTGATCGATTTGGGTTGCATGTTGGTTTCTCTTAGGATTTTTTCTTCTCATGCAGTATGTCATTTTTTGTGGGGGGACTTGTTCATTTGCCCCCTTTTCTAGGTTTTGTCTCATCATGTCTTGTGAGTAGTCTTGAATATCTTTAGTTGTAGGGTTTCTAATCCATTTCAAAGTTATTTGTATAGGGTTTTGTGGTCCCTTCAAAACTTATTTTGTCTTAATTCAAAAACATCAGTCAAAATGGTTTGGCAAGATGTGACTAATATGGTGGAGGAGTGGAAAACAATGAATAGAAATAAATATTATTCATCTAAACCCTCTTTTGATATAACCCCTCGCTCTCATAAGAGCATGTCTAAAGGTAAATCTCAAGTTGAGTTTTGGGTATGGAAGTTCCTCTAGTCCTTTTTTTCATGATTGTGCCTTTTCTTTTAGGCAACATTTGTTAAGTTGTGGAAGCCTATTGTAAAATCCTCATTTTGGTTTTCGATCCATTCTTTGTAGTGGACTTTCATAATCTATCTTATATGACCATTTTGCAAAGGGTTTAGGGCACCTTCAAAACCTAATTTTCATTGATTCCAAAACATCAATCAAAATGTCTAAATTAATAACAATGAAGAAGAGTGGTACATCATGTAGATCTTGCAAGAAAGTGGCGATGATTTTGCTTCACTTCACACCAACACCAAGGACAAAATGCATAGAAAAGTGTGGTGAGGCAATACACATCATATAATGACATTAACATGGCCTTTAAATCTAAGAAAAACAATATGAGCACATATCTATGTAAATCTACTTTAAATACCTAGCAACATATAAGCCACAATGTTAAGGAATTAATGATAGCCATCCCAACATATTAATCCAATATTCTTGAATGCAAAACATCTTAGCTTTTATCATAAGATGTAATCATGAATCATAATCCAAATAGTAAATAACAATATAGTTTAACATCTTAGTATTTCACTTTAAGCAACATGGCTACACTAAATAATATTGAACATCATATATACTTACTTTGTTGTGCTTCCAATCCAAGGTTTGAGGCTCTATTACCTCCTTATAATGATAGGATTGGAGAAGCACTACATTTAATACCCATGACATTTTTTATTGGGTCTTTGAGCCTATTCCCAAGTCTTTATTCTTCTTTATTGATATTTTTTTTCTCTAAAGCTTATATCTAGCCTTCATTGTCTAGCTTCTGCAAAATTATTTGGTTTATTTTTTTACAACAGAACAGAGTTTACCTTCTAACATCTTACTTTGAACTCTATCAACTTTGCCTCCAACTATTTGATCCTTAGAATGATATTTCTATGCATGCTTAACTAGAGTCTTTGCAACTTTATTCTCAATAGAGTGGACTCATCATTACCACAAAATGATCCACTAGTATCATTTTCATTTTAGGCATCATTAGAGTATAGCTCTGTAATCAGTTGAAAGAGGTTGAATCTAAGGATCAAACTCTTTGTGATCTCATGCAGTCCCTACGCGAGATAGTTAATGATTTAAAACATGTTGACAACTCTCTCACAGGTATACAAATGGATTTGAAGGAGCAACTTGACTGCTGCCTACAACAGAACCATGTCACCAACCTAGATAAAATTCAAGATAACATCTGATGCACAATGCAAATGATGGATATCCATGATTTGAAGATGAAACAAGAGGAACTCGATAAAAGCCAATGCTCCCTACAGACCGAAACATAACAGAAGCTGAAATCATGGGCATCTGTTTGCAGCAACCCCATTTTCCCCTCCTCCTGCTACTCTCTCCAGCGTAGAGAAGCTAGTCCAGACTGAGATTGCAAATGAAAGGGTCAGGCATGCCTATGAGCTAAACTTGAGGGTTCGCAGTCTCCCTCTTCCTTGCCCCAAACCTCTCGCAGCAGGCTACTCCTTCCTTAAAGACCAACTAGATATCACTGACATCTCACTTGTTTGTGCCTGGGTTTGGCACAACAATACCCTCTTTTTCTGATTCCTTGCACTTGTTGACCGCCTTCAGACTCTTAGGGCAAAGAGGAAACTCTTCTCTCTCACCATTAAGATTTATCTTGATGAGGATCTCACTAGATCACAAGTGGCAGAACTTAAGGAGGCTCGGGCTCTTGTTGTGGCTACCAAACAAGAGTGTAAATGGGCAGTGATCAAAAACCTCAAGGTTGTGATTTGAGAAACTTTCCCTACTGGTTGGGAGTCAAGATCAAAGTAGGTCCTAAAGGCTACAAACATTTCCTAGGTGGCAGCACTTTTGTCGTTCTTCTTTCTTTCTTTCTCTTCTCCTCTCTCTCTCTCTCTTTCTTTCTTTGAGCTTGGATCCCTACTCCTTGTCGGGGCAGTTCTTGCTCGCTTCTTCATTTGGTTTTTGTTCTTATTCTTTCATGGACATCATTTGGTGTTCTCCTATTTCTTGCTTTCATGGTTGTTTGTTCTCAGTCCCATAGACCTTTGTTAGTCTTTCATTGAACCTTAATAAAATTATCTTATCTTATCTTATCTCGTCAATACTTGCATTAACACTTCCAACAATCCTCTACAACCTATTTAATAATATCTATATGCCTTTCTTGTTGAAGAGTAACCAAGAAAAGGATCTTACCCATATTGTCATCATCCTATGTGGTGTAGCATTCATAGTCAAATATCCTACAATGCGTAATTGATGTTGGTTTAGTTTTGCATTATTTGTATGTTGTCTTTGTATTCCTTTATCCAACTTTGTTCAAAATGTAGACTACAATCATAATTGCTTTTCTCCAATATAAGTCTAGTTTATCTTGGCTAAATACTATTCTTGCCAACTCTTGTAGTGTTTTTTTCTTCCTTTCCACTACAATTTATTGAGTTTTAGGAGTATAATGTTGTTTCTAAAATCTCTATTTTTCATATATTTATTCAAACTTATCAAAAATATTTTTAAAATTGCCTCTATTACATATCAATGGTCCTATTCGTCTCATTTTCTATCATAGCTTTGAATATTTTGAACTTCTCAAAATATTCTAATTATTCTTTTAAATATCAACACCAATTTAAAAAATCATCAATAACCATCATAAAATACATGTTACCTTGGAGACACTTTATCCTTGTAAGTCCACACAAATATGTATGAACATAGATTTGATGGTGTTGTAGTTAGATAAATTGGTTGGAAACTTGACTCTTGTTTGATTTCCTTCATGACATGGTTCGTAGCTTGTAGAACAAGACTTTATGATCTTAGGCATGACTCTTATTGTTCGTCTCAAGTAATCTTCACAAGATCGTCAAAATTGATGTGAAACATTCTTACATGTCATAACCAAATTTCTCTTTCCATATTGCAAAATAACTCTATCCATTAATTTCATTGAGATCATACACATCACTATGTGGTTGTTTCCTTGCAGAACCCACATGTTTTGAATTTTATAATCTCACCACTGGCATCAACTAACATATTATAACGTTTTACATGCATATGATTTACACTTAAAAGATAATGTTTCAAACCTTTTATACATATAATCTCACCGTTTAAATACTATTATTGAGAATTTTCACAATAAAATTGTTATCAAGCGTAATTGATCTACCATCAATCTTTTGGAAGTTCATGGACTTGTTTGTTCATGTGATTGAAGTGTCTACTATTTGATAACAATACTCAAAGTACCACTTTCAATGATCTAAATAGCAAAGTACTTACCAAGGTCGATTGCTTTGTTCATCAAAAAGTTTTGAAGCTCAAGAACTTGCTTTTCTTTTTGGTGATATGGTCTAGGCATTTTTTATCTATGATCTATATTTTTTCTCCTACTAAGCATGAAGATCATTCTATGCTATAATAGAAATTTTGGTCTTTGTTCTTAAATCTCTTAAATTTAATCTTCTGATCTATTTGGATATCCTCCTTTGAATCTAAGGTGGGAGAAATAACAATTACTCCTAAAATATTTTAAACTTTCCAAAAAATGTTGCACTTGTAACCAACAATATTGGAAGCAAATAATAGTGCAAATGTTTTTATCTCACAAGACAATTCCTCCTTGTGGGGACCTTTCTAAATCCATTACCGCATGACCAAAATGATTAATAACTAATATAAAACCAAGAAAATATTAATTGAACCCGACAATGCTTATCTTGGTATTGTGTGCTAATCTTCCTAGATCTTATATTCTGGATCTTTTTTGTTTATCAACTTGAATAAAACAACCATGTTTGTTTTTTCTACATTTGGTTCCCTTATTGTTTTAGATCTTGAGCTTCTTAAGTCATTCTCGTATAGATTCCTCATAACCCTTCATTTTTCAGTCTTCTTTTTCTGACTTTCATCGAGCGTAGTATTGGTCTTGGAATGCAAGATCCTAGTTGTTTATAGCATCATCTAAGACTTCAAACTCCTTCCAAGCTTCAAATTTAGGTGATTGTTTATCATTTTTGAATTCTTAAGGAAACTACTTCTACTTCAAGCTTCTCACATTCCTTATCTATAAAAAATTACAACCTCTTCATCTTTGCTACAACTATTCAAGCCTCAAATATACACACAACTTATCAACTTCTCAAAAAAATGTATTAACTTGTCATTAGGTTTCTTTTCATCTACAATATTTATACGCACATTAAAGTTCTTCCACAAGATCCAACTCATCATCATCATTTCTAAAGTCTCTACTTTTAGGGTCGTCTTCTATGGTCTCTGACACCATGAATGGAGATCTTTCCTTCTCATTGTCACTTCCCCTGTGATATTGATCATTATCATCTTATGAGTAATAATTTTCGTTAGAGAATTGTTCTTTTTTATTCTTCTAACATCGCTGATATCATATTCCGCTGAAATCATATTCCTCGGCCTTCTTAAAAGCCTTGAATGTTGCCTCTTTCCTTGAATATTCAACCCAACAAACAAACATTGCAATCCTCCATCTTTAGACTCTCAAATTGACCTCAATGAGTCTAAAACTTAAATCACTTGACTTCATCATCTCCGTAAGTATTGTACAACTTATCTCAAATTGACCTCAATAAGTCTAAAACTTTGATCAGTTAACTTCATCATCTCCATAAATATTGTAGAACTTATCCCAATTGTCTTGCAATGCATTATATTCACGAACCCGAGCTCGATAAACCACACAAAGTAGCATTTCTTTCTTTCCCATTATTTCTCAAGCTTTCTTTCTAGTTTGATCTTATTTACAATTGTCTAAAAATCTTGTATCCTCAATTCCTACCTACCACACTGAAACCCAAAAGCCCTCAAACAAGCTTTCGTTCAATGCACAATTTGTTCCATTATATAAGTGTGCCTCCTTTAAAGAGAGACCTTGTTGAACTATTGTATGTGTCCACACTTGACACCAAAGCCCTCAAAAGGGCTTTCATCATTACACACCGACATGCTTAATATGTTCGACGCATAATTTGTTCCATCAAACGACCTCACGCGTCATCCTAGATTTATACCTCAACTTATTATACTTCATTCAAAGAAAACATTTTTTCAATGTCATTCACTTCATAGATATGCTAAGAGGGAGGTGAATCAATTTATGCCTATTTCATTTTAATCCATCAATAATTACTATTAATATATTCTAAACACAAACCCACATAGACACTATTTAGTTCCCCATTTATTATCGAAACTACTAAAATATATAATAAGTAAATGACAAACTTATAATATATTCTGAACACCAACCCACAAGAATGACAACTTATGTTGCAGACAACAATCCCAATCAGATTTCAAAATTTGCAAACAGTGGCCTATAGGAGACCCAAATTCTTTAATCCAAGAACAGAACATGACTTCGATGATGAACCACCCACTGAATTATAATGAAGTGCATGAAAGGTGTGCCAAACCCTCAACATATAATCCGATCAACTTCGGAAACACTCCTATAGAGTGTATAAGACCTGCATTTCAAGTCACACACTAAATCACATGTTGATTAGAAAGCTTGCACGACATTTATCGCAACTAACAATTCTACACCCTTACAAAAAGACACCAACACATCGGGAAATATCGAATCACAACTATATATGCATCCCAATGTTAAATATATCGCAAATCAGCCTAGAACCTACTTAATTATCTGCAGATCAGCCACATGAATAAACCTTGCAAACATGTGATAGGCTCAGTTCAAAAGCCAACATGTTAGACCAAAAGTATGATAATCTCGAGGTTACCTAACGCTAACACCTGATATTCCTCTGATGTAGAATAGAATACTCTTATGTTAAAAAAGATCATCAGCATAGACAATGAACTAGTCATTGTGACCACTCTATGGACCATTACTATCCTCCTTGAGCTCCAACTCTAAAACTTGAATAGATTTGTCTTAAATTTTCATAGGAATTATCTTCCAAACCACAAGACCCAAAACATCACCGCACTAGAATGTGATACAACATACTATACCTATATATTTATAGCTTTTGAGCAACAGACTTCAGAAACATACCACAAACACTTCTGGGTTTATGCAAAAGACCTGAAACATGATCATGATGACACTGATGACATACTGTAATGATTATTTGACTGCTTGCATACATACAATGGCCCACATCCAA
This sequence comes from Cupressus sempervirens, assembly GCA_028749045.1. Taxonomy (NCBI): domain Eukaryota; kingdom Viridiplantae; phylum Streptophyta; class Pinopsida; order Cupressales; family Cupressaceae; genus Cupressus; species Cupressus sempervirens. Next base: position 439,804,625 of record CM053786.1, on the reverse strand, counting down.
GCCTAGGCATTGGATTTTTATTCCCTCTAATTTGGTGTTTAAAATTCAATTTAGGAAGCCCCCAATTTGAACACAATCAAAATATGAACGTCAATAATTTCCAAAAAAATCTCACTATGTGCCAAACAATTCACTACAGTTGGACAAGTCTTGAATATTTTTACAATGGCAAATCTAAATAGGACTCCTGAATTTACCAAGGAATATATTCAGACATCCAGAAAAATCAGTAAAATTTAAATTAAATTCATTAACATTCTCTACATGAAAATCACTAGACAGAAAGCACAAACACTCAACGGAAACTACTAATAGCACAAGGGGTTGGGACTAAGCCCTTGATAGTAACCAATTATTAACATAATAAGAATGACAACAAACAGAAAGTATATATATTTATTTTAATAAAAAATTACCAATATCATTATTTAATGCAAAACAATTAGGACACAAGTCTCTCCCTTTCTCTAGCAGATTCTCTTTTGTCATTGCAGCTATCTTGCACATTCCTCACCATATTATTTTCATCCCAATAATGAATCAAAATATGTCCTAGAACACTGATGCAAACTCTACAGTTTTGTCATAAAGCTTTATGCTCAAATTAAAAGGCTCCTTGATGAAAGCAGCTTACACCCACTCATACAAAGCAAGGATATGCTCCAAAGAAATTTAACAAACTCTTCAATGACAAGAAAGCAGAACTTCACTTTTACAAATTATATTCCCAAGCATAGTCACACCGCCCTGGGGTACAGGGGTACAAGTTCCAGAGATAGAGGGACAGAGGGGCCTTCATTTAGGGACGGTGGGGTGGGGGGTGGACATACTATACATATGGTACTTAAAATGCTAGTTGTGAAAAGATGTATTACAATATAAAATATAAATATGTAAAAGTGTAAATACTTGAACATTGCATTGAATTGGAGCATTGAACATCGAACATGAATAGTCAAATCAGCAAATAGCCAAACACCGGGAGGTCCCCCAATCTTGGAGGTGGCAAAATCTGGAAGTGCCACTGGGGAGGGGGGAACGGAGTGCTCAAGTCCCTGATGCATCCCCATCTCCGGTACGTGGGGCAAAAAGGGAGGGGATGCATCCCCGTGTTACTATGTTTCCAAGGTATACTCAATATTTGTGACTACTTTCCCTAAACAATTGCCATATAAATCAATTAATCTGTTCTTCAGTGTACTGGATGGGGAAACTTGATGTCAAGTTGTTTGAAGTTAAATGGCCCAGGGTAAACAAATTATGAACTCCAGAAGAGCTGCACATTTGATGTTTGGAGTCACTAAAAGAATATTGAAAGCTAGCAATGCACAATCGCCAAGCATATCGCTTGGATCTTTGATTAAGCCCAGTGATCACCATTGACACGGTGTTGATTTGGAGATCATGTCATAATTCAGCTGCTCCTTCATGAGTGGTTAATGAGAGGGTGAATCAGCTGCTGCCCCCTAAACAGCCATACGGTGAACCACTTTCTCTTAAATCAGGTGCTCCTTCATAAGTGCTTAAATAAGGCCTAAAGTATGGTCAAAGGTTTCAAATACATGACCATAAAAGGGTATCAATGTACATCTGGACTGGAGAAGAAAATAGTATACTTATATAGCCCTGTCATTTACAAATGTTTATGTCCCCCACAGAAAGAGGCCAACCTTGCTCTACCAGGTTGACAAAAGGAGCTGAGGTCATCAATTCATCCAGCCTATCTGAAGATTTTCCAAATGAATCTCAGATCAAAGATACAGGTTTTCAACTTTAAATGCACTTGTGTACAAATTTGAAAACTCTCCCTGATTAAACTTACCAAAACAGCACTTTGAAACAAGACCCATGAATTCTCCAAAGGAAATCTGAAACTAGTTACTGTAATTACAACATTGACATCATTTTTGGGGGGGAGTTGGCAAACTGTGAAGTTTAAACAGAGAGCTTTGAAGATACACCTTGGTTTTCACACAATGCTACATGTTACGTAAGATTGACACTCCCAGAGTAAACTACTTTTCTTGTGTTCAAGGCTTCTAGCATTTAGTGTGGGTCAAAGTTCTCCCCAAATTTTCTGGAGGAAGGAAGCACTAAAACGATTGTGCAGCTTGAGAAAAAAAGTTTGACTGTGCAGAATTAAGAATGAGCCGCTATTTCTTAAATGGATATAATTAGGAAATCTTGACTGAACAAAAATTAAAACAAAGAAAGATGGATTTCAAAAGATCGTGCAAAGAGGGAGGGGGTGATAATGCTTAAATGATTTTTTAGGCTGTGTTACCTAACAGAGACTGAAGAAATGTGTAAAGCACAGAAGATAACAAAAGTTATACCAAACTTGCAATATACAAAAAAAAATGAAAATGCATTTTCAAGATTGGCATACACGTGGTGCATCTGCTCAAATAAGGTAAAATATTTTTTTTAAAAACAATGTGAAAAGCCTTCCTTCAAGGAAAGGAAAATATAAGAAGGTATCGAAAAAACTTAATTGAATAACCATCACAGAGAACTGACTTTTGCCTCTGACTTTTGCTGGTACATCTTTGTGTCTGGACTCTGTACACCAGTGGAAATGCACATGCAATTGGTTGTTTCAAAAGTTTTTTTTTCCTTTTCTCTAAAAATCCAAACACCAAGAGCTTATTTTAATTTGAAGATTTATAGGAAACTATAAGTTGTCTTCATGCTATTTTGAGGTATTGAGTAAGAAATTAAAAGACATTTTTTACAGTTTTCACTTCCCAATATTAGCATTCTAAGTTTTCGGGTATGATAGCTGTGGATTCCTTCTTGGATCTGCCCACAGATGGTAGAAAACAGACAGAAACATGGACATCTCTGAAAATTTCCAACAGGCTGATTTCCATCAGGTATCTCAAAGCTCACAGACACAGTATCCGCCCTCCAGAAAGGATCCTCTTGATCAGAATATTTCTCTCCTGTTTGTAATGACCCAATATTATATTTACAAACCAAAACTAATTGACAATGCACAATAAGCCAAAACTAATCATGACTGTGTTCCAATCAATCAAGTACCAAGTGTTATGAATTGATTTAAGTTTAGAGAAAGAGATGGCATATCCCTTGCTTTTAAATACCACAGTGTATCTATTAATAATGGGCAACCAGAGAGCAAGTACTGTGCCTGGAGGATAAAGACTTGACTGAAAAATAATATAATATCATCAAATTGAAATTGCCTGAAACAGTAGTGCCTAACACCCTTATGATTATTATCCCCAATGGAGAGGATTAAAAGGAAAAAGAGTTGAGTAAAAAATGAAAACAAGTAAAAACAAGAACTTGGAACACATTACTAATTTTTAAACCCTTACTCTGCTCAATAGGTGTGAGTCAGTTCTTCAGAAAGATACAGCTGTCTCTAGGACAACTGACTCACATTTTCTTCAAATGCAAACAAGCAGACACCATACAAACAAATAATTAGAGCTTAAATTAATTTTAAGCTTTGATCTACGTCATTGTGCTTAATATGGAAGAGCCTCTTAAAGCACAACAATGTGGAAACAAGTTAAAATTAATTTTAGCTAACAAATAGCTTCAAGTTCTCAATACGTTGTGCAACTCAAGAGCTGTTTGTGAAGAAATGGTAACACATCAAAACATGTGAGTTCGGCAATCACATGAGTTGGTAACAAAGTTCTCTGAATTAGCTTGATTTCAAGAAGCATGAAAGAATAGAGTGATACAAGAAAATTAACAGTGTCTCCAGAATTGACCAGATGGCTGGCTCAGGGGTGTTGATGCATAAATCCTAATGTAGCCTAAATGAGATGATACGCTGTTGGGGAACTCAAGCTGCTCATGAGAGATGAAAACTAATTAAGAGATAAGATAATACAAATAAGACAAAAGTGTAAAATATGAACATTCAATTGGCTGATCAGAGGCCAAATTAATTTGAATGAGGGCAATATAACCACAGTTCATTAGTTAGAGCCAAAATAAAGATTTGATTTCAGAGATCAACTTATAAAGTCTTTTTATTATCCAGGCAAGTAATACAATTCTACTTGCCATCTGCATATCAAAAGAAAGCATCTGTAAAATAAGACTAACACGTTCTCCAAAAAACAAGACTGGTTAAAGATAAGCTCCAACTATGGAAATAATTTCATCTACTCTCATCAGGCATTATTTAAATCTACATATCTCCAACATCACAAATTACAAGGCAAAGAGTGCAAATGGAATGCTAGTATGCTGTATATCTGTGTGTGTGTGGATAAGGTCTGCCCTTAGCCGATTGCAGTTTAAGTCAGAAGTCTCAAAAATCTTTATTCATTCAAAATATTGGCCACGCTTTCTTTACTCTAAGTAGATATATGCTAATCAAAATAATAGTCAAAGCATAAAATAATAGTCAACTACCATAATTGAAAAAAAAAGATAACATGCAAGCCACCTAGGATCTACTAAGATCTAATACAAGAATTCGGGAAGGGTGAATGCAACTGATGTTAACAAGATGGTTTTCATGATGACACAAATATGCTGTACGCTAAAAAATCTTTTCACAATTAACAAGCAATCTACCAGCATAAAAATTGTTATGCTTTAAACAGTAGAATAAATATGCATTCAACAGAATTTTTCAATATTAATAATCACATTCTGCCATACAGGTAGCTAGTGTCTAAACATCTTAATGGAACCCTGCAATTGACATTCCCACAAGAAAAAATTTTAAAATTGCATACTAAATTTGATGTAACAACTCTTCTAGTCTTCCCTGTATACATCGAGTAAACATCTATCCCATAGATGCAGAAACCATAAATTTGGAAGCAAATTCATAACGACAGAACCCGGTTTAAGTATAGGAATACGTAGTCAACTGTAACTACTAAATGTATGGCCCAAAAGTAAAAGGCTAGGAACTTTGCGAGATTGGACATAAAGGCTTGTACATTAAATATTAGTGTAATCAGCAGTCACAGAGAATGTCATATAGCCCGATGATTTGACAAAAATAGAGAGCACCATAATGATAACCATAAAAAAAAAAAGCTTTACAAAGACTACTGAAAGTTTAGGTGCTTATTAGTGTATTTCTCAACCAACTAAACAGGATTCATTAATCTCTCCTTCTTAGACTAATTTAAAAGAAATAGAATCCCCAATTACAATTCTTAACTACTCTAACATCCAAGAAGCATTTAGCATGTAATTTGTAGTAACTCAGCATCAAAATTATGGTAAAATGCATGAAATTGAATATAACATGCAAAAGGCAGCTACCATTGATGATCTTGGTGATATAGAATAAAAATATAATAATAATAACCTTTTCGAAAAACTAGACAAGAAATTCAACCAAAGTCATGGTTCAAAAAGAAAGTTCACATCATTTCTGTTGATTCGATTTAACCAATTTTGAAGCCATGGTGGCACCTACAATACAAAAGAAAACATAATAGCTTGCTGAAGCCTAAAATTAATCCTTCATTTACATACAGTTTTAGCATTTAATTGAAACAAATCTCACCAGAGTGAATTGTGCATGTACCTTTCTATTCAAATCAAAGAGTAAATGCACAATTTGCTTCCTACCTCTGCTCACTGCTGGTAAGATAAAATAACTTGGAAGTACCTCAATTGCTAGAAGGAGGGCCCCTGGACTGTTCTGGCATCTGTTGTTGTGGCCACATTTGCTGTGGCATGTAAGCCACCGGGGGACGAGGTTGCTGAGCATAAAGTGCAGGATCCACAGGCTTCCCAACGATCATACCAGGGGGTGCTACTTGTGCTGGATGCTGCTGCGGAACATAGTAATATGGCACAGGTTCAGCAGGAGTACCCACAGGCACAGGACCTCTAGGAATGCCAAGGCCCTCCTCCTTCAACTCATCTCTAGGAACAATATCAACAAGAAAATCAAAAATATCAGTTCTAGTTATGGCTGCAGCAATATCATTTTTCTGCAAAGTGCGCCGTTTATTTTCCTCTGTATGAATCCATGACCTCAAGGTAAGCTCCAGGATAAACATTTCACAAGCCTTGGCAAATATTACAGGGGCCTCTGCTGATATCATCCTAACATCTTCATCTGCTTTCATTATTTTCTTGATCCTAGCCAATGGTAAGCTGTGGTTTTTAAAATCTGTAGTTTGTTCAATATCTTGAATCTGATTAGCCCAAAATAGTTGAAGCTGCTGCTGTTGTTGTTGCTGCTGCTGCTGGTGAAGATGTTGATAAGCCAATTGATGCTGTGCTGCAAGCTGGGCAGCAGATGCAGGGTACGCAGTTGCAGGCTGGCCAGGAGACTGAACAGAGCCAACGACAGAGCCTGGAGCAACAGGTGAAACCATCTGGGTTGTTTGATAAGGTGATGTGCCATATGGCATTTGAGGTGCACCACTTACAACTCCCATAACCGGCTGCTGTTGTCCTGGGGCTTGCTGCTCCATCTTCTCAACCGGGACCTACACAAACACTTTGCTCAATCCCTTATTGACTTTGGCAAACTTTCAAAAACTCACATTCATATGCCACAATTACATGAAAATATAGAAAAAATTACCTAGAATTTCCTTTCACTTCTCTATCCCATTTTCTGGAAAACCTGTTGTTACTACAAACTCTCAAACCATTCGATGCCTTGCCTAATTATCTAATCACATACTACCACCTTTTTCATTCCAATCTCAATAGAAAGACAAGCCATTTCAAATTTCTAACACCTCACAGTGCTTGTCGTTTTTTTTTTAAAAACTTCACAGACTCCAACACCCTGTACTTCCTACATGATCCCTGCTTCCTAAATGCCCATAAAGTTAATCCTTGTTAATGCATATGTTTTATCACAAATTTACTTTAATGCAGAAAAATATTTTGCACAAATGCCTCTTTTTGTGACAATTAACCAGATCTGCAAAATGTGGACCAACAACAATTGTTCTAAACTAAGGCATCCAGATAATGATGGGGCATTTACCCTAATGGAGTTACTGGAATGCAATCACACAATAAATGTCTTAATCTTATCAGATTTCCACAATCCATTAGAAATGTGAATCCACATTTCTGGATTCAATTGTGTACATCTTTTAGCATCAATTTTTTCCATCATCAGGATGAGAGAAAGCAAGAAAACATCACAGCTGATGGATCACAGATCTGAAACATTGATGCTAAACAAACATACACAATCGAATCCAGAAACATAGATTCACAATTTGTCTTAAATTAAGACTGTAGAAAGTAGCAGCTCCAATAAACATCTCTGGTGTTAGTTAAAATATGACTGGTTCCATAATCCATCATCGGGAGCTACTTAGGAACCTACCATTTCTACGAGCAACATAAACCAGTACTAAGAAGAAAATAACACCCAACTACAGAAGTACCACACCACAAAAACAACCATTTGTATGATTTAGCTGCTATCTAATAAACCATAGCCAAAGAAAATCTTTGAAAGTACATCGGTTTGATAGTAATCTAATTGCATTTTGTTTATGACAGACAAGTCACACCAGGAACACAATGCAGGGGCATGCGACTTTGAGTAATTCATTCTTGGACAACATAGTAATTTCAAATCAGATTTTGAACACTCCATATCCACCACCAATTCTGTGAAGCTTTTAAATTTAGCCCCCAAACATCTGTGACATCATTATTACTTTCAAAATCCCTTGCAAACACTCATTTAGGTAAGAATTCAATTCATGTTTTTAAACCCCACATTATAAAGGCTCGCATTATTGCAAAAACACTAATCAGAACTTAAAAGGGACTAAAGCTGACAATGCACGACAAAAACTTACGAACTGCCAAGGCACACTAAACGTTTCCAAAATCAAATTGTTAAAAACAAACTTATATTAACGACATCAAACTTGTGCCATCCACAATCATCGGAAAATTATGAATCTATGCAGGAACGACATACCAGGATTAGGGATCAGCATTCAGCTCATCACGAGAAATGATGTATATTGATTACAAACAAAAACTCATATTGATATTGCTTTACAAGCACATTAGGTCACGTAGACTCCATCACACCCAGTTTTGTGAAACGAAGTTCACCAACAAGGGCTTCCAAGTGATGCACCTACCACTTTCATAATTACCTTCACCACTTAGTGCCCATTAAAACCAATTGATAATTCCAAACCCTAAACCCTAAAAAAAGGTCCATGAACAGATAAACCAACACAGAAACTCGACTTCCAAGCAACTGCCGCATGTACTGACTTCCCACTAACAACACTGCACCCAGAAAAAACCCGGCTGCTTCCGAATTAAAGGAAAAACAAAAAGCCCGAATTCAAAGTGGGTGGACGGGGAATAGGGTGTTACACCCATATATCTGCAACAACCTATGCGTCAAGCATTCGCACACCATACAATCTAAACCATTGATAACTCCCCCATCGAAATCTACGATTCAAAGTAAAAGGCCACTTTACTAATAAAAAGAAAATCGACCCACCGACATGAATAAAACCAAAAAAACGGAAAAAATAAAATCTTTTTGAGAAGACCTTCGTCATCTGGGAAAAACAGGAGCAAGAAATTATAAATACCTACCTGGAAATAGATTTTAACTTCCCGAAGTTAGCGAGAGAAGCGAAGAGCGGGGAGAGACTTGAGCGCTTATAGCTGCTACGAGATACAAATGGCACACAATCCAAGGCGAAATTTTCCCAATTTGAAGAATGGAGAAGAATCTCTGCTGTTGCTATACACTCCTCTAGCGCTCACGTGTCCCTGCGGCTCTGTAAGTGACCCTACAGCTGAAGCTCTTCTGAACACGTGTAAGCTTCTTCTGCTGGTATTAATGTCGCCAATAGATGCACAAAAGATGCTAATTCCCTCAGCCACTTGGGTTGGGTTAACACACAGTTGAGAATTTACAAGAGGACCAGTCAGAAAGCTTATCTATGAGACCTCTTTTTCTTTAACGCTATTGGTGGACCCCGTGATTTGGCCGCTCTCGGAGTTTTCCCGCTTTCTAAGGACGACCATACGCCCCTGCCGACCATCATGCTGTCCAAGCACATTTATGGCTTAGTTTTCCCATTGAAAAAGCCCCACTGGGCCTTGCATGTGAGTTAAGAGGGGTAGGGAGGTCATAGTCCCCTAGGTTAGCTTTATATGGTTGTTATACCTAAGTAGATGGGGTATGATAGGATTTATTTAAGGTTTGGAGGGGTGATTCATCATATATATATATATATATATTGACATTTGGATGACTTAGCAAAGTGTGTCTTTTAAAATCAATTTCTAAATATTTAACTATAATTTTTATAGTTCTATTAAGTCTTAAGAGGGATTCTATAGTTTGATATGGTTCAAAAATTAGGTTATCCAACCAATAAGCATATGTATTATTATTCATTTGTCTTCATTTTAGACAATATGTTTGATTGGTAATGCTCTAAAAATATATATAAGTAATTTCTCCCATGTATGTCTTATTTGTTTCTTCTTCTTTTTTTGTCTTCGACCATTTTTTAAGGGAGTTTTCATTATTTGTTGCAATGACTAGTGAAATGTAAAAAGAAAAAAATTATATTATTGTAAAAAGTCAACTATTGATCGACTTTATGTGATGGTTATGTGTAGGTATATAGGATTGTGATATGTATTGCTATCTACCTAGGATTTGTAGTTGTGACTCGTCCGAGACACTTCGCATCATGATAGATAGTGAGAGGTCTCTTCAAAATCAACTTTCAAAGATTTAATCAAATTTTATTTTAAATGTATAATTGCAATAAAAGTAAGTCATTTTTATTAAGGATAAAATAAGCTTTGAAGGGACCTAAAACATTGTAGAAACAACTTTTTTTCTCGATCTAAAACTCAATTACAAATCACTCTCAACAGATAGCACAAACACAAACAACAACCCAACTATGGAAGAATCGAAATATTAAGAAAAAGGCCAAAGCAACCTAACAACTTTGCTTAAGAGACACAATAAGAATGGATTTTGAAAAAGCTCTCATAAGTTCTTCAAGTGATACATCAATAAGCTTTGTTTTATGTCATTAGTCTCCACTTGTCATGTCTTTGACATATAAGATATTGAAACAAATAATGATACTTTCATACTCTACTTGATAGTGTGTGGTGATATCCTCATTATGACGCAAGGCGAGAGGGCAAAAGAGAGACCTCCCAGCTATGCTTGCTTTGAGTTGCACACAGAAGCCAACAAATTGGAGAAACCACAAGAAATTATAGAGGAATCAATGCAACTATTGAGAGATAAATTTCATTCAACATGTCAAGCATTAGGCCTACTTGCTTGCAACCATATACATTTAATTACAATCAGCAAGCTTAAGAGCTTAGGCTTGTAGAGCCAACCTTTTGTATTTCCTTATATCTAACTTTGTATGTCCTTCTTAATCTTAGATCTCTACTTTTATAGCCAAGAAGACCACAAGTCAGTATTATAATGATTTAGAATAATTGAGAGGGTGGGGGGTTAGTTATCCTCAGGTCCAAATGTACCAATTCAACTTTTAATCACTTCAAACATATTAATCAATCACAAATACCCACTTGGTCTATATAGCACATCTTCAGTAATTTAACATTTCATGCAATTACTTAAATCTCTGTCTCTATATGTGTCGACTATCATCAAATAAACTATTGTAAAATATAGCATGCAAACCAATAACATCCACACCTGAAAATAACACTTTTGACACCAAGATTTAACATGGAAATCCAATTTGGGAAAAACCACCAAGTAACATGCTACCAAATTTTCACTCTTCTAAAGTGAGCTTGGCTAAGAGTCAACCCTGATGATGGATCATTGAGTATGATCCAAAATGTCGATGCTTATAAAAATCTCACACAATCTTGCTCAGAAGCTTTAACACAATATCATGGATTGTGGAAATCTATTGCAATTAAGATTCAACCATGTTAAACATGATTATACAACACATTGTTAAATGTGACCATGTTAAAGGATTTAATCACCATGTTAGGAGTGGCCTTGTTAGAGGACTTTGGATCATTCCATTAGAATGTCACCTTGATTAAAGGATTTACAAAATGATAGTTAGGTCAACCTTGATTGAAGGATTTTGGATTGGTACAATGGTTAGAATGTAATAGTAGGTTTGATCTATAAAGTACAACTCACTTTGCAAATTCAGCTCTCCATTCACTCATATATGTTGGTTCATTGACTGGCCTTTATTGATATCTCCATTAACTGATCTTGTTGGCATCTCCTCAAGAAATCACACTTCACCTATGTTGTTCTCCTCTTTATAGCTTCTCCTTAAGATCGCAATCAACAATGAACCAACCTTAAATTTCATTCCTTATGTCTCCTTAAATAGGTAATTTTGATCTTTTTTCGCTTAAATATAACTGTTGATCTTAGCGTTAGGTTAGATTCATTGAATCATTTGATCCTCTTTATTCTCCTTCTAGAAACTTTTGATCATATTATTTCCATTGATCATGTAACAAATTCTCCTCATGTATTAAATACGCCAACTCATCAATCCTTATCTTCCATGCACTTTGATTAATTCAAAATTCTAACAATGTTGATCTCAAAATCAAATCTTTCTCAAGTTGTAACTTTTGTTGTCACCTGGCAATCACTATGTTCTTTAGCTCGATCATCACTATGTAACTCAACACACACTATACCTTCTCACTCGGCATCAATAGGCTTGTTCGACCATTACTACACTTCTTTATACATTTTCTCAACAATAACTAACACTTGGCTTCAACTATTTCATTTGGTTTCTAATTAAGTTCCTTAATCATATGCTTTAGCTTCTTCATTGACTGTGCAATACTGATACTTGTTCAAGATTATCCTTTTGACTTGATTCAACTCTTATCTTTGTCTAAGTATCTTCTACACTTCATGTATTGATCGAACAACACATTATCTTATCAAGGACTAACTTATCAAGTGCCCATTGTGTTTTCATGATACTTAACACATCTCAACTCAACCTTTCACTAATTCCTCTCATGATCTCTTATTTTCAAATCATCTTCATCAATCAAATGATATGGCACTCTAGAGTGTTAGTAAATGTCTCTTCAGTAGATTTGACATTGTCTTTCTAATAGGTTTGACATCAATGGCAACGTATCGATTACTCCAATTGTAGTTTCCAACAATTAGCTTATCGAGCAAATTATTACAATTATAGGTCCTACCCAAAGGAGAATTCAGTGACATTTCAAACAAGAAAATTAACTTATGTGGGGACAAAGATAGGTCCACATGTGATCTAAGAAGAGGTTCCTATTAGTCATATTTTCCCTACTACCAAAATTAGGTTTTGCTTGTCGAACATGTCCAATAGTCATATTTTTAAATATTTAAATGGTCCAATATACTTTTAAAACCTTAGGTCATATTTTATTTCATAAATCTTCATGTGGTTGTGTATTATAAAAATCCTGGTGGTCTCACATCTTCTCATTTGTCCAATATTCTAGGATATATGGTTGTCACTTTGTTGTTATCAAAAGTTGCATGACCAAAAGGCATAACTACATAATGACAATGTCCCACGCATCCCAGGTGGGGCCTTTTTCTTTTGGGTCATGTGCAATGCTCAGTAAATGTTGGAACCGTCGATCAGATCTGCATCTACAGCTATCATTATATCGCTATGAAAAAATGTATGATCAAAAGTCATAGTGACATAGCGACAAGGTGCCATGTATCCCAGGTGGACCTTCCTTCTCTACGGCTATTGGAGTTGTCAGAAGAGGTGCAGTTGGAAAATTTTTATTGGAGATTTATGAAAGTGGGTCAGTTTCTTGACATACCTTATCCACCGTCAGATCGAAGATGATCAACAATTGTTGCTATGTCACTATGGAAAATTGTACGTTGATTTTCCATAAAGAGATAACAATGATGTGACACGTAGATGTGTGGGACCTTTTCTACAACTATGGGTCACAAGCAAGAAGGAGGTGTCAGATGAGTTGGCATAGGGTAGTGTTCTAATTAGTCAAGGTCTTGACTAGAATCAATGCATCTTCAGGATCGTTAGATTGAAAGTAGATCGAGCATCATCATTATGTTGCTAACCAAAGATGTCAGGCCATTATCCATAGCAACAAAGTGACAAATTGACATGTGTCTCAGTGGGCCCGGGTGGCGATTAAGTTCATTTTCACAAAGTCGTGGACATTTCATGTTAAGTCAAGGTTCAAGCCATGACAGTGTGAATGGTATGTCGGCAGTTAGGTCCCCATGGTTTGTAGGGTCGTTGACGTTTGATGTTAGCCAAGAAAACCATGACAACAATGCGAAGGCTTAGAATCATGCAGTCATCGAGTCACATTAGTTAGTGAGAAATGTTGAGGATAAGCTTCAAAGCAATGAAAATGGTTAGTTTGACTATGTTTGTAGTTTCACAGGGTAAAGCAGTTGGTTAAATTTAAAAGGTGACAAAGCTACAACTAGGGCAAGGTCAACAAGTCAACATAAAGTTAGAAGATAGATAAGGTGGCAGAATATTCAAACAACATTAGGCCACATGGCACTATTAGATGGTCAAGCCTAGTTGACTTGCTGATTTATTTGATTTGGCATGTCGATAAAAAAAAGGAAACAACTCTTAATAGCAGATATGATCTTCTCGATCACATTCAACCACTTTCATGGTTCTCCATGCTTGATAAATGAAAAGGACACTTCATTTCTGCCTGATTATCCGTCTATTTGGTCAAAACATTAATGGTCACCATTTCTATCTTCTCAAGGTTTCTGTTTGATGAATAGATATGATGTTCTTGCATCTGGATGTGTACCATGATCAAATTTCTTCTCCAAATTTTCATTGATTATTCTCTATCATCTTAAATGTAGTTGTTGTGCTTTTCCTTAGGTTAGAAGCTTTATGAGTTATGCTTGCACTATAGAAGTAGATTTTGTAACCCTTCTTAGGGTTGGTCATTTTTTCTGATTCTCTAGCAGCAGTATTATGCTCTGCTACTATAAATTTTCTTTTGCCTATGAGTGAATGTAATCTCTACTATGCCCCATTATCCATCAATATAAGTGTAAAACCTTCCTACCTTTGTTAATGTTTTTGTTTTTGTTCTTCAATCTGCATAAAAGTATCTACTATTGCCCTCCTTTGAATGTTATGGAGTGAAGTCCCTTCCTCATAATACAATTTGGTTTATGATCTATATGTGGTTGTTGAGTCAAAATAAAGGTTGAATTAGTGTCTTTTAAGATCATATTGATGAATAGTGCATTGCTAGGCAGAGATATGACTGAACAAACTATTTTGGTGCATCACCCCCTTTAGATTATCTTAGGTAGTTTGTTTTCATTCATTCCTTCTCCCTTTTCCTCTCAAAGATTAGTTAGGTGCACCCTAATAGTAAGGAAGTCAACCTTCTCTGGAGACTCAATCTCATAGTTCAAGTCCCACAGCTTGAAGATTGTTTCCATGTTTCATAAGGTCGCCTTTAGGTAAAAACTTTAGGCAAGCGTGCAAGATTTTGTGACAATAGTTTTTGGCATGCTCGATGGGACTAACAGTCGAAGCATTATAAGTTCACTAGTGTCAAAGTGAAGAACTTCAAATACATGCTGAGAAGATAGCGTTTCTCTTAGCATTTTAGGACTTTAGAGGCTCATTTTTCAAGTACTTGGTGACTCCAACTCTATATTCTAGTTTTTAGACCAAGTTGTTGTGATTCATGCTCAAAGGCCATATAAGAGCATCTTCTAGAGATAATTTTTAATACTTTGAACTCTCATTTTCAAACCCTAGAAGAAAGAGAAATAGATTATCTCTATCACTAGTTAGGAGTGCAACAGTAGCACATACGCTTGCAAGATCTCTCTTCACTCCTCCTGTTGATAGGTCACAGCCTCTAGGGTGCCATCATTTCATTTGAATAGGTTATTATACCATATGGAATATCCTAGAGCACATGCATTTGCCACCATTAATGGTGGGATTCTTCTCCTATTGGCTTAAATAAATGATATTCCAATGTCAGCTCTTAAAATTATACCTAATTTCACTGGTAAAACTTTTGTCTCTCCTATAGAACACATTCAAGAAATTTCAAATGTCTACAATATACATGGTATTATAGAGGATGATGTTGATGTTACGCTTCTAGCTTCATCCTTAAAGGGAAAAAAATTACAATGGTATAGCGGTTTGCCTCACAACTCTATTATTGATTGGGATGGGTTAGGAGTAGGAATTTGTAAGCATTTTGAGGATAGGAGTGATCACTTATCACTTTTGGAGTAGCTAACAACTATCAAGAGAGCACCCCATAAATATATGACAGATTTTAGAAGACATGGGATAGAATACCTATTGCAGTAAAGCCTTCCCCTGGTAATGCATTCTTGTATTGCCTTAGAGCCTTTAACACGATATTGCTACCACTCTACAATCTATGGGAGGAGATACTTTTCTTGATGCCTATGAAGTTGCCATACAGATAGAAAACATATTGATACGAGGAGGAAAGTTAGCTCCAAGGCCCCCAATGCCTTTCTTTCCTAATATGCCCGATCATCAACTTGCTATAGCCCCTATCCCTACCACATCTACAAGTCAACCCCTTGCTATTGTCCCTTTAGCCTCTACATCTTCAAATGGGATAGATGAAATTAAAGATATGATGCAGTTCATGATGCAAAATATAGACAAGAATTTGCAAGGTTAGGAGAAGAAGCTAGAGGATAGCTTCTCAGTAATACAAAAGATGAGTAACAAAGTGGTGACCTTAGAAAGACAACAAGCTCAAAAGAATAAACCTCCCCAACTTCAGTATCAAGATCCCATGCATAATAGGCCTCCAAATCAAAATCAAAGTCATGTTCCCTATAATCAAAATAGACCTATTGGCAATACCCATACTGCAAATACAAAGCTAAACAAAGCATTAGTCTCCCAAAATAATCTTGCTCAAGATCAAGATTTCTACCCTTCTTGTAACTATTCCTATGGATATTGCATGTGTCAAAAAGAAAAATCTTACTTAGCATTGACTAAATAGGGGCAACCAATAGGACAATAATACAATGTTAGTCAACCTACTGAGGGTTCTCATCTATAACAATAGGGTGATTGTTCTTTCATGAACCATTAATCAGAGAAGCATTGTCATGCCAATCATGATGCTATAGCTCACAATACTACAAGTAAGAGACGAGCTATGGAAGATGTTACATCTCCCTCACCTAATCAAGCTTCTACTTTAGGTACTGCTCCTCATGTGCCAATGATGAATGCTCAATCCAATGTTGCTCCTCAGCATAAGTAGAACACAAGCAACAAGGGTGTGGTTGAATCTTAGAGTGCTTAATTTCAATCAATAATCCCTATAGCTCCCAAATCCCAAAGCAAAATAACTGGTATTCCTCTTAATATTGTAGACTAGATGAAGAGGACCAATGTTAGTGTCCCTATGTGGGATGTTGTTGCTACTATGCCATCACAAAGGAAGTTACTTCAACAGAAGTTAGAAGGCATAGAAGTGAAGGATCAACTACCTAAAGAGGAACATGCAACAAGCTTGATGCAACCAATAAAAGGAGGAGAAATAAGTAAGAAAATTAGATATACTCCCTTTTATGTTTCCTTGATTATAGGAGATAAACTAGTCCATAATTGCATGATTAACTCAAGGGCTAGTAGTTCAGCAATGCCTAAAAGTGTAGCTAATATCCTTGGCATCAAATATGAGCCCATAGTTAGGGATGTGCTCCAATTAGATGGTAGCTCTACAAGACTGTAGGAGTCTTAAAGAATGTAGAGATGGCATTACATGCTTTCCTAGTTGTACTGTTACATAAGATATATCAGTAGCTAAGGTCAAACCAAAATTTGCAATATGTCTTTCCAGAGACTTCACTATACAAATAGGTGGCTATATTTCATTTGATTGGTCTTACTATTTTTTTAGAACAAGGTATGGAATAAAAGCTTCCATAAGAGTAGAGCCCCTAGTCCTCAATCATATAGAGACCTATACTCCAAGTCCCATAAACATGAATTGCACTATTTCTGAAGAAGAGGATATGGACATAGTACAAGAGCCTACTACTTCCTTGGTAGAGGTGCCTGATTATCTCTTAGATGAATGGGCCATTGCTTATTAGTTTGATCTAGTACAAGGAGCCCTAGAGATAGGCCTCAACACATATTGTATATCAAAAAAAGGATGCTCCTATTCCTGATCTCATAAAGAAGGAAGAGTACACTAATGGATTGTGGAGCATTTTTTTGATGGCTTAAGAGATAAAAATGGCTCAGGGGCTAGTGTCATGCTCATTTCCCCTAAATTGAAGAAGTCATATTTCTCTTATAGGCTCCAATTTAGCTACACCAATAATGTAGCAGAGTCTGAAGCTCTGATCCAAGGTCTCCAACTTGCACAAAAGAGAGGAATCAAGGCTCTAAAGGTCTTTGGAGACATTGAACTAGTTGTTAATTAAGTAAGAAGCTAGAATATTACCAAGAACAACCTCCTCAAATCATATAAGCACAGAGTATGGGATTTTCTTGAAGGTTTTCAAGCATTCAACATTTAGAGTGTTAGTAGGAAAGAAAATAAACATGTTGACAGACTTGTAGCAATTGGTGCTCACTATGATGTACCAAAGCATGTTGAAGATAAAAAGGAGCAACATATTAGAGTGGTGGTAAGACTTGCAATCCCAAACAACAATACCAAGAACAACCTCCTCAAATCATATTACCAAGAATAACCTCCTCAAATCATATAAGCACAGAGTATGGGATTTTCTTGAAGGTTTTCAAGCATTCAACATTTAGAGTGTTCCTAGGAGAGAAAATAAACATGCTGACAAACTTGCAGCAATTGGTGCTCACTATGATGTACTATAGCATGTTGAAGATAAAAAGAAGCAACATATTAGAGTGGTGGTAAGACTTGAAATCCCAAAAAACAATACCAATTGGCAAGTCTTTGACTTTGATGTGTAGATTGTCAATTTTCTACAAAATGTGGTAAAACTCTTAAAGAGGAACCAATCCAAATTGCAAGGATAGTATGGTGATCAAATCATGAGCCTCTGTTCAAACAAGTTACCCAAGGGCCTAATCACTTTGGAGAGTATCTTCAACCCTGGTGATCAAGAAAGGAATAGGGGGTTGAACTTCACTACAAATAAAGATGATCACATACTAGTTGCAATTGCTAATGGAAAGACTCTCAATTTGGGAAAGGTATGCTCTAAAGTTGAGCAAGAAAATTTTGTTCATTTATGTCAAGAATTCAATGATGTATTCACATGGACATATGATGATTTAAAGGGTTTTGACCCAAGCTTGTTCCAACATACTATAGATTTGAATAGTGATGCAAAACTTGTTAGACAAAAATAGAGACTAGTCAACCCTATGATTGAGCCTATGATGAGAAAGGAGCTATCCAAACTGATAGAGGCTAATATCATTTTCCCTATTAAGAATTCCTCTTGGGTAGCCAACCTTATTCCCATTAGGAAGAAGAATGGGGAAATTAGATTGTGTATAGATTTTAGGGACCTTAATAGGGCTTTTCTTAAAGATCACCATCCTCTCCCTTCCATGGAGCAAATCTTGTCCAAGGTTAGTGGTTTAGAGAAATTTTCTTTCTTAGATGGGTTTTCTAGTTATAATCAAGTGTTAGTCCAAAAGTCTGATACATACAATACAACCTTTACTACTAGATGGGGCACTTATGCCTTTAGTAAGATGCATTTTGGACTAACTAATGCAAGTGCTAATTTTCAAAAGGCAATGAAGATGGCCTTCAAGAACATGATTGAGATTTGTCTTGGTCTAACTTGATGATATAACAATCTATTCCAAGAATGTGGCAGATCATTTTGGTGATCTGAAGCAAGTGTTCATTAAATTTAGAGAATATGGTGTATTACGGAATCCAAGCGTGTGTTTTCCACTAATCAAGGGAAGTTGCTTGGACATATTGTGTCTAAAGATGATTTGGATATTAATCTTGAAAGAACATAAGAAATTCTTGATCGTCCACTTCCTACTCATAAGAAAGGGCTACAAAGCTTCCTTGGTAGAATCAACTTGAGAAGGTTTATCCCTAATCTTGCTACCATGGTTAAACCCCTTACAACTATGCTAAAAAAGAATATGGTGTTTACCTAGACAAAGGAGGGAGAACTAGTTTTGAAGAGATCAAGAAGGCAATAGCATCAACTCCTACCCTTATCAATCCCAATTTTGATAAGGATTTCATTCTCTATACCCTTGGAGGTGAGTCAAGCATCTTAGCTATCTTGACACAACTAAATGATACAAATGAAGAACAACCTATAGCCTTTTTCAATGAAGGGCTAAAGGACTATGAAGATAAGTACAGTTATATGGAGAAACAAGTCCTCTCTATCATAAGGGCCTTAAAAAAAATTCAAACATTTGCTATCACATAACAAGATCCAACTCCTAGTTCCATTTGCAAGTGTTAAGGACTTCCTCTTGAATAAAGATGTCAATGAGAAAAGGGTTGTTGGATTGATCACTAAGGTCATGGAGTATGACATAGACATTAGGATCACTAAGCTAGTCAGAGGCAAAGGACTATGCAATGAAAAGATTTCATCCTAGGAGCCAATTGCAGAAGTTGTTCTAGTTATAGAAAATGCAAAACCAGCAGGGGATGAAGATCTAAATGATTGGATGCAGGACATGACAACTTTCTTGTTAGGAGAAGGATATCCACAAGGGTTAAGTAGGGCCAAAAGGAGATAGTTCAGATTGTAGTCTATCCCTTTTTTCCTAGTAGGTGGGATTCTATTTACAAAAGATTTCAATGGAGCCCTATTGAGATGCATCAACACTAATCAAACTAATAGGATGATCAAGGAATTTCATGATGGTCTTGATGGTGACCATTTCCCAGCTAGAACAATCGCTATGAAGATCATGAGAGCTGGTTATTATTGGCCAACTCTATTCCATGATTGTTATGGGTATATAAGGAAATGTGATAAGTGTGCTTTCTTTTTTAGGAAAACAAAGGTTAGCATCCCTTCCCCTTTATCCTATTTAGGTTAATCAACTATTTACCCAATGGGGGCTAGATTTTATTGGTCCAATCAATCCACCTTCCAACTCTGGTCATAAGTGGATCTTAGCTAATATAGATTACTTTACAAGGTGGATAGAGGCAATAGCCTTGAAGGATGCCATAGAGACTTTAGTGGTTAAATTCATTGATGGAATTGTAACCAAATTTGGTGTTCCTTCAACAATAATATATGATAATGCTAAGTCTTTTGTTGGGACCCATATTTGTTCTTTGATAGTTGACCATGGTATATATTTGAACACCTCCTCAAATTACTACCCCCAAGACAATGGCTTGGTTGAGTCCTCTAATAAGAACCTAATCAGAATCATGAAGAGGACCATTGAGGACAACCAGAGGTGTTGGCACTCAAAATTAAAGACTGCCCTTTAGGTTGATAGAATTATAACTAAGAGGGTCATTAGAAATTCACCTTTCATGTTGGCATACAGGAGGGAGGCAAGACTTCCTATCTCACTCAAGTTCCCCTCCCTAGAGTTAGTTCATCAATTGGAGCTAGTTGAACATGATGCCATGACTGTTAGGATGGCAGAATTAATGGAGCTAGAAGAAAAGAGGCAGTAAGCTATGTAGACTCTTGAGATACAAAATCAATAGGTCAAAAAGAGCTTTGACAAGAGGGCCAACGCTAGGGCTTTTAGAGAAGGAGATCTTGTCCTATAATGGGATGCAAACAAAGGAAAACTAGGCAGACACTCCAAATTTGATGCTCTTTGGAGTGGAACTTATGTGATCACCAATTGTAAGTAGGCCAATGCCTTGCAATTATCCAAGCCTAACGATGATATCCTTCCAATTCCAAGAAGTGTCGAGCATAGGTTGTCTCTCTGTTCTTCTAGAGATAACCAAGTTTTGAAGATTTTGAGCTTGCAGAGGAGGTGGAGTCTCATAATTTTTGCAATTACAGAGAAGAAAAAGATAAAGTTGTGGGTTTACAATGTGCAGGTTTCATGTTTTTATGACTCTATAGCCTAATAGATACTCAAGGTCACTAATCATATACTTAACAGGCTAGTGTCCTCCTTGAGTCGCCAAAATTGTTAGTCATATTTGCCCTCCCACCAAAATTAGGTTTTTCTTGTCAAACATGTCCAATAGTCATCTTTTTAAATATTTGAATGGTCCAATATACTTTTAAAACCTTAGTTCATATTTTATTTCCTAAGTCTTCATGTGGTCGCATATTATAAAAATCTTGGTAGGCCCACATCTTCTCATCCGTCCAATCTTCTAGGATCTACAGTCGTCTCTTTATCATTATCAAAAGTTGCACAACCAAAAGATATAATGACATAGCGACAATGTGCCATCACCTCGGGTGGGGCCTTTTCCTTTTGGGTCATGTGTAGTGGTTAGTAAATATTAGAACCGTCGATCAAATTTGCATCTACGATTGTCGTTTTATCACTATGAAAAAATGTATGATCAAAAGTCATAGAGACATAGATATAGCATGCCATGTATCCTAGGTGGGCCTTCCTTCTCTGCGGCTAGTGGAGTTGTTAGACGAGGTATAGCTAGTGAAGTTTTATTGGAGCTTTACAAAAGTTGGCCAGTTTCTTGACATACCTTGTCCACTATCAAATTGAAGATGATCAATGATTGTCACTATTTCGCTATGGAAAATTGTACATTCATTTTCCACAATGAGATAATGAAGATGTGACATGTAGACATGTGGGACCTTTTCTCCAACTGTGGGCCATAGGCAAGAAGGAGGTTTCAGATGAGTTGGCATAAGGCAGTGTTCTGATTGGTCAAGGTACTAACATGAATTAATGCATCTTCGAGACCATCATATTGAAAGTAGATCAAGCGTCATCATTAGGTTGCTAACCAAAGATGTGAGGCCATTATCCATAGCGACAAAGTGACAAATTGACATGTGTCTCAGTGGACCTAGGTGGCAGTTAAGTTCATTTTCACAAAGTCATGGACATTTCATGTTAAGTCAAGGTTTAAGTCGTGACGACATGAATGGTATGTTGGTGGTTAGGCCCCCATGGTTCATAGGGTCATTGACATTTGATGTTAGCTAGGAAAAATGCGATGACAATGCGAAGGTTTAGAATCATGCATTCGCCGAGTCACAACAATTAGTAAGAAGTGTTGGGGATAAGCTGTGAAGAAGCGATAATGGTTAGTTTGACTATGTTCGTGACTTCATAAGGTTAAATAGTTAGTCAAATTAAAAAGTTGGTGAAGATGCGACTAGGGCAGGGTCAATGGGTCAACATAAAGTTAGAAGATAGATAAGGTGGCAGAATTTTCAAACGATATTAGGCCACATGGCAGGGTTAGATAGTCAAGCCTAGTTGACTTGCTGATTTATCTAATTTGGCACAACGATAACTAAAAGGAAACAACTCTAAATGGTGGATCTGATCTTCTCAGTCACCTTCAACCAATTTCATCATTCTCCATGCTTGATAAATGCAAAGGACACTCCATCACCACTTGGTTATCCATCTATTTGATCGAAACATTAATGGTCGTCATTTCTGTCTTCTCAGGGTGTCTGTTCAATGAATAGATATGACATTCTTGCATTTGGATGTGTACCATGATTGAATTTCTTCTCCAAATTTGCAATGATTGTTCTCTGCCATCTTAAATATATTTTTTGTGCTTTACCTTAGGGTAGAAGCTTTTTGAGTTATGCTTGCATTATAAAAGCAGATTTTGTAACCCTTCTTAGGGTTAGTCATTTTTTTATATTCTCTAGTAGTAGCATTCTGCTATGCTACTATAATTTTCCTTTTGCTTATGAGTGAATGTAATCTCTACTGTGCCTCATTCTCCATTAATATAAGTGTAAAACCTTCTTACCTTTGTTAATGTATTTGTTTTCATTCTTCAAAGTGCGTAAAAGCATCTACTATTGCCCCCTTTGAATGTTATGGAGTGAAGTCCCTTCCTCATAATATCAATTTGGAATCTGATATGTATGTGTTTGTTGAGTCAAAACAAATGTTGAATCAGTGTCTTCTAAGATCATATTGATGAATACTGCATTGTTAGGCAGAGATATGATTGAACAAACTATTTCAGTGTATCACCCCCTTTAGATTAGATTAGACAGTTTTCTTTCATGCATTCCTTCTCCCTTTTCCTCTCAAAGAGTAGTTAGGTGCACCTTGATAGTAAGGAAGTTGGCCTTCTCCAGAGACTCAATCTCATAGTTCAAGTTCCATAGCTTGGAGATTGTTTTCCATGTTTTACAAGATTACCTTTTGGCAAGGGTGGAATCTTTTATGACAATAGTTCCCAAGTGCACGGGATGCCATGATGTCACACAAAACCTCATTTAAGTCAACCCTACAAATTACTCAAGCTACTAGGAAATTAGCATGCCTTGACTAAAGAGAAGGATAACTCCCAGATGTAATGGAATTAATTTATGTGGTCTTAGCCAAAGGATCCACTATATGTCCACATTAAGGTGCTAACTTTCCAAAAATATTAAACCATGAATAGCAACTGCCATTCTCCAAATAACAAATAAGAACAATGAAAGGAAATCTTTTTGGTTGATGCAAGATTGCCAAGATACTCAAGATGCTCCTACATTAGACACTTGGGATAACAAAAGTATTGATGTCCACATCAAGAAGTATGGTGCTCTGAGAAGTATCATAAAGATCCAACTTAGCTTTTGTGAT
Source organism: Cupressus sempervirens (assembly GCA_028749045.1). Classification (NCBI taxonomy): domain Eukaryota; kingdom Viridiplantae; phylum Streptophyta; class Pinopsida; order Cupressales; family Cupressaceae; genus Cupressus; species Cupressus sempervirens. The sequence goes on along the minus strand of CM053786.1, from coordinate 439,780,839 downwards.
CTAAGAATTGTCCTCAATAGGCTTATTTTGCCACTAAACCAAATACTCTTTGTAATCCTTTCCTTTGGTGCTCTTACTAATTCGATCATCCAAAATATTTTAAATTCCTGCTATCTTCTTCTTAGGATATTAGGCTTATTAGTTGTCTCTTCATCTAATTCATGATACTCAAAGATGTTTGAGATATTAAACAAATGTGAAATATCCATATCCTTAATCAATTCCACATCAAGAGTATTACCACTGTCATGTTTCTTCAAGATCTTACAAGGCCCAAACTTCTTCAACTTTAGCTTACTATATGTGGCAACTAGAAATATTTATTTCTTCAAATGTACCATTACCTCATCTCCAACTTCAAAATTCATGTCTTCTCCTTTTATTTATTGTATCTTTATATCCTTGATTACCATCATGTAGATTACCTTTCACTTCTTCATACAAATTCTTCATTAAAGTCCACAAGTTCTTCGACCTTAGCATTATTCTTTACTTCAACATCCAATTTTATCAATTCACCATTTCCTCTAAGACTCTTGCCACTTACAAGATCAAAAGGAGTTTTCTTACTACTTCTATTCATAAAATTGTTATATGCAAATTTAACTTGTGCCAAAATCAAATCCCAATTAGAAGGTCTATCTCCAAGAAAACATTTCAAAAGGTTACCAAAATTTATGTTCACAACTTTAATCCATCCATCCATCTGGATGAAATGTAGAACTAAACTTAAGAATAGTACTCAACTTTCTCCAAAGCATCCTCCAAAAATAACCAATAAACTTAGTATATTTGTCTGAAATAATAGTTTTAAGCAATCCATGAAGTCTCACAATCTCTTTGAAAAATAATTTTTTTATGAGTATTGTATCTAATGTCTTCTTACAAGGTATGAAATGTGCCATTTTATAAAATCTAACAAATACTACAAAGTTAGAACCATTACCTTTATAATTTCTAGGAAATCCTAGAAGAAAATCCATACTGATACCTTCCCAAGGTCTGCAAGGAATAGGCAAGGCTGTGTAGAAACCAATATTTTGACCACTTCCTTTAGCAACTTGACATATTTTGCAACTCCTCACCATATTTTGTACATCCTTATATATTTTTAGCCAAAAGTATCTTTATGAAATCATCTTCACTATCTTATCAATCCCAAAATGTCCTACAAATCCATAACTATGTTTCTCTTTTAATAATGTTCTCCCTCATAGATCCTCTGGGTAGACATAACCAAATTCCTTTAAACAACATATTTTATTGAATGAAATATTCAACCCACCTATCTTGGTCATTAGTCATAAGGTTCTTACAAGATTTCTAAAGTTCTACAAAATCAAGGTTTCATACAAGTTCTTCAAATCCTCAAAAATTAAGCACTTCAACTCTCATCTTTGTCAAAAAACTTCTTCTTCTACTCAAATCATCTACTACCTTATTATATTGTACACTCTTATATTTTAACACAAAATAAAAGTTCTACATATACTCAACCCACTCGCATCTCTCTGATTAAACTTATTCTGACTTCCCAAATACTGTAAAGATTTATGATCATCGTATAGAACAAATTCTCTAAGCATCAAATAATGTCTCTATTTCTTCAAATATTGGATGATTGTATAAAATTCTTGATCATATACTAAATATTTCTTCTTAGCATCATTCGATTTCTTACTGTAAGAAGCTATAGGATTACCCTCTTAACTCAAAATAATGCCAATGACATTACCACTAGCATCACAATCAACATGAAAAACTTTGTTAGAATTAGGTAAAGTAAGCACATATAATTCAACAACCTTTTCCTTCAATGTTTCAAATATTCTATTTTTTCTATGTCCACTTGAAATCCTTTTTATCACCTCTCACAACCTCTGTCATGACATTAAACATTAAACTAAAATTTCTAATAAACTTTCTATTAAAACTTGCTGATCCATGAAATGATCTAGCTTCTCCAACATTATCAAGTGTAGGCCAATCAAGAATAACCTTTGCCTTTTTAGGATCCATTGTAATGCCCCCTTAGGAACCTAAGAGAAATAAACCTAATATTTTACAAAGTTCACTAAACTTTTTCTTTTTAAAGTTTAAACAATGTCACAATAACAATGAAGAAGTAATATACATAAACAAAACATTTATACGAATGCAAACAATACATATTTCATTCTTGAAGGGTTCCTTTGTGTTGAGTCACATTTAAGAAGTTATATTAAGTAGTTTAAGACTTAAGTACATGTTCATGAATCATAAGGAAATAAAAGATACACCATCTCATAAGAAAATGTGTAAAAGTAAGTAATACAATGAAATACATCTAATGAATAACATCCACTACACATGTCACAAGGTATGCGAGAATAGATATAAGTACAACCAAATAAAAGATACATGTAAACATATATACATCAACTGAATAGAAGTCTCCAAGATATGAATAAGAATGATAACGGATACAACTGCACCAATGAGCATCCAACATCCACAAATCTAAGAGGCACCCAAATGGTAAGAAGACACTACCTCCCAAGTACATGGTCACCTATTCAAGCTCCCACTCCCACCATGCAAGGAAGATAATGAACAATCCACAAACATATATCAAACCATAAAACAATCCTAGGCAAGGAATCATGATAGCCAAATCTTCCTCAAGGGTAATAAACTACCAAAGAAAGAAAGATAATCAAAATCAAAAGGACACTCAATCCAATACCAACATCGCATACCAAGTCAACATCCAGATACCAAATGCAATACAATATCAAATCAAGATGAAGTCAATGAAAGGTATCCACCTTAAGTAAAGGCCTCATGTCCAAGAATAATAATCAATAGATAACAACCATCATCAATAAAAGTAATCACCAACAATAAGTACACCACTAATAAATAGTTAACACTCATCAATTAAAGTCAACTATCAACAATAAATGACATCTGATCAATAAGTAACATCTTACAGTAAATACACCATCAAAAGTAATATCCAACAAGTATACCACTAGAGGCAGATATTAAAAAAAATCATGAAGGAGGCTCAAGCTACATACTAGGGAGTGATGGTCAAACTATTTGAGTTACTCTAGACTGGTCTCTCACTAGACCCTAGATCCTCAAGTGTTGAATTGCCCTGGAATGGTCACTCTGGACCCCGAACCCTCAACATGACACATACGAAACCAAAATGTCCTCTCATGAAGATGAGGAAAACTACTCCTACCTCTCACTAGGTATCATCACATTCCCATCCTTAGCCTATACAAGCACTCAAGGCATGGATGAGGCAAAATCTATAACTTATCTTTTTAATATTTTTAAAATGTTTTAATTACTATGTTATCACTTATTACATAACTTACAATGAGTTACCTTGATAGCCACTTTGGGCCTCGACCCCCATTGCAAGCCACTCCTATAGACATGCACATAGACTACCTTCCCAAAACTCACAAGCCACAATTGTGTATCATACCATAAAAGTACTACTGGTCGAATTCGGTTCCTTAATAGGTAATCCAAAAATAACCTTGGTTCTCAAAACCCAAGTTCTCATAAATGCCCATCAAAATATAACTCAAAAAAAAAAACCTCAATTTAGATCATGAAATCGAGTCAAATAATCATAAAAGAACTCTTAAAAATGCCTTTGGTGCACATCCTAACTTGACCAACTAAACAACCCACAAAGAAAACTATCACAAAAATAAATATCACAAGACTCTAAATAGAATATAAAAAAATACATAATTTTTAGCCATGTGATTTAATTCCATCAATTTTTTTTTCTTTTCAAAATCTATGACACAATTCTTTATCCAAAAATTAATACAATAAATTAATAAGCATTATGCAAGCACCCCGAAAGACACAAAGTAGACATATCTTTCAATAAAATTCTACAATGAATTTTCAAACCCTACCTCAAAACCACAACTAAAATCTAAGACGATCTATGAATGCATGCAAATCCAAACCTTTTGAAACTTTCAACAATTCTTTTGATCTAATTCCAAATTTTTCTCCCCAAAACCTGTGTCTCTCAAACGAACTACCAACCCCCTTATAAAGAACCATAACCCTAATTAGGGTTTTTGTTCTCCCATATTTTAAAAGCCACTGACTCTATCGAATAATAATTACTTTAATTATTTAATCCTTTCATGCACACTTTAAAGAACTTATTAATTAAAATATTATTTTTTAATTTTTCTTTTCCTCCATTTTATTAATTAGTGTAAGCACTATTTAATGCATAGTTTATTATTTAAATTAATAATAATAATTAAAGCTCATTATTAAATGCAACTCTAATTTAATTCTTATTAATTAAATAGTTATAATAAAGCAATATCGAATCTATAATATTTTAATATTTAATTCTCTTTTTAGTGCAACTTCTTAAATTAGACTTTTAAACTGAAGCACATATTTTATTAATTTCTAATTAATCAAGTACCATCATATTTTAATTTATCTTTAATCAATTTTCCCAATTGGAATTCTAAATCAAGTCTTTTGAATTAAAGCACATACTTGATTAGTTTTTAATTAATTAAATATTCTCATATTTTAATATTTTCTTTTTAATTAAATAATATTTAATGACTCTCAATATCATATTCTAATCACCCAAAAATGGTCATCAACTACAAGCCCCCTTTCTAGCATTTTTGCATAATTTATCCAATGCTTATCCATGATCAAATCTCCAAAAATCCATCTATTTGATTTTATGCTATAATTTGACCACTTTAACCCAAGTTCATATTAATTAAAAGAACATGTCCCCATTTTAATTAAATAAAATTTGCCACTCATCTCTTACCCTAAGTCGCACACATATAAATATTTCCCCTATTTAAAAATGAAAGAAAAGACATTTTTCTCCCACACAGGGGACAAAAGTCAACTCTTCATCATGATTGGTGGAAATGCTTATGCACATGGATCACTTTCACTTTCATACTCCACCCTTGATCACATGCATCTTACCTTATCATCTCTATCATCCATTTCTCTTTAAAAGGGAGAACCCTCTTCTCACTTCAAAACTCCACTCTTTTACTAACTTATGTTGCAGGATTGAAGATCTCATACTTGTGGAGCTCCTCTTCTTCTATATTCTATGATTCATTCTTCATGCTTCTCATTCATTCTATTTTCTCTCCATGCTTATAGATTAAATCATCTATTCTAAATAGAGGTTGTAATACTTATTTTCTAGTTTAGCTTGCATTCTACTTTATCTCATTTAGCTTTCATTTGCATTACATTCGTTCTAAACTCTTGGATGCTAGCAAACTTGCTCCCATCTTTGAATCTCTCGTTCTATGGTGCACCTTGCAAGGGTTATATAGTTGTGATATCTCCACTAGTAAAATATCCATATAATTAAATCAATAATTACTATATAAAGAGAAATAATATACCAAATAATATAATTAGAACCATATTATGATATGATACAATATATTACATAATAACAATGTAATGTTTTAATAATAAAATAATAATCATTTCTATAATATATAATTTACATAATAGTTATATTAAAAAGCTAAATATATAAATTGAAGATTAAAAAATTACATATATTCATAATATAAATATTAATTAAATATTATTACTAATAGTAAATCATAATTATAATGTTTAAATATATATAATTTTGATTGGTAAGAGGATGAAGCCAAGATTCATTATTATTATGTGATTTATTATTTAGTAAGCTTGTGTAGAGTGAAACCCAAGACCCCTTTGATAAGAGGCTTAAAATTTATGATTGTGTTGTAGGCTCTTGCCTATTATAATGTTAATATTAATAAACAAATATAAAAAATTAAATAAAAGGACACACCCCCTCTCCAAATAAGATATATAATAATATTACATACCAAAAAAGGGATCATGAAGAAATGAAATGAGCAAAAACTGAAAATATTAAGTAATTGTAGACAAGGGTCATTACAAATGGTATCAAAGCAATGATATTGCCATCCTGTAATTGTCTACAATATAAATTCCACTCATGCTAGATACAAGTGTGCTTAAAACTTCAATATCACTCATATTAGATATCTTTTTGCATGTTTGAATACAATATGTGACTTTGTGTAAAAATATTGATACTTTACATGGATTCAAGGAAATACATAGATGAAGAATCAATGTCATTATATGGAAATAGAAAGAATTATGGGTTGTAAAATAGTAAAGATGAAATTGGAAAGATTTCCTATGTTGTGGGAGGCTTTACTCAGTGGGTGATAAAAGTATATATTATATAACTCATTGCATGTTTAAAAACTGAGATTCCATCTCGACAATTTGCTCTTGGGTCTTCCAATCTAGCTTCCACTTCAAGCACTATACTCTTTACTACACCACAATACCAACACATAGTGTAAATTGACTATATTATATGTAACATAATTCATTTATGGTATTGTGGATGTGCAAACCAACATGGAAGATCTTACGACACCTTCAAATTTCTCTTGGTTTTGACCATCTCTAGTATCTAGGATATGATTATTGATAAGGAGCTATTGAGAAACTGATTGTAATTATTGAAGCATCCAATATTGTGTAAGGTTAGACTTAGGCTCTTAGCTAGTGATCATTGTAGAAAAGGCATGTATGGTCGGTAGAATCATGATTTCATGAGATCTTTATGCTAAAAAGAGAGATAAATGGATTTCTCCATTCTCCGATAGTTTTATTTCTACCACTCTCAAAAATTGAGATAATGAATTCAATGAATAGTATAGGGAGAGTTGAAGGAGGACTCAAAAAGAAATGTCAATATATACTTGATTGAAAATTATATCATTTTATAAAGACTATCTATAGTCGACAATAGATATGGTAACCTAAGCGATGACCAGGAGAAGGAATGGAATAGTTTGGGAAGTATATGCATAGTGGGGAAAGAAATATTTGTTGAGTACAAAATAGTTTTGTGGGCCCAATTTTGTGGAGGAGGATCATAATTAGTGAACAAAATAGATATTTCACCTATGGTGTGGATTGAAGGACAAACATTGGAGCTTTCATATATTTATCATAGTTTTTGCATGATAGTTTGAAGGGGGGGACAATCACATCACTCAATATTGGGTCCATGGCCCTTACAAACATACAAAACCAAATAAAAAATAAAATAAAGGATCGTACTAAACCATGAATGTAGGAAGAAATAAGTTTTAAATAGAATTTGAAATGATACTTTCGACGGATCCACCCTAACATGGGCGTCAAACAAGCATACTTTTTATGTCTTAAAATGATAATTTCCCCCTCGTCAATTATAAAATGAAAGCATAAATAAGAAGAAATAGAAATTGGGAAAGAATATAATGTGGGTTACCATTAGATAAAGGTTAATATGTATGATTTAAATTGCATAGAATAATCTTATTTTTCTTTTCAAATATGTAATATATATTGTTTTAAGTCAAGTAATGTATGTCACGTAAATATATATATATATATATATATATATATATATATATATATATATATATATATATATATATATATATATATATATATATATATATATATATTAGAAATCATAAATTGAATGACATTTTATTAGAAATCATAAATTGAATGACATTTTATTAGAAATCATAAATTGAATAGTTTTATATGTAATGATATAAATAAATGGATTATAAAGTAATTCACATTTAGTGATAGCTTGTTAATGGAAATTAATAAGTATCACATAAAGGAAGGATTATAACTTCTATATTTGTATTAGAGGTGGGTGAACTCCCACTTGGCAAATATGATGAAGTAAATGAAAATCTATTGATGTTAGTATCAGAGACATGTATAACTACCTATTTGGCTAACACAATAGAGATGGATATATATGTTGGTATCAAAGATAGGTATTATACCTATTTGGTCAACTTATTAAGGAGAGATATATTGTTGCTACCAGAGATAGGTAGTATACCTATTTGGACAACTATTAAGGAATGGTTTATGTATTGGTATCAAAGATAGGTATTCTACCTATTTGACCAATTATTAAGGAAAGATTTATGCATTGGTATTAGAGATAGGTATCACACCTATTTGGCCAACTTTTAAGGAAATATGTGTGTGTTGGTATCAGAGATAGGTATCTCACCTATTTGGCCAACTTTTAAGGAAAGATATGTGTGTTGGTATTAGAGATAGGTATCACACCTATTTGGCCAACTTTTGATTTCGAGACAGGGGAAAGGAGCGTGACATTCATGGTCAAAGTGGTAAAATATTTCCTTACCTTTTCTTGTTTCAAATTGTAAGTAGGATTCTAACATGTATACTATGTGTCTACATTGTGTCTTCCTGCATTAATATGTTTTCTTTGTGTCTTCTTTGTGTCTTCCTACATTCATGTGTCTACCTAATGTTTGCTTTGTGTCTTCCTACATTTGTGTGTCTACCTCATGTTTGCATTGTGTCTTCTTGCATTAATGTGTCTACTTTGTGTCTTCATTCATAGACCATCATATACTAACATGTGTACTTTGCATGTATTTTAAAACATATGCAGGGAAAAGAATGAATTTGAGTATAAATTGCTTGAGGACAAACAAATTTGAGAGGGGAGGACTGTGATATCCCCGCTAGTAAAAGATCCATATAATTAAATCAAAAATTACTATATAAAGAGAGACAATATACCAAATAATATAATTATAATCATATTATGATATGATACAATATATTACATAATAACAATGTAATGTTCTAAAAATGAAATAATAATCATTTCTATAGTATATAATTTACATAATAGTTATATTAAAAAGCTAAATATATAAATTGAAGATTAAAAAATTACATATATTCATAATATAAATATTAATTAAACGTTATTACTAATAGTAAATCATAATTATAATGTTAATATTAATAAACAAATATAAAAAATTAAATGAAAGGACACCACCCCTCTCTAAATAAGATATACAATAATATTACACACCGAAAAATGGATCATGAAGAAAAGAAATGAGCAAAAATTGAAAATATTAAGTAATTGTAGACAAGGGTCATTACAATAGTTTGGTTCATTTGAGAAACACCACCTCACAGCCTTTGCACGTCATAGATAGAGAGCTAAAATCTACCTCTTGAGATTCCCTCTTTGATGGGCTTTCTCGAAAATAATGGTTTATAGAAGTGTGACACTTTTTGTACACACATTTTTGGTGGCCACTGTAGGGCTAGAATCAAGTTTTTAACTTCATTTTCTTATTGGTATGAATGTTGCATTCTTATTTCTAGTTTTTTACAGTAGTATATTGGATCTAATCATGTGGTTTTGTAGGGTTTTTGTTACATATTTTGCCCCTTGCCAAATATTTGAATTTTAAATACTTGCCTGCCAACGGTCACTTCCCAGTTTAATGTTATTTTAAACATCTTAGGAATATCAAAAAAATTAAATGATGGAACCTTATGATATTTCTTCCTTGTGCATTTTAAATGTTTCTATGGGCTCGCAAGTTCACGATCGTCAGATCAAGAGATATCTACAGTTGGCACTATCTCACTATGGGAAGTTGCACGGAGGATACGCATAGCAACATAACACCTTTTGCCACATGGCAGGTGGGTCCTCCTTTTCCTTGTTGTTTCTCCAGCGCCAGGTTTTGCTAGATCCACGATGGGTGCTATGGCGCTATCAAAAAATCTGTGTTCCTTGTAGTTAGTGACATAGCACCTAGACGAAAAATGATACTGCAACAACATTAGAAGGAAGGTGGGTCCTTGGTATGCCTCGTCAGATATCAATTGTGAAATTTGGTACACGTTGGTAGTTGATCAATCTTTTCATTGGCTAAGGTATGATTGCGTGGAATGTGGGTCCTGCTTCACTTGGCAGGCCGCAAATGAAGATTTGTCAGATAGGTTGGCACATGATCAGTTTCTATTGGTGGGTATATTGATAGGTTAGATCCATCTTGATCGCTGTCAGATCTCATAGAGATCAATGGTGGGTGTTATCTCGCTATGGGAAGTTGTGAGGATATTAACCATAGCGACATAGCGCCTCGATGACGCGTGGCACAGATGACGTAATGGGCCCGCCCTTCTCCAAAGTGATATTATGGCTCATCCTCGGTGGCAGTTGTCAGGTGGGTCACAGTACATGGTGGTTTTTCATTGGTCCATTCAGCCAACTCAGTGTGCGATTGTACAATTTTGTTGATCACCATAGATCTAAGGAAATTGATGGTATGCGTTATCTCGCTATGGAAAGCTGCGAGGATGTTACCCATAGCAACATAACGCCATTGTGCCACATGGATCAATGGGGCTAGATCTCACCAAGATGAGGATGCCAGGTTGTGCCAAGTGGTTGCCAAGTGTTTCATGGGCCCAGAATTTTGAGGAGGTGAGCACAGTAATATGGCGAGTCTTCACGATCGTCAGATTAGTCTAAATCCATGGTGGGTGCTATCTTGCTATGGGAAATTGCTCAGAGGATATGCATAGTGACATAGTGCCTTGGTGATAGGTGTCCCAAGTGGGTTCGGTGGAGGCAGTAATGGTTAGCGACCGACAGTTAATGTAATCATCGCGGTCAGGTTTGCAAGATGGCGCGGTTAGTAATGAAAGGGGTGGTCAACTCGAGAAGACCTTGCGAGGTGCAAAAAGGAAAGAGGTTATTGGTCCACGTAGCTCATTTTGGATGCAGAGTTTAGTTGACTTGTTGACCCTACTAATTCAAGTGCTCAGGAATGAAGAAAGTCAAGATTTTTTATACAATTTAATCTTTGTAATCAATCCCAACCAACCAAGAATGAATGTGAGACAAGGAAGAGCACTCCACTGCCCCCAATTATTTTATCTACTTGGTCAGAGCACAGTTATAGTGCCACCTCTGTCTTCTTGAGGCCCTGTTTTAGTTAAATATCAGATTTCGTGGTACTTAAAGCTATACTTAGATCAGATTTCTTCAGATCCCCATGATTGTTCTTCGCAGAGCCTTGATGGCGGTGGTTACAGGATAATTTTGGAGGGAAAATCTCAGTTATGCCTAAACTATAAAGGCAATTTCTGTGAATTTCTTAAGGTCGACCTTTCTCTATTTTCTCTGTTGCTGCTCTGTAGATTCTCAGTGTAAATTCCCCTGTGCCTCTGAACTACATGATTTTTTGTCTTATCTCCTTCAACCATTGGTATGAAAATGCAAGAATTCCTTGCCTCTTACTGGTGTTTTGTAGAGATCTATGATTTGCATAACTGTATCTCCTTGGCCTATGAATGATAATATGAGTGGATCTCTCTTTCCTTATGTCATTCATCTTGGTCTTCTGATATGCATGTGATTATTAGATTAAAGCAAGTCTGAATGTGTATATCCTTAGTTTCATTCTAGTTCAATAGTGCATATATGGGTAGAGTTTGGTTCGAACACTCTATTTCGGTGCATCACCTCTTTAGATTAGATTAGGTAGATTTTCTTTCATGCTCTCCTTCTCCCTTTTCCTCTCCAACAGTAGTTAGGTGTGCCTTGATAGTAAGAGGAAGCCGGCCTTCTCCAGAGACTCAACCTCATAGTTCAAGTCCCACAACTTGGAGGTTGTTTCCATGTTTCACTAGGTTGTCCTCATGCATAGGCTTTGGACAAGGGTGCAAACCTAAGTGACAACAGTTTTCACTTTAGTTTTAAGACCAACCGTTGTGTGAATTTGTTTGGAGGCCAAAACTCGAGATTTTTAAGATTTGATCATATCTCCTAAACTTCTTGGAGGTAGGCTCTGAAATTTTTTTTTGGGTTCGGGATGCATCCAAAATGTCTCAATCCAATTTTTAAATCATTTTGAGTTGATTTACATATGTTATGATTTTTTTTCATAAAATATCATTTTTGGCTGCAAATTACCAAATTTTTTGGAACAATTTACATTTTCAGAAACCCCTTTGAATTCTATAGGGGGTTTGTTCTTCTTTTTTTAAAATTTAGAGGTTGTAGTAGGGCTCAATAGCTTGATTTGAAAAATCTAGTCTAGTTTGGGAAAATAAGTCCCTAGGGAACAAATAGAAAGATATGGTTGAATTTCTTACATTTTTGAAAATTTCCCTAGTTTTTAGTAGGGGTCTCTTCTTTGTATTTATATTTTTTGAGCTTAAATCATAGAAAACAAGTCCAATCTTATTGACTAGGTCAAAAGCAAAGAGTAACAATGAAAGCATTTGTGATTAGCTTGCACTTTCTTTGCATTCACTTGGTTAAAAGATAAGTTAAATTTTTGAGGTAACTAATCACTTTGTGTTGTAGGTCTTACTTGGTTATTATGCCCTAACCTTGGTTGTTTTGTAGGGAGTTTCTCATTTCATTGCTAAAAAGAACACATTTCAAAGACCTTGCTTGCTAAAATGGACACTAACACTCATTTGCAGGGCTGCATAAAGAAAATAAAAAAACAAATAAGTGTGCTTTATTTCCCTTATTTTTGTGTGCAACAATATTACTAGTTTTTCATATTTCATAGGCACATAAAAATTGCAATTGGGATCTCGTGGTGGTGGGAAAGTATGCTCTTCACCCTTGTGGTGAATCAAAAATCTTGACCCACCTTTAAATTTTGAAAGTAAGTGGGCTAATTTAGCTTATTGACGTGTTTGGGGGAAATTATTGGAATAGGAGAGTATGTTCTTCACCCCTTGTGGTGAATCAAAAATCTTGACCTTCAAAAGTTGATCCATTTTGTGTAGTTTAGAATCCTTTAGTAGACCTACCCTTGAGAGATCAAGAGGAACGACCCAAGTGGGGACAAGTGAACCCAGATCTTCTAACCCACTATAAACTCAAGGCTATCAATGATACAAAATATTGGTAGACAACACTTGTCTTTATCTAGTGGAAGTACTTATGGGATTGTGACCATGAGAAAATTGCTAGGTGAGAATGCTTAAGGTACTCTTGTGGTTGTGAGGTCCATTTATTATCATATGATAAGGTGTCCTATATCGGGAGCAAGAGAAAAGCTATGAATGAAAGCCCTTTCTAAACACCATAGAAGCTACCCTCTTTTTTCGTTCAACATCTTGGTGCAAGGACCGATCCTAGTGGGTTACCTAGATCATCCCAAGATTTTACACTCACCATTTGTGTCCCCTTGGTTATGCTAATGACATCTCCATGACAAAGCCAATATCTCTCGTGGGTAACCACTTGGTGTGAGGTGAAGGGGCATCAAGCATGGAGCAAGTTGTTGAGTAATGAACCATGTCCTTTAGGTAGATATTGCTTGATGTGTTCTCAAATGTGCTAGACCCATGGAAATCTTTTGAACATACAGATGATGATAGTTATAGGGATTTCTTTTGAGACCTCACATATGCTTGTATCATGCAAGGTTGATTTGTCCCTTTCTTGATTGTTTTAAGAGTACTCCATGTGTCACATATTACTTTTGAAAATTGAACTTCTATGTTATCAAGTTTGTTGACCAAGTCAAAACATCAAGTCTAAATGTTTTTCTTGTGTTGCTTATTGGGGAGTTTCATCATTTGACTTTGATTTTCTATGTCTCTAGTTCTTGAACATGCTTAAATTGGATTTTGGTCTTTCCCACCTTCTTAATCTATGTCCTCTTTCTAGGACCCTTTTTTGCTAAAGGTTGCCTTGTTCTATTGACTACACTCCTTGATTGGAAGATTTATTCACTTGTTTTTGCTCATGTATCTACTTGGCTATTTGGGCTTCTTTCCTGGATCTTGACTTTAGTTGCTAGTGTCATAATCTTCTTGGACATTTTTATTGATAAGTTACTCATTCATTTCTACCTCTATTTGACATGTGACCACTCTACCTCTCTAGTTTGGACATCAATTTATCTTGTGTCACCTTATTAACTTCCTCTAGTCTCCTTCATGCTTGATTTTCTATCTACTGCTATGGGCTTCATACCTTGTGCTACCAAACCTTAACCTAGTCTAGATGATCATGAGTTCTTATATGTTTCTAGAGAGTTCAAGATCTATATGCTCAATATAGAGAGCTAGAAGAGACAAATGATCCTACTTACCTTCATCTCACTAAGTGCATAGAGGGGATGCACTCTAAATTTGAAAAAATGATAGAGGAGAAGATTATTTCATTACATGAATCTCCCTTAAGGCCTTTACATGCATGTGAGTCACCTTCTTTAAGGTCATCCTCTTCTTCTAGGTCTATGATGGGACTCAAAATCACCCTCTCGATTTGAGTGCCATTTCAAGCTTTTGAGTCATTTTGAACCCCTTAAAGTGCATTTAATGCATGCATACCCAACTGTCCTTCTGAGGCATTAGAGGTGTTTAATGTTTCAAACACCTTGCATTCAACATATACATGTATCTCGCTTTGCTAAATTTTCATTCTGAGTCAATTTGTGAAGTCTTGTTTTGAGCAATATTCAGATCTACATTTTTGCCTAAGTGCCAAACAATGACAAGAAGCTTAGTCTGCATGTTGCACCAATGAATCACAACTATGGAAGCTAGCAAGAGAGAGGGAGGAATGACATCAAAATCATATTCAACAAGTCCAAGAACTAAAAAGATAGTTTAAATCTCCAGTGAGAAACTAACACTTTGGATGTTCCTTTGCAATTAATCAATTTTGTTGCTACAATCTCCAATTAAATCACACTCCTTTGCACCACCTTCCCCACTCCAGATCCTCATCCGTATAATCTGTATGAGTAGCTAAAAATGAAGTTAACTCTATGGAAGCTTGGTTTTGAAAGACACCAAGAGGGATAAGCCACCAAATAGGTAACAATCAATGAGAGTGGGCAATGTCAAATGTTCAGGGGAGACATTGGAAGAGTAAAGTGGCTGGTGTAATGAGTTTGAATTTTCATTGAAGCACAATTATTATTTTCAATTTTGGATCGCACACATGTGATCTCAATTTTTTTTGAGCCATACTAGTTTGATGGTTGCTAAATTGACTGGAAAATTTTGCCACAGGAAGCTCTAGGTTTGTGTTCGACTCCACCAGGGATAGGTAAAGAAGTGTAAACCAATCTTCTTGGCTTCAAGATGTGCAATTCCTTACAACATCTGAGAGTTTGATTTTTGCAGACAATGAAGAGGACTAGGATATATAGATGTGGTTATGCTATGTAAGCATTGACTTTCTCTAGCAATATGTGGAGTCATTGAGATGGTGAAATACAGAGGAAGTTATTGTATGTTAGCGTGAGCCTAGTGGTTTCCTACATCCCTTGCAGTTTTTGATTAAAATTCTCATGTGCAAACATGAACTTACTGCTACAAATATGATGCTTAATCACCTTCTCTCAGATCTATCCAATGCTACTCCCGGTAGAACACATGACAAAATGTGCAGAAAGTAAATCGAGCTTTGTTGATAAACAATTGATTATTAACCAATGTTCTCAACTCCTCCTCTTTAGATTCACAATTGATGGTTTGGGCATCAAAATAATTGATAAATTGAATGGAGAGAGTTGTGAGATGCCCAATGTGCTATCATGGAGCTTTTCTTGGAGTTCAGAGGAGATTTGTGGAACACCCACAATACAGGCAAGATCTGGAAGAGAAATCTAGGACAAAACAAAGGGGATTGATGTGATTTCAGAGTGTTGTGTTATACAGTTGATCAAAAAAAAGGTTTTAGTTTTAATCCAATATTGCCCATGATGGGGGGATTTTAAGTCTTTAAGTACATGACCACACTCTATCATAGTGTCTAAAAGACACAGGCTTTTTGAAAGCCACAACCTTGCGCAATGAGCCCTGCCTATGGTCGGCAAACAGTTGTGACATGACATAAAGATGACATAAGCAATATTTTGAATGAAACTTCAAATTACCAAACCATAATTGAGATGATGATGTCAGCAACCAACCAATAGGTGCCACATGGCACAAATTTTGAGGTGGGTCCTAATTTTGTGGCATCGCAGCAGTCAAGCCACGGTTAGGCCTAACTGCACTAATAGAGTGAAGTGGTCAGTTAGTTTCCAAACACACAATTGTGACATTAAATGTTAGATTAATAGAGATGGTGGAAATGGTGCCAAAATGGAGATTTTGTGGGTTTGCCTAAGTAAACTATGGTTAGCTAGAAAGAGCTCCAAGGGTGCGATTAGCCATGTTTTGCCCAGTCACTTAAGTTAAGATGCTACCCTAGGTTAGGCCCATAAAGCCATGCTAAGATGACATGTGGTGAGCAATGCTGATGGAGCAATATGAGGTGGCAAGAGTTGACCAATAGGAGGTTGCCACATGGTGCCTAGGCAGTCAAATAGGGGTTAACCTAGATTGGCAAAAAGGGGCAAAAATCTAAAAATGGAAAAAATAAATATTTTATTTTATATCTACAAAATTTGAACACTCAAACCCAATGATTGAAAAATATGGAAAATTTAATGCATTTAGGTTTTATATAGTTTTAACTACAATTTTTTAAAAAATTTTCATTTAAATGCTCTGAACTTGCAATGGGGGCCTAATTTTCAAATGTATGCGAGAGGGTCATTTTTCATCAAAAATATGCAATGCAATATACTGTCAAAATTGAGATAAGATGAAATTTCCTAATATGGGATCAAAATTTGCACAGGTATTTAGTAGTATAGTTTATAAGCATATTTGTGTGTTCTGGGGCATTCTCAGTAAAATAAATAGAATTCATCATTGAGCATCAAAATTAGTTGGAAAGTAGTCATTGAAGTTTGTAGCTACCAGATTTGGAGTAAAAATGATTTAGAGAGTTTTCATCTTACCTCTAGAAGTCATTTAATGGGGTCTTTGCCTTTTCTTTGATCTCAGATTTGACATTAAAACCAGTTACACTTTTCAATTATTTTGAAGAAATTTTCAAGGCTTTCAACAATAGCAATGAAAAGATCTGATTTTTAGTTGCAGAGAGAGAGAGTAGAGAGATTTTTTGCATCTACAGATGGAGGTTTTCCAAGTGAAAAAATGGAAGCATTTGATTTGATCTGGGATTGATTCTTTTCTATTTAGTCTTTTCTTTTCTCTTTCTCAAGGGTTGGCAATTTTCATTGTGAGACCACACGTTCCAGTTTTTGATATGTTTCAGTCTTGGACATTTTTCATTATTGTAATACAATTTTCTATAACATTTCTCTTATAATGAACAACAAGTAATAAGAATTAGATAGTTCAGATTCATTAGGTAGTTTTATGTTTCAATTTCATGCATCCTTTATGTTTTTGTTTCAAGGAAATAAATAAAAGTGCAACAACAAGTTAATCTTCTATTTGAATTTTGTCTCCTGTTCATGTTATTTGTGATCTTTTGTGATATGTGTACAAGGTGCATATTGTCTAGTTGCTATCTATTTTAGGTCATATATGTTGATATTGTTTGCTTGTGATTCAAGGAGTCATGCACGTACTTATTTTATCATCATAGGGTTGCAAATCTCATGAAAGGATAAATCGAGTATGAGATTTAGAAAGATGCATATGTCTGATTCACAAGGTGAATGGATAGATCAAAAAGTCTTGGTGTATGGGATATGCCAATGAATTTCAAGGATGTGTGTTATGGGTTTGTGGGATTGCCCAATGGATAAGGCACTGATCAACTACAAGATCAAAATGTTATGTTATTCATATCATGGTTATGCTGAAATCAACATCATTAATCAAATATCTTTTCCCTTTTATGTTGAAGGAGCTGAAAAATGTTTCCCTCGCTTGGCTTATCAAGTTTCTTAAGTCATGTTATTAGCTATTCCATGTCTAAGATCTTTGCATAAGTGTTAGAAGATTAAGAGTTTTATTTTCTTTGTTAGATTCAAGTGTATGTTTGAGCATTGGTACCATATAAATGAATCTACGGTCCACCTATCACCTATCTAGGTCTTATAGAGCCTAAAGTAGAAGAAGGGTCTAGCCTTATAGTTGGCCTAGTGTTTGAAAGGGTATGTTGTAGATGGGAAGTAGCTACCCCTAGATGCATCTTGTTCTCATTGGGATAATTTGAAACTATGACATTTCAAAACACCAACAGTCTACATGCTCTACTTCAAGACATCAATTGTCTTCACCTACTAGATCTAAAGACCTCTTTAGAGAGCTAGCAAGTAAAACCTCCTTGAAGTCTATAATAAACTTTCATGACAAGCCTATCTTTTACCAATATGATGGAGATATGGATGTATGCTATGCACTTGAAAAGCAAAAAAAGAACCTAGATATACTTTTAAGATGAATTTTACTCCCTTGGAAGATTCTTATGACATCATCTTGCAAATGCTCCTTGCTAATGATCTTATCAGATTTCCTAAGACTAGCTCATATGGAAACCAATTATTGGATATCTATTGTTCTTATCATCAACATAATGAGCACAATACTTTAGATTGCATTGATCTAAAACATAAAATCCAAGATCTTATAGATAATGGGACTATTGATACCTCTAATGACTCATGTAATGAAGATACTTCTCTTGAGCAAGATTGTGTTTATGAACCTATGTCTAGTAGTGGTCTCCTTGACACCTCCACTTCTTCTAAAAATCATGCATCTCCCAAAAATTCAAATCTTTCCAACTTACCTTCCTCTATTTGATTCACTTGGTTAGCTTCCAAGTTTGATTTTTCTATTAACTTAGCCAATCCTTGTCCTTTAACTAGTTTTGTTATTTATGTATCTATATTGAGTTCTTGCACTTGATTAATCCATCTACGACTCTTACTTGTGACCTCTAATTTCCTAAAAATATCCTTCACAACAACATTAGGAACATATTTTGCTATTTGTACACCTACCAAGTATGGTCTAAAAGACTTCACTTCCTTCACTAGGGCATAAGCCTATTTTTTAGTGAACTTAGATGCTTGCAAACTTTTACTAAAAAATGCAATGCGCTATTCATGACCATCTTCATTCTTCTGCGATAGGATTGCTGCTATAGTATGAAATGATGCAAAAGAAAATAATTGAAAAAGGCTTAGAGAAATCAAGCTATTTCAGCACAAGAGCCTCTTTAATAGCCTTCTTTATATCTCCAAATGCTTTCGATGCCTCATCATTCCAATAAATTTATGCATTCTTTTTCATCATTTTAGAAATAGCCTTTACCAATTGTAAAGAATTTGAACCAAACCTTCTCACAAATTTAATTTGTCCAAAGAATGATTGAATTACTTTTAAAGTTTTTGGAACTTGTATCTTATCTATGGCAGAAACTCTCTCTAGGAAAATCCTTACCCCTTCTTTGGATACATTATGAGCGAGAAATTTTCCTTCTGTAATAGCAAAATGATACTTCTTAGGGTTCAAAGACGCTCCATAATCCAAAGCTCTTTTAAAGATTTTTCCCAAATGTCTAAAATGATCCTCTTCTTTCTTAAAGAAAGATGTGAGATCATTTTGATGTGCTACCATAATAAAATGAATCAAACCATCAAAAGCTACATCCATAGCTCCTTGGAAAATAAGCCCTGCATTTCTTAACCCAAAAGGCATTCTTGCATAAACATAAGTTCCCCATGGTGTAATAGATGTTATTTTTTATTGTTCATCCTCTTTCACCTTGACCTAATTATACCCTAAAAATTAATCCATCATGGATAACAATTCATTCCCTATAACCTCCTATAATAATGCTTCCATGTTAGGTAGGGCATAATTATCTTTGAGATATAAGATGTTCAAATTTCTAAAATCGACCCATGATCTAATATCCCCATTCTTTTTCCTCACTGGAACCAAATTAGAAACCCATGTTGAGTGTCTAATTTGTTTGATACTTCCAACATCCCTCATCTTGATTAACTCTTCATTCATTTTAGGAGTGAGAGTAGGGTTTGTAGGCCTCTATCTTTCCCTAAAAGGTATAGCATTAAGTTTTAATGACACTTTATACTAAAATAAGTCCTCAATATAAGCTTTGAGGTCATCATATGACCCTACAAACACATGTCTATATTTCCTCAAACAAATTAATGATATCTCGTCTAATTTTAGAGGTCAACTTCTTCCCTATAAACACTTCTTTAGGAGTGCTTTCAATCCCTAGATTTATCCTTTCAACATCATTTTCATCTTTAACAACAATCTTATCCTTTTCCTTGGCATCTTTTTTATCAAATACTCTTTCTAATGCTACAAATCCCTTAGGAATTTTGTTTGTCTTTAACTGAATGACTCTTTTGCCAAATAACATATATTTCCCATCAACCTCCTCCATAAGATTATTTAGAATTATAATTTGACTTTCATACTTACCTTCACATGCTAAGAAATTGGCAATTTCTTTCTCATCTTCAAAAACTTTCCAATTATGTACATTATCAGGAACTGTCAACCTATCTTTTATTTCTATTTGTGTGATATCTGCATAAGTAATACTACCTTGCCTAACTGCCAAATTAGCCAAAAATTTTGCAAGAACACTTTCAGATCTGTCTATCCAAGTTATGTTAAATGCATAAAAAATTTCAATGGTGTCCCATATGTCATTCTTCTATTATTTCATCTTATCCTTTTTGTAGCAAATATATTTCTAACTCGAGAAACAATCAGATCAGAATCACCAAAAATATTTAAAATTTTAATAGCATGTTTATTTTCTATCCTTAATGCTAACAACAAGGCCTCATATTTAGCTATGTTATCAGTACACTAAAAAGATAACAAGAATGAATATTTAAAAGTTTTACCTTTAGGAGAGATAAATACTACACCTGGGCCATTACCTTCTTTAGAACATGAGCCATCAAAATTCATCCTCCATACTTTATCATGATCTATTGAAATACATTCACTAATGAGATCCACTTTTTGTAAGGCTTCCTTAGTGATAATTACTTGAAAATTATCCATATCTATATGGAAAAACCAAGTCATTTGATCTGGATTTATGTTTTCTACCAAATATACTGACATGGGTTCTCTGTCTATCTTGATATTCCTTCCATTTACTGGGATAGTTGCATAAGATAAATCTAATTGAATATTGCCTCCTACCAAATTAGACCATTGTCTAGACAAAAGCATACCATACATAGTGGGAACATCTACTACTATAATGTTAGTTTTGTAAATCTTTTCAGGAAAAGAAGGAAATCTAAAATCAATATCTTAAATAACTCCCACAAAAGGGATAGATCTGTTACCCATTGCATAACATTTACCATAAGGAATATCACTATCTAGATTTAAAATTTTCATCACATCAATATGCATAATATTTACAGATTCTCTCAAATCAATTATGCAATTTTTAACCAATTTATCATTTATGAGAAGAGTTAGATAAAATGGATTGACTTGAGTAGGATCCTTATTAACAACAGTTCATAGATATATTTCAGGTATCTTTTAAGCATCTTCTTTTTCTTCTTTATGTCTCTCTACTTCAGATATAAATTTTAAAGCCTCTTTCTTGTAATGTGGGAATTTCATAATTTCCATTAGGGGAACAACAAATTTTACCTAAGATAAGGCTTGATTTATGAAGGAATTGTAGTCATGAGAATCCTTACTAAAAGGACGCTTTTCATTTGTTGTCTTTGTAAATTTTGTTTGCTCCTCATGTTTATTGATATTTTGGTCCTTACCTTTAATTTTTTTAGCTCCCATCTTGGAAAACATCTCTTCCCTTTTGCTATGTTCTTCATTGATCGCCTAGCTCCTCAACTTATAATTGCTTCTCACCTACTCCATTACTAAAATACTATAAGATTGTTTCTCTTCCTCAGACAACTTTCTAATTCATGAGAGTTCATCATCTAAGAACACCTCAACTTTCTAATTCATGGGAGTTCATCATCTGAGAACACCTCTTGATTCATTTGATACCTTTCATCTACATAATTTTATATGTAGTCATCCTATGATGATTCCTTACTTCAACATGGTCCACTCAATACTACATTACATCTAGGTTTTTCATCATTGTCATTATTTTGCTCATCCCAAATATTTTGTGCGATCACATATTGGTCTGCCATGTGAGGTAGTAGGAAAACAATGCACCAAGGCTTATTATTAGCAAAATGATTAGTTCATTTGAGAGGGTGTAGAGTCTCCTTTGTATCCACTAGTTTTCTATCTTTCCAACTAGTATTATAGGGCATATCTTGTATCATATATCTGTCATTTTTGATAAAAGGGTGGTTATTTCTTTTTTGGGCAAAATTATTTCTTTTGCTTCCCATGTTCATCTCTTTCATCATGTTTAGAATCTTGTCAACAATGTCTTCTTCTTTGTTTTTTCTAGGAGCCTTAGGATTAAAAAACTTAGGATCATCCATTTCCAAGTCTTTTCCTACTGCCTTTCTAAAGTTTTCCAAAGACAAAACAATATTGAAAGCTTGTTGCAGGGTGACATGCTTTTCCTTCCTAATCTCATAGTTCACCTTATTATCTTGAGCATTTATGTAGAAGTCCATAAAAATAATGTTGAGTGGCCTAATGTCTCTTGGTACCTTATTTAGAACCTTATCGAACCTCCTATTAAATTTGAGTATGGTTTGATTCTCTTTTTTCTTGATACAAGTCAATTTATGTGAAGCAAAAGAAGGATCATTATTATCACCAAAATGCTCACTGAGTTGACCAATACATTCTTGCCAACTTCCCAAAGATCCATTAGGTAAAATTTTGTACCATTCTATTGCATCTTTAGTTAAGGATTGGACAAATAAATTCATTAGGACATCCTCATGGGATTCACTCATTTCCTTAATTACTACCTTTAAATTTATACAATGAGTTTCTGTTGATATAGCTCCATTTCGAGAGTACTTTGGAATTGTAATTCTTAAATCATTTGACATAGAATTCAGAAATCCATATATAGCATAAAAATCCAATTGTTCATAGCTCTCTAATGGCACAAGAGCCCTAACATTTTGATTGAACCTATTATTTTGTTGTCTATTATTTCTTTGCACATTCTGATCATATTTCATATTCATTCCTCTAGGTTGTCTGCTATTTTGTGCATTGTTGCAATTACATGCATTATTTTGTTTTGATTATTAATAGCCTTCCTTAAATATCTATCAATATCTCTTCTTCTTTCAGCCATATGTGGATATTGTGTATGGTTATCTACTCTATTATCCACATCATTTTATGTTCATTGTCTAGGTTGATTATTAGGAAATCTATGAAAACTATTCATACCTATTCTAGGACCTCACTAGGCTACCTTTTCAAAGCTCTTGTAGCTCTCTTAGTCCTCATAAACTTTGCAAATTCTTTAATCACTTTTCCTGCTCTAGCATCAACTTCTCCATCATGTTCAAATTCATCATCCAAAGACTGATTATCTTGGGGTTTTCAAGATTTTTCTAAAAGAAATTAGTCCCTCTCTAAAACGCAGTGTGCTCTTAAAATTGAGTTCCATTCTCAAGATTGTTTTCTTCTTGGATTCGAGTCCCATTAACTCTTTCATCAAGAGAAAGGTCTCTCAATTTTTTAGTCACCTTCCCACAACTTCCCAATATCATGTCGAACACGTTCACTACCCTTTTATTATTCTTTTTAGGAGTATACTGTTGGTGCTCATTGGTATGTGTAGATCTCCTTTCCCACATAAACTTCAAAAATACTCTTCTAAGAGTATCCTAATTTCTTAATACTACCAACTCATTATTCATATACATTTTAAATATATATTTTCCACCTCTATTATAGAGAAAAAATTAAAATTTGTTCTTCTAGGTTCTACCTCTAGCAAAATGTACAAAGTCTTCACTAATCTATATTTTCTAATCTTATAAAACCAATAACTCTTGGGTTACTTCACAATACCTAATTGTGTAGAGAACTCCCCAATAATCACCAATTTTTTGGTGCCCAATTTAGCAAATTAGGTTTCCTATGGAATGATTATAAATTATTAGCCAAAATTTATTGGCCCAAATTAGCTAGAATTTATAAATGATTATAAATGATTATAGAATTTATTAGCCCAAATTAGCCAGAATGGTATGGTTTTAATTTATTGACTTCTTAGATATTTTGCTCATCTACAAGATCATCCTTTTCTTTGAGGATATTTATGTATATCTCATTATGCTAGAGTGCCAAGGGTTTGTATGCATTGTATAAATCCCAAACCTACCCTAGCTTAATCAACAACATCCTGAAATGATTTTTTAATACAGAGTCAAATATTTCCCTTCTAATCAAGGATACATCCTATAACCTTTTTTATTTTCTTCCTATAATCTCGTCAATTTACTCTTCAAAGCATCATTAGGGTGATTGAATCAAAGGATGGGTTGTTTTCCTTCCTATTTTCAATAAGATCTCATTAATTTCTTTCCAATTATCTCTCTCAAATGTCACTTATTTCATTTGTGACTAGTTAAACAAGGTCATGTCTAATTATAGAGTTGTTGATTTATTAGGGTCTATTACCCCTACTTTCAATGTCATTAGATGTCCAAAATCTTGACCACTATCAATAATCTTTGGCCTCTTATGTAGATGATAGAGGGACCATAATAGCATAGAACTTTCATCTTCCAAAAATTTGGAACCAATGATCACATCCTTCACACCTTGCACATCTAATTTTATATCCTTCTTTCTAAATTTGATTAGGCTATCAAAGATATAGGATGCACTCAAATCCCATTGTGGAAAAACCATGACTTCTACTTCATTGAGAAATTGTCTCCCTCTTTATAAAGTCATACTCTCTACTTCCTTCTTGATATTATCCTTCACACTGGTCATCAACTCCTTTTCATTTTCTGGAGTGATGTGTTGAACACTTTTCCTCAACATCTTGTCTCTATAGTTGTATAACACATAACTAAATAACTCTGATTTGAAAAAGTCATCATCACTCACAAACTACTAGATTCAAGGATTATTTCATCCTTTTTAGCATCTATCCTATCAAGAATCTGAATATCATATTTCAATGCTTGAAGTGTTGGCTTTTCTAAAGTTCTAGTTACTGGAATAGGGGAATCTGGGAAATTTTGTATGTCATTTTTGAATTGCTCCAATTCTTGTTGTTTCTTCTCTTCAAGCTCTCCATTATGTTCCTACAACTTCTACCAAACTTCCAATCATTTCATATTATTGAAATTATCTTCATCTTCAATGCTTTTATGGACATAGTCGCCCCAATTTTGTGAATTTCAATAGGTTTGGATATATCCTTCAAGATCATAATGGGTCCATGGATCCATGGTGTACATATGATATTTATGTTGTAATTTTTTCCCAATTTTATCACATGACTTGGTGGCACAAATTGTAAAATCCAAAAAGGATAAAGTGGTAGGGACAAAGGTTTTCTTTCTTTGCTTCCATCCAAAATGTTTTTTTCTTGATTTTGACATTTTCCTTACAATCTCCAAATAATCAATTATGTCAGGTATTGAGACTGATAGTCTATTTGGTTTACCCTCAAATCCAAAACTCTAAAACATGCAAAATAATCATATGCATACCAATCACCCTAATTGTGCTCAATCTTTTCTCCCAATCCATTATCCTTAGGTCTCAAAAACCTTTTTATGTTAGGGTTGATGAAGGGAAAGCTTGATGCCCAAATAGAGTATGCTGGGGCTAGACAAAATGATCATCAAAAGTAAGCTAACTAGATGCACTGTATCTATAATCCCATATTGAAGTCCACATTTGAACTGACCTTCCTCACCATTTGTTTCCCACACATTTAATTTCAAATTTTCATGCCATAAACCTCTCAATTGACCATAATATAAAAACATATGCATGAGAAAAGAATAATTTCTGAAAGTAGGGCATTCAACATCATTAAAATTAACAAAAGAAGAATGTTGTCAATAACATATTTAGCATAATCATAGGGCCTAGGCTCTAGCATTTAAATATCAAATACTAGCATCATTGGTCTAATCTCCATTAGGCATGGAACTCCCATTCGTCCTACCTGCCCACATGACTGATATGTCATATTGAGGTATGTCTTGAATATGCTAATATTAAATGGAGGTCCATCTACTATAATCAATGGTTCCCTAACAACCTTATGTAACATTAGCTTCCACTACATGTAGGATATATTTGACCTCTCTATTCATTTTTCAACTTAGTAAATGACAATTTCTTTGTGAGACCATCTGTTAATTTTAAAAACTCATTTAAGGAGTCAATTGAAATATCCATAAATTTCACCCCCATATTCTCATACATACACTTATCATCTGCATTATACTTACTAATAATAACCTTTAGAAAATTAATATTCACGAATACAGTGGAGAGATTTAGTTTCCCTAAATTCATTTCCCATGGATGAAAAATAGGTTCTTTGTGATTTCTCTTGACATAGTGGTATAGGAAGAGTTCATAACCCCTTGTTCTATTTTAGACATATCCTACCTCACTATATTTGTCTTCTAATTTGTCTAGAGAAGAAGACTTACTCCTTCTAGATTTGGGCCTAACAAAATTGATCTATTCAATCAAGTGTTCATTTATCTTTCCGGGAAGAATTTATTCTTCCTTTCTCTGTTTCTTCTTAGCTTTATCCTTCTTCATTTCTTAACCTTCCTTTTTTGTGTCAAACTAGAACTCTCAATGTTTTTCTGAAAATTCTTTTTAAGTTGGATTACTACAAACTCAGTGCACTAATAGAAAACCTTATAACTCCATGAAATTCTTTGAATTCAGAATGTAGAATTATTATTCTTTTTGTACAATGCACCTCATATGTTTGTGCATTTATTTCCCCACATGAATCAATGCCATAAAGATTTTGATCATTAAAATATAGACTAAAGCGTTAACAACCATTTCCTTTCATTACTTCCCCACCTCATAAAATATATTCAATTGCTGAAGTTTCCATCAAAAAATGTTCATAAAACTTTGATTACTATGTCTCAAACCCTAAATAGTGATTTTGTTTTGCTTTTCAATTTTATTTCTATAACAATGGCAATAACCCTATCATTCATCGCTATATGGAAAACCCCTTATCTGCGACATATGATGGATGATCTCGCTATAGGGTATAGTGATCATGAGCTTTAGTCTTCAATGCAGGTTCTCATATTATCACTATAGTACAAAGAAATATGCAAATGGTCATCACTTATCACCATGTTCATATTTTCCATGTGTGATTCGTGATCAACTTCAATCTATCGCTATAGGCAATAGTGATCATCGTTGACAATCATACTGCTTCATCATTGTAGAACAAAGTGATCAACCAATCTCATTGTTGATTACTAAAACCAAAACCTTATTTCTTCGATGTCCATTGATCGCTAAAGGTCCTAGTGATATATCTCTCTTTATCGCTTATCACTATATTAACAACATGTGCTCTCTACATAGCAATAGGCTTGACCACTATATGTTATAGCAATATCTCACCCAACTTTTGAAAATGACCCTACTACCATCACAATAACATACAATGATACTTGATGCTTCATTGTTGTACCTATAACAATATATGGAACAATCACATATCTCACAAAATTTCAAGAAAATCAAAATTGGGATCCATTAATAGGGATTCCCATGTGATGAGTAATCCCTAGGAATGCATTTTGGGACAAGCACCTTTGGTTTAGATGGTATATTATGATTCCCTACAAACAAAAAGAAATTTAGTAAGTGATTCTTTTTATTTGATCACAATCACACAATCAACTTAGGCTATGAGTACAATCCTTCAAATGATACATAATTTGCAACATGAAAATAGATCACTAAGATCAACTATAACCAAGGAAAATAAAAGGTTTAAAATATTGAGCTCCACCAAACATTTATTTTTTTGGTTGCACCCGTGAGAAAATAAAGGATTTCTACACTCTTAAATGGTCTAAGAGATATTAGAAGTTAAATTTTCTTTGTAAGTGCATTAGATCATCAAAAATATAAAATCAAGAGATCTAGGAGGTTGAAGGGGTGAGTATATTAAGGTTCTTAGCTTCTTTTTAAATTAAAAGTAAGCTTTAGAGTTTTCAAATAAGATTCATTTACTTTACAAGAAACCTTAATCCACCTCAAAAAAATCTAGAGACACCTTCTTGTGAAGAATTTCATATAGAAAATCAACCTTAACCTCCTCCACAAATCCCAAGACATACACCAGGAATACAAGAAAATATTTGAAAAAAATTCAATTATAGATTTTTATTGTGAAGTTGAAAGAATCTATTGGACCAAATATTTATAGGGCGTTACTTGAAAATTAAGTAAAATCAATCTTGATGTATCTAGGCACAGTTGATGGTAAAATCAATGGTCAAACAAATGAGATGACCAAAAATAATATTATTCTGATAAATTATAATATAAGGATGTGCATAAAAGAAAATAAAAATAAAAATGATATTTGTGTATTTTTTATTGATCCTCGAACAAACCCACCTCTTGATGGACTAGCTGTAGAAGGTTCCTCATCCATTAGTTCCACCAGAAAAGAATTAAAAATATTTTTTAGGATGAATAGTGAATAATTTTTTTATACACCTCCTTGTGATAATCATGAGAGCTTCCCTTGTATATTTTGAGGGAGCTCTATTGGGAGCTTTTTTCTAAAGAGGCTCTAAATTATTTTGATTATTTATAAATTCATGGTAGAGATTAGAGGTCCTCACAAAAGAAACCAGTGGTGCACCATGGCCCTAACATATTCAAGATACCTACTACAAAACTTCATGTAGAGAATATTACCATTACTTCCATTATGAAGGATACGATTGAGGTAGAAACACCAAGATCCATAAGTGTGCTCACTTAGACCCTTAGACCATGTGTGAGTCCTTTAGTACAAAGTAAAATAGGTGAATCTTTGAATGTTCAACTTCCACCATAATGTTTCAATCATGTGGATAGACAATGATAGATGATAAAGTTATGATTGATGAAATTCTAAATTAAACATTTGGCATTGATATAGAGATAATTATTTGTATGTTCATTTAATTAATTTGATTATATTTAATTGATAAATGAATGAATAACTAAATTGGTAGAATAATTATGATCAAAATCTAGGGTCAAAGTGTTCATGGTAGTATCAGTGTTCCTCATTACACCATAAAGTCCATTGGTATATATAATAAATGATATAGAGGTAATTATTTTTTAAATTATTTAATTATATTTATTTTATAAATGAATAAATGACTAAATTAGTAGAATGGTTATGGTCAAAATATAGGTTCAAAATGTTAATTACAGTGGCAACATTCTATTGGACCCCTTTTTCATGACATTATCGAGTCTATATGTATGTATCTAATAAAGGATTATAATTATTACATTTGAGTGGTACACAATTATGTGAATGATCATCTCATAACTCACGCATGCCCATTTTTTTATTGGTGGCCCCTCGATATTGACACTATGTAGTGAAGGATGTTGTAACACTTTCATGAAGGAATCTTATATTCATTAGTGGTTCTAAAAAAAACTTAGGTACTCTTGATAACTAAATAACATGTTTCTTGATTCATTTTTAGTTCTGCCATTGGAGATTCTACCTAGTGTTCATGACTCGTTAGATCATGGATTTTCTACAACTGTACTGAGTTGTAAAACATTAACCAAGGTATGAAAGAGATTGGTTAAGTTTTATTTGTTTTTCTAAGTAAACACTTTTAGCCAAAATTATTAATTGGTGAGACCAAAAATTAGGGACCTCATCCCCCATGAGATTTGGACCTTGAAGATGTGAAAAAAAACAAAAATCCTGATGATGGATTATGTAGTATGATCCAAAATGTTGATGGTAAAAAACTATACACAATCAAATCCAGATATTAAAGCTCACCTTCATGGATTGTGGAAATCTTATAGATTTGAAAAATATAATAACTAAACCATCACAACATGCTATTATTGACAATTAATTTTTTTTTTTTTTTTAATGATTTGTTTTGAAAATTTTAATCATATTAATGTATAACTTATATTAATTATTACTTTCACTATTAAATCATTAGTGCACCCCTCCTATGGATGAACACATTGATTATATACTAGAGATAAATGATTTTTTAAATTGTGTGTCATCTTATAAATCAATTTAGATGTATATTAGTTATTGATGTTTATACTTTTGAGTGAATCTGTTGGAGCTCCAAATTAGTCTAGAGAGAACTCCAACATCCTACACATATCCATCTACATTACATTCAAAGTAATCTCATGATTGGCAATTTTTTTTCTTCCCATCACAGGAAATAACTAGATTAAGGATGTTTTTCATATCTCTACATGACATTATTTTATGTACTTTTTGTATACTATATACTTGACATTTTGTATCCATTTTTATTTTAGGACACCTATCTAATTGCACTAGATACCTTCCATGTATGGAATTATTGGATATGTACATGTGTAGGTTGGGGGAGTTCATTCTATACAAGTATTTAGAGTTGATATTTTATGTATGCATTTCATGTCTCATGTGTATTGACATATAGTACTTCATGTTTATTTGGATGTTTTTGTGCTTTCTAGATTCCTCGTTCCTTACATATATTTATTCTTTTCATGTATCTATGTATATTACTTCTTTATGATTCATGCTTTATGGTGATTTTATGTTTTATTCATTGAATCTAGTTATGTTCATCACTCAACGACATAATAGTATTGGATGAATGGGATGGAAAATGACCAGTATATATTTGAGAATTATTATTAGGAGGTGAAAATAATTTGTTTCTATGATTGATATCAACATATACAAATATATAATTATAATCAATAAGATCTTGAATCATTTTTTCCAAAGAATGCATTTTTTAGTATCATGACCTTGTTGATTATGGATGTGATAAAAATATTTGGAATTGAAGAATCAATATGTTGGTTTAAATTGTTCAATAGGTTCAACTAGATGAATTTTAATCATTTTCCATTTATTAACTTCAACATCATACAAATTTTTAGAAAATAGAGTAAAAATATGAGTGGGTCTAAAGATAGAGGACAAAGGAGTCATGCCTTTGGATGTTGATGTCACTTGTTCATCAATAGTTTTGGATTATTTTTTGAATTTAATGTATTTATTAGGTTTGTGAAACTTACTTTGATTGGACATGGCATCACTCATATCAATGGGAATAGAGACCATTGGAGTGTTTCTTTCAAATTGACTCACTTGTAGTTAATAATGATGGGGCACTATATCCAATTGTTATAATGAAGAGAACTCAATAAGGAGTATCTTATCTCTAATGTATTTTTTATAAATCAGTAATTAAAATGCATTTTATATCAACTTTAGGCATATTTCATGATTGCTAATTTGTAGTCAGAATCTCATTCATAGTTTCATATCCATAAGTTTTAGAGAAAAAAGGTATATTTCTCTTGCATGTTTCAAGGTAAGTCCTTCATTATTTATTTCATATTTTATCATAGACCCATTTTCACATCTTAATTAGACTAATTTCATATATTTATAACCTATATCTATCTTAATCTTTTAATTAAATTAATTGGTTCAATTTCACATATACACTTCATATCTTAAATCAATCAGCCTTGCATGAAAGAGGACTTTCTTGCATACTTCCTTGATGTAATTTGGATTTAGTATTGGCATTTCATCTATTTGGGTTTCACTAATCTAACTTGATTTATATTGAGAATTTATGTTTGTAAGTCCATCTTTCTCTTGTGTATTGAATGTTACTTTGAAGTGGAAGTATTATATTTGAACACCTTATTAAGCATTTCTATTTCACCACTACAATATTTGGTGAACTTGACTTGTACCCCTTTCTTTTTTTGACGAGTTATATTTATTCTTTGTGTATCTAGATCTACCTTGTATCCTAGTGTTTGCATTAGTGGTATTTAGACCTTGCTTTTACATATATATTATTTGTATTGTAAAAATATTTTAAAAAATACATCTTGTTGGCTGTTGATTTAACATAGATTTCAACTACTAGGTATCCAAGACAAGATTTCAGTGAAGGGAAACTATCTCCTACAATAGACACAATTTTTTAAGAACCTAGGACAACTATAAGGCTAAACTCTGTCTTCTACTTTAGGCTCTACAAAACCTAGGTGAGTAGACCTTTAGATTCATTCATAGGGTACCAATTCAAAGCATACATATGAATCTATAGAAAGAAGATTAAACCCTTATTTCTCCTATACTCATGCAATAAAAGGTATAAAATAGAAAGTTCCAAAACCTACGAAATCCAAAAGCTGAGTGAGGGTATCCTTTCAGCTCCTAAACAGAAAGGGAAAATGGATAATTGATATTTCATTTTGAATCAACATAACCCACATTTGCAACAACAAACTAAATTAATCCTATAGTAGATTGGTGCCCTATCCATTGGGTATTCCATAAATCACAACATACATAAGGTATGTAAGGAAACTTAGGTGCGGAAATAACTTCCTACACAAATCCCTTTAGGAAAGTATTTTAAAATTCCTATTAAATCCTTACAATTTTAGATTTGATATTATGTAAACAATAATATTGCAGTCAACCATGAATATAGAAAATAGATAGAGAAAGAAAACACATAAACAAAAAGATATGCCAGTGGGGAAAACCTTTTGGTAAAACAACCCCACCCATCCAAAACCTATACAATGTATTATTTTCAACACAAAGATTACAACACACTTGCAATGCAAGTTCTTTTAGGACACAAAAAGCAAATCTAGTTGCAACAAAACACTACCAATAATACACTTTTCACTCTCTCCTATCTGCAACCCTAAAGTTTCTTATATCATGCACTTTCCATTTTAGGGCAACTTCCAAAGAAGAACCATACTAGGGTTTTACCATTCTTCAAAAAAGTAGGAACCCAATTTTTTTTTTCGAGGTGATGCCCCGAACCTTGCACACTAGATGGAGACTTGAGTGTACAATACTCGATGATCAATTTCCACATGTCTTTACATCTTCACCCATCATCATATCTTCCAAAGATAGCTCTTACGAATCATAGAAATCCATCATAACCATTTCAATGATGATCTCCTTACACACTATTCAAGATGCTGACACATGCAAGTGGAGTGACACATCAACATGCTGATTAGACATGTACAATCACACTTAATTGTATTATTTGGAAAAAATACATTTACAAAAAAAATAATAAGAATAAGAATTATCCAAGGTTAAGACAACTTATTCCTAACAAAGTATTGATGATCTATCTTCTCACTTTGTGAATTAGACATCAACATTCAAACTGAACCTCATACTCATCAAATATCCTTCTCATGAAATTCATAACCCTATCAAGATGTATCAAGAATTTACATGATTCTTTGAACCAAAGGCAAAACACATTAAAACATACAACCCAAAATGAATTGCAATTGGATCTATAATCTTTGATCACAAATCACAAAGGGTTACAAATAATAGAGATTGTAGACACCTAAAATTGTCCAAATACCTATTGTCTAGCCAATTAAATAGATATTTATTATTTGTTTAATTACCCTGCCTTTAATTAAATATATTTTACATTTGTTTAATTATTTTCACCTTTTCTTGATTTAGATAAACTAATGTTTATCTAAATCCTAGCCTTTCTTTGATTTAAATAAACTAAGGTTTATTTAAATCCTAACCCATTCACTTTAATTAAGTACTTCATTTACTTAATTAATCCCTTTCCTAATCCCACTTGAAATTAAATATTACATTTAATCCTATTTGAGCACATGGCTCGTACCTTTAACCCTCACCTAACCTCACTCTCCTAACCTAACCCATCATGCTAAACCTACCCACTTCCTTAATCATGCTTACTTTTTCTAATCACCTTGCTAATCCCCTTGTAATCCTAAGTGTGTCCTCACACATGTGTGAGGAATCCTCACACATGTGTGAGGGATGTTCACACTTTCCTCATCCCTCATGTTTTCCATGCCTCTTGCACACTTGTCCTCTTGCATGAGAGTCAAGGTGTCTCACACATGTGTGAGAAGCCATACTTCTCACACCTCTTGCACACTTGTCCCCTTGCATGTGAGTCAAGTTGTCTCACACATGTGTGAGAAGCCATGCTTCTCACACCTCTTGATCATGTCACCATCAAAGGTTGCTCACACATGTGTGAGCATATTTCCCCTTTTGAATGGTCAAAATCCTAATTCACGATCTACTTGGCCTCCACCTCATAGACACCTCATCAATCCTGAGGGATCCTAGCCCTTCATCTTGCATTCAATCTCAGCCGTCCATTGCATCTCATTTCTTATAAAAGGAGAGCCCTCTCCTATTTTTCACAAACACCATCTACCTCATTGTTATGCTACTGGATTTGTGAGCAACCATATCTCATAATTTGAAATCATTAACTACTTGGTGATTTGTGAGGTTTGCATAGTGCTATTTTGATTTTATGTTAAGCTTATTTACATGTTTATCTTCCATATTTTGAAGTTTGCATGATCATGTAGGAATAGATGTTAGTTGCTTAATGTTTATTCTCTTATTACATTTTTATGCAATACATTTTGGGGCTTAGCCAAGAGTGACAATATTATGCTTCCAAGAGAGGTGTCTTTCGATTCACCTCCCGATATTTATACTCCGCCAAAATGCTAGGGTTGAGTCATCCCAAGGGGTGACAAAATCGCCAAATAAGCCTCCTAAAAAAAGAAAAATAAGACTACTTATTTCTTGTGCACCCAAGATCACTCGAAGGTGCGAGGGGAGAGAATACGTAAGTGGCCTTGGGGTTTAACAAACACACATTCGTTCCCAATGAAGGTTTAGATTTTTTATCTACTTTGAAGACACGTGATTAAAGCATACAATGTTATTTCCAACTTGACAATGTCATACAAATTGAGAGTTTTCCAACATAAGTAAATCGAGCATCGTCAACATAAGCGAATTCGATAAGGAAAGAACCAATTCTATTATGCATTCAAGATTGATTGATTGCTCATTTTAAGCACCAAAATAAAATGTGTATTGCAATATTCATTGATCCTTAGACATGCAAGATTGTGTTATCATTCATTCCAAAGCAAAAGTGTTGTTTAATTAACCAGGCATTCAAGATTAAGTGTGATTGTTTGAGCATTTAACCATGCATTCAAAGATGAGTGTTTAGGCATATAAGTTCATTTCCAAAAACCAACTTAAAGAAAAACTTGCAAACAATATGGTTAGTGAGAAAATATCCCTACAAAAACACAAGTTAGTGCATCGAAAACCCTACAATGAAAGTGTTAACACAAAGTTCATACTTTGACAAAAAATAGGGATCTAAACAACATCAAAATATTATGAAACCAACATCATCGTGATGAGCTCGAAATAAACTTTCTAGTGATATTTCATTTTTTGAAAATGGAGTTCGTATGCTCAAGTTATGAGCAAAAAACCAAGGGCTACTCCTTATGGCCTAGAAGGGCATGTGGACTACTGATGCAGTGATGATGTCAGCAACCTGTGAGGTTAAAATTGACGGTTAGAGGCACATCAGGCAATTTTTTTTTGTTTTTTGACATTTTTGGAAAAAAGAGAGAGTCAAAAACATAGGCTTCATTAAAAAGATAAAGTTTACTTTTTGTTTTTGAAAAAAATAAATAAATTAAAAAACCACTAAAAGTGTATGAGTTTAATGTAAGTATGAGAAATTTTAAAAAAAAAAAAAAAAGTAGTGGAAGTGAAGGGAGGGTTTTGCTGGGCAGTGGAAGGGGAGGAGCTACGGAGGAAGCAACAATGACAGGAGATGTGATGGAGCCGGGAGTTGCAGGAGGGGTTTGGATGGAATGGAGGGAGTGAGAAGTGGACATAGGCAGGGGGTTTGTGGATCGTGCAGAGGGGATTTTGGTTTAAGTGGTGGCGGGTTTTAGCGGGAGTAGGGTAGGTGGTGGGTGAACTGCCCTAACTTGTGTTTGTAGGGATATTTTTCTCACTAAGCATATTGCTTGCATATTTTTTCTTAATTTTGTTTTGGGAATGAACTTCTATGATTAAACGCTTGTCTTTACATGCATGGTTAAACGCTAAACACCCAATCTTGAATGCATGGTTACTTGAACAACACTTTTAGTTTGGAATGAATGATCAAATAATCTTGCATGTCTAAGGATCAATGAACATTGCACTCACATTTCAATTTGGTGCTTAAAACGAACAATCACTCAATCTTGAATGCATAAATAGAATTGATCTTTCATTATCGAATTTTCTTATGTTGATGATGCTCGATTTACTTATGTTGGCGAACTCTCGATTTGTGTAACGCTATCAAATTGGAAAGAACATTGTATGTTTTAATCATGTGTATCTTCAACTAGATTACAAAACCTAAAGTTTCATTGGGAAAGAATGCATGTCTTTTGAACCCTAGGGCCACTTATGTATTCTCTCCCCTGGCGCCTTTAGGTGATCTTGGGTGCACAAAAAATAAGTGGTCTTGTTTTTATCTTTTTCAGGAGGCTTGCTTGGGGATTTCATCACCCCTTGGGATGACCTCAACTCCAGTGTTCTGGCAGAGTATAAAAATTGGGAGGTGAATCGAAAGACACCTCTCTTGGAAGTAAAATATTGTCACTCTTGGCTAAGCCCCAAAGAACTTTATACCTTTGGGAAGTGAAGGAGGAGATTTGGGTTACCGTCTCCCCTCGGCTGTGTGGCAGTATTTTCTTTCATCTACAAATTTGGACTTCACGTACCTTGCATATATCGAGGACACCTTCTAGTTGATCCTTGTATATCCTAGTTGAAACCTTGTAGGTTTGTTGGTGTGTTTGACATTCTTGAGTGTTTGAAACACACTTTCCTTGTACATATTTTCTTATTTGATTTTGCATCTTAAACCTAAAAACTTAAAAAAATCGTAAAACTTCAAAAATTCAAAAAAATCAAAACAATTTCAAAAACAACAAAAACAAGTCTTGGTTCAAGTACTCTTAGTCAAGTTGTCTACATCATTCAACATAACTTCTTCTTTCCATCAAAGTCATCACCCTCATACATCTCTTGTCTTCATCATTCATGTAGTGCCTGCCCCTGGTTCGCATTTTGTTATCGTTGCTGAACTCTTTTAGAACTAGTTTTATGTTATTGGTTAGCAGCATTCTTTTGAGATTATCAGATATTGTGCTATGGATTCAGTTTATTATGTGATGAGATTACTTAGACTCTACATTTCATGTATGTATGATGATTATTTTTAGTGTTCAAAATTATTGATGATGATTATTACATTATTTTCAATTATTAATGATGATTAGTAAGATGATTTATTATCATATGTGCTTTCTTATGGATACTTACCCCATACTTGCATGTGTATGGTGTGCGTGTTTGCCTTGTGTGTTTGCTTTTGTATGGCGTGTCTACTGTGGTTAAGGAAGGGAGTCGTAGTCACTTGCTAGTCGGGATCTACACGATGCACCACTTCCTACCATTGTCTGTTTAGTTTAGTATATATTGTGTTTGTACATGCATGGTTTTTATGTAGGTTGCAGGTACTGGGTATCGACTTCCCTGAATTGCCAGTATGAGCGTACCCTATCACATTATCTCAATGATAAGAGAGGGGAGATAAATTCTCAAGTCCAAATCCCAACCCTTTGAGCCATTTGTCCTAATTGGAAAATTAGGACAAGTATCTGAGTTGAATACCCACCGAATGTGTCAGATGACATATTTCATGATTTTTAATTCTTTAGATTTATTTTGTATGATTTGTTCTATGATGGGTTTTCATATTTTATCTTGGAGGTCTATGGTGAATTTTTCATTAATTAAGTCTTAATAAATAGATTTAATTAATAAATTATTTATTTGAAAAAATTTAATAAAATATCACGATTTTTGATATTTTGATTGTAATTAATTAAATGTGAATTATTGAAGAAAAGGAATTAAATAAAAGAAAACTAAAAATTAAAATTAATAATAATTATAAAATAATAATAAAGTAATAAATAAAATAATAATAATAAAAGTTATAAAAATTAAAATGAAAGTTATAAAATTTAAATAGAGATTATTTAAAAAGTAAATTGGAGTTATAAGTTTGCATGGGAATTAACATGTGTCAACAACACGGGGGTTAGTGCATCAATTAAGCACAAGGTGTCTACAACTCTATGACTCATCAAAAAGGTTGAAAAAGACCCATGCTTAGTTGGTGACACCTTTCAGCAGTTTCAAGAAGCAATCCAAAAGTTTCTTGAGAGCTCTTTATATTCAGGCATTCATAGAAACTTAGAGAGGGGGTGGAGGGCAATTGGAGCATTGGAGGACTAAAGAACTCTGAAGAAAGGAGCTTGCTCTGCGAATTTTCTGAAAAAGAGCAAATTAGCATCAGAATTCGAGTAGATTCTTATGATTTTTCTTATGCTATTTTTGCATCATGCATTCTTGTCTTCTTCATGTCTTCCATATGTCTTTTGAAGAATTTCATATTTTTATTGTATGCATTTTCAATTTGGGCAATTAAATTTATTTGAGAATTTTATATGCATGGATTTAAAAAAAGAGAAAACGGATTTGGGTTCGAATTAGAATCAAATTGAAATAGATTTGAAAATGGTTTCAAAATTTATGGCCAAATCCA
Source organism: Cupressus sempervirens (assembly GCA_028749045.1). NCBI lineage: Eukaryota > Viridiplantae > Streptophyta > Pinopsida > Cupressales > Cupressaceae > Cupressus > Cupressus sempervirens. Next base: position 439,742,272 of record CM053786.1, on the reverse strand, counting down.
TTAGTGAAATTATTGGATAAATTTAGAGAACAATTACCTTTTAAGAAGAAATTTTTAATTGTTTTGTCGCTGCCCCTTGGATAGACCCGAACTCAGTTATTCATAACTTTTTATCGTGATCGAATTTATTCGATCACTCTGGTCAGAATTGGTGCAACTTGGCCCTCTCCAACATATTTCAATTTTAGCTCGATCCAATGGTTCATTAGGGAGATATGACCGTCGTACTGAGACTGTTTTATTTAAAGACAGATATTTCTTCATTTTCCATAACCAAGAGTTCTTTATGCTTAAACTTCACAAAAATAATATATATCAAAACATGGAATGAATTAAGATATTATTGCAATATTCTCTTATTAGAATCTTATTAATATGCATTAGTTTTATATGGTTTATTATCTAATCTAATTAAATCAAATTTAATTAAGATTAGTTAATAGTAGAAGAAGTGTAATTAATTATTAGTCAATCTAAGTAAATGGATGAGAGAAATTAAAAGAAAGAGAGATTTTAATATAGTTTATATAGTGGACTTTTTATAATGTATATTGAATACTATTTAATATATATTAAACAATTTTAGAGTTGTTAATGAAGATGATAATGTTAAGAATTTGGAGATTATTCATGTTAAAATCTACAATGAGACTTATTGGTTTGAAATATGGATTTCTTTCAAACAACGTTTATATAGACAAAATATTATTAGAACAATTAGAAAATGGAGTCTAATGGTTGATTTTAATATTGATTAAATAACTGTAAGATGATAATTTATATTATGTTGATTTAAATTTAGAAACTCTGAATGATACTGAATTGAGACTGAATTATTATGTTGTTGGTTAATACGTTTGAATACCTTAATGGAGTTAAGAGTTAGCCAAATATTAACTAATGAGTTTATGGAAGGATTCTATAGATCAAGTATGTATAGTTTGAGGAGTTTATTATTTATTAATGTTTGTAAGGACTAGCAAACTATTAATAAATAATGGTTTAAATAGATATCAACAAATTTGATTAGAATTAATCTAGTGGAGATTATTTATTGATTGAAGTTTGGTAAAAGATAATAATTTTTGGAGTTGGATTATAATTGATTTTTAATCAATTGATATTCATTGAGTTGATATTATAACTATGATATTAATAATTAAGTTGTGCGATAGAGTCTTATTTGAAAAGATTAATGATAATACGAATTTGTTAAGGGAATGTTGGTATTCTTTGAAAGATGACGAATATGGTCATTTAAGATTTTCAATAATTATTATTGAATTATTAATATGATCTTTTGAGTATTGAATTATAGTTGACTTTTATCATACAGAATTATAGTTAGTTATTAGTCAACTGATATTAATTGGAACGTTGCTATGATTATGTAATTATTAATTAAATCAATCAATAAGAATTAATTACATTTAATTAATAATTAAGTTAAGTAATGAAGATTTAATTGATATAATTCTTCTAATAAGATTGTAGAAATATTGATATCAAGTTGATAGGTCTTATTCTTATGACTTGAATGATGACCTTAGATATTTAATGGTGAAGACTTAGTAATATTTAATTGAGGACTATTAGAATATGGACCTATGTTAATTGATTGATGTAATTGATCATTTTAATAAAGTTATAATTTTTCTTAGTTTGATAATTGGTTCTTTTATAAATGAATAATGATCCTTGATTTATGAAGGAGAGTTAATCAATTAGAATATGGATCTTAGTTAAATAAAGAAAGCAATTTAATTAAAGGTCAGTGATGATTAGTTTAATGAGTAAATAATTATTCTTAAGTTATTTTTAGAATAATGCTATCGAAGAACAAATGGGTTGACTTGTAGGTCAAATGATGAAACTTAAGACACTTGAAAGTATACTTGCAAACAGAAAATTGGAAACCCCTACACATTATTCAAGTATGTGAATTTAGTAAACCAAAACATGTGTTTGCATCGTGTATTCTATATGCTTCTTGTTTTGGGTTTTGGGTTGACTAGTGTTGATCAGTCCTAAGATGTTACCAGAGGCTCGGGGGTTATGAGATATGATGGCATGTTGATCTTATTTGATCTCGATCTTTATAAGCCGAACCATGGTAATGTGATCGTATGCTTTATGAAATGTTTGTATTTACTGATTGTCATTGTTCATCAATCTTCATGTGTGAAGTTGAGAGGTATGTGTATGAGACACTTGAGCTAATCATTTTTGAGTCATCAATCGGTTATCCTTGGATTATTTTCTAGTCACCATGATGGGACTGAAATATGGATTTATTTTTTGATGATATCATGTTGTGACATGTTTGACTCAACCATTTTTGAGTCTTCGATCATTATGATTTTGAGATATTCTTGGTTGCTTGTTGAGAACCATTTATCTTGAGATATATTTTGGTTATTGAGAACCAATTGATACTTATGATTATTAGTGATGCCTTCAGTTGCCAATAGAGAACTGTTGTGGTTATGATTTTCTATGGATGCTTTTTCAGATGCTCATGGAGATTTGATGATTCTTATCTTGAAGATTTGATGATTCTTATTATGGATATTTGATTATTTTATGCATATTTGATAATTTTATTATGGATTATCTTTTATGATTTTGAGATTTATGATTCCATGAGCTTAGGGTAGGTAATCTACTTGTAGTGTCAGGAAGTGGCTTGCAATGGGGGCCGGGGCTCTAAGTGGCTGCCAGGGTAACTCATTGTAAGTTTGGTTAATAAGTGATAACATTTACACACTAAATGGGGATTAAATGAACCTAAAAAGATAATTGTTTTGATGTTCTTGCCCATGCCTTGAGTGCTTGTACAGACTAGGATGGGAGTAGTGAGAACGCATGGTTGCGACCGTGCATTTCGTAGTATGCCTTGTCAGTATGAGAGGATACTAATGGCCGCATGAGATCAGTATGGACCCGTGGAGTTTAGCTAACTGCCAGGGTAACTTGTACATGATAAATGCGATGACACTTTCTCGCTTGCAAAGTAGGTTTCCTACATGTCTTTGTGTGCCTCTGGGAATTAGATGTCAGTTTTGTGTGATGGAACCTTTGAGTTAGTGTACTTTTAGGATTCCTGGACTTATAGAGATTTGTGCTTCGTGAATTGATATCCTGTTTGAGACTTGAGATTATCTCCTCAGCACGGTGGGAGTGGACCACTTAGGTTCCACGCGGTCGGGTGGTAGTGTATTTTCCACTCTTATCATTTGAGATCCGTCCGAGACACTGTGGCTGGAGTATCCTTGGTTGGTATTTATTCTTCATTATGTTCTTGGAGCATTATGATATATAATATGCCTTATGACGGATGTATTTACTGGTATGTTTCTTATATTGATGATTTGCTTTACTTTGTATATGTTAGTTGATGATTTATTATGTTTTACTTTGCATGTTAGTAGGATGTTTTAGGAGTGACATTCCTACTATGTTAATACCGATGATCTCTTTGGTGCTTTGGAATGTTACGCACGGAGGGATGGCTAGGATCCACGATGGTCTAATGATGCTATTTACAGTTGGGAGGAACCGTGCACTTAGTTATTTATGTTTGTGATATATGGTTATCTTTTGTGATGGATGTTTATATCTTTTGTGATGATGTATCATGTATGATATGTGGTTTCATTTATGTTATTGCATCATGGATTAATATTAGATGATGATGATGTACTTTATATACTTGGATGTTTATTCTTTTAAGCTTTTCATACCCTATGATATGTATAGTGGATGATTAAGCTAAACTAAAATATAATTACATAAGGACACTTGTATATTGTTTAAGTACATTGGATGTATCATTGTTATTTCATAAGGATGGGATGTTAGATGAATAGTTAATTTAGATGTGATACAACGTTAAGGGATCTTTAAAGAATGTAGCCTATTATGTATATATGTTATTTTCATTTGAATTGTTGCTATTGCTTCCGCAAATGTTATGAATGGTTTTATCTTTCATGTTTAAAAAAAATTGTTTGGCAAACTTAGTAAAATTCTTTGGATCCCTTGGCGGGGCATTACATTAAACCATTCCTTGATCATCGCTCTTCGTCCACATCATTTCTTTGTCTTCCTAATCAGTCAATTTACTTCCTAATCTTCATCCTAGTCATGCTTCATCATCATCTAGCTTCAATTTTCTTTGCCAATCTCATAATGCATTCTTAATTCAATCCTCCACATCATCATCCTTCTAATCCAATCCCTTGTCAAATCCAATCATTTCTAATCAAATCTTAATTCAATCCATTTACATCTTTATCCATAATCAATCTTTCTAATTTCATTCACATCTTCTTCTAATTCAACTTTTCACCAAATCTTCTTCTTTGGACATAGGAGCATTGTCATCAACATTGGACTTTCATTCAAATCCCACATTCACTTGTTGGCAATATCATAGGGTTTTTTTATCAAATCAAATAAAACCCTCATCAATATCAATATCATATCAAATCAAATTCAATCAAATCAATATCAAGTCCATCACATCAACACAAAAGTCCAACAAAGCCCCTAGTCCTAGGTTCATATTCGATTCATCATCAACTCTTTCATCACTCTTCGTCTAACATCTATGGATTCGAATTTGCTTAATCAAATGGTTGAAAATATTCAAAGACAATATGGAGTTCTACCTCCCATTCAACCTACATATCAAATCCATCCTCACCACTTCATATCCACCTCTACTGCATCTCATGTGCATTATTTTGCTACCTTTGACAAGGAAAATTCACGTTATTATCTTTCAACTACATACAATTCCATTCATAGCCCACACTATTCCTCCAACATAAATACCCTTGCCATGGATATGGCACAACTAAAGAATTATCTCTTAACAAGTCAGCAGAAAGAGTCCACCTTCCATGCCATGTGTCCTCTTCCTCCATGTTTCGAAGATCCTAGTTCGCATGTCCCATCCAACCCCAACCCTCCATGTAATTCCCTTCACAATCCCAATCCTCCAAAAACATCATCCCTACCTTGTAAGGGGTATTTCTCATCATTCTTGGCTAAGTGTAAAATTCAAAATAAAGTGATCCAATCACCCAATGTCATACAACCAATTCCATCTCCTGACCTTCCTCCAAAGCATGACATTATATATTCCTCTTCTCCTCTAGATCTGAGCATTTCTCCATCCCATCATTCCCTTATCCCTCAAGATACATTTATCCCTCTTTGTCCATTTCATGATCCCCTTCCTAATCAAGATCAAGGCATTTCATGTACCACACACCTTACCGATTCCCCTCCACCTCAAGTGTCAGCATCTGCAAACCCTCCACTTCATGAAGAGGTTCCTTCCACTCCATCCACTAATACTCCTCCATGTCAAGATAAAATCACTCCACACCATGGTTCCATTCTCTCCATTCGATTACATGATCCTATTGCATCTCATGATCGACTCGTTCCACTACGCAATCCTCTTTTAAGTCAAGATCAAAGCACCCCTTCATTTTCCTTTCATGATCCCACTCCATCTCAAGATCCTATTATCCCTCATAGTACCTCTCATGATCCTAATCCTCCACATGATCCTATCATGCCTATCCAATCCGCTCATGAACCCCATATACCTAGACTCGCATCTTGTGTTGAAAATAATAAGTATCCCATTGAAAAAATAACATGTCAAGATGTTGGTACACCTTCCACTTCTTCCAACTCCAAAATTCCTCCATCCAAACCCAAATGTTCCCATCCTTCATATTCCAAGTCCATTTTAGGACCTTATATCCATATTCCCATTCCTTCCTCACTTCCATCCATTCTAGGTCCTTATGTTCCACAGCCAAACCCTTCATCCCTTCCTTCCATTTTGGGTCCTTACATACATCCATCCACCATATCCATGTTTTCCACTTCATTCCCTCATAGTCCTAGTAAAGATCAAAAAAGGCACACATCCTTGAATTCCTTCCAATGTTCACCATCCATATGCTCTCAACCATCTTTATCTTCATGCACCCATGCCATGGCCAATGGAAGCAAATTGGATGCCAAAGAAAATGAGCATAAAGCCAAAAATCCACAAAAGCCCAAGGATCAACATGTCCCCTCTAAAAGACATGTTCAAGAAAAGAAAAATATGATCCAAAGAAAAATCAAAAGGCCACAAAGGCTACAAATCAAAAATGCAAAAATTATGTGGATTCCAAGGCTACTTAATGTAGCAATGAATCTCAAAGAAAGATTCAAAATGACATCCAATTTTTCTAATCCAAAGGCTTCCCTCATTCATAAATCATCCAAGCTTCCATTTTCCAAATCAATTTTGGGTCCTTATGTCCCAAAATCCACCATCCTAAATTCATTGTCTCCTTCGTCCATTTTGGGTTCCTATATTTGAAAATCCAAAATTTCTCCTACATATCCTCCACAATTTCCTCCTTTCCATCACCCTTCAAGGTGTGTGCCAGTGATGATCTTTCCACCTCCTTCATCCACCCATCCACAAGTATTTCAACCTAGCATCCATCAACCATATCTTCCTCCCACCCACTCCACCCACCAATCCCAACTTTTTCATAAGTCATTATCCTCCATTCCCCAATCCACTTCATCCTTCTTTTCATTACCCTATCAACATTTATGAGAAAATAGTAAAAATTCCTTGAAAATTTAAAAAAAGAAAGAAAGAAAGAATATCAAGGGATACCATCCACGTATCTAGATGCTTGAGTCCTCCCTTTCTAATGTCTTCCACTTCCACTTATCCATCCATTCACTTTTCTCTTCCACTCACACTCTACACTGGGGGCAAGCTCCATCCATACCATTCTTCCTTACATACCTTCCATGCTTCCATCTACCATTCGTCATCCTTTTTCCATCTTTGATCTTGACTTTCACTTTCCTTTCATCCATCCATATGCACTTTCCATATCCCTTGCCCATCCTCCATCCATTATCCTACATATTTCCATCCACTTTCACATCTTTGATCTTGACATGCTATCCATATCTTGTATCCCATAGTCCCTATCATGTTCATTTCATCCATTTTCCATCCATACTCCTACATACTTCCATCCCCCTTTCATATTTCCTTGATCTTGGTTATTCCTTCCATTCCATCCATTACATATCCCAAATTTCATCCATACCCTTCATATCATTATCCCTTTTTCATACCCTCCCTCCCATATCCCTTATTTCATTCCACTTTCATACCCATGCTCGTGATCACTATTAGAGGCACAATACCAAAAGGTTCATACATGCTTTGGAAGAGCACATGCCTTCTCTTCCTCCATACACTAGCCTTTGTACCATCTTCCCATTTTCATGCATCCTTTCCCACCATATTTTCTTCCATTTTCCTATCCTTGGTATGGGGCATTTGGACTCCTTCGAAACATGGTCTTTGGCTCTACATTTTCCAACACCATATCATTTGGCCCCTCATATCCTTCCACCATTCCTTTCATCCACCAACTCATGTTGCTTTTCCTCCATTTACCTTGTCTCAACCCCCCCTTGTCATTGGTTCCAATCCATTCTATCTATCATTTGTTCATATCGCATTCAATCTAATTCTTCCACTCACTTTAGGAAAATTCATGTATCTTCTAATTCAATCCTTTTCAATTCTTCTAATCCTTTCCTATCAAATCTATTCTACTCGCATCATTCTTCATCCTATCAACATCACTCTTCCAATCTCATCCACGTTCATTCTTCTATCTACTATAATAATAAAAAAAATAAAAAAAATCTCACTATGTAATCAATACTAATTCAATCAATCTAATCTTGCAATCTTGTACATCAATCCTTAATCAATTCATCAATTTGATCTATTCAACTGATAATCCATTAACTTATTCAAACTTTATCATGGGATGAATCCTTCCCAATCCTTGGATGTGCATTATGCTTAACATTAGCTTTGTCATCCTTAATCAATCATCATCAATCAGTCCATTCATGGGTTTTTAGCTTGACTAGGGGCAAATTTTTGCTTTGCTTTTGGTTTTTCATGCATGATTGCTTGTTACTTGTCTACATTAGTATTTTTTGCATTTATCATGGTCTTTGCATCCTATTGTCCCCAAGAATCATGGTCTTCCATATCATGGTTTCATAAGGAATATGGTTGTATTAGACCCCTTTTATCATGTACTTGACACATTGTCATCTTGGTTCCTCATATCTTGGTGTCTAGTGTTAAATACAATATCAAACTTAGGTTGTTCACACCATTGCAACATAACATTATCAATCTTATCATTTTCCACTCCCATCCATTTCGAGAGAACATCTGTGTTCTCCTAACCCGCATGCCCTCTCGAGGGGGCATACCTTTCCACCCTCGTCATCCTTCCTCATCCTTCCATGACTGGGGCATCATGCTACTAGTCTTATCCTTTCATCCACTATATTTTATTCTTCTTTGATATAACATTACTAATGCTATATCAAACAGGGGCAAAATGTAGACACCTAAAATTGTCCAAATACCTGTTTCATGACCAATTAAATAGATATTTATTATTTATTTAATTACTTTACCTTGATTAAATAAATTTACATTTATTTAATTATGTTCACCTTTCCTTGATTTAAATAAACTAAGGTTTATCTAAATCCTAGCCTTTCCTTGATTTAAATAAACTAAGGTTTATTTAAATCCTAACCCATTCACTTTAATTAAGTACTATGTTTACTTAATTAATCATTTCTTAATCCCACTTGGAATTAAATATTAAATTTAATCCTATTTGAACACATGGCTCCTACCTTTAACCCCCACCTAACCTCACTTGCCTAACCTAGCCCACCTTTCTAAACCTACCCACTTCCTTAATCATGCTTGCTTTTCTTAATCACCTTGCTAATTACCTTTTAATCCTAAGTGTGTCCTCACACATGTGTGAGGGATGCTCACACTTCCCATACCCTTCATGTCTTTTATGCCTCTTGAACACTTGTCCTCTTGCATGAGATTCAAGGTGTCTCACACACATGTGAGAAGCCATGCTTCTCACACCTCTTGCACACTTGTCCCCTTGCATGAGAGTCAAGTTGTCTCACACGTGTGAGAAGCCATGCTTCTCACACCTCATTGATCATGTCACCATCAAAGGTTGGTCACACATGTGTGAGCATATTGCCCCCTTTGAATGGTCAAAACCCTAATCCACATGGAGTCTACTTGGCCTCCACCTCATGGACACCTTATTAATCTGGAGGAATCCTATCCCTTCATCTTGCATTCAATCTCAACCGTCCGTTGCATCTCTTTTCCTATAAAAGGAGAGCCCTCTCCTCATTTTCACAAGCACCATCTACCTCATTGTTATGCTATTGGATTTGTGAGAAACCACATCCCACAATGTGAAATCATTAACCACTTGGTGATTTGTGAGGTTTGCATAGTGCTATTTTGATTCCATGTTATGCTTATTTACATGTTTATCTTCCATATTTTGAGGTTTGCATGATCATGTAGGAATAGATGTTAGTTGCTTAATGTTTATTCTCTTATTACATTTTTATGCAATACAGAGATAGGAGACAATGTTGGAGTTGATGAGAGATCAACTTTGTCATACCCAAAATACAGGGCAAAAACACACATAATTTTTTTTTAAAAAGATTAATTAAACTACTATGTTAAAACTAGTTGACTAAAAGACATACATAAGTCATAATAGGTTTTGATATAATTTGATATGTTTGATGCACAAGTTAAACTGTGGCAGGTTATATATATATATATATATATATATATATATATATATATATATATATATATATATATATATATATATATGTTCCCCTAACAATACCTTAAGACTACATTTCAATTTATAACCATCATCTAGGAATAGATCATTAAATTAAACTTTCATTATTAAATCAATTATTTAAATTAAACAACCCAAATACAATTAATTAAAAGATCTAAGCATTATTACTTTTTAAGCCATATGCTAATTAACATACTAGCTTATCCTTTAAAGTCAATCTTAAATTTCACTAATTAATATCAATAAAATTAATGTAGTCAGTCACCTTTAAAACATTACTAATACTAATTAAATATTACAAGATAAATAATATATCTATTATAATTACATTAATTTTAAAACAATATATCATTATTTTTATTTACTTTTCAATACCCCATATGCAACCCAACAATCCACTAAATCTACAAGAAAACATAAATTACAACTAATTAAAATAATATTAATATCAACCACTATAACATTCATTAAGTAAAATATTAATTAACAATATAATTAAATTATTCCAATGACAATTTAAATAAATATAAATCTAATTGTTTGAAACATTGGTATAAAAAGAACTAACTAATATAACATCTAACATACAAATAACTCAACTTTATTTACTAAACTAACTATACATCTTTTAATCTAACTAATACTACATAACAATTACTAATTTTACTATATTACTAATAATTATAATTAATTATAATTCTAAATATTAATTACTAACATTATCTTAACAAATTAAACTAACAAAATAATTCTAACACTATCATATACTACTAAAATAACTTAACATAAACTAAAAACTAATTATTAACTAACATTGATTAAAATTTAATAAGTAAATTTAACACTAACAATACTAACACATAACTTAAACTACCTTAACCCTTACCACCTACCCCACACCTAACTACCCTTCCCATGTCACCCACATGGGCACACTGCCCCAAACACATCCTCCTTTCAAACTAAGCTCTAGCCAAAAAGGTGGGGCTGATCACATTGCTAGGGAGGGAGTTTAATGTTTTAAACTTTTGACTTTTAAACAAAACTTTATCCCACTCCCCTCCACGCTTCCCAAAACTGATGCCTAGAAAAAGATAAGATGCTGGTGGGGTGGTTAGATAGGATTTTGGGGAAAGAGGGTAGTTATTTCAAATAGTTTTGTTGGTAGTTTTTAGGATATTTAGATTTTTACTTTATGTATTTTCTTTTTTCTTTTTGTTTAAATTTAAAATATTTATAATATCAAAATAAGATATTTAAGAAAATCTTATAAGATGCTCTATTCAAAAAGGGGAATTAATCTCTTCCCGAATACAAATTCAAGAGAGTTTAATGTTTATGTTGATACAATAATGTAGGAATATATATTTTTCTTCCTAACAATCACAAAAATACCAATAAAGTACCAATCATAACATCAAATTTCTTAGACATTTTCTTAAAATGAAGCTTCATGAAAGTTTCACAATTCCTATCCTCACATAACCAATGTTGTCAATTACTACAGAGGATGGTGAGTGTTGGAAATGGAGGGAAGAACAATTTTCAAAATTCAAACTCTAAGCAGGGCAGGATTTCTCTAGAATGTTGGAACTGGGCCATTGGCTTGGGGTGCAGGTTGCAAAAGGAGGATGATTAGGGATCTTTAGGCACAAGAGACCAGGCAGAGAAAGATGATGGGGACCTAGATGCTCCACCCAAGGTGTCGTACAAGATTCCATCAATTCCCAAGGCGGGTCTTCCAGGCCTCGCTAAATGGTTGTCACTTTTTGGGGTCAAGCCTACAGGTAAGTCTTATTTTCCTCCAGTTAAGATTCTCCCCAAGGTGGAGAAAGGTTCCTGTGCCATTGTAATTCTGGATGAGCTTGTGGATGATAGCCTTATATCAATGGCTTCAACCTTGGTTGGTAAATTCTTAGGGCCAAGGCCAAATATAGATATTGTGAGATCCTTTATAAAGAAGAAATGGGCCCTGAAAGGTCAATTCTCTGTCATGAAAATGTCTAAGGGCTTTTCGTCTTTCAATTTTTCTTGTATGGAAGACCTCTAAAACATTTTGTGTGAGGGGTTGTAGGCTATAGGTCATTCCACTTTGGTTCTTCATAAGTGGTCCTCTAAGCTAAATATGAACAACTCTTTCTTTGTGCAAGCCCCTTTCGAGGTAAGGCTTCTAGAACTCCCCTTAGCATTTTGGAATAAAGACATTTTTGTGGGGGTAGCTGGCTCCATTGGGGAGCTCCTCTCAATATACCCGATCACAACCTCAAAAAGACATCTTACCTATGCTCGTATCTGCATAGGGGTAAGGGAAGGTGTGGATATGCCAAAAATAGTGAGATTCCATTCAAAGTTGGGAGTGCATGTTCAAAAGTTGATTTGTGAGTTTGTTCCTTTTGCATGTTTCCTATGTTTTAAATTTGGGCATAAGGCAAACCAATGTCCTAAAGCTAAGGCAAAAAGGAAAAAAAGTAAGACTACTAGTACCTCAGCTAAGGGTAACAAAATGGTCTAGAAATAGAAATTGACCAATACATCAGAGAACTAGGAAGGGACTGAGGAAAAAAACAATGTCTTAGACTAGGAAGGAGATTAGAGCAATGAAGGAGGAAAAGGAACAAAGAAGTTAGAAAATAAGGTTCACAGTGTTGAGGGAGATCAGAGCATTGAAGGAGGAGAAGGACCAAAGGCGTCAGATAATAAGGATCATGATGTAGAGCCCCAAGCCATAAAAATGGCAAGTAAGGATTCACTGATTGAGAAAGAGTAGGATGTAGGTACTCTGGAGGAACCCTTGATGGAGATCAAGTCAGCAGAAGAATCTTTGGCCCCATCCAAAGAACTAGGTGGATTCCCAAAGGACCCTACTCATAAACAAAGTGAAAGAAATAAAGGAGAAGAGGTAAGCTAGGTAGGGCAAGAGATGGAAGCTGAGGCTCAGAATACTTTGGATCTCCCATTGGCTTCTCTGGAGAAGCTTTCAGCTTCCAATGCTCTGAGAAATAAGGTTGTAGATTTAATTAATAACTCTTCTTGAGAATAGATATCTAAATTGGAGGAATGGATAAATAGCTACTCTCAAGACAATAAAGGCAAGGGGAGTATAGTTAAATAGAAGAAAAATCAAAACCAAGATCATCTTCCACTGTCTCCAGTGGCCACTAGAAGCAGGATCAATGTAGATGTTGGATTAAAACCTAAGTCTCTAGGAAGAAGAAGTTCAAGTCAGGTAATTCAAGACGAGGCTAGAAAGAACTTGGTAGATGGGAGCTAGAGAACCATCAAGGAATGTTCTACAAAAAAGAAATGAAGACCATATCTTGGAATATAAGGGGCCTAAATAGAATATAAGCTTAGAAATTGAAAAATTCTAAAAGAAACATCAAAGTTTGGAATAAGACAGATTTTGGGCATATCTTTCAGGAGAAGGATGAGAAGATAGATCAGCTTTGTAAAGTCTAGGAAAGGATACAATAGTAAGGATACAATGATTAGATTAGGATCAAAGAAAGGTCTATCCTATCTAACCTCCACAATATCATTAGCAAGGAATAGTACTTTTGGAGGCAAAGATATAGAGTCAACTGGCTCAAAGAGGTGGATCAGAATACCAAGTTTTTCCATCTTTCCACCTTAAAACATTGTGCTCACAATAGGATTCTGAGTATAAAGAGGGGGCAAGCCTCTTTGACAAAGGAGAATGAGATCATAGATGAAGTAGTGCATTTCTTTTCTTCCCTCCTTTCCAAGGACTCTTCACTCTCACTGAAAGACCAAGATGACATTTTGACTTTAATTCCCACTTTGCTACAGGAACATCATAATTCTATGCTAAAGGTAATTCTCTCATCGCAAGAAATTTACCAAGCTCTGCTATCTCTCCCTGCTGACAAAGCTCTAGGGCTAGATGGATTTTTGACTTTCTTCTTCCAAAAATATTGGGAGGTGGTCAAAGGGGATGTGGTGAAAGCAGTGCAAGAATGTTTTGGGGCTAGAAACCTTTTGAAGGAACTCAACACTACATTTTTGGTGATAATCCCAAAATTTTTGAGGACAGATATGATGGATAAGTTCAAACCCATAAGCCTATCCAATTCTTTTTATAAAATCATTTTTAAAGTTTTGACTACTAGGATTCTCAATGTTCTCCCATTGATTATTTCTCCACAACAAACTCGCTTTTCCTAGGGAGACAACTCCTAGATGCTATTATGATGGTTCATGAAGTTATTCACTCTTTGGAAGCTAGGAAAAGGAAGGATTCCTGCTCAAGTTGGACCTATCTAAAGCTTATGATAGGGTGGACTAGGATTTTTTGAAAGCTATTCTCCAAGATTTTGGTTTTGATGTCTAGGTTTGTAAACTAATTCTTTATCTTGCCTCGTCTCCCTCTCTAGCTATTTTAATCAATGGAGCTCCCTTAAAATTCTTCTTCCCCTTGAGAGGGCTTAGACAAGGTGATATCTTATCCCCTGTTCTATTCATTATTATGGTAGAGTGTATTGGGAGGTTAATCTTGAGGAAAAGACAAGATCGAAGCCTGCATGGTATAAAGCCATCGTCCAAATAGATTACCTTCACCCATTAGCAATTTGTGGATGACACAATCCTAGGTGGGGAAGCCATGGTTCAAGAGGCTAAGGTGCTAAAATGTTTGCTGGATACTTACATGAGGGGTTTAGGATAGGCTATAAACTAGGAAAAAAGCTTGGTCTTTTTTGTAAATACCCCAATTGAGTGACAAAGAAAAATTGCTCACATACTGGGATGTGGTGTTGGGTCTCTTCCAGATACTTACCTTGAAATACCTCTAGGGTCAAAACCATCAAATTCTTTCTAGAATGGCATTGTTGATAGATTTAGCAAGAAGTTGGTTGGTTGGAAAGGAGCTACCCTCAATCAAGCAGGTAAATGTACTTTGGTGAAATCAACTCTCCAAAATCTCCCAACTTATGTCCTTAGCCTTTTTGGGATCCTAGTTAAACATGATGATATAATGGAGAAAATCCAGAGGGACTTTTTGTGGACAGAGGTTGAAGAAAACAAGCGATATCATCTAGTGGCATGGGACAATGTTTGCTTACCTAAATGCTATGGTGACCTAGGCATTAGAAAAATCAAACATCTCAACAATGCTTTGCTAGTGAAGTAGATATGGCACATTTTTCAAAGTCCTAGAGAATGGAGGGATATCACGGTGGAAAAGTATTTGAGAAGGAAATCCCTCAGCTTCATATTTAGTGAAGTTGATCTTCCCCATGGATCCTTTATTTGAAATGGGATCCTTAAGGAAAAACCTTTGGATAAGTCAAAGGCAAAGTGGAAAGTATCTTATTCTTGTAGGATAACTAGTTAAGCCAGTGGCCCCTCATAGATAATCCTAACTATGAGAGATGGGTTGATATATGTGTAAGAAGATTTGGTTTGAAAGTTAGTGACTACAGAGCTGATCATGGATGGAAAGAGCTTTCACTAGTATTCCGGGATCTTAAACCTTTGATGACTATTCTGAATGCCATGATACTTAATAATAAGAGGGATGAAATCATAAGGGGAGACAATCCCAATGGGTTATACTTAGTTTCTTTAGGCTATTTCTCACTGCAGAATAGGATGGAGAAACCTATCTAGGCAAAGGCTTGGATGACTGGCCTCACTCCGAAAATCAATATATTCTTCTGGTTACTTCTCCAAGAAAAAATTCTTACCTTGGATAACATGATTAAAAGGGGTCAAATTATCCCAAATAGGTGCAATCTTTGCAAGAATGATTTGGAGTCAACCAACCACCTTTTTATTCATTGTCCCTACTCCTCTGAGGTATGAGATCTTATGACCAAGGACTATGGACTTAGTTGGTGTAAACTGGCCAACATCTAGGATTTCTTTGGACAATGGACTAGTATGTACAAAGGAATGAAGACAAAAATGATAAGTTCCTAGTCTCTTCCACATTTCTATTGAGGAATTTGGAAAGAGAGGAATAATCATATTTTCAAAGATAGGGAAGCCCCTACTTTTGTTATTGCAGATAAAATTGTTACTACCATGAAGGAGAATTTTGCCATTAGAAAGGGGGGAGACATTGAAGAAGGAGGAAACAACATAGTAAAGAAAAATGATAGGGAGAGGAAAAGACAAGAAGCTAAGTGGCTTCTTCCCCCTAAAGATTGGCATAAAGCCAATTTCGATGGGGTAGCCAAAGGGAATCTTGGCCCTGCCGACTGTGGAGGAATTATCAGAAATGGTCATGGTAAGGGAGTTGCAAATTTTTCTTATCCCTTAGGGATTCAGATAAATCACTTTGTGGAGGCCAGTGCAGCCTATCATATTGTTAAATTGGCTCTGGCTATTGGAATTGAGAACCTTTGGTTGGAGGGAGACTCATTAAATATTATAAATTGTTTAAAAGGTTGCACTAAGCCCTCCTAGACCATCACAAATGTGGTCGAGGAGATTCGATTAGAATTGGATAAATTCAAAAGGGTCCATGTCAGTCATGTGTATAGAGAGGCCAATTCAGCTGTAGACTAGTTTGCGAATGAGGCAGTAATAAAAAACACGGTGATGATGTGGTACAACGGTGATATCTTCCCGATGGTCGTGAAAGATATCATAACGCTGGAATGTATCCAAGGAAGTACGAAGGCAATCTTGCATTAATTATGGAAATTTATGTTACAATGCAAGTAAGACAAGATTTTAATGAAAATCATGGAAAGGTAATTACTGTCCATAATTTCATGTACTTGTGGCACATTTTATGGGTCACTTTGTTTATCCCCATTAAAATTGCCAAAGGTAGGAAAGATTTAGGGATACAAAATTTGTAGGAAGCCAAAGTTTGTGAGTGCAAGATTTTTGAACAAGAGTTCAATATGGTTGGGGAGAGGAGTAGGAAGGAGCCGATTAGGGAGGTAGAAAAATGGAAGAAAAGAAAAAAAGTTTGGAACAAGCTGGAGAAGCGTGGGATTGTGAGGTATATTGAGAAACTCCACAGGCTTGATAAGGAGATCACTAAGCTCATGGTGAATACCTGGAAGGATGGGCATGTAAAAATTGATGAGGTTTCTCATCAAATCAATGCAGAAATGATAGCTCAGATCATGAAGATACCCATGGAGGGGATTAATTTTTACAGGGACAAGAAAATGTCTATCAATGTAGTTAAGGATTTTGTGAAGAATAAGGAAGAATGAAAGCATTTAGTGAAGGTTGAGACATACTACGAGATGGAGTCATTAAAAAAGTTGTGGAGGTATGTTTTAAGGGTTGTTATTGAAAATATTTCTTTGGACACTAGATTCAATAGGGTCAGAACACACCACTTTGTTTTGTTAAATCATTTTAGGCATGGCGCAAAAATTTCTTTTCCTTTTTATCTATTTACTTTGATGAGCAAGGACATTGAGGGTTTTAAGAATAAACCCACTCCAAACCTAGCCCTGCATGAGGGCTTGCTCCTATTGGTCTATGAATATCTTAAGACTCAAATGAGGGGGAAATATTTAGGCCACTCTAGGGATGATTCAGAGGCCATAGGGAGCTCAAACTACTCTAATTCTGAGGAAGTTCAAAGTCTTAGCTCGGAAGATGAGGAAAACACTTCCTCAAAAGGCAAGAAGTCTAAGGTGGGGAGAAAATTCCTCCTCCTAGTTTTGTTCCTAGTAGAAAGAGCCCTCAGGGATTAACCCCTAATCCAATTAAATAGGAAGAAGAGGAGTATAATGAACAGGAAGAGGAAATGGAGTCAGAGGAAGAGAAGAAGGGGGAATACAGTAGGAAGATGGGAGAAGATATTTCTATTTGTAGGAGTTGATGAAATCCAACTCCATAGTCACCAAGATCACCTACATGCAAAATAAATTGTCAAAGGGAAACCAAGAAGGAAGAGGTGTATCTTGGATAAAACCCTAAATGAACATGAGAGAGAGATATTGCAAAACAATGAAATTGTATTTACAATGAGAATGCAATGAGAGATACAATGAGAGAGAGATGGCTTATAAAGGCCTCAAGGAAGCTTGTAGAACAAGCTAGAAAGTGGTAGAAGATAATGTTGACAACCAAGCATCCACAAAAAGGTGGAACACCAACAACTCATCACTACATGCATTAAATACTAAATATTAAATAAATGCATTAACCTAAGTAAGCTTAAGTAAATATAATAAATAATAAATAATAAATAAATTATTTACTCTAACACCCCCCCCTTAAGTGCAACTTAGGGGAATGCCTTAAGCTCACAAAACTAAGATGAAAATGCAAAATGGGTCTCGACAACAAAGCCATGTTAGGTACCCATGTACAATGCAAAAATATGCAACCTCTGTAAACGGGGAAAGAGAGAAAACCATGTGGGAAAAACCCTCCCCCAAAAAGAGGTAAAAACCTAGTGAAGAATTGAAGAAGCCTCCAACTAGGGGAATGTCCCCTAAAACATGAGTAAAGAGTGATCATGAAGAGCATCACTAAAGCAAGAAGAAGCTGCAAAACTCTGCCATCAAGAAGAAATTTTTGATCTAAAGAACCTCCATGGAAGAAGAAGGCATGAACTGAGTGTGTCTATATGGTAGATGATCCATCTCACTGAAATGCGTAGGTAGCCAGCCATTGCAATCACCTCATATATAGGATCAACCACTAAATACATAGTTCACACTATCGAACCATCAAACCACATATGTGTTATAAAAACAACATAACCCCCCCTAATGTAGATGGGGTGAGATGATAGGCAACTGAGAAGGTGAGCCAAAATCCTCTATAGATAGAACCAAGAATGAGGAGAGAGGAAGAGGTACAAACACCTATAAAGACATAGTCATAACGATGCTACATAGGGCTAATGTTATGGAAGGGACACTCACTTGACAAAGGGAGAAGGCCTAAAATAGAAAACAACTATCCCCCCCATGTTGCTTTATAAAAATAGTGCAAGTACAACTGACTCAAAAACAACATTCATGAACCTAAAATGCAAAAGTGGCACTTTATCTCAGTGCGTATACATAAAAGTGCCTACAAATGATGTCTACAATGATCAAAACAAGAAAAAAATTGACATAAAAGATAGTACAACCTAAAACAAGAGAAACCATGCCAGGAAAATGATCCTTGGACCTAAAACACCCAAGATATCCACCATATAGCAAAAATTCCAAAAACATGATAGAAAGAGCATGGGCTAGAATATAAGGAAAAAGACCACATTTATGAAAAGGTGACAAAACTAGCTTTCCAAAAATATAATATTTTTGAAAAATGACATGGGATGCAAAAGATATACATGCCAGAGTCAAAAATAGAACTTCAAAATTCAACTAAAAAGTGGGCAACAAAACTGCATCAAAACCTCAAAATACATGCACCAATGTCTCCTTCTTGGAACCCAGTTTCTACTTCTTTTAGATCAAAATAATACCTCTGTATGCTCAAGTTATTGCCAAAAAACCAAAGGTAGGTCAAAAAGACCTTGGACAGGTGCAAGGGGCTGATGATGTAGTACTGACATCATGCTAATGTTAGCAAATCACTAGCTTAAAATTGATGGCCTGCAGCCTGTCGAGACAAAAAAGAAGCCATGTGGCAACCACGTGGATGCCACATGGCAAGTATGGATGACATGGCAGGGGACTAGGAGCTACTAACTATGCAAAATAGCTAAGGTGGTAACCAATTGTGTCCAATGTAGTAGCTATCTATTGGAGCCAAGCACAGGAGGTTGATGAGCAGTGCGCTAGTGGAAATCACTGGCGGAGGCAGAGGTTTATGGAAGCACCATTACTGTGGGTGAAGCCAGAGTGGCCTGCCAGTGGTGGAGGCTTGCGGGTGGTGCGGCGGTGGTCCACCAGTGTTGCCGCTAGCTGTGGAGGTGTGTGCGCTATGTGGTGGCAGCTCGGTGATGGTCCTTGGGTGATGTGTTGTAAATTGATTTTTAATTTTTTTTTTGCAAATTCATCCATACAGTCCATATGGAAGCCTTGGAATGGAATTTTTTTGCCTCCCGGAGCCTTATCTCCAAAATTGACAAATTTTATATGGATCCTAATTGAAAAGTGCCTTCTAAATCCAATGGTAGCATCCATTTGGGCCCAAAGTGCTCCAAAAAAATTCTCTTCCCCCAGATTGAAGAAAAATGCACAAACAAGCTAGGGTTTGTGTTTCTCAATTGCAGCTTCAAAAAACCTTCAACGAAGTAGCAACAAGGAGGCTCTGATACCATGTAGGAGTTGATGAAATCCAACTCTACAGTCGCCAAGATCACCTACATGCAAAATAACCTGCCGAAGGGAGACCATGAAGGAAGAGGTCGAGCTTGGATAAAACCCTAAATGAACATGAGAGAGAGATATTGCAAAAAAATGAAATTGTATTTACAATGAGAATGCAATGAGAGATACAATGAGAGAGAGATGACTTATAAAGGCCTCAAGGAAGCTTGTAGAACAAGCTAGAAAGTGGTAGAAGATAAGGTTGACAACCAAGCATCCACAAAAAGGTGGAACATGCTAGAAGGGAATAAACTCCTGTGTTGTCGACAACTCATCACTACATGCATTAAATACTAAATATTAAATAAATGCATTAACCTAAGTAAGCTTAAGTAAATTGAATACATAATTAATAATTAATTAATTATTTACTCTAACAATATTCAATCAGGGAACCCCAAAAAGAGAATGGTTGAGGAGGAGTTGTAGCCAAAAGAGAAAAGAGATCAAACCCCTAAGGCTTTGGGACCCTTCCCTTCTATCTCTCCATCTCAGGATATTAAGGAAACTATGGTGTAAGACAGTGGGGATATAGTTATGAAAGATAGGAGGTCGTGGAGAAAATTCAACACCCAAATGGTGAAGATGGGGATTGTTAGAGAGAAAGTGAAACTACAAGTATTGGAAGAAATAAAAGGAAAAGCCCACTTTGGTGAGCTCCTTGACCCTGCTCTGGTTGCAATTTCAGATAATGCAAGGGAAATAGGGCTCAATCTGCTTAATAATGCCAAAAACAACATGATAGATAATTTTCACTCTATCAAAGGATTGTTCCATGAGATTGAGGTGCTCAAGGAGAAAAGAAGCTTGGATGAAGGCCATAGGATGAGCAGCATCTAGAGTAATCTTATAGGCCAGGAGGATCGTATCTCAAAGGTTGAGAAAAGGGTGCAAAAGATGGAGATATTGAACCAAAACCTAGCTAGTTAGGTGATTGCTTCCCTAAACATTTTGAATGAGAACATCAATAGCCTAGGTG
Source organism: Cupressus sempervirens (assembly GCA_028749045.1). Taxonomy (NCBI): domain Eukaryota; kingdom Viridiplantae; phylum Streptophyta; class Pinopsida; order Cupressales; family Cupressaceae; genus Cupressus; species Cupressus sempervirens. The sequence goes on along the minus strand of CM053786.1, from coordinate 439,721,216 downwards.
AATCATTGAAAAATGCAAGAATTAGTGGGGATAAAGATGAAATGGCTAGCTCGAACCTCAGGAAGACCAAGGGAGAAATGAAAGAGACCAGGGGCCAGGTGGAATGAACCAATGACCCAAACTAGGAATGTGTGGGCATGGAGATCCAAAGTGCCAACGAGGAAGCATAAAATCTATAGGATCCAGATAGTGAGAAATAATTGCTAGTGGTCTAATTTTTTGCTTCATACTATATTTAGGTTAGTGCTTCTGGCTTTTGTCTACTAGTCGCAGGCCTGTCTTTTGTTTCTGGATTTTGTTCCCTGGCCATGAGCTTGTCTTTTGTTATGGCTTTTTATAGGTAGTTTCATAGGGTCTAGACTTTATTTAATATTATTATTTCAGATATTGTGTAGACACTTTTGGGTTTTAAGATCCTTGTTAAACCTATTTTTCTTAATAAAAAAATATCGGATTTCTTAACTAAATTTTGGATCAATTTTTTTTTGCATAACTCTATTTTATCATCATTTCCTCTAATTAGGATTTAATTCATGAATATAAATTTGAACTTTAAGACTATCCTAGGAAAGATAAAACATCATTGCATCCATTTCTAATAAACATATGCATATAAATTTAATCACATAGAAAAAAAATATGAATGGAAAGTATTCCATTTTTTATTCATTCATCTAATTCAAGGAGTCCCTGGGGAAAGAACCAAGGAAGAAAACTCGAGATCATAATTGTTCCAAAGGTCAGTTTATCAATAACACTTTTACAATAGGATTTTTATCCTAAGGAGAAATCTTTCAACACATTTGAATTTAAATACCAACTCTAAATTTCTTGCTTGGCTCCACAACAAGGTAGCTATTACAAAAATCTACAAACACATCAAGGTGATCATGGAGAGAATGAAACTGACCGGGAGATAAAGAATTTAACATGAAGACAAAATCAAACATTTACTCCCATCCAAGTTTGCACAATAGGTTTGCCATTGAACTCAACTAGGGAGAAGGTGGATTTTTCCAGACATGAGACATTAGTCACAACACTATAACAAGTGTCCTTTTGGGGCTTTAATCACAAGAAATTTCATTCTTCCATTTCTCAATTTCTAAAACAAAAAACATGGTTTGTACTGATGAGTAGGGGCCCTTAACACCTTACTCTCTCCCTCTCCTTGTCCTATGGAGAGATTCTACATTGCCGGAGTCCAACTAAAGCCCTCCTCTATTACATGGCCACTTCTACCCTATCTGAGGGTGAGTAATGCCAATAGAATCCTTACAATCCCTTTGAAAATAAAAAGTAAAATACAAAGGAAAAACATATAAAGAAACCCATTACAATCCCTCCCAAACATGTTTATCAAAAACATGAATGTACATATGCAAAAGAAAACTAGTTAAGAATAAAACACAACATGAACAAAATGAGCTTGAAGGATTAAGGAAACTATGGTGTAAGATAGTGGGGAGATAGTTATGAAAGAATGGAGGTTGTGGAGAAACTTCAACACCTAAATGGTGAAGATGGAGATTGGCGAAGATGGAGATTGTTAGGGAGAAAGCGAAAGTACAAGTCTTGGAAGACATAAAAGGAAAAGCCCACTTTGGTGAACTCACTAACCTTGATTTGGTTGCAATTTTAGATAATGCAAGGGGAATAGGGCTCAATCTACTTAATAATGCCAAAAACAACATGATAGATAATTTTCACTCTATCAAATGGTTGTTCCATGAGATTGAAGTGCTCAAGGAGGAAAGGAGCTTGGAGGAAGGCCACAAGATGAGGAGCATCCAGAGTCATCTTATAGGTCAGGAGGATTGTATCTCAAAGGTTGAGAAAAGGGTGCAAAAGATGGAGATATCGAACCAAAACCTAGCTAGTTAGGTGATTGCTACCCTAAACATTCTAAATGAGAACATCAATAGCTTGGGTGAATCATTGAAAAATGCAAGAATCAGTGGGGATAAGGATGAAATGGCCAGCTTGAACCTCAAGAAGACCGAGGGAGAAATGAAAGAGACTAGGGGCCAGGTGGAATGAACCAATGAACCAAATCAGGAATGTGTGGGCATGGAGATCCAAAGTGCCAACGAGGAAGCATAAAATCTATAGGATCTAGATAGTGAGAAATAATTGCTAGTGGTCTAATTTTTTTCTTCATACTATATTTAGTTTAGTGCTTCTGGCTTTTCTCTACTGGTCGCAGGCTTGTCTTTTGTTTTTGGATTTTGTTCCCTAGCCATGAGCTTGTCTTTTGTTATGGCTTTTTATAGGCAGTTTCATAAGGTCTAGAATTTATTTAATATTATTATTTTAGATATTGTGTAAACACTTTTGGGTTTCAGGATCTGTGTTAAACCTATTTTTCTTAATCAAAAAATATCAAATTTCTTAACTAAATTTGGGATCAAATTTTTTTTGCATAACTCTATTTTATCATCATTTCCTCTAATTAGGATTTAATTCATGAATATAAATTTGAACTTTAAGACTATCCCAGGAAAGATAAAACATCATTGAATCCATTTCTAATAAACATATGCACATAAATTTAATCACATAGAAAAAACATATGAATGGAAAATATTCCATTTTTTATTCATTCATCTAATTCAAGGAGTCCCTGGGGAAAGAACCAAGGAAGAAAACTCGAGATCATAATTGTTCAAAAGGTAAGTTTATCAATAACATTTTTACAATAGGATCTTTATCCCGAGGAGAAATCTTTCAACACATTTGAATTTAAATACCAACTTTGAATTTCTTGCTTGGCTCCTCAACAAGGTAGCTATTACAAAAATTTGCAAACACATCAAGGTGATCATGGAGAGAATGAAATTGACTGGGAGATAATTAATTTAACATGAAGACAAAATCAAACATTTACTCCCATCCAAGTTTGCACAATAGGTTTGCCATTGAACCAGACTAGGGAGAAGGTGGATTTTTCCAGACATGAGACATCAGTCACAACACCATAACAAGTGCCCTTTGGGGGCTTTAATCACAAGAACTTTCATTCTTCCATTTCTCAATTTCTAAAACACAAAACATGGTTTGTACTGATGAGTAGGGGCCCTTAACACCCTACTCTCTCCCTCTCCTTGTTCTGAGGAGAGATTCTACACTGTCAGAGTCCAACTAAAGCCCTCCTCTTGTACATGGCCACTTGTACCCTATCTGAGGGTGAGTAATGCAAATAGAATCCTTACAATCCCTTTGAAAATAAAAAGTAAAATACAAAGGAAAAACATATAAAGAAACCCATTACAATCCCTCCCAAACATGTTTATCAAAAACATGAACATACATATGCAAAAGAAAACTACTTAAGAATAAAACACAACATGCACAAAATGAGCTTGAAGGATTAAGAAAACTAAGGTGTAAGACAATGAGGAGATAGTTATGAAAGATAGGAGGTCATGGAGAAAATTCAACACCCAAATGGTGAAGATGGGGATTGTTAGGGAGAAAGTGAAACTACAAGTCTTGGAAGACATAAAAGGAAAAGCCCACTTTGGTGAACTCATTGACCCTGCTCTAGTTGCAATTTTAGATAATGCAAGGGAAACATGGCTCAATCTACTTAATAATTCCAAAAACAACATGATAGATAATTTTCACTCTATCAAATGGTTGTTCCATGAGATTGAGGTTCTCAAGGAGAAAAGGAGCTTGGAGGAAGGCCACAAGATGAGTAGCATCTAGAGTCATCTTACAGGCCAAGAGGATCGTATCTCAAAGGTTGAGAAAAGGGTGGAAAAGATGGAGATATCAAACCAAAACCTAGCTAGTTAGGTGATTGCTACCCTAAACATTTTGAATGAGACCATCAATAGCTTGGATGAATCATTGAAAAATGCAAGAATCAGTGGGGATAAGGATGAAATGGCCATCTCAAACCTCAGGAAGACTGAGGAAGAAATGAAAGAGACCAGGGGCCAGGTGGAATGAACCAATGACCCAAACCAGGAATGTGTGGGCATGGAAATCCAAAGTGCCAATGAGGAAGCATAAAATTTGTAGGATCCAGATAGTGAGAAATAATTTCTAGTGGTCTAATTTTTTGCTTCATACTATATTTAGTTTAGTGCTTCTGGCTTTTGTCTACTGGCCATGGGCCTATATTTTGTTTCTAGATTTTGTTCCTTGGCCATGAGCTTGTCTTTTGTTATGGATTTTTATAGGTAGTTGCATAGGGTCTGGACTTTATTTAATATTATTATTTTAGATATTGTGTAAACACTTTTGGGTTTCAAGATCCCTGTTAAACCTATTTTTCTTAATAAAAAAATATCAAATTTCTTCACTAAATTTGGGATCAATTTTTTTTTGAATAACTCTATTTTATCATCATTTCCTCTAATTAGGATTTAATTCATGAATATAAATTTGAACTTTAAGACTATCCCAGGAAAGATAAAACATCATTGCATCCATTTCTAATAAACATATGCACATAAATTTAATCAGATAAAAAAAACATATGAATGGAAAGTATTCCATTTTTTATTCATTCATCTAATTCAAGGAGTCCTTGGGGAAATAACCAAGGAAGAAAACCCGAGATCATAATTGTTCCAAAGGTAAGTTTATCAATAACATTTTTACAACAAGATTCTTTATCCTGAGAAGAAATCTTTCAACACATTTTAATTTAAATACCAACTTTGAATTTTGTGCTTGGCTCCACAACAAGGTAGCTATTACAAAAATCTGCAAACACATCAAGGTGATCATGGAGAGAATGAAATTGATTGGGAGACAAAGAATTTAACATGAAGACAAAATCAAACATTTACTCCCATCCAGGTTTGCACAATAGGTTTGCCATTGAACTAGACTAGGGAGAAGGTGGATTTTTCCAAACATGAGACATCAGTCACAACACCATAACAAGTGCCCTTTCAGGGCTTTAATCACAAGAACTTTCATTCTTCCATTTCTCAATTTCTAAAACACAAAACATGGTTTGTACTGATGAGTAGGGGCCCTTAACACCCTACTCTCTCCCTCTCCTTGTCCTAAGGAGAGATTCTACATTGCCGAAGTCCAACTAAAGCCCTCCTCTCATACATGGCCACTTCTACCCTAACTAAGGGTGAGTAATGCCAATAGAACCCTTTGTAGTGCCTGCCCCTAGTCTACATTTTCGAGCTACATTTCTGATATCATTGCCAAACTCTTTTAGGCCAATTTATGTTTGATGATTAGTATTATTATTTTAGAGATTATCAGATGTTGTTTTACACTCAGTTTATTATATGATGAGATTACTTGGTACTCTATATTTCATGCATGTATGATGATTATTCAATATTTTCAGTTAACAATGATGTTTAGTTAGATGGTTTATTATTCCATGTGTTTCTTATGGATACTTACCCCATACTGCATGTGTATGGTGTGCGTGTTTATTTTATTTATGTATGGTGTTTCTGATGTGGTTAAGGAAGGGAGTCGTAGTCACCTGCTAGTCAGGATCTACATGATGCACCACTTCCTGCCATTGTCTGTTTAGCTTAGAATATTGTGTTTGTACATGCGTGGATTTTTATGCAGGTTGCAGGTACCGGGTATCGACTTCCCTGAATTGTCAGGATGAGTGTACCCTATCGCATTGTCTCAATGGTAAGAGAGGGGAGATAACTCTTAAGTCCAATTCCTAAACCCTTTAGCCAATTGTCCTAATTAATAATTAGGACAAGTATATGAGTTAAGTACCCTTGGAATGCATCAAATGATGTAATTTCGTGATTATAACCCTTTTGTTTGATTTGGTATGTATTGTTTTCTATGATGGGTTTTCGTATGTTGCTTTATGAGTCCTTGGTGTATTTTCTATTAATTAAGTCTAATTAAAAAGATTAATTAATGATTTAATTTAATAGAGAATTATTATGATATCTTTAATATTTAATTAATTGAGAAATTAATTAAATAAAAGAATTAAATTTGGAGATTAAAGTTCAAAGATAAATTTAGAACAGGATAATATTTATTTAATTTAATAATAATATAATTGGAGTTCATTTTTAAATAAATGCTAAATATTATTGTTATTTAAATTAATTAAATATGTTATCAATTAAGTTCTAAAATAAATTAAAAGTTGAAAGATATTAAATTATTAAGAATTCTAGATCGCATGATCTAAGCATGAGTTTAAATATGAGAATTAAATTAAAAGATTAAATTATAGAAATTAATAATGTTATTTTAATTTCTTAAAAGTGCACATAAGATTAAAGTAATAAATTAATTTAAAATAGAAGTCAAGTGGAATATTAAATAGAGTTATTTAATAATTCAACTTAATGTGCATGAAAGTTGAATACAAAATAAAAGAAAAGATAATAAAGGTTAATTTGGAGTTAACTGAGTTGTGCAAAGAGTCTTCTCGGGTAAACGCACAATTAGTGCCCCGATTTGAGGAGAAATTGCTTATCACAACTTTGGGGGTTCATTTTTGAGATATACGAATTTGGACAAGGAATTTTGGGAGACAACTTTTGGAAGCAAATTTCAGAAGGAGAATTCTAAAGAAGATTTTCAGAAGAAGGTTATTGAAGAGGAGCGAATTCTCTTACAATTTTTGGAGATTGCATAATAGCATCAGATTGAGGTAGGGTCTTGTGTTTGATCATGGGTTGAATTATGCAATTTAATAATCTTGTCTTCTTCGTGCTTGTGGATTATCAATCCGAATTGTCTGATTTTCACTGTTGATACTATATCATATTTCATCTACATAATGAATTTGGAAGAATAAATCAATTTGAAACCCTCATTCTAGATGATAGATTTTTACAAATTAAACTAGGGGGAGCTTTTGAAAGAAAAGAATAATCTTGATTGGAAAATTCTATTAAAATGAGAGAGAAGAAATTTGATATATATATATATATATATAATTTATATGATATTCTTTTAAAGAATATTTTTAATTTAGAAATCTGAGTGGTTCGTTCTATCACATTTAAATTTCAATCATTTATTTATATATATATATATATACATATACATATATATACATATATATACATATATATATACATATACATATATATATATATACATATATATACATATATATACATATATACACATATATATACATATATATGTATATATATACATATATATACATATATATGTATATATATACATATATACACATATATATGTATATATATACATATATATGTATATATACATATATATATATATACATATATATGTATATATATGTGTATATATACATATATATGTATATATACATATATATGTATATATACATATATATGTATATATACATATATATGTATATATATACATATATATATATATATATATATATATATATATATATATATATATATATTGGGAAAAAGAAAATCGTTTAAAAACGATGAAAAAAAAAAAAAATATCATAAAGTTTTTTAACAAAAAAAAATTGTGCTTATATTAATAAGGGAGGGGGGCGGGAGTACCCACACCCCCCCGTACCTGTAAAGGCTGCCGCCGGCAGTCTACTGGCGTAGGCCCTACGTCAGCAGGCCTGCCGTGCCGGCTCTTTAAAAGGCCGACGGCCTATATTAAAGTTATAAAGTTATTATTATTATTTTTGATATTTTATTATTATTTTTAATAATATTAATTGTTATTAATTATTATTTTAATTAATAATATTTATTAAAAAAATGTTTTAATGATATTGTTAATTATTATTAAATAAATAAAATTATTAATAAGATTATTAATAATTCTTAATTATTATTTAAATGAAAGTATTAACAAAGTTTTTTTTAAATTATTGTTTATTTAAATAATAATGTATTTAAAATAAGTTTATTTTTAATTAATGAAATTATTAGTAATTATATTGATTATTAATAATTGATAATTCTAGAGTGGATAATATAAGAATAGGTTAAGGGATATATTGTAAATCATAAGTACCTAAATTATACACTAGAAACGAGAATAGAAACCCGTACATTTGAATTAACATTATATAATTAAGATTAAATCAAATTGTGAGACTATTCTATATTTCTATGTGTTATCTGTATTATGGGGTGTTTTGGGTTTTGTCCTAGCATTGACCAGTCCTAGGTTGTTACCAGAGGTTCGGGGATTATGTGAATGTGATGTTATGTTGTTTTGATCTTGATCTTTTAAACCAACCCTGGCGATGTGTTGATATGCTCTATGACATGTTTGTGATTACTGGTTGTTATTGCTTTCTAGTTTCCTAGTGTGAAGCTAAAGTGTATGTATTTGAGATACCTGACTTAACCATTTTTGAGTCTCGATCAGTTATATTTGATAACCATTTTGGAGTCTTCGATCAGTGTTGTAATTTACTATTGGGATACTTTCTGGTTGCTCATTGGAGAACCATTGGATTTTGTGATTTATTATTGATGCCTTCAGTTGCTGATAGAGAACTGTCGTGATCATATGATTGTTATTGGATGCTTATCTGTTGCTCATGAAGAACTGATGTAATTTTGTGGCTTATCTTTTATGATATTTTTCAGTTGCTTGTATAGGACTGTGGTGATTTTATTATGATTAGTTAATTTGTAATTTCATGAGCCTAGGGTAGGTTATCTATGTGTAGAGTCGGGAAGTGGCTTGCAATGGGGGTCGGAGCCCTAAGAGGCTGCCTTGAGAAACCCATTGTAAGTCATTGTTTAATAAGTGAAAACATTTACACTAAATGAGAGAAAATGAACCTAACAAGATAATTGTATGTTCTCTCCCATACCATGAGTGCTAGTACAGACTAGGATGGGGTAGAGAGGATGCTTGGTTACGACCTTGCACTCCATAGTATGCCTCGTCAGTACGAGAGGATACTAGTGGCCGCAGGATCAGTAGGGACTCGGGATTCCTAAGGGATTGCTCGGGTAACTTCTACGTGACTTTTGCGATGACAATTTCCCGCTTGCATATTAGGTTTCCTACGTGTCTTGTGGTACCTCTGGGTTTTAGATGTCGATCTTTTTAGGAACCCTTGAGTTAGCATACTTATAGGATTTCCTGGACTTAGAGAGTATTTATGATTATAAGTTTTGTTATCCTATTTGGGACTTGAGACTATCTCCTCAGCGCTGTGGGAGTGGACCATTTAGGTTCCACGCGGTCGGGTGGTAGTGCTTTTACTCTTACCATTGAGATCCATTCTGTGGTCACCGTGGCTGGAGTTTTCTTGATTGGCATTTATCTTCACTATGTTCTTGGATTATTATGATGGATGGTTAGATTTTATGATAGATGTTTTATCATTATGGATGTATGGATGTATCATGTATGGTGAATAGATTCATATATTTTTTTACTGTACTTTGTATCATGGATTTGAGGATGTTGTATCTTTATCTTTACATATGTATAATCTTTTAAGCCTTTCATACCCTGTGACTTGTACAGAGGATGATTGAGCATTTCAAATTAATTTGCCGAGAGGCATTCAAAACAAATGTATATTATGGACATGGGACTTTCTGATTATTCTTTCATATGTATGTGATAGTTGTTAGACTTAGATTTAATTAAATTTAAACGTGAGTCAACATCTTGGGATCTTTAAGAAATGTAACTTGCAATGGATGTTTGTCGATGATTACATGTTATTGCTTCCGCTACTATGTGTTTGATGTGTATGTTATACTTTCTTACTTTAAAAAAAAAAAAAATGTTTAGCAAACTTAGTGAAACTTTAGGTTAATTCTTTTGGATCCCTTGGCGGGGCATTACACCCTTGCAATCCCTTTGAAAATAAAAATTAAAATACAAAGGAAAAACATATAAAGAAACCCATTACATTCCCTCCCAAACATATTTAGCAAAAACACGAACATACATATGCAAAAGAAAACTACTTAAGAATGAAACACAACATGAACAAAATAAGCTTGAAGGATTTCTATCTTCACAATAAGGTTATGGAAATTGAAATTTGAGAAGAGCTTTCCTTCCTTCTCCTTCAATCTTCAATCTACTTTCTAAAAGTAGAGGTTGGGTGAACACTCTTCCTCTGTCAAGTCTGACACTAAATAGGATCCCAACTTAACCACCTAAAAAATGCAATAACTCCCCCACTTGCCTAAAGGCTTCTAGAGTCTTCTAACTTAATCCTATCATTAAGGCTAACCTCAAGGTGGAGTTTAACTTATCCAACTCATGGTGAAACTTCAATTTTTACAATAAAGCAAAAATGGGATATTTGGGTGATCACAAAAGTCAACAAAAGGGGCTAAAGGGGTGAAAAATGCTCCCAACCCATACATAGCCCCTTACATACTTAATTTTCATAATTTTAGGCCTCTAGGACTATATAGGGACCTATAAAAATTGCTTGAAATATTTGGACATTCTAACAATCCTCAAAATGCAAATTAATCACTAATCTTAATTAGGGTAATTAATATTGATTACTAAATAATTAGTAATAGGTCACTAATCTAGTCCAACTTAGATCTATAGGTTACTTGGTTAATCCTAAATATCATGTTGAAATGCATATATGAATCACGAGTGTCAAGCGACACTATAAAATCACTGTTACAAAATATTAACACTTAATGATTATAGAATGATGCACACATTCAATTTACAATACAAAAGAAATATGAAACACTAGGGTCTGCATCTTTCATTAGACTCAACCCTAGTTTTCACAAACTATACATAGGGTTTAGTTCCGATTCTCCATTAGATTTCCTACCTAATAATCTTACACACTCATTTCACACATCAGTAGCTTGAGAAAAATCATATGCATATATAAACTCATCCATATATAAACTCATCCAAATAGTCACATAAATCAAGACATAAATCTTTCAAATAATTAACTATTTATCTCATTTATGCTCATATACTTAACCATTAAAATTGCATAATCAAAGTCTTAATCATAATCCTAATTCTATATTCACTTTCTGTATTACATCATCAATATACATGTTCATGAAACATTAAATAACATAATTAAATATCTCAAAGTAAAACATCAAATAGGATAAAATAAAATAATAATGTCTAGTATTTCTGACAATGTATTGACATATCAAGTCATGAGTATCAAAATAATAATGTATCAATTATGCTATGATGGGTTAGGGGGAGGCCTCACATCCGCCCCCACTAGGTATGAAATTCCTCTTGAAGTTCATCAAAAAGATATGGGTACTGAGATCACATCTGTGCTACATCCTCACATGAAGCCATGATCTCATCATAACAGTCCCACTAGACCCTAACCTAGTCTAGTTCTCAGACTCGAAGAGCTAGGGTCCATTAGGAAATAACATGACTAGGCTCCAATGCTAATTGCCCATCTAACTCCACCTATAAGGTATTCTAATCTATAATGTGAGACTCATCATAAATGTATCCTCTAAGTACAGAAATGTGAAAGACATCATGGATGCATGATAGGCTAGGTGGAAAAGCTAGATGGTATGCAACTAGTCCTATCCTCTCTATGATCTTGAATGGTCCAACAAACTAGGGTGCCAACTTAGAGCCCTTTTTGAATCAAATCAGACTCTTATGTGGTTGCATCCTCAAAAAGACTCTATCTCCAACCTGATACTCTCGATCTATCCTCTTCGCATCAGCATACTTCTTCTATCTATCCTATGCCTCTCTTAGCCATTGTCAAAATAGGGTCACCTACTATTCCATCTCCTTGACTAATTGAGGGCTAATAGATACTCAATCCTTGATCTTATCCCAACTCAAGGGGATTCTATAAGGTCTTCCATACAAGTCCTCATAAGGTGGCATACCTATGAAGGAACAGTGCCCATTGTTATAGGCAAACTCGACAAGGTGTAAGTATTCCTCCCATTTGACCTGATGGTCCATCACATACATACACAACATGTCCTCCAATACTTGATTCACTCACTCAGTTTGACCATCAATCTGAGGATGGTACACTGTACTAAAATTGAGGCTAGTGCCCAATGCTGCCTGCAACTCTCTCTAAAAGTAGGAAGTGAACAGTGAGTCTCTATCCGAGATAATCTTAAGGGGAATGCCATGAAGTCTGAAAATTTCTTGTAAAAACACCTGAGATATGTCTCATGTTGTGTAGGTAGTATGCATGGGTGAGAAGTGGGAAACCTTGGTCAATGTGTCAACCGTTACCAAAATGACATCATGGCAGCAAGAAGACATGGGAAGACCAACAATAAAATCCATAGATATAACATCCCACTTCCAATCTGCAATCTCATGAGGATGAAGAAGCCCACTAGGATGATGGTGTTCTACCTTCACCCTTTGACACTCGAGGCATCTCGCAACAATGCTAGCAATCTAGTGATACAACTTTCTCAGATTTGCATGTAACTTCTTAACACTGAGGTGCATTGCATAAGGTGCTCTGTGAGCCTCAAGTACAATGAGCTCATGCAAACCCCCAATGGAAGGTACATACATACATCTTCTATGATGCAAAATTCTATTAGACTCCAATGAATACTTTGAATAATTCCCTTCTAGAGGTCTCTGAGAATACAACAACTGACTAACTTCTGCATAAAGTTCATTTGCTGGCAAATGATGTAGGATCTACTCTCTCAAATTGGTGCAAGTAGTCACAAATGAAAGCTCATGATGCCTTCTACTTAAGGCATCTACAACCACATTCTCCTTTCCCTTGATGTAATGAACATCAAAATCATACTCACAAAAGAACTCCATCCACCTTCTTTGCCTAGAATTAATGTTCAGCTGAGTAAATATGTATTTACAAGCTCTGGTGGTCAGAATGAAGTTCGAATCTACGACCTAGAAGGAAGTGTCACCACCTCACTAAGGTATGAACAAATACTGCAAGCTCTAGGTTGGGAGTAGGGTAATTGAGTTTATGAGTCTTCAACTTCCTAAACACGAAGGAAATAGGTCATCCATCTTGCATAAGGATTGCCACTATACTATCTAAAGATGCATTTGTGCACACCACAAAATCCATAGAAGGCTTTGACACTACTAGGATTGGTGTACTCATGAGGGCTCTCTTGAGCTCTTGAAAAGCTCTATAATACTTCTCTTTCAACTCATACTTCTTCCCCTTCTTTTGAAGAGATGTGACTGGGTATGCCAATCTGGAGAATCTTGTAATAAAGCATTGATAATACCTTGTTAGTCCCATAAAGCTCCTCACTTCAGTGACACTGGTAGGTGCTAGCCAATCCATGATGGCCCTAATCTTAGATGAATCTACTAAGACTCCATCGCCTACTATGACATGACCTAAATATTGTATCCCAAGTCTATAGAATGCACACTTTGACAAGCTACCATACAACTGGTTCTTCTCAACTTCTACAACACTTGTCTTAGGTTCTCTTCATGCTCCTTCTCATTATGAGAATATATCGAAATATCATCAAGGAATATGACCACAAACTTATCCAAAAGGTATGGAATACTCCATTTATGAGGCTCATGAATACAACTAGAGCATTCGTGAGGCCAAATGGTACCATAGTGAACTCATAGTAGCCATACCTCATACAAAATGCAATCTTGGGGATATCACTATCCATAATTTTCAACTGATGATAACCCAACTTTAGATCAATCTTTGAAAATACTTGGGCACCCTATAACTGATTGAGGAGATGATCAATCATGGGAAGCAAGTATCAGTTCTTGATGGTTACTTTGTTCAACTATCAATAATTAATACACAACCTAAGTAATCCATCTTTCTTTATGAAGATTACTGGTGTACCCTAAGGTGACACACTAGGTTGAATATGCCCTTTCTCTAAGAGTTTCTCTAAATAAGTCTTTAGTTCACTGAGCTCATGAGTAGTCATCTTGTATGGTGCTCTCAATATTGGCTCAACTCCTGGCACAAGATCTATGTGAAAATCCACTGCTCTAGATGCACACATACCAGGAAGCTCTGAAGGAAACACATCTATAAACTCCTATAGGATTGGAAAAAAATTGAGGAATGACTCTCCCTCTAAATATTCCTCTCTATCACTAATGGTGATAGTGAACAACTAACATCTCTTTTGCATGCACCATCTAAGCTGCATAGCAGAAATCATACAAAGGGATATTGGTCTCTTTACTCTGAAGATCACTCTAGAGATCCCATATTCATCCACATATTCTACCCTCTTCTGTCAATAATCCATGTTGGCATTGTGGACATAAAGCCAATCCACGCCAAGGACAACATCATAAGAACCTAGAGGGGTAATGCATAGATCAAACATCATGGTCATGTTTCCAATCTAAATTTGGCAATTATGCACCATGGAACTAACTAATACTCTGGCTCCTAAGGCTAACTCTACTTCTCAACTAACATCTTGTCTAACTAACACTAGCCCACAATGCTCCACTACATATGGAGATATAAAAGAGTTAGTAGCTCTAGAATCAAATAAAATAGCAACCGTACTACCTTATATTATACCTACGGCCTCGATGATTGTGGCTTGGTGCTTAGCCTAGTGGTTGTCAACTATTGTAAAAACTCTGTGGGGTCTGCCCATGTCACCAACTGTTAGCTCTAAAATAGCCCCTCTCTAACCACTGGATGATTGTCCCTGCAAACACTCTCTAGCTATATGACCAATGCCACCACAAGTGTAGCATGGTCCTTAGGTATAAGAATATACACCCTATGATCTGGATTTCTGTGGGCCTCCTGACGTGCTAGATCCACTATATCCACCCCTGGAAGATTATTGAGTCTTCATAGATTGTGAATGTGGGGTTTGTATCTTCTAATCCTATTTAGGTCCCTATGACCACCACTATTTGGGCTTGGAGCCCTGATAACCTTGCGAGGGCTTCTGCTGTTGTTGCTATGGTTTCTATTGCTGAGACTGTTGGCCCTTAGAGGACCCTATTGTATAGTTCTAATTCCCTTTCCAAGGGGCTTTCTGCTGGGTAGAGTTTCAGTTCCGAGACTGATCCCATGACTTGTCAATCTCGAGTATCCTCAATAGCTAATGCTATCTCAACTACCTATTTGAAGGTGGTAGGAAAGGCCAAATGGACTACGCCTTGGAGTGAGAAATTTAGGCCCATGATGAAGCAATGAACTCATAGTTTCTCATCCTTCATGTACTCCATATATAGAAGGAGCTCGAGAAACTTTCTCTCATACTAAGCTACTATGAGGCCTCTCTGATGTAAAGAATGAATTTCCTCTATCTGCTTCTACTTGAAGTGCTTGGAAAGGTGCCTCTCTCAAAATTTAACCAAGAATGTCTCCCATGCAAGGGTATCCATCCTCACTCCTATAGTTTCCTCCTGATGCCACCAATTGGAGGCATCTCCCCTTAGCTGATGGATTCCTAGTCGTGCCTTTAGATTACTCCAATAAGGACATAATCTAGAACACTGCTGCAGACTCTATAACTAGGACTCTGCTATTGTTCCATTAGTGGAGTCAGTAAATAATGGTGGCTAGAGTCATATCAACTCCCTGATCTCATCTCCTACATGTCTAGGAGCTCTATTGAGTGGTGGTCCTCTTTGATGTATCAACTCACCCTCATGCTCACGCTATCCTTCAACCATCCTTGGTGGGGGAATCCTACTCCTCTCTCTGCCACTTGCCTTACCTCCTCTGGGTGCCTGTTTTCTTCTTCGAGAATCTACTACTTTGGTTGAACTATGGGTGGTAGCCTCTATTCAACTACTCTAATCAGTGTCTGGAAGACATCCAAGATGTCTTGATTTTGGTTTGGTGGTGGTGGTGGTCTATCCTCCTATTCTTCTCTACCACCTCTCACCTTACGACCTCTACCTTGTTGGTTTCTTCATGTGATGGGAGGCATCCTACAAAACTTAAAGTTTAGATTAAGTTGAAGCATAATGGTTTTAGGTTCCTAGTGTCGAAGCACAGGCTCTAATACCAAAATGTCATGTCCAAAATACAGGGCAAAAACACGCGTAATTTTTTTTAAAAGATTAATTAAACTACTATGTTAAAATTGGTTGAGTAAAAGACATACATAAGTCACAATAGGTTTTGATATAATTCGATATGTTTGATGCACAAGTTAAATTGTGGTAGGTTGAAATGTAGATATATATGTTCCCCTAAAAATACCTTAAGACTACATTTTAGTTTATAACCATCATCTGGGAATAGATTGTTAAATTAAACTTTCGTTATTAAATTGATTATTTAAATTAAACAACCCAAATACAATTAATTAAAAGATCTAAGCATTATTACTTTTTAAGCCATATGCTAATTAACATACTAGCTCATCCTTTAAAGTCAATCTTAAATTTCACTAATTAATATCAACAAAATTAATATAGTCAACCACCTTTAAAAGATTACTATTAATAATTAAAAATTACAAGATAAATAATATATTTGTTTTAATTACATTAATTTTAAAACAATATATCATTATTTTTATTTACTTTTCAATACCCCATACGCAGCCCAACAATCCACTAAATCTACAAGAAAACATAAATTACAACTAATTAAAATAATATTAACATTAACCACTCTAACATTCATTAAGAAAAATATTAATTAACAATATAATTAAATTACTCCAATAACAATTTAAATAAATATAAATCTAATTGTTCGAAACATTGATATAAAAAGAACTAACTAACTAATATAACATCTAACATACAAATAACTAAGCTTTATTTAAACTAACATAACTATACATCTTTCAAAAAAACTAGTACTAAATAACAATTACTAATCGTACTATATTAATAATAATTAAAACTAATTATAATCCTAAATATTAATTGCTAACATTATCTTAATAAATTAAACTAACAAAATAATTCTAACGCTATCACATACTACTAAAATTACTTAACATAAACTAAAAACTAATTATTAACTAACACTAATTAAAATTTAATAAACAAATTTAACACTAATAATACTAACACATAACTTAATCTACCTTAACCCTTACTACCTACCCCACACCTAACAACCCTTCCCATGTCACCCACGTGGGCACACCGCCCCAAACACATCCTCCTTTAAAACTAAGTGTTGGCCAAAAAGGTGGAGCTGATCACGTTGCAAGGGAGGGAGTTTAATGTTTTAAACTTTTGACTTTTAAACAAAACTTTATCCCACTCCCCTCCACACTTCCAAAAACTAATGCTTAGAAAAAGGTAAGATGCTAGTGGGGTGGTTAGATAGGATTTTGGGGAAGGAGGGTAGTTATTTCAAAAAGTTTTGTTGGTAGTTTTTAAGATATTTAGATTTTTACTTTATGCATTTTCTTTTTTCTTTTTGTTTAAATTTAAAATATTTATAATATCAAAATAAGATATTTAAGAGAATTTTATAAGATGCTCTATTCAAAAAGGGAAATTAATGTCTTCCACAATACAAATTCCAGAGAGTTTATTTGCTCTAGGGAGGTTAAAAAAAATTCAAGTCCATTTATATTTCTAAGTGTAAATTTTCTAGGCTATTTTAATTTGCCAAGAGGGAATAACTTTTTTTTTTGTCCCTTATTTTTCTCTAAGAATTGAATTTTTTTAAATCTACTTAGTTAACCAAAGGGGGCATATATATATATATATATATATATATGCCCCCTTTGGTTAACTAAGTAGTATATAATATCAGTTAATGTTTATGTTGATACAATAATGTAGGAATATTTTTCTTTCTTCTTAACAATCACAAAATAACCAATAAAGTACCAATCATAACATCAAATTTGTTAATGAAATTTGGGATATATATATATATATATATATAGTTGCATAACTCTATTTTATCATCATTTCCTCTAATTACAATTTAATTTGTGAATACAAATTTGAACTTTAAGACTGTCATAGGAAAGATTAAACATTGTTGATCCATTTCCAATAAACATATGCACATAAATTTAATCACATGGAAAAAAAATATGAACGAAAAGTATTCCATTTTTTTATTCATTCATTTGATTCAAGGGCTCCCTCAGGAAAGAACCAAGGAAAACTCGAGATCATAATCATTTCAAAGGTAAGTTTATCAATAACATTTTTACAACAAGATCTTAATCCCAAGGAGAAATCTCCCAACATATTTGAATTTTAATAAAAACTTTGAATTTCCTGCTTGGCTCCATAATAGGGTAGCCATCATGAAAATTTGCAAACACATCAAGGTGATCATGGAGAGGGTGAAATTGATTGGGAGACAAACAATTTAACATGAAGAGACAATCAAACATTTACTTACATCTTGGTTTGCACAATAGGTTCATCATTGAACTAGACTAGGGAGAAAGTGGATTTTTCTAGATAGGAGATATCAGTCACAACACCATAACAGGTGTCCTTTTTGGGCTTTAATTATGAGAACTTCCGTTCTTCATTTTTGAATTTCTAAAAAAAAATAAAAATGGTTTGTGCTAATGAGTAGGGGCCCATAATACCCTACTCTCTCCCTCTCTTTATCTCGAGGACAGACTCTGCACTATCGGAGTCCAACTAAAGCCCCCCTCTTATACGTGGCCACTTCTACCCTATCTGAGGGTGAGTAATGCCAATACAACCCTTACAATCCCTTCAAAAATCAAAAGTAAAATACAAAAGAAAAACATATAAAGAAACCCATTACAATCCCTCCCAAACATGTTCATCAAATACATGAACATACATATGCAAAAGTAAACTACTTAAGAATGAAACACAATATGAACAAAATGAGCTTGAAGGATTCCTACCTTCACAATAAGGTTATGGCAATTGAAATTTGAGAAGAGCTATCCTTCCTTCTCCTTCAATCCTAAATTTTCTCTCTTAAACTAGAGGTTGGGTGAACACTCTTCTTCTTTCAAATCTACCACTAAATAGGATCCCAACTCAACCACCTAGAAAATGCAATAACTCCCCCACTTGCTTAAAGGATTCTAGAGTCTTTTAACTCAATCTAGTCATTAAGGCTAACTTAAAGATGGAGTTTGAATCATCCAACTCATGGTGAAACTTCAATTTTCACAATAAAGCAAAAATAAGATATTTGGGTGATCACAAAAGTCAACAAAATGGGTTAGAGGGGTGAAAAATTCCTCCAACCCATACAAATATCCCCTAGGTACTTAGTTTTCATAATTTTAGGCTTCTAGGACTATTATGGACCTATAAAAATTGCTTAAAATATTTAGAAATTCTAACAACCCTCAAAATGAAAATTAATAACTAATCCTTATTAAGGTAATTAATCTCAATTACTAATTGATTAGTAATAGGTCACTAACCTAGTCCAACTTAGATCTACAGGTTACTTCGTTAATCCTAACTATCACACTGAAATGCATATACAAATAATGAGTGTCAAGTGACACTATAAAATCACTGTTACAAAATATTAACACTTAATGATTATGGAATGATACACACATTCAATTTACAATAAAAAAGAAATACAAAACAACGAGGTCTACATCTTTCATTAGACTCATTCCTAGTTGTCACAAACTGTACATAGGGTTTAGTTCCGATTCTCTATTAGATTTCCCACCAAATAATCTTGCACACTCATTTCACACATTAGTAGCTCAAGAAAAATCACATGCATATATATAAACTCATCCAAATAGTCACATAAATCAAAGCATAAATATTTCAAATAATTAACCATTTACCTCATTTCTGCTCATATACTCAACCACTAAAATTGCACAATCAAAGTGTTAATCATAGTCGTAATTCTACATTCACTTTATGTACTACATCATTAGTATACATGTTCATGAAACATTAAAAAACACAATTAAACATCTCAAAGTAAAACATCACAGGACATAAAATTACATAATAATGTCTAGTGTATTTGACAATGTCTCGACATATCGAGTCATGAGTATCAAAATAATAATGTATCAACTATGCTATGATGGGTTGGGGCGAGGCCTCACAAACCTCACAACTCCCAAGAATCACATGCATGCAAACACCTATCATAGAAATAGAAAAGAAAAAGCTATGGAGGTTGAAATTGTCAAATCCATAGGTGAGACATTCTTGATGAATAAAAAGATAAGTTGCTATTATCAACAATGAATTAATCTCAATGAATGTTTATAGTGAGAGATCATCCTTATAAAGGAGGTTGAAACCCTAAAAAGGTCTAACCTAGATTGCATCATTATATGCCTTAAGTTTAGCTTAAGTAGACTACAGTTAATTAGAAAATATCTAATGATTCTAGTACCCCCCCTTAAGATAAACTTAGGGAGTAGCTAAAAACCTATAAACTACTACTAAAAGTAGAATTAGGTCCTGACAACAAAGCTTGATGAGGTACCCAAGAATGATCAAATCTCTCAAAAGAGGAGAAATAGAGAAAACCACATGGGAAAAATTCCTACTCCTAAAAAAGATGGAAAATATGTAGAAAAGAAACTAGTGAAGGATTGGAGAAGCTTCCAAACTAGGGAATGTCCCAGAAGATAGGAACAAAAGATGATCATGAATAACACCATGAAGCATGTAGAAGCTGGAAAGCTCTATTAAAAGTAGTTTATGATATGAAGAACTTCCACTAAAATAGAACCTAACTAGGTAGAGAAGACTATAATCTGCATCAAATTAGTCCAGACACGCAAAGAAAAATTGCTAAACTCAAAGATATAGATGGCATGAGAAACCAAAGCCTGAAGAGTTGATTAATCAAACCAAGGAAGCATGAGAAACAATAGAAGGGAACCCCTAATGCAGATAAGGTGAGGTCACATGCAATTGGAAAAGTGGAGAAAAATAACTACAAGTCAAGGAACCATGATCAAGATGCAAAAAAGAGTACATATGTGTGTATTGAGGTGATCGATATTAGACACATCATGAGGCTAATATCATGGAAAGGAATCTCACTAGACAAAGGAAAAAAATCAACCCCCCATGGCACTTCATCAGAGTAGTGCATGTACAATAAGGCACAAGATATGGTGAATCCCAAGAATAAAATAATCTATATGAGTGTCCGTAGATGACAATTATCAAATTAGAAGGAAAAATAAGGCAAACAACTGAAATGAAAATATAGATGCAATATGGCAATTTATGTTAATGTGTTTGCAAGAATGCATGCAAATGATGTCTAAATAAATCAAAAGAGATATAAGACTAATATAGTAGATATTACAAGTCATGAAGAATCATCCGAATCAATAAAAATGATCCTTAGACTTGAAACAACCAAGATATCCACCATAATGCAAAAATACAAAAGACTGACTAGAATGTACCTGGAGCAGAATCTAGAAAAATAACCAACATCAGTGGAAAGAGGTTAGAAAGATCTTTCCAAAGATATAAACAATTTCCAAATTAGAGATTGGATGCTCAAGATATGTCTCCTAGAGTGAAAAATTATACCCCTGACTTTAAGAGAAGAAAAATCCATCCAAAAGTATCAAATAAAAAAACTAACTATACCACTATGATAGTCTTAGAACTAGCTTTCTGTTGATATCTTATTTTTGGAAAATGGAGTCTGTATGCCTAAGATATGAGCAAAAGTGTGAAGCTAGGTCCACAAAGAGTTTGAAGAAGTGACATGATTGCTAGTGTAGTGCTAATGTGGCATTGACATCAACAAGTGATGAACCCAAATTTGACAGTCAAATGACCATCGAGGCAAAATGACCACTGATGTGAGAAAGAAATATCTAGCTTTCTAGAAAAAATCTCCTCAAAAAATAAAGGGTCGGTGTTAGATTAAAATCTAGTGCCCAATAAAATCCACGTGATGGAATTGCTTGAAAAAAAAATGCCAAGAAAAAACACAATCCACCTTCAAGAGCTTGATAAACCATTTTTCAAGGAAAGTGGAAGTGGATCAGTTGGTGAAAAACTACCAAAGTGCATGAAAAACTACTGTCTAAGAAGCAAAAACTGCCTATTACATGCCAATAAAAAATACCCATATCATGCAAAAACACCACACACTCTTGTTTGACCAGCACGTGCGAAAAGGTGATTGGGTGGATGGTGTCTCCAAAGTTCCCTTGTCCATGTGGGAGCCCTCACATTGGCAAGCCTAATCTCTTAATGTACCACTAAGGAAAAACCAAACAAAATATAGATCATGGAGGGCCAATGGACAGGCAGTGTTTCCAATGTGGGTACCAAAACAAAAGGAAGGTTCCAAGTCACTGACAGGTGCCTAAGAAACACAATCAAATCACAAGAAATGCTTGCTATGATAGGGAACCATCAATCATGCATGAAATTGTGAATATAGCCAAGAAAGCCAAATCAAAGGCATGACCTCTAAATAATACATGAGTTTCAAAATCCCCATCAAAGAGACCCACTATTAGGGAGATGCATAGTAAATTTCCACATAAGGCATGAATTGATCCCAATAAACTATGCATAGCCACGAGAGTGCACTTAGAGGTCAAAAAATGACTGCCAATTTGTTTACATTCTGATCCATTCAATCATTGCTTACTGATGGAAAATGACCAAACAAACCATGATTCATGGTGTTGAACCTTCTCATAAATGAAAGCATTCCCACCTAAAATGGGCACCAAAAACTAGGTGCTACCACCATGCAAAATCCAAGGAGCCCCTAGTCTCTTATATAGCTCAAGTATAATCCAAATGCATTTGAGGCTACGTAGGATCCCAAAAAACTCCTTTGATGGGTGTGCATCAACTTGACTCCTCCAAGAAGAAGCCAAGAAATACAAAAAAATTTAGACAACAATATAAAAAGGTCATCTCCACCATGCATTAGTGCCAAAAAAAATTGTAGAGGGCAGATCCCAAGGCTCACGCCCAATACAAAGCACCAATTGGTAAGAAGTTAAAAAAATTGGATAGGGGTCCTTTGGTATTTTTTAAAAAAATGACAAGGCTCCATTCCTTTGCCTTGAATTATTTGGTGTGGTTTACAGAGGGAGTAGTTGTTGAACATACGCTGATGTGCAACCTGAGAAGGATGTGTGGCCAGAGAAGGACACATTTTTTAGAAAAAAACATTTCGTTTACATTAAGGAGGCTCCATCTACGACTAGTAGCTATGTATCAGCAAGGCATGGGTGCCAAAAATATTGGTCCAATCTCCAAAATAAAACAAATGTGCATACCCATGTATAGGCTTGGAATACACGGGGAATGAGTAGGTACCTTACTTGCACACTACATATAGGAGTAAGTCTCCATTTCAAAAATATCAACGCCATCATTTTCCAAAAAAATTTCAAGTGATTTTTTTTCCAAATCATATGTGCATTAAAAAGGTTTTCATTTTTCATAAATAAAATCTAAAAATCATCACCTTGAAAAATGTGCCTAGGTCAAAATGATCTAGATGCAAAAAAAATTCCTTAGATTTCAACAACATTCAAACTGGTCATATTTTATATGAAAATGGAGGGTTTTTAAGGTTTTTTAGCTCCATAGTGATGTCCATTTGGGCTCACAGTGTTCCAAAAATAGCCCCCCTAGATCCAATACAAAACACTTTTGAAAACTAAAACCCTCCAAAAGAGAAAACTTAGATCTGAAAATCGATGCCAAATCTCTCATGAAAAAAACAAGGGCATGAAGGTCTAGAGCTCTGATACCATGTTGGAGTTGACAAAAGATCAACCCCACAACTCTCAAGAATCACCTACATGCAAGCATTTGTCACCTAAAGAGAGAAGCAAAAGCTATGGAGGCTAAAATTGCCAAATCCATAAAGGAGACATTCTTGATGATCAAAAAGACAAATTTCTATGATCAACAATGAATTAATCTCAATGAATGTTTACAGTGAAAGATCATCCTTATAAAGGAGATCAAAACCCTAAAATTATCTAACCGAGGTTGCATCATAATAATTAGTTATTATATGCCTAAATTTTAGCTTAAGTAGACTAGAGTTAATTAGAAAATATCTAATTACTCTAACAGAAAGGACTCAAAATAAAGCTAAGTAATCTATTGTTCTTTATATTTATTCCTTTTAAACAAGTACATTCAAGATGCATGAAAGACTCATGAAATACACAATGGGTCAAAACTATATACTTCATTATTGATGTTCATACAAGAGAGAAAATATTGAAAGAATGCTGGAAACCCAATTGAGAACTTGCTCAAAACTTCGGGAACCAACCATGTATAGTGAGAACAAAAACAAAGATATAGAAGAAGGAAAGAGTCTTGGATCTAATCTGGAACTGAAACTTGTCAACTTGAATCTCTATCCATTTCTATTGCAAAACATATTTCTTCTCTCTAGACTAAGAACTAGATCAAATCCCATCATAGTGCCCAACAAACTTTGAAATATCTCCAAGAATGATGAGAAAAGCTCCTTTCTGATAAACTATCAGATTTGATATTAAAAGTTTCCAAACCCTCTACCAAACTAATTTGGAGGCAAAATAATACTGCTAAAATGAACCTCACAAAATTTGGCGCCTACCCATTTTACTATTTTGCTAGAAACTAATTTTGAACTACCCATACTAGAATAAAGTTATATAAGGAGCACCTTGAAAAAACCCTAGTATAAATTTTACCCACTGATGCATGTGCAAAAAAAAATGGAAAATCTAGAAAATAGACTTTGAGAGCTTTTTGTCAATATATGATAAGCCTATATTTGCTTCTTAGACATGCCTTAGACAACCATTTGAAAATTTAGGTCTAGGACTGATTCATAGTCATTAATTTTGCAAAAAATTCATTTAAAATGCCTACACATTTAGAAAAGAAAAATGATACAAAAATTGATTTTTTGGCTTTTTGAAAAATTTCCCTCTTTTTTCACCTAGGTCAAACCTTGTTGGTCAGTCCTATGACATGTGTTACATTCTAGTTGGTCCATATTGTCCTATCATCCTACTTTGTCAACATTTTTAGGACACCTCTGCTATATTGGTGCTACATGGTGCCTCTTGATTGGCTTGCAGATTGCTTCCCTACCCCTTCCACATGTCATAATCCTATTGGTCATCATATTGTCACAATAGCTAACTAGTGAGAAACTTCCCGTAGAGACATTACAATAACCATCAATTTCTTCCATGTGGCACAATCATGTGCATCCTCCCGAAACCTCCCACATGTCACACTATCACATTCTTGCATACATAGTGAACATTTCACCACGTCATTGAGAGAATGTGACAAAAAGACACGTGTCACACCAATCTAGTTACCATTCCTCAAAATTTGTGCCATGTCATTTCACCACCTCAGTCCCCCTACCACATGGTAGCTTGTTGCATTCTCACATACTGAAGAACCAATTGCCACATAATTTGCAAGAATGAGATGTGTTGCTATGTGTATTTCACCATGTCAACTCACCTCAAGATCTACACCATATGATCATCAATTTTTGCCATGTGGCACAATCATGTGCATCTACCTGAAATCTCCCACATGTCCCACTATTGCATTCAACATTTCATCACATCATTGAGAGAATGTGACAATGAAACATGTGCCACAAAAATCTAGTCACCATTCCTCAAAAATTGTGCCATGTCATCTTGCCACCTCAATCCCCCTACCACATACTGAAGCACCAATTTCCACATAATCTACAAAAATGAGATATGTTGCTATGTGTACTTCAGCATGTTAGCTCGCCTCAGGATTTGCACCACATGTCATCTATTCATTGGTCAAATTGGTTTTCCATGTCATCTTCTCAGTCTGCTTGTCCTATTAAAATTATATTTTGGTCATCAACTGATTTGGTGGGGCCTAGGAGCACAACTTGGCTCTCTTAAAAGGGTACATGTCTTTTAGACACTTAATGAATGTGCCTTCCCATATACAAATACTTTATGTTTCCCTCACCCGATCAATGTGGGATCAATCATTTTGATTATCCTCCTTATAAAACCAAAACTCATGGCTCTTCAAGCATATCTCAAAATGTATATGCTCCCAAGGGGTTGACTCCATACTTTCTACAATTAGCATATCACTTAAAAGTCTTGTGCAAAGTTTTACTTCTCGTGAGATTGGATGCATCTGAATGATTTATAATGTCAATGCATTTGAAATTTAACAATTTTTTTATTGTGAACAATCTAAAAAGAAAACAAAATTTGGGAATATTGAACAATGGTAAAAATATGGACAAAGGGCATGCATATATCTCCAAGGAATGCCACCTCAATTTTCTAGCAGAGAATTCTTTATTTTACATATTCTCCTCTCCAGCTGTGGTTTCCTCCCTTTTTCCTTGTGTCATTCACCCTTAAATCCATTTTGAAAGTAGATGTAGATGTTTGGCAGATTTCGTGCATTGCCTCTCCAAAATCTTAGTCACAATCCATGTGATTTTGCATTATAAGGTCAAAAGAACATTTCACCATGGCCCTACACAATAAACTATAATTTTTAGAATCTTTGACATAGATACCATGATGCTTTTGCAGCATGGATTGGTTCTACTAGTAGAAGAAGTGTTTAAAAGCTCAATAAATTTGTCTTGGGTCTCTTGCTATGTGTTGGTGTTTTTCAACTATTGATCAACAAAAGCTCAATACCAAGATAATAATACTCACAAATCTAGGAACTAGCTACTTCCCATTACTAATTATTTATGTATATTACTTGGATCCAACTTCAACAAAACCAAGACTGGTTTTCTACTCTTTAGGCTCTGTAGAACCAAGGTGGGTACACCTAAGAAATGATTCAAATGAATGTTGTTGTATGAGAATCCTATTAGTTTCATTCTAATTCTCATCTTCTATCTCTGACATATACATAGTTGATCTATTCCTTGACATTTTTAGATGATATACATCCCTTATAAGCAGATTTGGTCACAATTCTCTTAGGTTTACAAATATTTTTGAAAATAGTAGCTATCTAAGACTCAAAAATTAGATGTAGATGAATGTTGATCTTCTTTGAAACTCTTCAAATGGTAAAATAAAATTGACTTTGATTTTAGAATTGGTTCTTATTCATGATTTCTCTATCTGTAGACTGGATTAACTAGATCAGTGCTTTATCCATTAGGATTTAGAGTCTACTCCAATTTATAGATCTAATTGATTGCATTACAACCACTACTATCAGCAATTCTTACTAGAATTCATTCTTATAGACATCCTTCCTATTACCTTAGCAACCCTATCAAATTCACTAGAGTATTTACTTAATTCATTGAATCAATAGCAATAATGAATTGACATACAATCTAAGTGAATTGCATTCAATTAGACAAGCTTTGGTCACACAACATCAGAATGACTAGGTAATAACAATGGAGACAAAATTCAGGAAGAATAGACATGGTAACAATTCAACTTTGTATTAATCTTCTTTCAAAATTGTATAAATTGGTAATAAAACTCACAATGACTCTAGAAAAAACATTAGACCCCTGTAACATCAATATATTCCCAAGTATTTGTAGAGAAAATACATCAACATAAGTTTTGCACTAATAAACTAGATCGAGCCATATTCAGTATAGACCAAAATTAATAATGAAATCAAACCCTTCTCTAGCCTCGAAATCTCACTTAAATAGAGTGAGATGCAACAAGCTTCAGGCATATATAACTGATAGATGTCAACAAGATAATATATTTATATTTATCTATCATAAAAAGACAAAAAACTATGTAACAAAAAAACTTATACATCACATTGTTCTTTTGGTAGGCCCATCCTTTGTTACATTTTCAAATGCTACAAATCCCATGATTGGAATTTAGTTATTTGGAGTCCTTGGCATATGTAGCTATCAAATTTTCTAATGATGTGTTAGGCTCTGATTCTTGCAAGTTCACCTCTACTTTGGCATTTCCAGTTACATCATCATGTACTACCAAGGTGACAATTATATTTGGCTTCATTTCTGCCACATCATCCCTCTAGCCCAAGGTTCTTTCCACATGAGATGATTTCCCTTCTTTGTCTTCTTCTCTTCTCTGATCTTCCAAAGGTGTATCAATGATCTGTACTTCATCTGAATTCATCTCATCATCATCACTCTCAACCTCTTCCAACTACTCATCAAAAACAACATCATCTATCTAGTTGTTAAAGAGGGTGTCATTTGGCCAATTAAACTATAGAATATCTCTTTGCTTTTTGATCACATATTCTGCGTCTTTATAAATACTAACAAAATCTTGCTTTAAAGAATCAAAGAATAATTGGGCTTTCACTACTTCTATTGTGGCTTACCACCATGCATGTCCTTTTTTTATTTATGACTTCATTCATTCTTAAACATAATAGATCCTCTAATTCTTTAGCCCATTCATCTTTATTTTTCAATTTATTTTTCTTATCCAAGGCAAGTGGGAATAATTTTTTTTTCTTACTCTTGTACTTATCCAAATAGCTAACAATTCTTCTTTGTAGCTCAACTCTCCTATCATCGAATTCTGTGAGATCATGAGCAAGATCATAAGTTATTTCAATCTGATCATGTGAAGACCTTATGATAGAGTAGCACAAGAATGTGATTTCCTTTTTCCTCATACTCCACTTATTAACAATAGGTTTTAAGGCCTCATCACTTGCTTTTAATTCATCCCACATATTTATTACTTTTGCTAATTGATCATAAAAAAATGGCCATTCAATTTTATCAACCAGATACATGAGAGCCTTTCTCAGTTTGTCTTCATATTGCACATTCAACTCTACATGTAGTGCCCATAGTTTGTTGTTTTCTTCTTCAAAATCTTTAGCTATGTAATATTGTGGCCTTTATGGAGTATCTGGCATTTCTATGAGAGGAGTGGATTTAAAAGGTTCCATTGGTGGGTGAGGATATGTAATCCTTGGCCTAGAAGACCACACCATTACCTTATTTTCAAGTTCAATTCTTTTCTGAACTTCTTTATTATAAGCCTCCAAAACCCTCTCATACTTATTCTGCAGTTCAAACATTGCCTTCTCTTCTTTCTCTATAGTAGCTAGAACAAAGTGAGATGTTCCAACATTCATATGTGCTACCTCTACATGGGTGGTATCTACTACTCTTTTTACAATGATATTCCCCATTAATCCAGAGTCATCTAGCTGTAATGAAATAGCCCTTGATCCTTTCCTTAATGACCAAATAACTAAAGTGGCCTGGTCCTCACTGAATGTAGTACCTTGGAATTCTTTCTTGTTTTGATCTTGTAGGTCCAATTTATTTGAAATAGAATTAAAAATTAGAGATCTACTATATCCCAATTGGGTAGCAGTAAAATATTTGATGCTTTCACCATCTACCTCCCCTCTTCAGGAGTTATACTTTGGAATTCTTGCATCATCTCTTCTTTTACTTGATTCTACAAAGCTACCTCCTCCAGTTCTAGATGCTTTGTTCTTAACTTATTACATTTTTCCTCATACTTTCCTATGTTTGTTCTCCATGCAAATTGGTGGAAGGCTCTGGACTTAACAAAACTATCATATGACAAAAATTGATGACTAGCTTGCTCTATCACAGGGTCTAGCTCCCTTCCTTTCTAATCTGCCACTATCAAATCTAGGCTTGGCATAGGAGGCTCTCGAGGTTTTCCCTCATCTAATTCTACCTAGGTAATAAAAACTACTTATTGGGACCCTAGCTGTTCAATTTGCTTTCCAGTAAGTTTTTTCTCTTCAATCCACAAAGGGGATTGTGTAGGTGAATATTCCTCAATATGAGGACCTTGATCTTTGATTATTTTTTGCCTCTTAGGGGAGGGCTCATCAGATCT
Source organism: Cupressus sempervirens (assembly GCA_028749045.1). Classification (NCBI taxonomy): domain Eukaryota; kingdom Viridiplantae; phylum Streptophyta; class Pinopsida; order Cupressales; family Cupressaceae; genus Cupressus; species Cupressus sempervirens. Next base: position 439,691,511 of record CM053786.1, on the reverse strand, counting down.
CTCTTCCAAGATAAAACTAATAGATCCTATTATTTGTTTACCCTTATCTATAGTGGCCTCCTTATTTTGTATCAGAGTATAACCTGACCTCTTCTAGACAATCAATTGTCCTATCCCTACATTGGGAGTGAATGCCAATCTCCTCATAACCTCTCTGGTCTTATCTAGATAAGCATTAATAAAAAAATGTTTTTTCTCATTCATAGTTTCCATTATTTCAAGAAGTTTATTGATTCTATCAACCTCTGTGTTGAAATTATCTAGAGGACTATAATCTTCATCAAAACAATGTATAAACTCCAAAATCCTTAAGAAAACCCTCCACTTTTCTTTCTTGGTTGCTTGCTCCTACAAGGAGAACTCATTTCTTATTATGTCCTCAAGGTAATATGGCTCATGTTTTATTTTACCAAGCTTGGATCTATGCCTAAAATCCAAATCATAGAATCCCTTAATGTCACAAAAATAGGAATGAGACATAGCCATCTTATACTGGTCTAGTATTTTATAGAGGGATAGCCAACCACCTTTTGTAATCACAAATTGGTGAGTTATAGTGCAAGTTGGGAAAATTGACCCTCTTTGCCTTTTCACCAAATAATTTAACTCCAATCCTCTTAGTTTCCACAAAAACTCATCTACCCTTACCTTTAGTGGCACCTGGTAGGGCAATACATAAGGAGTTCCTTTGAAACCATAAATCTTAAAAACTCTTGAAACAAAGTATGGGATAATGTCTCCCCAATTATGTGATACTTTCAAATTAGTAGGATTATCCATGGGCCTGATAAGATTTACAAGTACCTTAGGTACTCTAGGATTGTCACTTAATAAAAGGCACCTCAATTTTGAAGCAAAGTACCTATCAAATCTAACAAATCTAGCTTTTTTTTCATCTCATGTTGTAGATATTTGCATGATAGGCAAATAAATTCCTTTCTAAAAACCATTTTTTAAACAAAGAAAGCCTAGTTTGAGAAGTATTGGCATCCCTAACCCAATTCCCCTTATCGTATAACCCATCTGCAATTTTAAGTCTAGTGTATAATGAGGTTAACTTTTTCACTTTCAAAGTTTCATTTATGGATTCAACTAGTAATTCAAGAAGATCATAATGGATATTCCTAGCCAAATAGTCTTTGTCATTGAAGAAAACCTTCTTTGGAGGCATACTAAATAAAATTTATAGGAAACTAGATTACTTTGACGAGTATGGAGAGCAGGAACTTACTTGACTCTCTGCTTATCTTTCTCTATAATTCTATGATGTCTTGCAAACAAAGGGAAATTATTTCACATTTCAATCATGCCCAACACAAATTATCAATGACTTCTTTTTTGGAGACCTAAAATTTTGTTCGTGTAAGATGAAAAATGTTGAATCTTTCTACAATATACTATATTTTCTATTTGAACAAGAAGCTTTCATTCCTCCTTAATGAACTATAAGGGAAACAAAGTGGCACCACATTTAGATTTTAAAACTATGCCATTGATCCTAAAAAATCTTACAATCTAGGAGTGAAAATAGGAATGACTCATTTTCCACTCACCATGCTAGAATTCACCCCAATGAAATTTCTCCACATGTGCTTTTCGTTCACTGTTGGCAATATAAACTGGACGCACTAGCTCTTATGGACACATGTCGTTAAGTCGCTACATCGCTATGCATAAAAAATGAGCACTTTTTCTATGCAACATAGTGACAATTATTGATCTCATTTCAATCTCATGATGTTCCTTTGATCAATGTTTTAATACAACTATGGTGGGTCCCTCCTTTGCTCTGTTTGGTCGCTATGTTGCTACCCTTAAAAAATGAGCAACTCCACATATCAATGAAGCAACGACCATTGATCTAAGCTTGATCTAACGATGAGGAATCTACATTAATGTTCTATTAACTATGGTAGGTCCCACATTCTTTACCTTAGTCACCATGTCATGTTGATTAAATAGTGTACAATTCTCCATAGGAACTTGGCGACGATCATTGATTCATCTTTAATCCAACGATCATGGTTTTTATCTGCTCTTTCCACTTGGGTGTAGGTCCATGTCACTATCTAACTTGGAAATATCCTAACAAGCTAGCAAATAAGTCAATATTTTAATTCCTTTTATGAAATCATAGAACTTGGCTCCATCATGTTTCATATTTTTAGGTTAGGCACTATGTCACTATCGACAGAAAGCAAGGACTTTCTAGTCACGACATAGCAATCTCCCATATTTCTTGCAAACTCTAGCGCACAAAAAATACACGTGCTCAAACAATGCTAATGTGGAAAAGTGATGATGTGGCTTGTTGTTGATGAAAGGATTATTGGGACCCACCTTTTAAATTGCTGCCACAAACACAGTTCCCGTCAAGGTGCTATGTTGCTACCGACAGGGTTCCTTATTTTCCTAATCATGACATAACAACTTCCTAAATGCTGTTGAAAATCTAGTGCTAGGAAGATTTCCATTTTTCAATCATGATTACCATAATCAATGCCTTTGACAAGGTAATAAAAGTGCACAACCATATTATCACCTGAGAACTTTATGGTCACCATCTTTTTTCAAAAAATTGTTTTCCTTTCTATTCTTCGGTAAGGTGCTATGTCGCTATCAGCAGAGCACATTCTTTTTCTAGTTGCGACATAGTGACCTGCCGAGAAAATCCAAATTCTGGTGACACCAATTTCAACTTGTTCCAAGTGGTGCCTTCTCTGACACTAACAACTCTGACATTAATCACATCACTAAAACTTTGAAACAATCAAGATTTATGGCATCGACTCTTAACTTTATGATACCATTGTTCCAATTCACGGTAGTCACTATGTCACATGGGTTAAAAACCTTGTATCTCCTCTATGCAACATAATGACCACTATAGATCTTATAGAGATCAAATGGTGCAAACAACTTCAATAACAAGCACTAGAAAAGTGGTAATTTAAATGGGTGCCAAAGGAATATTCAAAATTCAAAACAGCTTCGCACCTAATTAAAATTTAAAAAGCATAAGACCTAGGCATAAAGCTTAAAGTTTAATAGGGTTTCTCATAAGGTTTTAAAAAATTTGCAAAAATTGAAAACCAAATCCCTTAGTAGGCAAAGACATAGAATTTATTCTAACTTCTATACGTAGAACTAGGAAAATTTTATTTTGTAAAAAATCAGACCAACACTATGCATATCCTATGAACATGGCAAAAACAACCCGTATGGTTCCCTCAAATTCGTGACTTGTCTTCCAACAAAATCTTCGTACACATTGATGGCTTTCTATGGATAAAAACATAGGTAATCATAGAGATGTTGAAGAAAAATTTCTTTGCCAGGTGCAACCTCCAAGTCACCTCTACTCACAACTTGAGAAAGCCTCCTCTGGTATGCCTTCATTGGGTCAATACAGAGTGACATCAAGCTCTATGATGGGTATTAATCTTGCATTCAATCCACCTTCCATAACATGGCCTCTCTAGTTTTTGAGTTTTTGAGAATAGGACCAAACAATACTCATAATAATTACTCTTTCTTTAAAAAAAATCAACCAATGCATCATCCTTATTGAATTTCTAAGCTCAACATCTACATTCAAGCTTTAAAGCTTATGTTCCTTACATGTTGATGTTATTGCTCTACAAATTGGAAGGAGAAGATAATGGATATAGTTCATGAACCTAAAAAAACATATAACATCATTTGTGGATCATGACCCAAAGATAATCTCTACACATTATGTGGGTAAAAGTAGAAAGCTGTGTCACCTTTCAGGTTGACTTATTAGAATGATTGAATTTGAGTAATTCTATCTAAAATTTAATTTTTTTAAAACATATGATCTAGATAAATTCATTCTAGCTAAGTTATATACGGTCTCACACTTTTCCAATTGGAAATTTCTATTAAATGCATTTTTTATACTAGTTTGTATCCAATTACTAAAGAAATAAAAATATTTTAGAAAAGTGGAATTTTGATAAATCTTACTATTTCTTATGATATTTTTTTAATAATATATAAACACCATTTATAGAGCTTAGAGTCAAGAAAATTCTCATGTAGAGTTTATAGTGTTTTAATTATATATATTATATTGTAATTAAAAAATTCCACAACCACGTATTTTAACACTCAAAAAGATGTCAATTTTGAGAAAGAAAAAAATATTAAATCATAGCAAAAAATTCTAAAAATTAGATGACATTCTGGAGGAGAGAGACCTCTTCTAGAATGCATAATTTTTCTCCAGGTTATAATAGATTTGTTTTGAAAAATGTGGTGGGAGATGAAAACTATTGATTTTAGGTGAGTTGAAATTTCAATCCATATAAAAGAGAAAATATAGGTCTAAAGCCAAATTTTGTTTTTGATTGTTCTAGATATATATGTTATCTATAACATAGTCTGAGATCAAAGGGAAATAAGTTTAGTTCCATATAGTTTTGTAGTGGGAACAAGACCCCTAATTTTTCAGCATTTTTCAACACCTAAAAAATTATCTATACAAATTAGGAAAATATATAAATTTTTATTCCAAATAATTATTAAAAATTATAATCCTAAAATTCATCCATTTCTACACATTTCATTAGTTTACTTTATTTCCAAATTCAAAATAATAATACCAATTTTATGTCATTGAAGGTGAACATTATACTTTTGTTAGCCTTTTCCTTTACAAAAGGGTGACACAGGTTTGTGCTTTTACCCATATCTATTACCCCAAGGATTCTTATTTTCCCCCAATATGTGAAATGAGCCTCATGAAAATGGCCTTTCTAGTGAAAAATACTTCAGTTGTTATCTTGGTTGGTCATTTAGCATTAGTCAAATAACTTAAGGCATCAATTTGACCTCAAAATTTGAAATGTTTCTCTATGTATTTTTTTTCTTTCATCTTCTAAGAATCTTAATTAAAAAATTTATGTCCCTATTTTGCAAATAAAAAATCTCTCAAAGTAGTTATTTCATTGCAACCGTATAGATTTCATTTTGGGATATGATGAGAACAACTCAACATGTATGCTTCTTGAGCAACTCCAAAAACTATATTGGTAATTTTAACATGTATATTAGGAAGCATTGGAAGCACTCTATTTTCTTCTTGGTAGATCCAAGTTCAATATTAGTGAGGAATAAATCATAACTCATTACCTTATAAGAGAAACATTAAGTCATCATTTTGATGGAAAACCTATCTCTCGACATAACCTTATCTTTGTAAACTTCTAGACCCCCTCTAGTATGTTCAACTTTCTCTTCTATTATTCATTATGTATAAGGAAATATCATTTTTTTTAATTGATGATATTTTCATTTTTCAAATGCTTTTAATGATTATTGCCATTATAGCTTTTTAAAAGTTGGATCCCCAAAGCTTACTAGTTTGATGCATTCAGTTGGGCCCAAGAGTGGGTCCAACCAATTTTTATTTTATTTTCAAACAATTTAAATTTTAAAAAAATCCATTCAACTCCTCATATTGATTAAAATCAAAATCAATCACTAATTCACCATTCGAAACACATCTTTTAACTATCCTGCATACTGTCAACTTCATGCCGACAACTTCTAAAATTGGCTTAAAAAACTAATAGAAGCACCCAACCAAACCCTAAAAACTTGCATTCATGTTCTCTAGTCCACATAAATGTACCCTATTAGATTTATGACTTATGGTCAAAAATAGGGAAAAATATATTGACCATCAAAGTCACCTTTTAAAATTTATCTTGCAAGTAATATGTCAGAAAACAATAAATTGCATTCAATTTTGGCTCTGAAAATAGGTCATATGATCACTTGGGGGCCTAAAATTTGGGCCATTTGTTCATTTTCATATAGAGAAAATAATTATGGGATTTGGGCTCATGATGAATAATAGGGAAAATTTGGCAAGTGTACAAAGTTGGGTACTTGGAATTGTAGAACTAGGCCAACTATCAAAACAAAGATGTTTGCATATGGAATGGACCTGGGAAAGTGTGTAAATGGATTTTTCAAGAAGTGAAAACTAGCACCCTTGAAGTATTTTTAGTGTAGAACATAGTGGTACAATTATTTTGGTCTCATCAAATTTATAGCATCCCGAACATGGCTACTGATCACTTTTAGTTACCAGTAAAACTTTAGAAGTTTCATTTGGAAATGTGTTTAAAAACTAGTCAAACAGATTTGTCATAAACTCAAATATGAAACTTAACATGTTTTTGACTCCTAAAATGTAATGATTTTTTTTTTTAATCAATAGGGTCAACCAAGTGAAAGTTATAACTGGTCAAATTGGGTTTCCCCTAATTATGAACAATATGCATCAACATGACAATAGTAAACAACCAACTTTGAGGGATTCAAAACCTAGTGAAAAGATATCAAAATGATTCAAAATATAAAATATAAGTTCTTTGATATTCATAGTATATACTCCCAAAGTGGAAAATCATGAAACTTAATTAGGTCCAATATATTGAATTGCAAATTAGGCTTCTTATCGCTGTTTAACACAACAAAAATGTTGATTTGACAATTGCTCAAAATGATACTTTATAGAGTGACTTAGAATGATAACTTATCATCATAGAATTCATGCATGCAATTAATTAAAGGCATTGAACACAAGAAACACATCATAAGCTTCAAAATGATGGCCATGTACATATGCATGAAAAGGTCTTATAGAGGCTTAATTAGACTCTATTTTCAGAATGGTATTCAAAATTAGTGCTTCGATTTTGAGTCCTAATTGTGGTTTTGTCTAGGGATGAATGTACCTTGTAGGCATGGAAAGGATTTAGATCTCTGGAAGAAGTAGACCACTCCAAATCTTTCTCTTGAACAACTTTATTAAAAGGAAGAAATCTACTCCTAAATTGTACAAATGATAGCCTCGGGCCACCAAAACTTCAAAAATAATTCTTACCTCTATCATAGACCTAATTCTCATTTATAATTTCATAAGGTAAGGTGAGATAATCATTCATATCATTTTCACCAATCATGTCAACATCTTTAATCAGCTCATTCAGTAAAGCCAACTCTACATCTTCACTTTCAAAATGCATGTAGAAACTAGAATGAAAATCATCATAATGCCCACTATGAAAAGACAAATTAGAATGCTCTTGGAGTTCAAAATAAAACTAAAATTCATTTTAATCAAAAGACTTATGCATGCTATCCAGTGGAAACATAAAGGCTTCATACCCTACTTGTTTCAAGGATTCATATACATCACGAATTTGAAACACACCTTGTGTAACCGATATGAAGGGTACATAAAATCTGATTTATCCTCATTTGTAATCTTGTTTTTCATCTAAAAGAATTCAATAATTCTAAAACTTCTTCAAATTCTTCAAACAATGGATTAGTCACCAAGTTATAAATCATACCATGAAAGTGTTCACATACAACATGTTGATTACTGCCATTGTCTCTTTCCAAAAACTCATTAGAATAAACTTTGAATCTATCAAATGTATCATCTCGAGACTCATCAACACAAAAGGAAAATTCAAAATCAAAATCATAACTTCCAGCCCTTTCCTTTTTATCATATGAATAATCAAAACTCATTACCACATCATCAACATGAGAAGAATTTGAATCAACACTAAATCTCCACTTAGTAGTACTCCCCACATTAGATAAGTCATCATGTATATTGGCATTTGAACTACTATAATATACACCTCCAAAAATTAACACAAAATATTCTAATTTTGTATTTCCTTCAACATCAAATTTTGGGGAAAGGACTTCATCATATGAGAAAACATAACCAGGGGAAACATGAGCATCCTTGGAAACATTCGCATACTTTCAAAGTCACAAGCCAATGGGACTAAAATTTTATCAGCATTTAGCAAGGTTTTCTCACAAGTATGTTTGCCTTGGGTATGATCATAATTTGAATGATTTGAAAAACTTATAACAATAGTATCATCAATAGAACAATTTGAAAAATCAAAATCCTTACCACAACTTGTTTCCTCTTCTCTACACAATACCTCAACACTAGGCACTTGACCATACTCATTTTTTTCATAAGAAAAGTCACCCCTACTTCTACTAGAGTTTTCTTTACTCTCATACATACTATCGTATGATTCATTTTTAGTTATATATCTATCTATCATGCCCAAAATTCCTATGAGTCAAAAACACAACTATTTTTTTTTGTTTAACATGAGAGGAAATTGAAGTTAAGATACATAACCTATCCTTAAACTTGGAGGTGATGAAATAAGATGATGGAATGAAGTTTGTTCCACTTGGAATCTGGATTTTCAAGTTCCCTATGAGGTGGTCATTGGATTGCTAGTTACTAAAAGTAAAACTACATTAAGTTGTCATGGTTATAAGCCCTTAATCTTCTACACCTAGAATGAGACATTCTGATGTGCAAGTGAGATTCAAATTTGTGTCAATCTAGAGGTTGTTGGCATTTTTCAACTATTGAATAACAAAGGCTCAATACCAAGATAATAATGCTCACAAATATAAGGATTAGCTATATCTTATTAACAATTATGCTTGCATATTATTTGGAACCAACTTCAACAAAGCCTAGATTGGCTTTCTACTCTTTAGGCTCTACAAGACCAAGGTGGGTATAACTAAGGGATAATCCAGAATGAATGCTGATGCGTGATAATCCTATTAGTTTCATTTTGATTCTCATCTCATACCTCTAGCATATACATATTTTATTCATTGTTGTCACTTTTAGATGATATATATCCCTTATAAGTAGATTTGGTCACAATTCTTCTCAGATTTGCAAGTATCTTCTAACCATAGCAGTTAACTAAGGCTAAATGCTACATGCAAACAAGTGTTGACCATCTTTGATGCTCTTCAAATACTAAAATAAAGGTGATTTTGATTTTAGACTTGATGCTTACTCATGACATACCTATCTGCAAACTAGAATAATTAGATAAGTGCTTATTCCATTGGGATTCAGAGTCAACTCCAATTTATAGATTTGATTTGTTGCATTACAACAAATATTATTAGTAGTTCTTACTGGAATTTGTTCTTATAGACATCCTTTCTACAATCATAGGAATTCCATCAAATTCATTAAAGCCTTTACATAATTCTTTGAATCAATACTAATAATGAATTGACATACAACCTAAGTGAATTGCATTCAATTGGACAAGCTTTACTCATACAATATCAGAATAACCAGATAGTAACAAAGGAGATAAACTTCAACAAGAACGAATATGCATACAGTTTAATTTTGTATTAATTTTCCTTGAAAATTGCATACAATTGTAGTAAAACTCATAATGACTATAAAAAGACACAAAGATCATATGCTATCAATGTATTCTCAAAAAATATACAGAGAAGATACATCATGAATTTTTTCTATCATAACTGGACTGAACAATATTCAATATAGACTCAAACTGTATTAGAAATTGGACCCTTCTCTAGCCCTAGAATCTCACTTATATAGTGTCAGATGCAACAATCTTTAGGCATAGAGAATTGATAGGTGTCCTTTTACAAAAGGTATTTAGACTTTACAAATAGTCACAAAAATACAAAAACTTTGTGTAACAGAAAAGTAATGCATCAAGTAACTCTTGGGTAGGCCCCTCTTCTATTACATCTTCGAATGCTACAATTCCATGATTGGCCTTTATTCACTTTGAGTCCTTGGCATATGTAACTATCAAACTTGCCAATGATGTGTTAGGCTCTAATTCATACAACGTCACCTCCACTCTGGCATCATCATGTACTACTAAGGTGACGATTATATTTGGTTCCATTTCTACCACATCATTCAATTGATCCATTGCATCTTTCACAATAGATGACTGCCCTTCTTTGTCTTCTTCTTTCCCAGGTGCTAATGGAAGTGAGTCGATGATTTGTAATTCATCTTAATGTATTTAATCATTATCACTTTCAATTTCTTCTAACTATTCACCAGAAGTAATATCTACCATCCACTTGTCATAAAGTGTGTCATTTGGCCAATCAAAATTCAGAATATCTTGTTGCTTCTTGATAACATATTTAGCTTCACTATCAATGTCAACAAAATCTTGTTTCAAAGAATCAAAGAATATCTGGGCTTTCACCATTTCTTCTATTGTGGTAGCCCACCATGCATGTCCCTTTTCATTGATGATTTTATTCATTCTCAAAAAAAGTAAATCATCTAATTCCTTAGCCCATTCATCTTTATTCTTTAATTTATTCTTTCTATCTAGGGCACAAGGGAATATATCAAATTTTTGGCTTTTATATTTATTCAAATAGCTCACTATTATTCTTTGTAGATGAACTCTTTTATTATCAAAATTTGGAAGGTCATTAACAATATCATAAGTCTTTTCAATTTGATCATTTGAAAACCTTATGATAGAATAACACAAAAATGTCATTTCCTTCCTTCTTTTTACCCATTTATTTACAATAGGCTTTAGAGCTTCATCATTGGCTTTCATTTCATCCCATATGTTTATTGTCTTTGCTATCTGATCATAAAATAGTAGCCATTCAATTTTATCACCTAGATACATGAGAGCTTTTCTCAATTTATCTTCATATTATATATTTAGCTTTACATGTAATGCCCATAGTTTACTCTTTTCTTCTTCAAAGTCTTTAGCTATGTAATACTATGGCCTTTGTGGTGTATCTGGAATTTCTATGAGAGGAGTGGATTTAAAAGGTTCCACTAGAGGATGGGGATATGTTATTCTTGGCCTAGAAGAGCTCTCCATTACTTTGTTTTCAAGTTTAATTCTTCTTTGAACTTCTTTATTATAGGTCTCCAAAACACTTGCATACTTACTCTACAATTCAAACATTGTTTTTTCTTCTTTCTCTATAGTGGCCAAAACAAATTGAGAGGTTCCTACACCCATATGAGCTGCTTGCACATGGGATGTCTTTGCTACTCTTCTCGCAATGATATTTACCATTAATCTTGAGTCATCTAGTTGTGATGAAACAACCCTAGATCCCTTCCTTAGTGACCATATGACCAAAGCAGCCTGGTCCTCATTGAAAGTAATCCCTGTGAATTCCTTCTTACTTGGATCTTGTAAATCCAATTTATTTGAAACAAAATTAAAAATCAAGGTGTTAGCTATATCCCAATTGGGTAATAATAAAATATTTGAGGCTTTAACCATCTGTCTCCCCTCTTGAGGTGTTATGTTTTGGAATTCTTGCATCATATTTTCTTTTATTTGATTTTGCAAGGCTACCTCCTCTAGCTTTGGATGCTCTGTTCTTACCTTATTACATCTTTCTTTGAATTTTCCCATGTTGGTTCTCCATGCAAACTAGCAGAAGGCTCTAGATTTGAAAAAATTATCATCTGACAAAAACTGCTGACTTGCTTGCTCTAATATAGGGTCTAACTCCCTTCCTCTATAATTTGCTACTGTCAATTCAAAAGTTGGTCTAGGAGGCTCCTGGGGGTTTCCTTCATCTATTTTAGTTTAAGTAACAAAAAATCCTCCTTGGGATCCCAACTGTTATATTTTTTCCCTAGTAAGCTATTCCTCTTCAATCCTTAGAAGGGTCTGTGAAGGTGAGTGTTCCTCAATGTGAGGATTTTCTTCCCTTATTATTTTCCACCTCTTAGGGGATGGCTCAGGAGGTCTCTCTTCCTAGACAACACTAGAGGATCCAATTATCTATTTGCCTTTGTCCATAGTGGTCTTTTTATTCTGAATGATAGTATAACCTGGCCTATTTTGGACAATCAATTGACTTGCCCCTATGTTGGGAGTAAATCCCAATTTTCTCATTACCTCCTTGGCCTTATCTGGGAAAGAATTAATAAGAATTTTCTTCTTCTCATTCATGGTTTCCATTGTTCCAAGAAAAGTAAGCATGAGCTTATTTATTCTATCTGCCTCTGTAATGGCATTACCTAGAGGACTATAATCTGCATCAAAATAATGACCAAAACTTTTGAGAAAACTCTCCATTTTTCCTTCTTAGTCTCCTACTCTTGTAAGGAGTATTCATTTCTTATTATATCTTTAGGAAAATAAAATTCATGATCAATTTTAGCAAGCTTAATTTTGTGTCTAAAGGCCAAATGATAAAATCCCTCAGTGTTAGAAAAATGAGGGTGAGAAACAACCATCTTATACTAATCTAAAATCTTGTGTAGAGAAAGCCAACCCCCTTTTGTGATTACAAATTGATGGGCCATTGTACAAGTGGGGAATATTGACCCTCTTGATCTTTTCAGCAAATAGGTTTCTTCCAATCCTCCCAGCTGCCATGAAAATTCAGCTACTCCTACCTTTAAAGGCACTTGGTAAGGTAACACATGGGGGGTACCTCTAAAACCATAAATCCTAATGATAGTTGAGACTAAATATAGGATGATGTCTCCCCAATTGTGTGAAACCTTCAAACCAATAGGATTGTCTAGGGGCCTAATAAGATTTGCCAATGCCTTGGGTATTCTGGGATTGTCACTTAATAATAGGCATCTCAATTTTGAGGCAAAATACCTATCAAACTTGACAAAACTAGCCTTTTCTACTTCCCAGGTCATATCTGCACTCCATAATTGGACTGGCAGTGCTTCCCCATCCTATTCCTTGTTCAATTTCATCTCTTTACCAAAATAAATTACTCCCTTGAACAAAAACATATGCATTAACAAAGAATAGTGACCAAAAATATTCTCCACCTTGCCTTTCACAATCCCAACTAGGTCATTATGAATTTCTTCAGCTAAATAAGAAGCAAAATAAAAAATTATGTCCACACAAAAAGATGAAATCTAAGTAATCATTTACATAAAACTCATGGGCATAAACTCCTCTTCATCCTCTCCAAAAACTCTACATAAAGTCCTGTATGGCTCCACATCCTTGGTATTGAAGTATGCCCTTTTGAAGGGTTCCTTGGAACATGTTGTTACTGCTGGGAGATTTCCAATTTTTCATATATGTTCACTCAGTGTACCTTTCTTGACTGTATCCTTCTTTGCCATGTATTCCTTTTCTAATCCTTTCAAATCAATGGGCACATGATAATCAATGAGAGGCCCTACACCAAATACCTACCTAATTTCCTCTGGGCTGATTGTGATCATAATTTCACTATCAATTCTTCTCACCACTCTAACTACTTGGTCATAGTTTTTTCTCACAACCTCAAGGAGGTCATAATCCATAAAGACACTTAGAACCACTAATTTCCCTAAATCAAAGTTCCAAATATTGGCATGTGGGGCAAATAAATTCCTCTCTAAAAACCATTTCTTGAATAAAACCAAACCAGTTTGAGAAGTGTTAGCATCCCAGACCTAATTCCCCTTATCATATAACCTATCTGTGACTTTGAGCCTAGGGTTTAACAAAGTTAAATTTTTATCTTGCATAGTTTTAGTGGTGGATTCAGGGAGCAATTCAAGCAAGTCATCATGGATATTTCTATCCAAATAATTCTCTTACCCAGAAAAAACCTTCTTTAGACTCATCTTGACTATAATTTGCAGAAATTGAAATGCTACAGAGGTTACAATATATGGGAACTTACTTGATTTTCTGCTTGTTCTACTATATAATTCTATAATATCTTGCGAACAATGGGAAACTACTTCATATTTTTATCAAGCACCAATTCTCACTTGTTTCTTCTGCTCTGAAAACTTAAAATCTTGTTTACGTGGGGTGAAAATGGTGAAACCTTCTGCAATATACTCTATTTTTTTCTCGCACGTGAAGCTTTCATTCCTCATAAATGAACTATAAAGGAAACAAAATGGTACCACCTTCTACGTTTAAATTTACACCATTGATCTTGAAAAATCCTATGATCTAGGAATGCAAACAGGGATGAATCACATTCCACTTGACATGTTGGTAGTCAATCAAATGAGATTTTTCCATGTGTACCTTTCCTTAATTGTTGGTAACACAAATTCGACCCACTAATCCTTAAGGATACATGTTGTTGAGTCGCTACCTCACTATGCATAAGAAATGAGCATGTTGCCATAGTGATGAAATGACAACCCTTGATCTCATCTCAATCTGATGGCAAGCATTTTAATGCATTTTTAAGATCATAATGGTGGGTCCCTCCTACATTTTCCTTGTTCACTATGTTGCTATTCATAAAGAGTGAGCAACTTCCATTAGCAATAAAGTGACAATCATTGATTCCATTTTAATCGAGTGGAGGACATTTGATCCATCATTTAATATAGATATGGTGGGCCCCATTTCCATTTGCTTTACTTGCTATGTCACTATCCTTAACATTTGAGTAAGTCATCATAGCAATAAAGTGATAGCCATAGATCTAAGCTTGATCTGAGGGTGAGGAAATTGCATTACATACATACACTATGGTGGGTCCCCTAGTTGCTATGTCATGTAGGGTAAATAGTGCACATCATCTCATAGCAACGTAGCAATGATCATTGATCTGATCTTGATCCAACGATTAGAATCCCACATCTAATTTTTGACTAGGGCGTGGGTCTAGGTTACTGATGACATGAGGATATCCTATCTAGCTAGCACATAAATAAATATTTTAATCCTAGTTGTGAAATCAGGTTTTCTAGGCTTTGTCGTGTTTCTCATTTTTAGGCTAGGCGCTATGTCATTACCAACGATGTGCAAGAAATTCTTGATTGTGACATAGCAACCTTGGTTGGTTTCAAAATCATGAGTAAATTAATTAGTAC